>ML677341.1:44478186-44532687 GCA_007922305.1 Dermatemys mawii | reverse complement strand
TATCTTTAACCTGGTTCTTGCCTACCTATTTATACCTGCCCCTGGATACTTCCACTGCATGCATCCAATGAAGTGGGTATTAGCCCATGAAAGCTTATGCTTTTAATACTTTTAGTTAGTCTTTAAGGTGCCACAGGACTCTTTGCAACTTATTTACAGTTACTGAAATTCTCAGAATAGATTGCTTCCACACAGTCAAACTCTCCCTTCCTCATTTCTCCATTCCCTTTTATTTGGAGTCTCAGAGTCCTGAACAAGAATGAACTGCATAAGTAAATGCATTGTGCCTTCTATAAGCTTTCATGCTTCAGAGTGGGTGGCTCCCTCCTAGGATAATTGTTTTTTAATGGTTATGGAGGATCTGCACAGAATGCCACTCAGCTGCAAGACTGTAGATCTGGGGGCAATGTATCATTGTATTAGGAGAATTCCAGTTATTAGTAAGTAACCAAATTTTAGTCTCTTTGTCTGCCTAAGGAATGAATTATAAAATAAAGTAAATTTAAGAATATTATTGTTCATTAAAATATCTTTGCAGTCACATACAACAATCCTATGTGTTAAGAACAAACTGAAATACAATATTGGTAATATTACCGTTTGAGAATTAAAAATATTTTCATACTGAAAAGTAGCTGTAGGCATCTTGTTCCCTTATAACCTATTTTTGTGTAGAACTTTAGCTCTTTTCCTATCCTTTAGCTCTTTTCCTATCCTTTTTCTCACTAGGGAGTTCACAAAATGTAAAATCCCTGCAGCAATTTTTTTTTTATTTCCAGTGCAAATAAAATCGAACATATGTTAGATATGAATATTTTGGCACTCGTACTACTGGGAGTAGGCATCTCGACAGTGTTCCAATCTTTCCAGTATGTCACTACTTCTCCTTCAATAGTTCTCATCTTGTAAGTGGTAAGAAAAATGTGGTGTTCTCTCTGTCTGTCTCTCTCTCTGTCTGTCTCTCTCTCTCTGTGTGTGTGTGTGTGTGTGTGTGTGTGTGTGTGTGTGAGAGAGAGATTTCAAGATGCTCATTTTTGCTGGTAACGAGCTAAAGGCACTCTGCACTTTTCCTATTTGACTTTTTTGAAAGTTCTATTTCAGGGAGTGCATGGCCAGTTCAGAAACCTGTGCTAGATATTCTAGTACATGCATGAAAGCTTGTATTTTGGAGTACAATGCCTGTGAAACCAGCAACAGTGATCTATAGAGGACTGTATTCTCTTAAAAAGATGAGTCTGGGTGTACCTGAAAACCCAAGAACTGAAAGGCTTGAAAAGATCCATCAAGGTCACGAAGAAATAACAAAGTGCAGAATGAGAGCACAACGGTGTCTGATGGTTTAGACTGTCAAAACAGATTTAGGACTTGGTGGGAGCTATGTAATTTGTGCCAAAAAAAAAAAAAAAAGCACAGTGGCAGTCTCAAGTCTTTTTGATGGCAGAACGGCTATATTGGACAGGGCAATCTCAGAGGGAAGAAGGGAGAGGAGCACAGAAGGGGAGGTACTGCAAAGAGGCAAGTCATTGTCAGAAGAGCCATATGTTCAGTGGCCCAACAGCTCCTAGAGAGTGGGAAACAAAAAAATAGAAGGAATGGGGAGAATAAAACTAAATTGAAAAATAAACACAGAGTGTGATCTTACGGTGACATTATATAAGAGAAGGTTAAAAAATTAAGTAGGAAAATGGGTAAGAAGGTTAAACAAAGAATAATATACTTTTTTTTTTTTTAAAAAAAATGATATAAACAATACCACTAGGAGTATCTAATGATCAGTTTAGTAAAGAATCCAAGATTTCTTGCATTGGAATTAGGTGGGGCTCTTTTCACTGGTCAGACATTAATTTGTTATTGCTTTGTTATCCTACATCTCATTATATGAACAGTATAATAAGACACCCCAAAATTCTAACTGAGACAACCTTAGAACATATGACACGTGATTGTAATTACATAAAAACTTAAATCTGTAAAGCGATTAAGACATTTAGAGACAGTCCTGTCATACATTCCTCTGTTCTATTTGTGTCTGTTCCTTCAAAATGATCTTTGTCTTCCTATCCTTGTACTTAAACTCTCTGGACCTATCTGATGTATCCTGACAACATATTTGCTTTTTTTCACTGCAGTTGGGTATTGGGCTGAAGGCTACAATAATTCCCAAATTTCTTCTCTCATTGTTATTCTGCACCTCTAACCATTTAGAAGTCATTTTGACATCTCCTTTTTTTTCTGGCCTTCTGTATTTATTTGCATTAAGAGGAAAGTGCTATCCACTTGAGTAGAAAATTAGATGACAGTTTAAAATAGCTGACTAGATTTTCTTTTATATACTGTTTCTATCAAATTTACTACTTGTTTATCTGGAAAATGTGTTTGCATAAATTTTGACTATAAGTTTGAGTTCCTAGTGATAATTCTGGCAGTAACCCTCCACTGCCTCTTCCATCTTGGAAAGTGTACGCTGTATTAAAATTTTTAATTCTGGTTTCCCAAATTGCATTTTAGCCAATTATTTAATTGATGGAATTCTGTGAAACACTTACATTTTTTGGTTAAACATAACTTTTCTTAATGGATGAACCAAATATCAAAATACCATTTACTGATTTTTGTTTTGTTTTGGCTTGACATTGTCAATCATCATGGCAAATGAGGGGATAGAGTGAGAAGATTTGTGCTGGGGCTGGTAAATTTTCATAGCTGGCTTGTGGTGATTGCTGTATCCTACTTATGTAGCTATCGTGGCATTAAAGCTGTGCTACAATGGGCACAATTGCCTGATGTAATAAAATGGGGATGAAAAGCTTGTCTGTTGGCAAAGGAAGTTTCTATCCTGGTCTGAACCTGAAAATTAAGGTGGTTGGTTGTTTTTTTTCCCCCCCCAGCTTGTTCTGAAAAAGGCACCCTGTAGGCCTCCCTCGCCCTTCACATTGGAGGGAGACCCCTCGGGCGGGTCTGAACTGGCCGGGTTCAGGCTCTGGGAAGGGACTGGCGAGCAACTCAGTCCCGAGATGCCGCCGGGGCCTGGACTTGCCGGGGCTCAGGTAGCCAGCAGCAGCCAAACAGCAGTCTTTAGAGCTGGGGCCTGGGCTTCAGGCTCAGGCAGCCAGCAGGCAAACAGTCTTGAGAGGGCTGGCGATAGCCTGGGCATGGCACAGGCAGCCAGCAAGGCAAACAGTCTGGGAGGGCTGGCTATAGCCTGGGTGTGGCACAGGCAGCCAGCAAACAATAAACAGTCTTTAGGGGATTTCCGTGGTCAGGGTAGGGGCGGCGGACTCAGGGAGTGGGTACCTCTGTCGTCCAGTCAGAGTCCGGGTACACGACGGCGGGTATTCCAGGCCAGTCATCCTCGGCGTCGGAGTTGGAGCGCAGCGCAAGCTCAAGCCGCCTCCTGGCAGCAGCAGATCCGGTGGAGCGTCCTTCTCCTCCCCTGCTTCTCTCCCTTCTGGGCTGCAGGGCTGGCTTTTTATAGTCCTGCCCTTGTACTTCTGGCGAGGGGGGCGGGGCGGTCTTGGCTCCACCCTCCAAGGGGTATCCCCAGCTCCATCGCCCTCCAGATCGGAGAGAGACCACTCGGGATCACTACATACCCAAATACTTATCATAGCAAGTGGAATTTTGCACACTCCGTAGCTAGGGAATGATGAACTGCTTTGATTCACCCTATGTTATCTCTCCCTTGAGAAAGACATTTAAACTCTAGCTTCAGTTCCTTAAGCTGCCTTTTTTTTAATTAGGTTCACATTTGCCTGTCTCAGATCTATGTTTTGTGTCTGACATTTTATATTCAGGTTTGCCCCCCATAACAAAGACAGATTTCTGGTTGTAGACATTTGTTCTAGTTTTGAGCACATTACTTCCATGCATTCCTGAAATTGTAGCATCCTCTATTAGTCTGATTTTATAGACTTATAGAATGGTATGTTATATTATTAAGGTGCTCTGTGTTGTTCTATCCACAGCAATGATTTTGAATGAATCCTTTGTACATCTAAATCAGCAGAAAGTCAATTCCTAGTATAAACACAGAGGTAATATCAACTTTTACATACAATATGCTGCACTATACAGTTGTAGGCCTTTAAACAGGGTAGGAAATAACATTATAAAAATCATAATAGACTTAAACATTGGTCATTAGGTATTTTATCTCCATATATAGAGAGTTGTTAGTCAGGGAAGGACGCTGTAACCGAGCGGTGACTCACCCCCGCGGCACCTCCTGCGGGTACATCCAGAGAATTAGCTTGTCCAGCCTCTGGAGCGCCCTTTGCAGGCTGATGTCCTGCTTGCTTTGGGCCCCGTGTCCCTCCCGGACCCTGGTGTCCCCTTCCCTGGGGTGCTGCACCTCTGCAGTACCCCCACAGATCTCAGGGTCTCCCCTTCCCAGGGAACCCCCACCCACTATCTCCACCTTGCCTCAGTCTAGCCACCTGCTGGTCATCACTTACCCCCGTTCACTGGGGCAGACTGCAGTGTAATGGCCACTTGTCACCGGCAAGGAGGGTTGGCCTGCTGTCTCTGCCTGCCCATGGGCTGCCCCCTGCAACCTCAGTACCCCTTTCAACCATCTATTAAGCCCTGCAGCCTGGGGGTTTCCAGGCCAGAGCTCCCCCAGCATCTCTTGCCTCCCCCCAGCCCTGCTCCACTCTAGGTACCCTGTCAAGCTCCCCAGCAGCCAGGCCTGTGTTCCTCCACAGCTAGAGGAAACTCTGTCTGCCAGGCCCCTGCCGCTCAGCCTTTTTTTATAAAGGCCTGCTAGTCCGTGTGGGGTGTGGCTACCCAGCTGAGTCTGCTTTCCCAATCAGCCTGGGAGCTTGCTTGCTCCCAGCCACATCCCCTTCTTGGGCTGTTTTAAGCCCTTCTGGCTGGGAGCGGGTGGTCACCCTGCTATAGATGTGTATTCAGAAACTTCTCATGTTATTGAGTTTTGGGTTAATAAGTGTTATTGGTTAATGAAGAAATCACATGCTAGTTTCCAATCATTCCTTCCCGTCATTACAATATCTTGCCAAATTGTGAGCGGTCCCCCGGGGCGAATCCTGAAACTGGGCTACAACTGAGTCCACTGTCATACCAACCTGGATTCCCTCTCACATTGTGATGCTCTGGCAAGCTGCAAACCCTCAAGGTACTGCACTTACACAGACATCCATGGCAGGGACACACCCAGCTGAGTCACATGAATGCTTTTGCCAGCCACTCATGAACCAATGATAGAGAGGCTTCAGCCAATTCCCAACTCCCCAGCCTTGGACTCAAGAGCTGGACTGTTTTGCCACGGTCAGAAGCTTGACCAGTATCATTTTATTACGCAGTCTGCCCCTCCCTCAGTGCGGAGAAGACATGCACTAGCACTTGTTCCTGAGCAGTTTTCCCTTTGCATTTCAATCAAACCCCCCTGTTTTAGTAAAATGTAAAAAAGATTTATTAACTACAAAAATATAGATTATAAGTGATAACTTCACATTTTCTAGTCTAATCTTATCCAAGTGTTTCTGAACAGAGCTCAAGATGCTTTATTTGTTAAATAAAAACTTTTCTAAAGAAAAGAAGAGTTCCTCACCCTTGAAGAATGAAGGCTCTGTGCTTGTTCCTTGTTTTGGAGAGTGAAGGTCATATTGTAAAACAAATACACAGATTTGTAGCTTTTAGAAAGCAACATTCAGCATTCCAGGGTTGATGTATCATCACATCTTAATGTTGAAAAATGTTGTTCAAGGACAAGCGAGTTCATTTGAACAATATTTGTATTTATCATATTATTGATATTCTGGTAGCATGTTGGAGCTCAGACATACACCAGGACCCTATAACCGGAGTGATCTATCCCTTTAAAGGTAGTAGGAGTCAGCCAACCCCTATTCCATGGCATGGACCTTTACAGTTTTGGGAGTTTGGATATACGGAAGCCCTAGGAAGGGACAGAGGTAGATCTTGGGAGGGAGGAAGTGATCCCAGGGTGTGGTCCCAATTAGTGCTTGGGCGATGGGTGGGGATTGGACTCATGCTACGATTCCTTTAAGAGCCCAGGTCCAGAAGCTTTGGAGTGCAGGGTAGAGGAAGGCTTCTTCTGTCTCAGGCACTATCAGGAGGAGCTCTGGGAAGGAGGGCAGCAGATATGCTGTTTTCTCCAGCATGAGAGAGACTAGTAGCACCAGGAGGACTGCTGACATCTCCAAGCTGACACATGAAAGGACTGAGTGAAAAGGAGCCAGTTTGAGAGAAGTTGATGGAGGGCTGTACTTGGCCTGAATTATAACCCAGCTCCAGGAGGAGTGTTGGAGGTGCCTGAACTTGGGCACAGATGCTTGTTGGCATTAGAAGAAGGGTTGGACGTGGGGGCTATTTTTGTCCATCCTGAGGACATCACTGAAGAGCATGCAGTACTGGTTTGGAATAGAATGTGTGACTGAAGCCAGGGCAGATCTCTGAGAGAGTGACAAATATTTACTTTATGTTCAGGATTTGTTGCTGACCATGCACATGGAATGCCTCCAGCTGTTCAAGGTCTGCCTGTAAGAGGGTCCAGGTTTCTGGCCTATGTAGTAATATAGGTAGTACACAGGTTTGATAGATCCTGAACTCTGTCTCAGCACAAAGACATTTTTGCATCCTTAGGTAGGACATGGACTTCACGCAGAAGGTGGTAAGATATATTCATCAAAGAATGTCTGGTTTGCTGTGACCATCAGAACCTGGTTGCAGCCTAGGCAAATGAACTTGTCAGTGCTGTCCGTGATACTCAATCCCACCTGCATCGGAGGGTTTGGTGGCTCAGTTCCAAAGTTCCAGACCTTGATCTTCTGCCATGAGGCATTCAACCCCATAATGTGGGAGAGTTTGGAAGGTGGGGGCTGAAATTCTCCAACTTCTTCACAAGCAAGGCATCCTCATCAGTGTAGACTTGGTTGGTGAACACTTTTGTTGAATCTTGATTCTGATGTGTGGTGCAGCAAGTCCTGATTTCTAAGTGATAGCTTGACAGAATAGTGCCAGGATCAGAATACATTCTTGGTGCACACTTGAGAGGCTTTGTAAAAGTTCAACAGAAGCCATGAACTAATATGAACTCTTGCACTGTGAAGAGTGAGTAAAAATCATCAACTCACTTGTTCATTGTTAGGGTTGGAAAATTGTACTTTCTGTCTTCTGCAGGTTTAACATTAATAGACCACAGTTAAAACATGCATTGTGTATCTCGACCTCTGTAGAAAGACAGTTCAGAGTGAGAAAAGGAGGGCACAAATATATTTCTTGGGGAAAAATAATAAGGTGGCTGTCATACATCAATAAGGAAAAGTAGTGCCACTCTCCCATGGACAAGTTTACACTATAAACCCAGTTATAGTGCACACAGGCTCAACTTTACATATGTGAATGGTCTCATTAGTATCCCCATTGAGTTCAATGTAGATAAGGTGCACATGTGTCACTGTTTGCAGTATCAGGGGCTATAAGGCATCGCCCACCAAAATATGCCTACCATTGCAAATGAAGAAGGATTATTGTCATTAACAGACTTCTTTAAATTCTGGTTTATTGTGTTTTTGTAGTTGAGCCAGATTCTCAGCTGGTGCACATAGATGTAGTTTTACTTAGGAGACTGGAACTTCTCCAGTATACAGCTTGTGAGGGTCTGGTCCAAAGTCTTTTACCCATTTAAGGATTTCAAATCCTCAACCAGCTCACCATTTATATGTGGTTCGTAGATACTGTAGTTACAGGAGAAAGCTAATATTTTGGAAAGTACTCTAAATAAGATTGGTTTTTAACTTGCAGTCATGTGAACTAGGGGCTCAGCATTAGAGCTAACTAAAACCCTATATAATGTGTCTGCTTTTTAAAAGCCTGATTCTGCTGTTGGTCCCTGATTTTGATTTCCTCTTGCTTATGTGCTATTTGATAATGAATGTTGAGATTGAATATAGAACTAATTTGGGTAGTTTTGCATAACTGAATTTATTCAAGATTGACAAAACATGTGTTTACCCTATTTTCAGTTTTATAAGACTTCCTACAATTATAGTTTGCTTAAGGAATGTTCAGTAGGGTTTTCTGCAGTGTTTATGATCATGCCAATTTCTCTTGTCATTTCAGTTCAGGGCAGGGAGAGAAGAAGAGGAAGGAATTCAAATAGGGGAAAGAGAGAAGGGTTGAAGAGATAGGGATGGGGGAGCAAAGTGCCAGTCAATTTCCTTTTTGCATCCAGGCCCATGGGTAAAGTGCTTTGGAGAAACCATGACCTAGCTGTCACTTTTGATGTGCTACCCAGTCTGTGCTTAAATCCAACCCTTCTGATAGCTTCCAAATATATTGAATGGGACCTCTGCACATGGGAGAGGGAAACAGTCACCAACAATTGCAGTTTCATTGACTTCATCTGTCCTCCTAGACCACCTACTAAGGAAATAGCCCAAACAGAAGACACTGCGTCCTTTCTCTATGGGTTGCTTATTCTCTATAACCATTTTCATGTCTCTGCACCATCAGCTGAGACACAAGAATGAAGAAAACTTTGTTTTCTTTTAAATAATTAAATGATGAGACATGATCATTATTTTATTTATCTTATACTTCCCCTTTAAAATAATAAGTATGGAAGTTTTTAAGCAGTCCTTTATGATCTTCACAACTCAGTTGAACACTTTCTCCTAATAGCTGCCTTAAACTGTGCCTATTGATAATGAATTCTTGCATTGGAGGCTTCCTACCTGAACTGATGTATTTGTGTGTTAAACAAATGAGGAACTGATAAGATATGCTAATGAGATGTGCATTATTGTTTTGCCTTTACACCACTTCTCCATCCACAGAATTCCCCAGAGAGGCTCTTTCTGCAATTCCCCTCAGCAATACCTGCTGGGTGTAACTGGAATAGAAATAACCAAAAACTCCCCTGCAGCCAATAGCTGTCAATCTCTGATCCAATACTCAGTGCCACTGCTGATAAAGTACAACCAAGTCAGCTACTTTTGAGGGTCTCCCCCATTACAATGACTAATTCCATCATGTGGGTCTTAAGCATGCATGAAATAATATTAATGTAATATCTCTGTCAGTGCTCAGTTGTTCTTGCTAGCTGTTTTATTATTCATGAGCCCTTGCATGTATACAGAAGACAATAGTTATAAAATGGATATAATTGTTTCTTTTCTCTTGGTAGCCGTTAACATTTCTTCTTTGGTATTGGATTTTATTGTCTGAATGTTCAACTGTGAAAGTTACTTTGAGGATTGGATGGCCAAGGCAATGTGTTTGGCAATTGACATTTTGATTGGATTAGCCATGCCCAAGCTTTCAAAATCCTGGGTTTATAAGCCAAAAATAAAACAAAACAAACAAAAAAACAAAAACAAAAAACCCAAATCCCAGTACTGTTTGAGCAAGTACAATATGGTACAAACCCCTTAAAGCCAATCAAAGTCTTGCATGTCTGTCAATATCCAATCTTTTGGATGAGGTTTTCAACTCACATTATAGTTGCTGTGTGGATAATAACAACCTAATGTGTTTACATAGAAGATTATATCAAATGCTTTCTCCAAATTCCCTTTGTAAAGATAGTGTTTTCTTCTGGAAAAGCAACGTTTAAGCTAGTGTTGTCTTATCAACAGATATGAGGAGCATATATAATTTTGTGGTTTATTATTTGTTGAATGCTTACAGTATTCTTGGTGTTATTCAATACACGGAAGAGGATATGATGATTTCCTTGAGCATTTTAATCATTACAGTCCACTCTTGCTCATGTGGAATAGCATTTATTTGAGAAATCTCCATTGGGACTAATTGTACAAGCAGTGATTGGGGTATGTTTTGTCATAGCTTTTTGTTTAAGAAAAGGGGCTTTTTGGCTAAAATAAAAATTTATACAGAACTTATTTTGATTAAAATATTATTTATGTATTTGGTAATGCAAAAAACCAAAAGTCACCATTTTTGTTTTCTGTTAATGAGTTTTGAATGGCATTTTTTCCTTTTTGTTTTTTCATTAAGAATGTAATTTTCAGGGGATATTTTGAAATTTTTTTGAAATTTTTTACATTTCCCCACTATCTAGTAACTGCTACTCTGTGAATAAACGCTGCAGAATCAGGCTGTTAGGAAATGAACACAGAGGATGAGTTAATGTACTGTGATTTCTGACTGTGAATGGATGCTGGATAAACAAAGTGTGCCACAATACATAATGCAAACATTTTCAGAAGCAAATAGTTCTCCTTTCCTATTGCTGTAAACCTCTTACACATACCCAGTCTTTTTGTAGGATGATATTGGAATAGTCTCTTGATGTGAGCTGTCCCAATTTACCCAGACTGACAGTTTGAAGTACCACTGTGTGTGTGAAGAGGTGGGAGGAATCCTTTTCTATCTCCCACTTATGATAGTGTTGAATTAAGATAACGGTATACCTGTTACTGCGGGTTACCATAGCACAGCTATTGTTGTTCTCTTGCAATGCCTCACACCTCCACCGAAGACTTCTTTGGGGGCTTTCATGAAAATTATTCGCCTTGGCTGGAGAGACAGGTATATTCCTATTGCCTTTTCATACTGTTGTAACAGGTCTCAATAAAATATGTTGTATCCGAAAGGGAAGCTATAAGTATTTACATGTTCCATGGCTTATTTTTATTTTTAAGATCTTTTTATCCTGTTTCAGTAGAGGCTTATTTGTTGACATAAATAAACTTTGCCATATTAGTGGGCTCTAACTTACTGTCCTTTCAACTCTAGTGTGCATATTTGGCTGTGGAATCTGTGGCACAGAGATACTATGGTAGTTGGTGCTATATAAGTACCATAGATAGACTCGCTGTATTGTTGGTATGTGATCTGTCTCTGCCTCTTGCTGACTGTACATTTATCTGATTTATCTGATTAGTCAGGTACCTTTTAGCCACTACTCTTAGGTCATTGTTAGCCTGGGTCTCTATTTAGCTACAGGCAGCCACACACTCATTTTACTTCATGTGATCTCCAAACTAGCTACATACAATTGCAAACTCTCTCTCCCAATTTCTCTCTCCTGCTGTCTAATGTAAAAGCTTTACTTCATCCATCTGTTTCCACTGTGCTGGCTCCAACAGTACTTTCTAGGCTGCCAGCCCAGTTGACATTTCTGCAAGCATCTCCTTTACAGATAAGGATGTAATTGCTTTTTGGTTTGTGAAAGATGACACAAAGAATACTTAGCTAAGCTTTCAGTTTGGGGGTAAGTGGAATGGCTTAGGTCTGGAGATTTCCTCTTAGGAACAGGTAGGCAAGATGAATTATATAATTTTCCCATAGTAGGCAAGGACCATGAGAATATAAGAAATATTTGTGTAATGATATCTGTATTATTTTAGACTGACTCATCATCAGTGTGACTAAACCACCTATTAGGATTATTAGCTATGACTTATATTGCAGATACTTACATGTGATCATAAAAATACTCTACACCAACCACTTTTTATTTTCAAAATAATGGAGACAGTTTCTCCTGTTTTTGCAGCTAATCAGAAGCAAGATATAAATAGTATTTAATTTCTGATCCTTAGAAAATTTCAAATCAGATTTTCTCTACTGAAGTTGCTGAAGCATACTTCCATTGTTGTTCAACAATGATTAACTCGAAGAGCTAGCAGCAATTTTTCCATATTGAAATCTAGAATCGCTTTAAGTGGTTGAAGGAGATGGCATAGAATAATAATGGAAAAAGTTCATTATTCACTATTACTCTAACAAAGGATCATATATCCAGGAAGTGAGCAAAGAAGAGCCTGTATGAAACACTGCAGAGGATAAATGAGAGAAGGAAGAGAACATTAACTTGATAGTGGCTTGGCATTAGATAGATAGAAATTCACAAAGGATGAAATAGACCCCAGTGTAAATTCCTAAGCATTATGGCCAGCATAAGGGTTAGGCACCACTTAAGTCTCCCAAATAGGGCTTAAGTTGGCCTTATGGACTTATGCATAAACCTTGTGCAGGGTCACTGCGCAGTGGAGAATGTCACCAAGAAGAAGCCAAAGAGGCGGTCATAAAATTGGCAGAGAACCATACAAAATTTTGTTGCAAACAGAAGATGTGGCAGATAGGAAGATTCCAAGATTTAAAGCACATATCAAAATGATTGAAATCTTTTCTCAAATTTTCAAATCAGTTTTGTTGCTCATCAGCTGAGTAGGATGATGATTCAATAAGATGGATGGAACAGTCCAGTGACATCCTGAATTGCCCTCTGTCAGTTGGTGATAAGTTTGAAGCAGAATTAGCTCAGGCACTGCAAGGAAATGTACACGCGTACCTCACAGCAATAAGTAACTGACTTGGATAGCAAAGATAGCAAGAATTAGTTGGATTGCTTATTTGGTCACCAAAGAACAGCATGCTAAAAGGCACATGAAGGGATATCATCATCTTGAGGCTAGTAGGAGGGAAAAGGTATTCTGGAGGATAGATGATGGCTTGACAATGAGTTATCAAAACATACTGAATATAATCTGGTATGAGATACAAACAGAAATGAGGAATCCCTAATAGACTTCATAGATTCCCTGTTCTTCTGCCTTATTAGAAAGCTGTGCTTGAAGGAGTTTTGTTTTAGGTACAGACTTGGGGAGGTTGGTGGGGAGAGGTGGTGGTTAATGCTGTGAAATAGTGGGACAAATTAATCTGTGGTGTAATTGTTCTGGGACTTGATAGCTATTGTCTGTGTGGGATTCCATCTGTGATAGAATCCCACACAATGACAGATGGAATCCCACACAGACAATAGCTATCAAGTCCCAGAACAATCAGCCATCAGATAATTTACTGACTGTGATACAATAGTTCCTTGGAATAGGACGAGTTAAGAAGATGGACATGATATGGTTCAAAGAGTTACCAATGACAAACTAATCACTTATCCCCTTTTGGGAAGTGTTTAGCCAGGTAGAAGTTAAATCTTCACTGGACTTTGCAATTATGGAATTATGGTCCAGATGTTCATGTTCTTGGACGACTTAAGCTAAATAGAAGTACAAAGTCCCCATAATCATGGGACACCTACAAGCTTGTGACATCTGCTGGCCGGAGGAAGAAAAAACATGCTGTGACACTGCATTGACAAAGAAATAGGGTCCAAGTGCCTTCTGATGAAAGTGGGGAGTGAGAAGTCTGGCACCATCACATTTTTCTGAGTGTGGACGGCGCTCACCTAAGGGGACAAGCCTTTGGAGTTTCATGAAATATGATGACAAAGATTTATGATAACAAGAATTTACCCTGTTGAGTTGCTTCTGACACACCCAGAATGCTGCTTCTTTTGGGCTCCTGGGTGACCAGCCAAAGGATACAAGAAGGGGACTGATAGGAGGAAGAAAGGGAAGGAGATGGAAGCTTTCGTGGAGAGAGAGAGAGAGAGAGAGAGAGAGGGAAAGAAGACTCTTCACTGGTAAACTGACATTCGCCAATGTCTCTGATATCAGCCTTGACAAAGTGCCACTGAGACAGTGGAACTGGTACCTCTGAAGTGCACGTGAGTTGTTGCTGTGGAAGCCATGTTGGCTGGATTAGCTTGGACGAGAGAAACAGGAATCTAGGTGCTGGTGCTCTGCACAAGCACTTTCTCACCTTCTTCCTCCTCAGGTGTATGTTCTCATTGAAAGGAACTGTCCAAATATTGTGGAACCTTTTTGTGCCTCAACATTTCATGTGACAACTCACCAGGCACCCCCAATTACCAAAAAACCTTGAGGGTCCAACATTTAATTCAACAAACCCCACCTCTCTGCACAGAATCTCTCAAATGCTGTTTAACTAGCAGGGGGAGGGAGAATGTTACCCACAATGTCCCCTTTTCTTAATCTTCCCCTTATTCCTCAAATCCCCTCTTTTCTCTTTCATGGGCCGAGAGAGGAGGTGGGAGGAAAGGGAATATAACAACCTCTACAGGCATTCTTTCAACACTAGACATAAGAACGATCATAGTGGATCAGACCAATGGTCCACCTAGCTCAGTATCTGATGCTAGTGCCAGATGCTTCAGAGGGAGTGAACAGAACAGGCAATTTATTGAGTGATCCATCCTGTGTCATGCAACCCCAGATTCTAGCAGTCAGAGATTTGCATGAGTGCATAAAATATCCTCTTACCTTTTGTGTTTTACCCAGTATGGAAAATGGAGGAAACATGTTACAACTAAAATGTTTAGTATTCAGCAGCTTTCAAAAGAAATCTACAATATATGTTCATTTTGAATGGAGTGAATGTGTCATTAGATGTGCAGTCCCCACTAACTTCAATGGGAGGAGTTTTTTTGCAGCTAACACTTGTGAACGGTGCTGAAAATGAACCTCCTACATACTCTGAATGTGAATATTAGGCTTTGGAGCATCTGTCTTGGGGTATATTTCCTTGACAGTGATTGTCATTTAGACATGTGATGGCTCATTAAGCGTGCAATTTTTTGCAATTATATGTTATGTCAAATTATTATCCTAAAATAAATATTCCCTTGGCTATTATTAACAGGAAAAAAAATGTTAGAAATTGATGTGATTAATTTTCAATTCCATATTATCTTTAATTAACACTGAAGATAATTTTTCCTAGTGTGAAAGTTAAATTAAAAATGTATAATCAATACAAATGGACATATACATTAAACAGCCTTCAGCAGATTGTAACAGATATTACATATTTTTTAAAATTTATCCTATGACATTTCTTTGGAAACTTCTTATGTATTTCTAATTGGTTCTTTGACATTTCTAACTGCTGAATTTCAAGAGAGAATAAAGTACACAAAATCAGTTATTTTAAGCAACAAAAGAAGTTTAAATGATGAGATTTCAATTTTCAGTCTGCAGATGAATGTACGTCACCGAAAATAAAAAACATGTAGAAATCCTTTACTTTGGCATTATTTTAATAATTCTCTAATTTACATTAATGTACTTATGTACAAAGGGGAGTCACCTTTTCTTTAGTATATTTCACATGTTCTTGTGTTAGATGGATCAGTGACAACTATGAAATTTCTTATAAATGTATGCTAATCCAACAGTAGACTTGAGATTTTAACAGCACAAAAGTGAGGGGACTTAGATGTGGATGTTGTGAGCTCAATCCTGTTTCTGCTGGAATAGTCAAAATCTTGTGGGATGAAATCCTGGCCTTACTGAAGCCAATGGGAGTTTTGCTATTGACTTCAGTGGGGCCAAAATTTCACCCTCTGACTTTGGAAGGCCTTAAGCAGGCCCTACAATATGGTCTTGGAGATACGTATATAATATGTAAAAATAAAATAATTATAATTTAGATTATATAGCACCCAAAATGTGATAGTGCTCATGTTTTATATACTCTAAACCTGTTTAATGGACTGCTACAATTGTGTGTGCTTGTTTCTGAGTTGCCTTTGAAGGACTGTTCTTAGGTCTGGGCTACACTGGGGATGGCGGGGTCGACTTAAGATATGCGACTTTTGCTACGTGAATAGCGTAGCTGAAGTTGGTGTATCTTAGGACAACTTACCTGGCTGTCCACATGATGGTGAGTTGACTGCTGCTGCTCCCCCATCGACTCCACTTCCACCTCTCGCGGAGGTGGAGTTCTGGAGTCAACGGGGATCGATTTATCGCGTCTACAGTAGATGTGATAAATCGATCCCTGATAGATTGATCACTGCCCACCAATCCGGCGGGTAGTGAAGATGTACTCATTGACAACACCTGCTTGTAGAAGTAGGCAAAATGGTGGTTTGTTTTGTTTTTAAACAGTTTAAATATTTCCATGGAACATACATCACAGATGGAGAGAAATTATTTGGGGTTGTAAGGAATCTAAATATCTGTGGGATAGGATGGCATTAAAAAAAGGAACATTTTAAGATGAAAAGCAAGGAAACTGTCTCACAGTAAAATCCATTAAATAGGGGAGGTTATTCCACTAACAAATGCTGGAAGCACCCTCAAGCAAGTCATTTAAAGAGGACAGGACAATGCATTGAAAAATATTCTGTATGTAACAAGTCTTCACAGTCAAAGAGATGGATTAGATGATTTAAGGTCTAATTCAGAACCCACTGAAGCTAATGGGAAACTTTCTATTGATTTCAGTGCACTTTGGATCAGGCCCCTAAATGGCCCTCTTGCATCTTATTCTAATATGTCCTGGTTATTTTTAAAAAACAAATCAATAATTAAAAGGATTTGAATCAGGCTGTTCCCAGGATGCTAGCAGACATAGCGCATGAATATATGGAACACCACTGGGATACTAGCACAATCACTGGGATCACAACAAGCACTCTGTTAATTCACATTCTGTGTCCTGTGATACTAGCACTTAATAAGGTATTCATGATGCTGATCTTGCCTTCTTCGTACATAAATAAGAAAGATAGATAGACTTGTATTTAGCTAGAATTAATCTCTTAGCCATTAGGAAAGCTTTCAATATCCCTCTCCTTTTCTCTCAACTAATCATCAATTAACCTATGAGTAAATAAGCAAAAATAAAAAATGGATTTCATCCAATGATGATGCTAAGTATTATTTTTGCCATCTAGTTATGATGTTCCACAAATCTGTAAGTTTAGAACAGTCCCATAAATATGTATTTGTGCATCATTACCCATCTTAAATTTAGTCCTCTGTGAATGTAAAAAGGTTTGATTCACTTTGGAGAAGCATCTGCAAGTTTGCAACATGTACAAAGTTAACTGAGATAAATATATCTTCTGAAGAGACCCCTCAACCTGACACCCTTGCCCCATTCCTGCCTTCTCATTTCCCTATAGCAGAAGCAACAGCATTCTCTGTGGAAATGCACTTTGCCCTCCACCCATCTATCGGTATCTTCACTGGGGATCGACAGCCTTCCTCCCACTGTCAGGAGTCAATACAGAGCAGCCCCCATCTCCATGAGGTGCTGCATCTATCCTTTGAACTGTTTGTGGGGGTGGTTTTGTACCTTCACTCAGTCCTGGTCTACACTGTTGGGGTGGGCGGGGGGAGAGATCGACCTAACATAGCTGAAGTTGAGGTATTCAGGTCGACTTATGTCGGCATCTTCACTACGCTGAGTCGCTACCCCGTCGACTCTGCCTGCACCTCTCAGTGTGGAGGAGTTATGGAGTTGATGAGAGAGCGCTTGGGGATCGATTTATCGTACCTAGACAAGATACGATAAATCAATCCTCGAAAGATCAATCTCTACCCGCCGACCCAGCAGGTAATGTAGACTTGTCCTCAGATTGATGTAATGCTCTACTGTCTGTCTTGTACTAGCAAAAGCCAGCAGTACAGCACTCTCTGCTATTCCTTTTGAATTTCCCAACTTCCTTGTTAAAGAAACCCCCCCCCCCCCCCCCCGCACAAATGTGCATCACTCCCACGATTTGGAGGAACTTCTTGGAAGTTCCACTCAGCAGGAGATGTAGATCATGCCACTAAAAAGTAGGAGGTGAGTTGTGAGACTTAACCAATTGGTTTGGTTTGGGTCAAGTTTTGCATGAATGTTAGGACTAGTTTTTATTTTCATCAATATTTTGTTTTTCCCTATTTACAAAGCCAAGTAAAACTTGTGTTCATTTTGATTGCATACTGACTGGTATGCCTTGCAGAGGCTTACTAGTTATGGTACACAGTTTACAAAGGAGCCCTTAAAGAACTGCATTTGCTATCTGTAGAGGCAAGGCCAGATGGTTATAGAAAAGTAGTGGAAGACAGATATATTAGCCCCAGGCTAAACAAATCCCTGTTACCAGGATAAGTAAACAGCTGCTGCTCCAGGTCAATTAAGACACCTGGGGCCAATTAAAATCTTTCCAGAAGTCAGGGAAGATAGCTAGGTTGATTGGGACACCTGAAGCCAATTAGGATCTGGCTGAAACTAGTTAAAAGCCTCCCAATTAGTCAGTTGTGCGGGGGGTGTCAGGAGCTGTAGGCGGAAGCTGCGCTGTTGGAGGAGCTAAGCAGTACACACCATATAAGATGCAAAGAAGGAGGCCCTGAGGTAACAGTGAAGTAGATATTGAGGAAGTAGGGGCTGCTGTGGAAAGTGCCCAGGGAATTGTACATGTCCTATTTCTAAAAAGTCAGTTACCATAGCTGCTACTGTTAGGATCCCTGGGCTGGAGCCCAGAGTAGAGGGCGGGCCTGGGCTCTTCTCCCCTCTCTCCCCTATTAATTACTGAGACTGGGAGACAACAGAGACTGTGTGAGGGAGGATTGCTTCTCCTCCCCTCCCTTGCTGGCTTATAATGAAAATGGCTCAGTAGGCCATGACCCTTGCCTCTAGAGAGAGAAGGGCTACGTCGTGGGTCACTGTGAGCCTCTGAGGCTAGCAAAATCCACCAGGAAGTCCGGGACCCACTGAGACAAGAACAGAGCCCTTTTCACAGCAAGTTTCACTTGAATAAGTGCAACCCGTACTTTAAAAAGTGAAGGTGAAATTTTAGAAATTAAAATAAAAGTTGTTTTAGTCTGCTTTCCCATGTTTTCTCCCCCCAGCAACATACACATATAAAGTTGGTTGGTAATTTCCCAAAAATATAAATACAATTTTTGCAAAAATGTTTATAGTCTGATAGTGAAAAGAGTAAAAGGAAAAACTAAACACTATAATGATAGTAATAATAATGGCGTTGAAATGGAAAATCCTATATTTTTAGATTTTCTCATAAATTGTAAACTCCATTTAAATGGAATAGATAATTCCATCTGTAAATGAATTCTAGGGCAACTGATTTAAATCATCTCTGTGATATCTTGAACTGTTGTTTTTGCATCCGTGATTAATAAATTAGGCTTTTCTCATTTAATCTAGAAGTTTAAAGCCTTTATCTATTCCTGTCTTACTATTGTCATTTAAGTTCTGATAGTGTCGTAAGCAACACAGGCATATCAGATTTTCTGCTTCTGGCATTTGCACTATTCAACCTTTATACTTTTCCATATAATTGCAATAGCTATCTCCTTTTAAAAGGGGAAAAAAAACTATGTGAAAATATTTTACATAACATTTTAAATGCTAAAAATATAGTCAGTGAGCAAACTGGTATAAAGCTGTTTCAGTGTGATGCAGTAAACCTCACAATATATGGCTGGCCTATATCTATGCTATTTGAGAATTGTAGGCCGGATCCTGCTTGCAATGCAAGTAAATGATGCAATGCTCTTAAATTATAAAATATAATTTAAAGATAAAAATGAATAATGAGAATAATTGAGGTACTAGAACGAACTTTTAAATACCTACCTGGAGTAGTTAAACATCAAAGTACTATGGCAACATATAACGTATTCACCTTCAGTGATTACCTGTCATGTAGGAGCATCCCCATTCTCAAGAAACTGATTTTCCATCCACCTCTCCCACTACTATCGTACCCTTCTTCAGAAGGGCACTTTAGACTGTCCACCTTGACTTGCCTTCCACTAAATCCCTTCTAGCCTGGTTTCAACCTTCTGCACTTAGCTGAA
Organism: Dermatemys mawii; assembly: GCA_007922305.1. Taxonomy (NCBI): domain Eukaryota; kingdom Metazoa; phylum Chordata; order Testudines; family Dermatemydidae; genus Dermatemys; species Dermatemys mawii. The sequence continues at coordinate 44,513,215 of ML677341.1, read as the reverse complement.
ACTGCTCTTATTACTGTCATCAGTGATGTGTTTCTAGCCAAGACTTGCAGCCTCTATTTTGTCCTCTGTTTTCACACAAGCTTCCCATGCTCTGTTTTTCCTTAACAGCTTCTCCTCCCTTAGCTTTTGAGGCCTTCTCCTCTCTTGGCTCTCCTCTTCAGTTCTTTTTTGCTCTTGTCCAAACTCCTGTGTCCTGGAACGGAATATGCTTGTTGAATTAATCACTTAATTTTGAATATTCTTAGCTTTAAGAAATTAAGCCAATTTTATAGCCATATTACTGAAAACTTTCTTATCCAAATCGTTGTTTTGTTTTATCCTAAAGCGGTGTGCGTATTTGAAGGCAGAACCTACTTCGAAGGACAGAGAGAAACTGTGTATTCAAATTCAGGGGACTGTGTTCTTTTTGAGTGTAAGGTAAGAACATTATTGATGGAATACTTTTCTTTCAATAAATCTGTTTAAAATGTCATATAAGGTCCTAATAAATAAAAATGTGTATGTATCTACTGTGAAAAGTGATGTTTAAAAGGGCATCAGTGGGTTTCCGTGCTTACTGTGTCCAGCTGATTTCCACATCAAATTTTACAAATCAAATATTTTTTCTAATTGCCAATCCTGAAAATGTAACCTGGGATCTCACAGTTGAGCTGGGTTCTTTTTTCATTTGTTCTACGTTATCATCAGTAATAAGTATCTTGCAGGCCACATTATGCTCTCTTTTATATCCGTGCATCCCTATTTTCTCCAGATTATGTGCTCAGTTCCATGGGGGGTTACTCAAATGTAAATGAGAGCAGAAATTGGCCCACAGGCTATTTCTTGCTGGCAATGAGGTATGAGAAGGAAAGAATGCCACTGGACTGTCAAATCTTAGGCTGTGTTTGGAGGGTTGGCAGTTTGGTGACCTATCACTCTACTTGTAAATGGAGCATATTTGGGTATTGAGTCAGAGACACTGAGCCCTACAATATCATTTTAACCCAGTCACTTTTCAGAGCAGAAATGCAATTTAAGGGCAAAATGGTACAGTATGCTTCTACATGTGGAAAGTGCTCAGGGAGATACCGAGGCAGAATGCTACTCTGCTTCCCTAGGAGTGGAGCTTGCTATCACTAGAGAAATGCATGCTTTAATGTGGAGCTGAAGAATTGAGTGTGCATTTCTAGTGGGGGAAAGAGAGGCAAGACCTGTCTGCTTATTGTAATGTTATCTTAGAGTGCAAATGCCGAATGCAAGAGAATATACATTCCACAAGGTCTGAGTTGGAAGAAACGGTGCTGTCAAACAGAATGGGAGCAAAGGCTCTCCCAGCTCCAGCCCCTTAAAGCTGTGGATGTCAGATAAATGTGGCAGATAATACTCCAGCCTCGGTGCCAGGGCTGGTTCTCCTCCTGAATCTACTAGACCCTTTTCCCCTATATTGGAAAGAGTGCATCTATCCTTGGACCTCACTGACACCTCCTCCGGTAGGATATTGTGCTATAGCTGCTTTCTGAGCCACTGTACTGTAGCTTTATGAACTGGTGATTATAATTTGTCAATATATCTATTTTAGAATTAGGCCTATAGATCAAGGGGTACATGCCGATGGCCTTAGTCATTTGTGAGTAGTACCTTATCTCACTACTAGTCACATTGAAATCAAAGGGTTGGGGGATGGTGCAAAACCAGCCACTTGAGAAATAAGGTCTGAAGTAATTCTGGGTAGATAGCCCTCCAGTTTTAAGGGCTGTGAATTACTATTTTCAGCACAATCCGGATATGAATAATAATCATCAAAGTCTGCATGGTGCTGCCTTGTATTTATTGCAGTTAGAAATTATGAGTTAGTGAACATAGTGAGTCAGAACACCCGGCTTGACTCTACCTGCCTATTGGTCGTGCGTATATATTTGGCCAACTTACTTGTCTCTCACTGTGCTCCTAGGCATTTTATATGGCAACTTTGTTGATAAAAATTCTGAATCTCAAGCATGAAATACTTACTGCTGCCAAGAAAGCAACACTGGGAATGACATTTCAGAGTAACAAACCTACAGATGTGTAGATAAAATGAGGACCCATAGGCAGATGCAATTTTATTACCTACGTATTTCTACACATAATAGAATCTAGTTAAAGACCTCTGTTCAAGAGAGACTTGAGAGTTATGGCATAGGTCATGATTTCTTGCTTGTAGGCAAGTGTTGATGTTATCAGGGCAGTTTAGGGAATTTCTGCTTCTGGATTTTGTTGTGCATAAACATGGAAAATCACTTTTATTTTTTTCTTGTTTGCTGCAGTCAAGCACATTTTTCCCCATTTGAATCTCAAAAAAACCCAAAGAAACTCTGCAACATTTCAGCCACGTTTAGCAATAGACCACTTTGTTATAATGGCCAATCTTCAGCACACTTACATAAATGTGTTCACTTTTAGGTGGTTTTTTAGTGTTTTGTATGATGTACAATATAGTTTAAGGTCTAGATGAGTTTGTTACAGATTCAGGTTTCATTTTGGTTGTATGCCATGGCGTCTGGGAAGATCAGTCAGTGAAGACTGTTTGTTTTTTTCTTTATCTCATCCTCTTTTTTTCCCTGGGAAAATAATTTTAAATGAAATACCAACCATATAACAATGGTATATGCAATGTGTTAGGCCCTTTCCACACACAGCTTTATATTCTAAGAAAAATTCTGAATTTCAAAAGACTCTGGTGCTTTTCAGGAAAGTGTTGTACTGCCGTGATTTGTTCCTTTGTGCTCCAAGACTACATCGTTGCAGTGCACACTACTTGGGGCCACTTGGAAACTAAAGCTGGAGAACAATGTGGCAGCCTGACGGTTAAACCCAGTATCTTACTATGAGTGTATTACATTCATTCTCTCTGATCTCCACTGGCTGCCTGTGAATATACAGACGGGATTTAATGTACTGGCTTTGACCTCGGAAGTGCTAAATGGTCTGGCACCAGTCTACTTGAGAAACACACTCTCCTCATGAGATACAACTGCCTCTCCCTTGGGCGATATGGCCACAGTTGAGATCAGACAGGGTACTCAGACTGGAGGTCCTTTAAGGTAAAAGAAAGGAAGCTGCTAGCATGCCATAATTTGTGCAGTCCCCCTGGCTTTGATCCCCTGCAGTCCGTAAGAGAACTAATTTGTTGACCTTCTAGGCATGATTTCTGAAGAAGCTTTTGAGGACAGGGAAGCTGTGTGAGGATAATTTTGGGGAAGGATGAAGAATGTTTTCTTATTTTTCATTTACTAAACAGGTGTAGTTTCTGCTGTATCATGGAGGTGTCTGCTGGTTTTGTTAAGTTTAGTTGTGATTTCAAATTGTCAAAGGTAACTGGAGTTTGAGATAGGCACCTTTTGCTGTCTGTCTGTTACAAATTTAAATGCATAAATAAAATAAAGGCATTGTTCAGCTGCATTTGTTGTCTCCAGTATTGAATAATTACCTTAATTTAATAGGACCACAAAATGCAGCGCACTACAAAATCGGACTGCCCAACCTTGAACTGCCCAGATTCTCAACAAATCTCCTTGTCTCACAGTTGCTGCAAAGTTTGTAAAGGTAAGAAAATAGCAGGATCTGCCTGTGCTCCGTGTAATGTGCAGTATTTACAATGTTGTTAATTTTTTTATAGTTTTGGAGTAGAATATCTTTTTCCACTGGAGATATTGTAAAACTGAATAGATAATGTACATATCAAGGAGTCTGAAAACTTGTTTGAACCAGGTGTAATAATGTAAATTGTGTTGAATGGGCCTGGCAGCATTCATGTATTTCATACAAAAGAGAAATCCTGAAGGATTGTGCATGATTGATGTCACCACTTTAAAGTGCTTCGTTTATGCATGCGCGTGCACACACACATCCCTAAAGGCCCTTCTGCTGTGGACATATGCTGTGCAGATCTATGGAAAATTAGAGTAAATTTGTATCATTTCCTCCTCTTAGCACTTTTACATTGACTTCTGAATATAGAATCAGAAGCTTTGGGAATTATATTACACTGTACTTCTCAAATTTTTACACATAGACCAAACAGATGGAATGTACCTGGACTTTCAGTGCAAGGATAGAGATGTAAGGAACTGTCCAGGGCTCTGTGCCGTACTGTTAAAATACAGGGTAATATTGGTACCCTCCCAGCTGTGAACAGCTGCATCTTCAAAGCAGAAAGTCTGTTCGTATTTCTCCAATAATTAAACTGTGACAAACTGAATTCTGGCAGGAAACAAGCCATCACACTCTTTGGCTTGGCTTAGATATACATTGATTTGGGGGATGCTGGAGACATGCAAGTTGTCTGCTACACAGACACAAATGATATGATTAATGGCATCCAGAAGAGAGATAAGACTAAAATGGAAGAAAAAGAGCTTAACAGAAGTGTGCTAATATTTGCACTGTAAAAATGATAAAGAAATAGTATTTTTCAGTTCACCTCATACAAGTACTGAAGTGCAACCTCTTTATCGTGAAAGTGCAGCTTACAAGTATAGATTTTTTGGGGTTTTTTTGGTTACATAACTGCACTCAAAAATGAAACAATAAAAATAAAACTTTAGAGCCTACAAGTCCACTCAGTCCTCCTTCTTATTCAGCTAACTGCTAAGACAAACACGTTTGTTTACATTTACATTTGTTTACATAATGTTGCTTCTTATTTACAACGTCACCTGAAAGTGAGAACAGGCGTTTGCATGGGACTTTTGTAGCTATCATTACAAGATATTTACGTGCCAGATATGCTAAACATTCGTATGCCCCTTCATGCCTCAGCTACCATTCCAGAGGACATGAGCTGATGACGCTCATTTTAAAAAAATGAGTTAATTACACTTGTGACTGACCTCCTTGGAGGAGAATAGTATGTCTCCTGATCTGTTTTACCTGCTTTCTGCCATATATTTCATGTTATAGCAATTTTGGATGATGGCCCAGTACATGTTCATTTTAAGAACACTTTCACTGCAGATTTGACAAAATGCAAAGAAGGTACCAATGTGAGATTTCTAATGATATCTACAGCACTTGACCCAAGGTTTAAGAATCTAAAGTGCCTTCCAAAATCTGAGACGGATGAGGTGTGGAGCATGCTTTCAGAAGTCTTAAAAGAGCAACACTCTGATGTAGAAACTACAGAAATCAAACTTCTGCTGGTGGCATCTGACTCAAATGATGAAAATGAATAAGCATTGGTCCTGCTCTGCTTTGGATCATTTTTGAGCAGAACCCACCATCAGCATGTACGCATGCCCTCTGGAATATGGTTGAGGCGTGAAGAGACATATGAATCTTTAGTGCATCTGGGATGTACATATCTTGCGACGCCGGCTACAGCAATGCCATGTGAATGCTGCTTCTCACTTTCACATGACATTGTAAACAAAAAGTGGGCAGCGTTATCTCCTAAAAATGTAAACAAACTTGTTTGTCTGAGCAATTGGTTAAATAAAAGGAAGGACTGAGTGGACTTGTAGGCTCTAAAGTTTCATGTTGTTATTATTTTTGAGTGCAGTTATTTTTTGTATATAATTCTATATTTTGTAAGTTCAACTTTCATGATAGAGATTGCACTACAGTACTTATATTAGGTGAATTGAAAATTACTATTTCTTTTTGTTTTTACAGTGCAAATATTTGTAATAAAAATAAATATAAAGTGAGCACTGTACACATTGAATTCTGTGTGGTAATTGTAATTTATTTGAAAATGTAGAAAACATCCAAGATAATTAAATAAATGGTATTCTATTATTCTTTAACAGTGTCATTAATCATGATTAATTTTTTTAATCTGTTGACAATCCTAATAATAAGATGGAAAAAGTGGCATAGCCCAACTGTACAAAATACTGATATAGTGTGTGAAAATTATATGGAAGCTTAAAATCACCCATAACCTGTCTGAATTCATCACAATAAAGAACAGAGTCACCAAGAATAGCAATACTGTGGTGTTGGATTTCAGGAAAGCAAATTTGGGGAATTAAGAAATCTACTGAGTGAATGGGAAGACTCATTTAAAATCCACTATTTGGGAGAAAGCTAGAGGCTCTTATTAAAAAATCTTTTAAAAAGAGAAATGCAAGAAACAAGGAGCCAATGTGGCTTCAAGAGGAGCTGCTAACAATAAGATTAAAAAGGAAACATTATTGAAATATCAAAGAGGTAGCACTTATACAAGAATATTCAGTCAATTGGGGCTTGAAGGGAAAAGATAAGGGCAACAAAAAGGCAAAATAAGTTAATGTTATCCAAAGCTTTCAGGGAATATGAAAGGTTTTACAAATATACCAGGGGGACAATAAGTGCTTGGAGGAAAGCCATCCCATTAGTAAATGGGCTGCTGAGTTACTGAGCAACTTCTATAAATTCCAACTTTAATAAGAAAAATGGAGAAAAAGTTGAAGAGCCTGTAAAAATAACCATTGACAAAAAGAAGGTAAAGGGATTTAAATATGCTACCTAACAGACGATGAAAGCTTCTTTTCATCACTGATCTGGAGTTGAACTTGAGACCAGGAGATGACAGGCTCTGTAGCCTATACTACTCCCCCTAAGATGCTGCATTCCTAATATCAAGGTAAATTGTGTGTCTCCTGAATAGTTTCCTGAATTGGATTCTGTAGCCTAACTGAGAAAAGACTGGAATGTATTCCACAGAGATGATGTTTTATCTTTGGATTCATTTTAACTAGGCTTGAAAATTTGTCTTGTCTTTTATTATTATTATTTTGACGGATTATGTAGATGTTTCTTTTTAAGCATTTTGTGAGTTTTGTTTTAAATTTTTAACAATTGTGTGAAATTATAGAGGGGGGTGTGTGTGTGTGTGTGTGTGTGTGTGTTTGTCAGACAATAAATATTTAATGACAGACATCTAGATTAAAAAACTTAAAGCTACCTAAGTAGAGCTCTGCTCCAGCTCCACTATCTCCCCTTTTGTACACATTAAGGTAGGACTCTAATAAGTTCTCAAGTTGCATTTTTCTTACTTTGCCTGCCTGTAAATTTTGATACTATGGATGGAAATATTTTTTCATCAATGTGGGTGTGTATGGTGAAATCCATGTTTACTGACAGTGGTAAAAATCTGATCCTTTCAAGCCTCTTTTTAACAATCACTTTTGTTTTCATACAGGCCATAACTTTTGTTCTGAAGGACATAACTGCATGGAACATTCTGTGTGCAGAAACCTAGAGGACAGGGCTGTGTGTACCTGCAGAGATGGTTTCAGAGCCCTTCGAGAGGACAATGCCTACTGTGAAGGTGACCCGTTGTGAAGCTGCTTAGCCTGTATAAAGTAGTGTGGATTACTGCATGAAGAATGTATTAATTAATTCTCTCCTGCCATCCATCTCTGCCTTTCTCATGAAGGCCCTGATTCTGCAAACACTTACAACATAAATACCTTTTGGTCACATAAGTAAGGCATAAGTGCTTGTAGGATTAGGGGTCTCAGTTTGTAAGGATTTGGGGGTTGATTCCTTTGGTTCGACTTTGCAAACAATAATGCATATAATTGACTTTAATGGGACTATTCACATGTAAAATTGATAGTGTGCATAAGAATCTGCAGAATTAGACTGCAATTCTATTTCACAGAGACCTCTGTTTAATGTTTACTCTAAGGCCTGGTCTACGCTACATGATTATGTTGGAGTTAACCGCGTTATAGCAAATTAAAACTGATTCCATCCACACGATCAACCTGGTTTTGTCAATTTGAGGGCTCTTAAAACCAGTTTCTGTACTCCACCTTGGCAAGGGGAATAACATTAAAATCAACATTGCAGTTCCAGATTAGAGGTACTGTGGATGCAAGTTGATGTTGTTGATCTCTGGGAGCTATCATATAATGCTCCATTGTGACCGCTCTGGACAACACTTTCAACTCAGGTGCACTAGCCAGGTAGGCAAGAATAGCCCTGGGAACTTTTGGATTTCATTTCCTGTTTGGCCAGCATGGCGAGCTCATCAGCACAGGTGACCGTGCAGAGCCCACCATCACAGGTGACCATGCACAGGAGACCATGCAAACAAACTCCAGCATGGACCAAATGGGAGGTACTGGATCTCATTGTAGTCTGGGGGAGAAGAATCTGTTATGGCAGAACTACATTAAAAAAAAAAGAAATGCAAAAACATACGGCAAAATCTCCAGGTCCATGACGGAAAGAGGCTATTCCAGGGACACACAGCAGTGTCGTGTGAAAATCAAGAAGCTCAGGAAAGCCAACCAAAAACCAGGGAGTCAAATGAGTGCTCTGGGTCACAGACCCACACATGACGCTTCTACCATGAGCTGCATGCAATTATGGGAGGTGACGCCACCGCTATCCCACCACTATCTGTGGACACCTGCAAGGGGGAAATCACAAGGAGTGAGGAGGATGAATTTTTGGAGGACAAAGAGGAGGAGGAGGAGGAGGAGGAGGAGGAGACACAGTGCACAGGCAGCAAGTGGTGAATCCGTTCTCCCTGGCAGCCAGGAACTGTTCATCACCTTGAAGCCAATACACTCCACCACCTCCCAAAGCAGACTCCTGGACCATGACACCAGAGAAGGCACTGCTGGTGAGTGTGCCTTTTAAGTACGATACAGGGTTTAAAAGCAAGGGTGTTTAATGATTTATTTGCCCTGAAGACTTGGGATGCATTCGCCTCCAGTACAGCTAGTGGAAAAGTGTTAACATGTCTGGGGATGGAGCGGAGGTCCTCCAAGGACATGTCCACGAAGCTCTCCTGGAGGTACTCTGCAAGCCTTTGCAGTGGGTTTCTGGGGAGGGCTGCCTTATTCCTTCCTCCATGTAGGACACTTTACCCCGCCAGGCCAGTCACAAGTAGTCCGGAATCATTGCTGCACAGAACAGGGCAGCAAAAGCTCCTGGGTTTTGGGTGCATTCAAGCAACATTGGTTCTTTATCTCTCTGTGTTGGCCTCACGAGAGTTATATTGTTCATGGGCACCTGGTTGAAAGAGAGGAATTTGTTTAAGGGAACGGTCAGAGGTGTTTGTTCACACTAGGGTGTTCGTGTTTGGCTGAGGCCTGATCAGAGGCACATGGTGGGGGTGGGAGGAACTGTCCACACTGGATTGTTCCCGTTTAGTTTAAAGGGCTCATCCCTGATCAGAGCCTGATTGGAGCCATGCAGTTGGGGTGGGGTAATCTTTTCACACAGGGTTGTCGGCTTTGGGCCTAAAGAGCACGGGAGAGCAGGGGTTGTGTGAAGCGATCATCCCGGAGAGACCTTAGGCCAGGCCCTCCTTTTAAATGGCAAACCCACCGTGCATTGCTTGTTATGGGAAAGGGAGGAGCCGCAGTCCAAAAGCATTGAAATGAATGCGGGAGAAGCAGAACCCCGTGTACCTCAGGCCTTACCATGGCTGCCTGCAAGCTGAGTTCTGTTGCCTAACCATATGTGATGCCTTGGTCACACCAAACTGGCAGGCACTTCAGTATAAGAGGCAAAAGAACATGTGCTGTGTACTATGAATTGCCTGTTCCACTGAAGTCTCTCCTTTGTTCTCTAAAATGTATCCTTCAAAATTCTACCTTCCCTTTTTCTCCTCCCACAGGTGCAAATGTTTCAATGCGCCCCCTGTCAACTCCATCCCAGAAGCTAGCCCAGAGTAGAAGCAGAAAAAATGCACTCGGGACGACATGTTCACCAAGCTTATGCTGTCCTCCCACACTGATAGGGCCCAGCTGAATGCATGGAGGCAGACAATTGTGGAGTCCCAGAAAGCATTCAGTGAACATGATGAGAGGAGGCAAGAGCACAATGAGAGCAGGCAGGATTCCATACTCAAGCTGATGCGGGAGCAAACTGACATGCTCCGCTGTCTGGTGGATCTAATGCGGGAAAGGCAGCAAGACCACAGACCGCTTCTGCAGCCCCTGTATAACTACCCTCTCTCCTCCCCGAGTTCCATAGCCTCCTCACCCAGATGCCTAAGAACACGGGAGGGAGACTGTGGGGACCCACACGCTCCACTCCAGAGGATTGCCCAAGCAGCAGAAGGCTGGCATATCTGAAATTTTGATTTATATTCTGGACCTGTCCTTCCCTCCTCCTCCACACCTGAAACATTCCTAATCTACTCTCCTCCCCCCGGGCTACCTTCTGATTTCTCTCACTGTGGTGTTCATCAAATAATAAAGAACAGCTTTGAAACAATTGTGACTTTATTTCCTGTTTATATAGATATATAGATATATAGATTATAGGCGGGTAACTTCAAGAGAAACAAACACAACTGTCACACTGTACCCTGGCCAGTCATGAAACTGGTTTTCAAAGCTTCTCTGTTGCACAGTGTGCCCTGCTGTGCTCTTCTAATCGCCCTGCTGTCTGGCTGTGCGAAATTGGCCACCAGGGGATTTGCCTCAACCTCCCACCCCACCATAAACGTTTCCACCTTACTCTCACAGATACTGTGGAGCACACACAGCAAGCAGCATTACAATTAGAATATTGGTTTTGCTGAGATCTAGCCTAGTCAGCAAACAGTGCCAGCAAGCTTTCATGTCCAAATGCACCTTCTACCACCATTCTGCACTTGCTCAGCCTATAGTTGAACTGCTCCTTATAACTTTCCAGGGTGCCTGTGTATGGCTTCATGACCCATGGCATTAAAGGGTAGGCTGTGTCCCCAAGGATAACTATAGGCATTACAACAGTAATTTTCTGGTCTGGGAAGTAAGTCCCTTCCTGCAGCTGTTCAAACAGACCAGAGTTCCTGAAGATGCGAGTGTCATGCACTTTTCCCAGCCATCCCACATTGATGTTGGTGAAACATCCCTTGTGATCGACCAGTGCTTGCGGCACCATGGGAAAGTACCCCTTGTGGTTTATGTACTGGCCGCCTCGGTGTTCCGGTGCCAATATGGGGATATGCGTTCTGTCTATCGCCCTACCACAGGTAGGGAACCCCAGCGCATTAAAGCCATCCACAATGGCCTGCACATTTCCCAAAGTCACTACCCTTGATAGCAGCGGGTCAATGATTGTGTTGGCTTCTTGCAGTACAGCAGCCCCCACAGTAGATTTGCCCACTCCAAACTAATTCCCGACTGACCAGTAGCTGTCGGGTGTTGCAAGCTTCCACAGGGCTATGGCCACTTGCTTCTCAACTGTGAGGGCTGCTCTCATTTTGGTGTCTTTGCGCTTCAGGGCAGGGGACAGCAAGTCACAAAGTTCAATGAAAGTGGCCCTACGCATGTGGAAGTTTTGCAGCCACTGGGAATCATCCCATACCCGCAACACTATGCAGTCCCACCAGTCTGTGCTTGTTCCCCCATGCTGGGCCCAGAATCGGAATTCCATGGCATGAACCTGCCCCAACATCACCATGATGTCCCAATCGCCACATGGCTTTCTTCTATGAATGTCTGTGTCCATGTCCTCATCACTGTTGTGATTGCACTGTCGTCACTTCCTCAGCCAGTTTTGCAGATTCTGCACATACTTCTGGATAATGCGAGAGGTATTTACAATAACCACTGCAGGGGTGAGCTGATTGGGCTGCAAGCTTGCCATAATATGGTGCCTGCACGGGTAATCCAGGAAAAAAGGACATGAAACGAAGGAGAACAGGAGAGAGCAGGAGAGAAGAGTGGCAGCGGAAGCAGTGCAGCCATACACCATTTATGAGGACAGCTAGCAGTCCTATTGCACTGTCTTCTGCAGGAGAGCAGAGTTGCAGCGGAAGCTGTGGTGTACAGGTGACAGTGGCCTTCAAGTCTTCTGCATGAGTCATAGGCCAGCAGAGCGGGAGAGCAGAGTTGCAGCGGAAGCAGTGGTGTACAATGACAATGGCTTTCCGTCGTATTGCACCATCTTCTGCAGGAGAGCAGAGTTGCAACAGAAGTGGTGGTGTATGGGAGATGACGGCTTTCAGGCCTTCTGCACAAGCCGTAGGCCAGCAGAGCAGGAGAGCAGAGTTGCAGCGGAAGCAGTGGTGTGCGGGTGACGATAGCTTTTAGGCCTATTGTACGAGTTCTGCAGACCTACTGCACCGTCTGCTGCTGGAAAAATGATGATTGTCTGCCATATGGAAATGATTGTCTGCCACAGCTTGCATGGAGGGAGGGGTGACTGATGAGAAAACCCATGAGAATGTTTTTGCCCCATCATGCACTGAGAGCTAAACCCAGAATTCCAATGGGCAGTGGAGATTGTGGGAACTGTGGGATAGCTACCCACAGTGCACCTCTCTGAGTGTTGCTGCTTGCCTTGGTACTGTGGGAACACTCCACCGACTTAACATGTTTAGTGAGAACACACACAATCAGATATATAAAATCTCATTGGAAAAATCGACTTTTATAAATTCGATATTATTTCATACTGTAGACGTACCCTAAGACTAGCTCAGCATTCGGTGACCTATTGTCTTGAATAGCACTTTAAGTCACTCAGGAGCAAGTCCTGCTCCTCTCTCCATGGCCTTCCAGAGATTTGTCTGCAGGAGAACCCAAATAGCTCTTTTATGTAGGCATGGAATGATGCTGGGACATAGCACACACAGTCTCTGGAGGTTAGGTAGGCACTGAGGTCCTGGATCTGCAACTATATGGATCCACTAGCTATTTCCCAGTTAAAAGGACAATGCAGAAGCTATGGAGAATACTGTAAGCCTGAATCTTTAATAATAGTTTCAGAGTTGCTCTACTCTACAGCCTGTAAGGAGAGAAAAATCCTGATCTCTGTGGATCTCCCCAACACACAGTCCAGTTAGAGCCTATTATATTTAGCAGTTGCTCCTCACACAATATGTGAAAATGAGAACCTTATCCATGATCCCTTTAGTGAAATGGTTTGGAGGAGGGAAAAGCAGATTTTCATAGCTAGGGCCAAAAGCAGCCTGCTGTAAGCAGATGTATCTTCCATTTGAGTTGAATTGCAGTTGTAGCTGTTTGTGCAAGCAGTTTTTGGAGAGTTTCTTAGCGTGAATGAGTTTCTGAAAATTCATTTGTAACTAAATGTGCCTTCACACTGATTAACAGTCTGCTTTTGTGCCTTCAGAAAACCCACAAAGGTTGGTACAGTGAATAACGTGCTGATTATTTAGACCAAGTACACACTACAAAATTATATCAGCATACAGCCACTTCAGTGATCAAATCACTTATGTGTGTGCATACTTGGCTTCTTGAAAGGTTGGCAGTGTGCATTCTCACCAGGAGTGCTTGTATCAATTGTATTGTCGGTGTCAGGCACTGTGTAACGGCTCCTGAAAGCCAGTAACAGTCGACAGAAGCAACTGTCAGTCTCTCTAATGCTGTGTTGACCTAATTACATTGACTGTGACTGTCTGCCACTCGGGGAGGTAGTGTTACTAAATTGATGTAGAAAGGCACTTACGTCGACAGAAGCCAAGTTTAAGTGAAGATACTGCCACAACTAGGTCAACACAAGGCAACTTGCATTGACCTAATCCTGTAGTGTAGACCAGGCCTTAAACATATAGTATAATCAATGACTGGGATTATCTTGCTAGAAAAACCTTCTAATACTGGTAGGTGCTGATTAAGCAACTCTTACTCACATTGAGGCCAATGCAGTTAAATCCATGAATAATCTTTACACAAGTGAGACTTGTGGGATTGGGCCCTTAATAAACATCCTAGACTCAACCTGGATTATTTCTATGATGCTTAGTAGTTTTAGTGACTCTCAATTTCCTACCAACTGTTCAGTGTTCGTGTATTTGTTTTTATTGTGCATTATTTTATGTTAACATTAAATATGCCCTGGTCTTCTCTTTGGGGTTTAGTCTTCCATTTATAGGTCCACATAAAACCAGCTAACATTAAAGGTAGCTAGCAGATCTCCAGATACATTCCTTCATCCCAAAATTTTCCATTAGTACATATCTCTCTCTTTTTTTGTTTCTACTCAAAAATTCTTACCTATCTATCGTATTGTCACAGCTTATTACAGTCTAAGAGAAACAGGAAACACTATATTAAAGTTGGCTAATGCATTCTTCTATAAAAAAAATTAACTTTTTTAAAAGGAGGTCTAGCACTTCCATGATTTGCAGAAAGATTTTGAAATTTAGCAAAAAGATAATTGTGAAGTCAGGGATGTGCCTTCTACAAATGGCCTCATGTAAATCCATTCAAGTTTGGATGAGTTTTAAACTTAGTTACCATACTCTGTGCACGGTGGGGGGGTTGTTTTTGAATAATTCAGCTTGTCTTTGACTACATGCTAAAAATTCTCAATATTCTATAGCACTGAGTGTGCATGAGCCTAACATGACTTCACACACAGCTCAAATCCTGGACAGGATGCAGACAGAATGGATCTTGCTGCTGCTTTGTCCAATTTTGTGCACCAAATGAGGCAGGAGTCCTGTGGAAAAAATGCGATGATGTAGCTGTACTATAACGCATCATGGGGGCGGGAAGTGGAGGGGCAGGAGTGGAGCGGGAAGATGCGTGGTAGGTGAGGAGCCTTGGTGGAATAGGTGGTAGAGATAGAATAGGTAGAGTGGGGGAAGGGTGTTAGGGGTTGAGCATCCTCTGGGAAAATTAGAAGCCATCTTGGGGGGCTGTGAAAAATTTTAATTAAAAATGAGGGTCCTTGGGTTGCTAAAGTTTGAGAACTGCTGTATTAGACTATCAACTGATTGGAAAAAAACAGGCTCTTTTTTTTAACTCTTTGATAAAATGTTTCCATTAAAATCAAATAGTCATTTGAATAGCCTAAAAGAATCAGGTATCTAAATATGTTAAATACTGCAAGTCATTATTAAAGATAGTGTTACTTGCTATAGAACCATGAATAATTCTATTGACATTAAGAATCGTACTCCACAGGAGGGTAGGTAGAACTTGGTCCTATTAAGAGCTCTGAAATTATAATAATTGTCAGTCTGCAGTTGCACCTGGGAGGACTGGTTACATAAATTCCATTTAGTAAGGGGGATGCTGCATTGAAATTGCTTGTAACTAAGGAATTGAGATTTCCATCTCCATTAACTGGCAGCATTTGAGTGATTACCTTGTCAGGTTGGGCTGGAAAATGAATCTAGTTGAAAAGCATTCTTTCCAAGAGGGCAGAACATGATTTCAAAATCTATATTAAAAAGTAATTAAACATAGAGAAAGGAAACTGCATTTATTTTTCTGAACAAAGGCAATACATGCTAGTTTATTTTCATCATTATGATACTTGGAATTAATGGGCTAATCTTAATATGGCAATGTTGCTTACAAAGGCTAGGCCAAATCCTGCTCTTCCCTGAGGCTGAAGTCCAGCAAGGCACTACATCATGTTGCTAATTATAAGCATGCAAATTGTCTCATTGACTCAAAGTTAAGTATGTACCTAAAAGCTCTGCTCACTTGAAGTCCAAATGAATAGTCTCATTGACTTTATTGATGGACCAATTTGAGCTGGTGTGGGTTGCAGAATCATACCTGTGGTGTTTGATTTTGCATGAAGGATTTTCAGACTGACCTCTATCCTCTCTCTCCAGTCTTGGCTGACATTGCAGTTATTATTAGGATGAAAAAAATATGGCTATTTATATTAATGGAGCCCACTGGAAACTTTAAAACTCTCAAGCTGCTGCCATTAATGAAGTATGCTAATGCCTTAAATGGAAGAGCTGCCCCTTATTGGAGATACAAAGACTTTTGTAGACTCTATGAAGGCTCTAAATGAAGATCTTATTTCTCATACAAACTACCTAAATCTGAAACATCATAATAATTGAACATGAACAAACCTCGTTTTGATCCTATCAATTTAGTTGGTGATTGGTCCTGCTCTGAGCAGGGGGTTGGACTAGATGACCTCCTGAGGTCCCTTCCAACCCTGATATTCTATGATGGGGGTGGGCAAACTTTTTGGCCTAAGGGCCACATTGGGATTAAAAATTGTGCAGAGGGCCAGGTAGGGCAAATAGCCTGATCCTGCCTCCTATCCAACCCCCACCCAATTCTCGCCCCCTGACTGCCCCCTTTAGAACTCCAGACCAATCCAACCCCCACACCATGCCGCTCCTTGTCCCCTGATCGCCTGCTCCAGAGACCCCCGCACCCTAACCTCCCCACCAGGACCCACCCCCTCTTTAAGCCCCCCTTTTCTTTATTCCCTGACTGCCTGCTCCCAAGACCCCACCACGCTAACCACCACCCCCAATCTAAGCCCCCATCCTTTGTTTCCTCACTACCCCCTCCCAAGATCTCCCCACCCTAAACATCACCCACCAGAACCCCACCACCTAGGGCTCCCCCCTTCTTACCATCATCAGCCGGGTGCTCCAGCGCTCACTGCGCTGGGCCAGGAGTTCAGGGCTGGGCCTCCGGGCCGGGAGCGCAGGGCCCCACGGCTCGCCGTGCTGGGCTGGGCCACCGGGCTGGGAGTGTGGGGCACCGCAGCTCCCCGCCCTCGGCCCGGCTGCCAGGCCAGGAGCATGTGGCCCGGCGGCTCCCCGCCCTTGGCCTGGCCACCAGCCAGGGAGCGCGGGGCCCTGCGGCTCACCACGCTGGGCCGGGCCGCCTGGCTGGGAGGGCAGGCCCCACGGTTCACCGCGCTGAGCCCGGCCCCCAGGCTGTGATCCCGCGGCATGGCACAGTCGCCCAGCCCCTGGGCCAGGAGCGTGGGGCCAATGGCCCCGCGCCCTGAGCTTGCAGTTGCGGGCTGGATAAAATTGGCCGGCGGGCCACATGTGGCCTGTGAGCTGTAGTTTGCCCACCCCTGTTCTATGAACTATGAGATTGGGATTTTCAAAGGTGCTTAAAGGATTTAGGTTCCTGGATGATGTTGAGATTCACTAGAAATAGAGTGCCCAACTCCCTTAGGTTTCTTTGAAAATCCCAGTGTATTTTAATAGTTCTAAAATCATTGCTATGCAATGGCTGGGTCACCAAGAGCTGTGTCATAAGCATTAAGTAGCCTAGAATTTCTGCTTACCTGTAAGGGGTTAAGAAGCTGAAAGAAACCTGGTTGGCACCTGGTTCAGTACCCATTTGGTTCTTTTGGCACCTGACCAAAAGAACCAATGTGTACTGAAAATGCTTTCAAATCTGGGGGAGGGAAGCTTTTGTCTGTGTGCTTTGTCTGTTTTTTTCGTTTGCTTTGGGGATTTAAAAGGAGCCAGACCAGTTTCTTCTCTTCATCTAATTCTATATATTCTCTTCATCTAATTCTATATTTCTAAGCAGCACAAGGAGTAAGTAAATAGCCAGGCAAGGCGGTTTAACTTTTATATTTGTTTCTCACTTGTGAATTTCTCAGGTTTTTAGGGAAATATCCCTGTTTTCTCTGTAACTTTGAAACTCAGCAGAGGGCGATACCTCTGTGGTGTGGGTTTTTTCTTTGATTCTTTTTGTGACTGTAAAGTGTTTTTCCACTGATTACTATAGACATATTTTACTTGTCTCTTTTTCCTTTAATTAAAATTCTTCTTTTAACAATCTGACTGCTTTGTTTTCCATTGTGTAGATCCAGGGCTTTTGGATCAGGCTCACTTAGCAGGATTGGTGAGGGGTTTTTCTCAAGCCTTTCCCAGGAAGGGAGGTATAGGTTAGGGGGAATTTTGGGGAAAGAGGGGGCTCCAAGTACCCCTGCCTCTAGTTCTTGAAGTACGCTTAATAGTGGCAGCATACTGTCCAGACACAGGAGTAACTTGTGTCTTGGGGAAGTTTTAACCTAAGCTGGTAAAATAAGCTTAGGGGGTCTTTTCATCTGTACCCTAGAGTTCAGAGTGGGGAGGGAACCCTTGACAAGCTGAAAAGATGACATGTGCCAGATGTTAAACCAAAGGGAAGTCAAAATTAAGATCCCTATATAAAATATGTAAAGCAGTGTTAGCTATATAGATGTATATATTATGTCATTCTTTAACCATAAGAGTGGCATTTTTTCTGAGACTGGACATAATTTGGACTTATCTGAGATAGCACCAGCAATACCTGTGGAATAGGCAGTAATACACTTCCAAAAGTGTGCTGAGCACTTTAGTTGTACAATAAAACAAAGCACTGCCCAATCTAATGGACGATTGATGCAAACCAACCCCCATCTATGGGTCCTATTCCAGATAGGAGATCCATTGAAGTAGCACTGAATTACGTACAGGCATGTCGCGTCTTAGGCGTATTTAACTTACGCGATTTCCGCTTTACGTGGTTGGCAAAAAAAGAAAAAGGGGGGAAAAAAATTAAAAAATTTCCTGTAGGGGATGCGATTTCACTTGCCATTGAAGTCAATGGACTCTGGCTATACGCGGTTTCTGCTTTACGCAATAACCATGGAACAGAACCCTCGCGCAAGACGCGACATGCCTGTACACAATGTACAGACAATGGAGTGTTGGATCAGATGAAGCATAATTTGCCTAGGTAGAATCTGGTATATTTTATACATACATAATATTCTCTGTCCTCTTTTCTGTTCTTCACTTTTTTTTAATCCTTGCCTATTTGCCTGTAGTTATCATTGTTTCTGTAGCTCAGAATTAGGAAGTACCAAGAAATACTATCACATGTTTAAAAAATTATTCAATTTTTAATTGAAATTTTAAATTTTCTACCCTAACACAGTGTCAGAAATGATCATTAACTGTTATTGAAGTAAGGTGCGCTGACTGGTAGAATTCACTAATTAATGATATATAACTGCCCTTTCTGTTCGCAGTATGCAGTGACATCAGACTACTTATTTTATGTGTAAGGAAAGCCTCCTGCGATGCTGTCATGTTTGACAGATAACAGTATATAATTACTTGTTTTATCATGTATACCTAGCGTATGAATTAATGATAAGATATTAAATAATAAGCAGATGTGGTTTGCAAAGTAGAACATTAAATGATGGCAAGCAATGTTTGTCTTCACAGACGTCCTGTGTCGATACTTGAGTGAATTTCAACTAGGTGGAGTCTGTGTGATCCAGAGATACTTTCTCTATCTGGACTAAATATTTCATTTGTTAAAATAATGCCATTATACACACAGAGGTAGTGGCTGTTGAACAGTGTCACCCGATAAACCATCAGTGGAGATTTTTAAGAGCAAATTAGACAACACCTGTCAAGTCTAGATAATATTGGTCCTGTCCAAAGCGCAGGAAACTGGACTAGATGATCTCTCGAGGTCCTTTCTAGTCCTATGATTCTGTAAGGCAATATTTGAAGAGACCGATGGGTTCAAGAGACAGTTTTGAGATTAGGGGAAAACCTGGCTGTGCTTGTGTTGTGAAGGGAAGGAGGCAGAGGGGAGTGAGACATTGAGGAGAGCAAAGGATGGGCTGACAGTTAGGGTAAGGGAGATCTAGAGGTGGGAGGGTGTCACTACAGCAGGTAGAGAGGGGCCTTAAAGGAGAAAAACAGCTGAGAAACCTTGAAATCAAATATATATACAAAGCAGGTGGGGTGCTGCATAGGTAGTATATCAATGACCTTCTGAGTTAATCTAAATTAAACTGTCTTGCAGTAATCCAGCCCTGGGATGGGTAGCATGGATTACAAACAATCTGTTTACCAGGAACACATTACAAATTATTGCATGGGTATAAAATCTGTAATCCATTCACCCTCCTTTTCTGATTATATTTGCAGTAATCAGTCATATTTACACTTCACCATCATGTTCCTGCAATTCTGATAAGGGAAGGGAAGGCCATTAATGATTAATACAATTGTTAGTAGGTGAATAACAAAGTTTATGATGCTCTAAGATTCAAAATACCCTTTTTCCTCTTTAGATGACTAATAGTGGATTATACAATATAGCTTTTCTAAGCTAGTGTGCCTGTTTAAATATGAGTCAGGATAACATCTGAAACAAGCAAAAGTTAACATCTGATGGTTACTCAGTAGTATACATGTAAAGAATGTTGTGCTGTTGTAACGCTGGCAGGCCCTAGTTGTCAGTGGCGGGATCAAAATCTGGGACCTCTGGAGCTTAGTGCTTGAGCCTCTACCACAAACTCATTTTTCTCTGCCTCCACCACTACATAGGACAGAACATCACACCTTGAAGGTGTGTGGGTTACAATGGCACTTAACTTCCTAATAATCTTACTTCAGTTTCCAGTTGACCAGTATATATCACATAAACTGCCACTGGAAATGGTATTAACTGGTAATTTTATTTGGCAGTCTGAGCAGAGAGACTAAAGACTGCATAGAAGTGGTAAGTGAATTACATCCTTAACATAGAGGCAATTCCTTGAGGTCAAGGTTGAGACTTGTTGATGAGGCTGTGTTGGAGAGCTCTCCGATGCTGTTCCTGTTCAGTGGATACATATAGAGCTTGGTTCTCCAGGGCTGTCAAGCCAAAACCTTTCGCAAGCACTAAAATTCACACTGTTATTTTTAAAAGAATAATAGCTCTACCTTCCCATTCAATTCTGAAAAGGGTTATTTTGGTATCAGCATGATTACTGCAGTTTTGGGGGTTATTGCTTCACATTAGTACACACACCATATGTTGAGTTGTTAGAATGCATTGTAATAAATGCTAATTCTAAAAGTTTGGTTACCTTTGAATTCATTGATATGAAAAGTTTTTTTCTTGATTAGGCTAATTTATACTGAATTTTTAATCTAGATGCTATTCAAGGAAATATCTTAGAAGTGTTGTAAAAAATATATGTTTTTTGGATCTCAAAAGCACAGTTTTTTGTTAATGCTATTATTTCCTGTTCTTCTGTGGACTACTATTCTGATCCAGCCTATTCTTTCCCATTTGTAGGTTACTTGTTGCTAACATCCTGAGAGAGCACCTCTCTCTCCCTAGGAGATGCTTCTGTAATTGTGAACAATGGAGGCACTTGAGCTAGATCCCCACTGGGTTTAAAAGGGAGACAGGGCATTCTCCACGAAGGATCCTCAGTTCTAGAAATAATTTTCTTTCTCAGACCTCCAAATCCCAGATTCACTGTACGCAGGTGCAAGGCTCATCTGTTTTGTCTGACCCTTGTGAGGGTAAGGGAATCGAAAGCCAGAGAAGCCTCAAGAGGGTGTTTGTTTGTTTGTTAACAGGGGTGGTTATCATGATGGGTTAGTCAGGACTGAATTATAGATCAAGGCTCAAATTCTACTCTTATTTTTGAGGTGGCATGGCACTAAGGAGGCAAGTCTAATAGGGGATCTGGGAGATATTTCTCTCTGATTTGTATATGTTTATATAATTTTTGTACAAGCACCCTGGGTTAAGTGCTTTTTATAAAGTGATTAAAAAGATAGAAGTACTTATTTCAGCTACTTCTTCTCTAACAAGTTTTCCCGGAATTTCCCTTTGTCTCTTCCATTCGGACTCAGGCATGTTGATCTCCATAACTACACAGTCATGCTACATCAGAGTATGTAGTATATCAGAGCTGGTAGCCCAGTGCCAAACCACAGACCTAAAGCATGCTTGTTTGGATTGTTCTCAAGAATGTAAAACTGTTGGTGTGATGCATTTGTCCCATTGACTGACTTCAGGATCTTACTGGCTAACCAATAAGACATGAATGTCCATTAATATGCTAAAAGGGCCTTTTGACAGGAAAAATTAAGATTAATTCCATAGACTTTCTTAGGTTTCAAAATGCATTGGGCTTTCCATTGTATTGGGTGAGTCTGTAACTAAATATGACTAAATGGCTAAACCAGTGTTTTAATTAGTAACGGAGATAAAAAGACTTTTATTTTGGTGGCTTCTAAAGTGAGTTTTCTTCTCAGACAAAATAGTCTGACTTCATTTGTAGCCCCCAAAAGTTGTATAAATTAATGCCCCATCTAGTATGCTAGAGTGGGAGCTAATTTATTTGATTGGATTTTTTTGTCACAATACCCCGGTAGTTGATACGGCTGGTTGTCATTTGAGAGTTATCTTCTCCTTTCCCTCTCTCTCTCCCTCCTGCTTGTCTGTTGTAGTCTCCATTGTAGCTTGTCAGATGCTAAGACTGTGAGTTCTTCATGGATGGACTTTTTAATCAGATATGCATATCACGACTAGCTACAGTAGGGCTTTGATCTCTGATTGGGGCCTCTAGGTGCTACAGCAGTACAAATAAATAAATAAATATTTCCCCATGTTCTTAAATGGGTGGATGAGAAATAATTGGGAAACTATGGAAGATATCTCACAAGATCCAGCAGGTGCAGCGGAAGAGAGAAATGTATGGGACATACATATGGATGGCAGCTCAGCTCAACCCATAAGAAAATCAAGCTTCCCCACGAACACAAAGGACGACAGATTATTCTTGCTGGAGATTCAATACTCAGCAGAATCAAAAGAACATTCTATCAGGGACAGGTGGACAACAGGCCAGTGTGCTACCTTCCCAAAGCCAGAACATGAGATGTCATTCTATTGGATAGGCTTCTGAAGTCAATGAGCCAGGATCCACTGGTGATGATTCACACTGGCAGAAATGACAGTGCATTGCAGGATATTTTGCAGATAATAGATGACTTCAGGAAACTTAGAAGCATTCTGAAGAGGAAGAATATCCAAGTGATCTTCTCTGAGATCCTTCCTTCACATCTCTTCCATTTATTATATAAATTACTTTTTATAGGTACTTCCCCTCTAAGCCAGGTCATTTTTTTTTTTTAAACCAGTATGACCTTCTTCCTCAATTGTGGGATTGTGGCTTTTGGGCATCTAGTAAATTGTTGTCAAATGATTCCCAAATATTATTCACATTTTTCTGATTAAATTCTTTCTCCCAGCTGAGTTGGTTCATAATTGATTTTGTCCTGTAAGTGAAGGAAGGCAGAAGATTTCAGAAGTGAACCGGTGGCTAGGAAAACAGTGTTGGCACAGATGTAGTGGAGCCAGAATGCCCTGGAACAGCATTCCAACACTTTTGCTGCATGGAGAACACTATTTTGCTCTCAAAATGGCATCCTCTGCTCCCTGTAACCTCGCACATGCTGTATGTACTAGTTCATACCACGTGGAGGATTCCATTTCTGTAGAGCGAAATGGCATCCTCTGCACATCATGTCCTTGCATGCATGTGTGAGGTCACCCTGGCCAGGACATTCCAGTAGTGTACAGACCAGTCAGGACTACCCACTGGGTGGAGAGTTTTGGTTTTGTGGAACATTGATCCACCTTCTGTGAGGAGAGGGGTTGTATTGTTTGGATGACTTCCCCTCAGTAGAAGGGGAACCAGTCTTGGAAACAGGCTAGCTAGAGTAGTCAGGAGGGTGTGAGACTAATAGCAAATGGGAAGGGTAAAAATAGGGAAGATATGAACACTCAGCAAAAAAAACCTTCGATGTTGAGAATGAAATTAATCAAGGAACCAAAGGGCATAGAGAGAAGAAATTCTTGGATTGCCTATACACCACTTCTAGAAGCTTGGGTAACAAACGGGAATTGAAATTGCTCATTTATGTGCATTTATTCTATCTATTTGGTATTTCTGAAATCTGGTGGAATCATTTACACTATTGGAATATTAAAATAAATGATTATAACCTATTCAGGAAGGAGTGAGTGGGCAAAAGTGGAGGGGAAGTAGCACTCTATGTCAAAAATGGCATTACTTGTTTCCAAGTCCCTGATAACTCAGAAGAAAATGATCTTGAATTCTTATGGATCCATGTCCCAACAGATAAAGCACAAGATAGGTTATTAGGTGGTGTCTGTTACTGACCACCAAATCCCATTCAGGAACAGAATACTCAGCTCCTTATGCACCTGTTTATAATATGGAGAATAAAATATGATCATGGGGGACTTCAATTTGAGTAACATATGCTAGAGGTTTCATACTGCCAGTACTAAAACATCCTTGGAATTTCTGAGGATTATAAATGACTATTTTGCAGCCAACACTGGGGAAATCTTTTTTTAGATCTTATCTTAACAGATAAAGAGGAACTGATCACAGGACTGAAAATTAATGGTAACTTAGGTACAAGTAATCATGACTTGATCACATTTACAATATGCAAGCAGAATGAAGTCCATACCAATGGCACTTTAATAGGGCCAATTTTACAAAGCTAAAAACAATTATGAGCCAACTCAGCTGGGAGGAAGAATTTAATCAGAAAAATGTGAATAATATTTGGGAATGATTTGATAGCAATTTATTAAATGCCCAAAAGCCACAATCCCACAATTGAGGAAGAAGATCATACTGGTTTTAAAAAATGGCCTGATTTAAAGGGGAAGTGATGATACCTATAAAAAGTAATATATATAACAAATAGAAGAGAGGTAAAGTTGATGATGATGAAACTAAATTAGGAATTGTAGAAAATTGGTAAGGAAAGCAAAGGGATACAAGGAGAAATCTATGGCCAGCAAAACTAAAGACAATAAAAAAGAGTTTTAAAAGTATTAGAGAGTTAAAGAATCCTGATAATGGTATTGGTCCATTACTAGATGGAAGTGGCAGGATTATCCATAATAATACAGAAAAGGCAGAAATATTAAATACATATTTCTCTTCTGTATTTGAAGGAAGAACAGATGATATGGCCTCATCATATGATGATGATAACGTTCTTTCCATTCCACTAGTATCACTGGAGGATGTTAAACAGAAACTACTGAAGTCAGACATTTTAAAATCAGCATGTCCAGATAACTTTCATCCAAGAGTTTAAAAAGAACTGACATAAAAGCTCACTGAACAATAACTGTTGATTTTCAATAATTATTGTAACTCAGGGCAACATCGAGAAGACTAGAAGAATGCTAATGTTGTTGTACCAATAGTTAATAAGAGTAAATGGTATGACCTGGTTACTTATAGACCTGACAGCCTAACACTGATCCCAGGCAAGATAATGGAGCAGCTGATATGGGATTCAATTAAAAAAAGAATTAAAGGAGGATAATTTAATGCAAATCAACATGCATTTATGGAAGATAAATCCCATCAAACTAACTTGATATCTTTTTATGATGAGAATACAATTTTGGATGATAAAGATAATATTGACATAATATTCTTAGACTTCTATAATGTTTTGACTTGGTACTGCATGACATTTTGATTTAAAAAAACTAGATGAATATACAATTAATATGCATACATTAAATAGATTAAAAATAGGCTAACTGTTAGGTCTCAAAATATAACTGTAAATGAGGAATTGTCATCAAGTAGATAGTTCCCAGTGGAATCCTTTAGGGGTGAGTTCTTTATTCTATGCTATTTAACATTTTTATCGGGGATTCGAAAGAAAACATAAAATCATCACTGATAAAGTTTGCAGAAATCACAAAAATTGGACAAGTGGTAAAGAATGGTGAGTACAGGTCACTAATTCAGAGCAATATGGATCACTTGGTAAACTGGGCAAAAACAAACAATATGCATTTTAATACGGTCATACTTTTTAATAGGTCATACTTACAGGATGGTGGATTCTGTCTTGGAAAACTGACTCTGAAAAAGATTTTGGGGTTGTAGTGAGATAATCAGCTGAACATGAGCTCGCAGTGTGATGTGGTGGCCAAAAGAGCAAATGCAGTCCTTGGATGCATAAACAGAGGAATCTTGAATACAGGCAGAGATTATTTTATCTCTGTCGCTGGCACTGGTGTGACTGCTGCTGGAATACTATGTTCATTTCTGGTGCCACAATTCAATAAGTTGGTAAATTGAAAAAGGCTCAAAGAAGAGTCACGAGGATAGGTAAAGGATTAGAAAACATGCCTTATAGTGATAGACAGTGTACATCTACAGTGCAGTGTAAGATGAGGATTTGAACTCAGACTTAAGCCTAACCGCGATTCCATCTACACACAAAGGGCTCAGATCAGTTACATCACTTGCTGCAGTACTTGTGGTGTAAGCAGCTCTTTCTTGTTTCTTTTGTATTTCACCTTTACATTTCTGTGACTGTGATTTTCTGCTGGAGACAGCTTGCCGTTTTGTTCTCCGTTCAGGTGCAGAGGAGATGCATCCCCTGTGATCTCATGGAGACATCTCTTTTGTTCTTTTCTTATTTGGTTTTGGTCAACCATATTGCCTGAAAGTGCTGATTGTAAGTACAGGTTGCACTTTTGTATGAAAATACATAAAAATAGCGACTGTTGCCCTACTGCAATGCCACAGCATTGCTAATGTTTCTCTCCCTACAGCAGCAGAGCTCCTAGGGAAGGGAAAGAAAAGCATCTGAGTATCACAGTCAGGAATGTTGGCGTCACTGGGTTTGTGAAGAACAGACCATTGTCACTAACACTCAGCACTGACAGTGAAGCCCTGCATACTTTGGCAAGCTAGATGTAACTTCTGCAACAGAGTCCCCAGATTTCTGTGACACTCAGAACTGGAAAAATCTATAGCAGCTTCAGATAAAATAAAGAATAGATGATTTTTTTGAATTAAATATGAAAATGACTCAGAATCATTGCAGTATCCATGTGGCATTTATTTGATTTATTCTGCTTCTAAATGCTCAGTGTGCCACAGACCTTTGCACTGACAATGTAAAACTGTATTTTGGAGTTGTAGGGGGAAAGGAGATGGTGGCAGCTGGGTAGCAGACAGTTGATGCTTTTGCCAGTGGGAAAGGTATAGAAGGTGCTGTTGGATGAGTATGTTAGCTGGTTGTTAGTACTATAAGGATCAGAAGTCAGGTACAGTAGCTATCATTGCTGACATTTCATTTTTCATCACTAGCAAATCAACACCCAGTTGTGTTTGTAACTCCAGTCTATATTTTGATCTGTCAGCAGGAACACAATAGTGCATGAGTTCACACTCTGTTCTCTGTTTGGTGGGGTGTTTCTTGTTGACATGAGATGATAAGCACAATTAAAAAACAAACGAACAAAAACCCAGCCCTTACTTTCTAGGGTGCAATTTTGTAGCAAGGTTGGCTTCAGTGGCAAATTCCATGGTCATGGAATTGTCAAAATTATATGGGGCTCTGCTTCCTAATATAATTAGAGGTCCATACATGCAATGAACAGCTCAGTGATACTTGTCTGTGCACTGATATCATATGGGCAGTGCTTTACTGTGGGTCACAACTGAGAATTCCAAATTCAGGACAAGCTCCTGGGGAAAAGGGCAGACATACCCGAAAACTGGTGGTTATTCTTCCATCAGATATACCAATCCAGCAACAAAAGTAAACTTCTGTCTCACCACACTGGCTAACAAGTCAGAAATGCATCCTCCTAGGGTATTCCAGTCCTGTATTCAACACCCAGACACTAGACTTAATGATGAGTGATTATTTAAAACCAATTTAATCAACCAAAGGGTTCTTCTGATCCCAAAGGACCAGCCAAGTCAATATTTAACTCAGATCTTACCCAATAATTATGCTGTTGCCAATCCTTTATTATCTAATATCTAAAGGTTGATTTATAAAAAAGAAAGAAAGATGAGTTAAAAATGGCTAAAGGAATCAAATACATATAACTGCAAAGTTCTTGGATCAGGCTTCTAGCAGAGATAGAATAAACCGCTGGCTGGTTAAGTCTCTGGTTGCTTCCAAATCATTGGAAGATCCTCAGACCTTTGGTTAGAATGCTCCCATTAGTATAAATTCATAGTCCAGAGATTTGAGCAGGAAAAAGGCAAAATAGATATGTCTCCAGAGCCTTTATAGCTTCTGCCAAGTGAAGGGAAACCCATTTTTGTAGTTTGTGGAAAATTACAGGTAACAAGATGAAGCTTGGAATCACATGGGCAAGTCACATGTCTATGCTATTCTCTTAATTATAGTAGAAGCCATTTCCCATACTCTAATTAGAATGTCTTCAGGAAAGTGTAGATAAAAAACAATGAAGAATCTTTGTGGCACTTTAGAGACTAACCAATTAATTTGGGCATAAGCTTTCGTGAGCTAAAACCCCCTTCATAAGATGCATGGAGTGAAACATACAGTAAAATACAGTCTCACAGACCTTGGGAGACAGGTCAGTCCTTGCTTACAGACAGCACCTGTCACATTACTGAAATTATCTGGGATCGTGTAAATCATTGGTGCAACCAAGGTTCTCTAGGGGTACCAAATCTTATGTAAAGGGGGTCATATAAGGTGTCTACGGCCAGGTTATGGTCTGCTGATTATGATTATGCTATCTGTATGTGTGTATCTTTTTTGTAGCTAAAGTTATGAATATTGGCTATATAGTGCCTGTATTTCAAACTTATGCTTTTTTTTGGGTGAAATCCCAGACAAGTTGTGGTTAGCTCCATCTGGCCTGCTTGATGGCCCATCAAGAACCATCAGCTATACAATGGACTCATTGGGAGCTTGAAATGCTCCAATCCACATGAGAAGTCTAGCAAGGAACATGCAAGACAGACAATGGGCAGTCTGCCACCTGTAACTTCTGAGTCATGCATGGTCATGTGAGTTTCCCATGTGACTCCAGAACTCCATGGGGCTGTACTTTTCACAGCAAGAACAAAGATTCTTGCACCTGGGGGAAAACTATAAATAAAGCTGCTGCAGCCCCTCCATCTTGTCTCCAGCCTTGCTCCTACCTCTGGATGGGACTTTGCTACAAATGAAAGCTCTGGCCAAAGGATTGATGACCTATTCCTCCAGAGGATGTATTCCAGAGACTTTAATTTGAAGCTGCAGTTTATTCTACTACTGATGCAAGCCTGAACCAAGAGATTTGCCATTACTGCATGTGTCATAAGTATGAAGTAGCCTAGAATTAGTGTTTACCTGTAAGGGGTTAAGCTAAAGGTAACATGAGAGGTGGACAACTGACCAATGAGAAATTTCTCATGAGACAAAGGTTTTTAAGTTTCAGTTTCTCTCTGGGTCTCTCTCTGTTCAACTCGGCTATGGGATGAACCACACCTATTTCCTTTACTATAACTATCAGTTTTTATCAAGTAAGGTAGTGAGTAAGTTTACCTTCTTTTTATCACTTGGAAAACTCTTCAGTTAGTAGAAATTTATCTCTGTTTCTCTAATACTGTAAGCTTCAGCAGGAGGAGAAATTCGGGGAGGGGGTTGTCTGTAACTCTTTGTTGATTACTGTAGATGCTGTTCTATTGATGGTTATAAGGGATTTATTCCTTTCTTTTTTTTCTTTTATTAAAATCTTTCTTTTAAGAATCTGACTGCTTGTTTTCCATTGTGTGAGATCCTGCTTTTGGATCGGGCACATCTTGCAGGATCAGGCGAGGCTTTTCTCTCAAGCTTCCCAGGGAGGGAATAAGTTTGGGGGTTTAGTGGAAAGGGAAAGAAGGGTTCCAAACTACCCTAGCCTTAGTTTGGTGGTGGCAGTGTACCAGGTCCAAACACAGAAGTCGTGTCCTTCACAAAAACTATTCCCCCCCCGCTGGAAACGCACCCTTGGGGGGGGGGGGCGGTTCTTTCTTTTTCATGCGGGTCCGCACATCTGTACCCTAGAGTTCAAAGTGGGGAGGCAATCCTGACAGCATGTAACTGATTTCTTTTAACCATTCCTAACCCTCACCTAGATCTTTTTCCTTGTATAATAAACCTTTAGATTTTAGGTTCTAAAGGATTGGCAACAGCGTGATTTGTGAGTAAGATCTGATTTGTATATTGACCTGGGTCGGGGGCCTGAGTCTTTGGAATTGGGAAGAACTGTTTTCTTTTATTGGGTATTGGTTTTCATAACCATTTGTCCACAGGACAGGTCGCTGCTGGTGGTAATACTGGGAAGCTGGAGTGTCTAAGGGAATTGCTTGTGTGACTTGTGGCTAGCCAGTGGGGCGAAACCGAAGTCTTTTCTGTTTGGCTGGTTTGGTTTGCCTTAGAAGTGGAGAAACCCCAGCTTTGGGTTCTAGTTGCCCTTTTGGAAGCAATTTGTCCTGATTTGGCACTCTCAGTTGATCACACCAGGAACAGCACCGTCACAGCACCCCAACCTGTAACAAATACTCACCAGCAAATACACATGACACAACAAAAACACTAACCCAGGAACCAATCCCTGCCACCAACTCTGTCTGCATATCTGTTCCAGGGACACCACCATAGGATCTAACCACATCAGCCACACCATCAGGGGCTCATTCACCCGCACAGCTACCAATGTGATATGTGCCAGCAATGCTCCTCTTCCATGTACATTGGCCAAACCGGACAGTCTCTATGCAAAAGAATAAATAGACACAAATCAGACTTTAAGAACTGTAACATTCAAAAACCAATAGGAGAACACTTTAGTCTCCCTAGACACTCAATAACAGACTTAAAAGTGGTCATACTTCTACAAAAAAAATTCAAAAACAGACTTCAGTGAGAAACTGCAGAACTGGAATTAACTGCAAACTTGACACCATCAAATTAGGCCTGGATAAAGACTGGGAGTGGCTGGGTCACTACAAAAAGTAATTTTCCCTTTGCTGATATTCACCCCTTGTTGTCAGCTGTTGGGAATAGGTTACATCCACCCTGTTTGAATTAACCTCATTAGCACTGACCCCCCACTTGGTAAGGCAACTCCCATCTTTTCATGTGCTGTATTATATATACCTGCCTACTCTATTTTTCATTCCATGCATCTAATGAAGTGGGTTTTAGCCCACAAAAGCTTATACCCAAATAAATGTATTAGTCTCTAAGGTGCCACAAAGACTCCTCATTGTTTTTGATGATAAAGACTAACACAGCTACCCCTCTGCTAAGTGTAGATAGGCATTTTCCATGGTTCATTGTGAGTTAAGTGTTCTTTGATGGGCCATTCAACTTGAATAGTCCCTTCACAATGTGCTGGCTAAATACTTTGTGGGTATTACCCAGAAACAAACACATTTGAAGTACAGGTACATAGTTAATAATCATAACTTCAGATACAAAAATGATACATTCATAAAAATGGCATAATCATATTCAGCAAATTATAAATTTTCCATAGACATTGTACATGCCGCACTTTGTACAAGATTTGTTGCAGTTATATAATAGTGATAGCAACAATGATCTACATGGTCATAATTAACCTGATAGCATTACACAGTGTGCTACTAACCACTCTCAAATTAGCAGAATCCTTTTTTTTGCAGCAGCAAACACCATAAAATAATGTGCAGAAGTTGCTGTGTACATATGCCCATGCTTCATACTCTCTTTTTTCCATTATATCATGCCACCGGAAATTAAACTAATATTGTGTATCTAATGAGCCCCAGATTAGTCAAGACCCATGTTTACAAGAGTTTGTACCAGGAACTTGATCTATGAATTAACATTGCAGCAGGTGTTCAATTTGTTGTGAGATGTTATCAGGGTACAAATTTCTCCATCACATCAGATCTCCACATAAATTTAAGTTCCTTTCAGGCTCTTATGTAAGGTTCACAGCTTTGACTAAGTATCTACCTACATATCTAATAAACTACCAACTGGTAACTTCAAATTTCTAGGAAAGACTTTTAATGAGTTCCAGTATCTGTTAAGAACTTATCACTGGCCTCCCTATGGTAAAGAAACAAAGGATACCTATTGGATCAAAGTAGATTGTATAGCAATTAATGACACTGCAGTGCAGGTGCTGTCAGTCTGGTCTTCAAGCCCTTACATATGTGCTGGTTTAATTTAAATCAAAGATATAACACCACAGACATTTCAAAAGGAGTTAGGAAAGATCTAAGCTGATGTATTCTTCTTTGTACCTCAACTAACAGCTGTTCCCAACAAAAGCTCACGCTGCTCCTGTTGTTCGAACACTTCAAACAATTATTTTTAGGAGAGCCTAACAACTTTCCAAAATGCTTTGCTGTTCAAGCAACTTTTTAGTCCCACTAAATACTGATGGAAGCGAATAGGACAATATATTGAGTGGTTCTGAAGAGCTCAGCATCATTTGATCAGTTGACACTTCTGCTTTGTTCACAGATATTGATGAGTGCGCTGAAGGGCGGCATTATTGTCGTGAGAATACCATGTGTGTAAATACACCGGGATCTTTCATGTGCATCTGCAGAACAGGATACATACGAATTGATGATTACTCCTGCACAGGTAAGAGCTGATTATTTATCAAAGGAAAGTAACTGATAGTTATATCAATACCCTCAAATACTATTCTACATTTTTTCTAGTTAAATTGTTATTTTATTTGAAAATTCTATACAACAAAAGAAGCACCAGCATGATTACAGAAGTACAGTTTTCAGAACAGTTAGTGCATATTGCAAGTCATACAAATGTTGCATCATTTCCTCAATATAGAGATCAAGTCAGCTTGCTATTTTAAATACATACTTTTTATCTTGCATTTGTAGGGAAAAGGGGGTTGGATGGGAGAGTCTGACAAGGGAAAGGGGCACTATGGTAATCCTATTGGGCCAGATGGTGTCCAGCTTCCACATAGGACACAATATGAGGTGCTTTGGGGGTTTTTGCATCCCTAATTGCAACAGCAGTCCTTGTGTTTCCTGCATGCAAGATTTATGGGAGGCTATCAACAGTGTTGGCACTAGTCTCCAAAATATGGAGGGAGGATGTGGGGAATGGGGCCTTCCCACTAGCCTGCAGAGCTTGCCAAGAACAGAGGTGAGTGGACATTGTGTAGCATGGTGGCTACGCGCACCCTACACTCCTTAGCGTACCGGGAGTCCCTGTAATTTAGAAAACCTTTTGGGTGGTGCACATTCCATAACACTTCCAACAAAGGGCTATGCTTGCAGTCTTTCTGCATCATTATCTAGTATCAGAGCAGTAGTCGTGTTAGTCTGTATCCACAAAAACAATAAGGAGTCCGATGGGACCTTAAAGTCTAACAGATTAATTTGGGCACAAGCTTTCATGGGTAAAACTTCAAAAGCTTATACCCAAATAAATCTGTTAGTCTTTAAGATGCCACTGGACTCCTCATTGTTTTTGTATCATTACCTGTATCATTATCCACTGTTGAAATGAAGCTTGCATGACCTTTCACAGAGCTAAATGTGCTGTGTGTTAGATACATGTTTTTCTCTCCTTTTGGGATTCTTGGGAGTTAGGGTGACCAGGCAGCAAGTATAAAAAATTGGGACAGGCAGTGGAGGGTAATAGGAGCCTATATAAGAAAAAGCCCCCAAAATTGGGACTGTCCCTACAAAATCGGGACATGTGGTCACCCTACTGGGAGTCCACAACTGCACTCCCAGGGCAGCACTTCGTTCCCCTTTGTGCCACTGGAGTGCAGGATCTGGCATCTCTCTACAAGTTCCATTCTTACCTCTTTCCCACCAGTTTTCTCTCGGGATAGACTCCGCTCCATATGGCTTCCTCCAGTATAGCTCTGTCCTCACCTTCTTCTGTTCTATTACAAACCAGTTTGGGGTATAAAATGATCATTTAAAATCTAATACAGCAACATTTTAAAAGGTATTACTTCTCCCCGCCATGCTGACTGCTGCAGCTCCTGGGACAGGCCTGTTTATTTCCACATTACACAGATAGGGCAGATGTTATTCAAAGGAGTGGGACATTCACTTAGTGGAGAAAAGTGTGTGTGGGGGAAAAATGATATTTTATTTACCCTGTGGAATCCATTTGTTCTTTATGCAAAAGAAAATATTTGTGCTGTAAATCTTCTTGGAGTTCATTTGCTCTAAATTGATACAGCCTGTAAATGGAAGTTAATGTTTGGAATGAATATATCTAGTACACTGGTCCCTTTAATT
This sequence comes from Dermatemys mawii, assembly GCA_007922305.1. Classification (NCBI taxonomy): domain Eukaryota; kingdom Metazoa; phylum Chordata; order Testudines; family Dermatemydidae; genus Dermatemys; species Dermatemys mawii. The sequence goes on along the minus strand of ML677341.1, from coordinate 44,479,651 downwards.
TATTCTGTCCCTAAAGTCACTCTTGTAAGTTCATGCATATAGAGTGTTGAAACCTGAGAATATCTTGCCGCTGGGATTCTCTCTGTGCCCCAGATTTGCTTAAATGCATAGCTGTAAAATATAATGTAATTTAAAAAACCTGGGTGCCTCTACCAAATTTTAAAACTGGCTAGAAGTTCATTAGACATTGCCTTTCTCAGCATCTCCAAACCAAGTTCTGCCCCACATCCTGAAATAAGTATAATAGAATTTCTGATGGGATCAACCACACTTTTTGAAATAACAAGATGAATTATTTCCTCTCTCCATCCCTCTCCCATCCCCACTCTACATTTTCTGCCCACCCTGATCAAAGAAGGAAACTACAAAACAGGCGGAAGTGGATTGAACAGGGCTCCCAAACATCTTTAGACTGGGAGGAACCTTAGATAGTATATAGGTAGTACATGTAGATGTACTAGATGTACATCTACATGCAGTCCTATCATCTACATCTACTAGTACATGTAGATAGTAGGACTGCATGCATCCGACGAAGTGGGTATTAGCCCACGAAAGCTTATGCTCTAAAATTTTAGTTAGTCTTTAAGGTGCCACAGGACTCTTTGTCACTTCTGCAATTCCAGACTAACATGGCTACCTCTCTGATTCTTAGATAGTATGACAGCTTGTGACACATCTGTGTCTGAAAAGCAGTGCAGCTTGCAATGTTTTGGAAATATTTCATAAAAGCACCCACTCTGGGTCAAGAGTTTCTTCAAGAGTGAATTTACCTCACTGAATGTGTTTGTTTGATTCTGTGATATTACCCTGAGAAGGCAGTGTCTCTTGACAGTGGAATTTCTGCTAATGACAACCAGAGAAACTATTAGGAATACATTCTATGAAGCTACTATGTTCTTCTAGTCTTTCAATTACTTCTGAGCATTTCCAATACAGCCATTAGTAGTTAATTGAAATATGCAGAACTATGAGGCTCCTCCATTGAATTTCAATCAGCTATGAGGTATTCTAAAAGTGAATGATTGAAAAGATAATTATTTTAAAAAATCTGCGTGATACATAGATTACTTTTTAAGTCAACTGCTTTGATCCGTAAAAAGCACGTTATGCTTTTATTAGCCTGTATTCCTGACACAGAAAGCATTTTCACTACAGCAATTTGTTTAAGCAGGTAGAAGGACCATAACTCTGCATATGAAATTGCTGTAGCCTTACCATAGCGATGGGAGCATGAATTTATCTCTGCAGTGGGTTTGCCATCTATTCCTCTAATAATGTGCTTCAGATACTAACTTTTAATTTTTGAGGCATTAACGTGAACTGCTTCCCCCAGTTATAAATCTGGTAGGTATTATGAACGTAAATAATGAAGGTGCATCATCATTACTTTAACGTGTACTTTGAAGAGATTTTCCTTGATATCAATTGATAAGGTACTTAACATTGACTGCCTTGAAGAAAT
>ML677341.1:44108857-44478176 GCA_007922305.1 Dermatemys mawii | reverse complement strand
AGCACTGCTGAATGATGCTGGGAAAGAGCTAGGACTTGCTGAAAAGAAATAATAATGTGATGTTCTATAAACAGTCCAATGGATTGAGTCTGGGTTATTATGTTTAGATACAGTAGACTTTTCAGAAACACCGTTTCCCCCCATAGCAAGCAGTAATACTTTTTAAATGTGCAATTTATAGAAAAACCCATTATACGGCCATATATTGGGTTCTGTATTTTAAAGAGAACTATAATAGCATCTAGCCAGTCAAATGATGATTAGATTTTGAGAAAGAAAATGTTTATAAAACAAAAGTTTGTTTACAGTAGAATAGTACTGAGGTATTTGATATATAGAGTCACTGTCTTAAAAATAAGCTCTTTTCGCTCCTTGTAAGTACATCACTGTCATCTGCCCATTATGATTGTGAAGAGGAGCAAGTCAAAGATTTCACCTTTGAGCACCCAGACAATTTCCAACTGCTCTAAGTGCAGCAGCTCTCATGATTAGTGTACCTATAAGGTTATGGCCTGAACAAGTTCATTCAGTGTATCATGAAATAATTTTGAAGTGGATCTGTTTTTTTCTCTCGTGATGCTATTGGTTCTTGAGATAATAGGGGGCAGCCCAGATTTGCTATTCCGATGGAAAAGAAGTGTGGGAAGAAGACAAGTATTCATTGCAGAGCAGAAAACCTGGTATACAAGTAATTGCCATTTTGGAAAAATCCTTTTAGGATTATCATATTTAACTTGCTGTAGTTATGGGTGTAAGGCCAAGCATATTCCTTGAAGAATTTTAAACTTTCCCTTAATTTAATTTCATCCTAATAATCAGCCTTATTGTAACAGGTTTAGTGAATCTCTAGTACCTCACGGTGTGAGTACAAAGACCTCACATTTGCCTGTACAGATGAGTGGGAAGAGGGAAAGATGAACTGTAAATGGAATTGCAATTTTAATATTAATGTAGACATTGCTACCAAAAGTACTTTTACAATCCATTAAGATCAGCTGGACTTTATTGTACATGATCCATTTCCTGCAATTACTGCAGTGGGCAGGTGTTGGTGGACCTTTGTCCTCTGCGTTGTGACAAATCACAGTCATGTTTCTTTCTATAAAGGTAGCTGAAAGCATCAGTGCGGTTAATCTAAACTTAAAGATTGTTCTAAACTGTATTGGCAACCAACAACTGTACCAACTGCCAACTTGTTCCAGCAGCCAAAGATTGCCGAGGTATCTGTCACAAACCCCTTTCTTATATAGTACCAGGTTTAGGGAGCTTGATGTTGCTAGAGTTGTGGAACCAAAGATCTGGCCATAAGGTAGGGTTGCCAACCTTCTAATAGCAGAACACTGAACACCCTTGCCCGCCCCTTTCCACAACCCTTCCCTGAGGACCAGCCCTTCTCTGAGGCCCAACCCCCTGCTCACTCCTTTCCCCTCTACTTTGCTTGCTCTCCCCCACCCTTGCTCACTCTCTCATTTTCACTGGGCTAAGGCAGGGGTTGGGGTGTGGGTGAGGGATCTGTCTGGGGTGGGGCTGGGGATGAGGTATTTGAGATGCTGGTGGGGACTTCGGGCAGTGCAAGGGATGGGGTGCAGAAGGGGATGTGGGCTGCAGGAGGGAGTTTGGGTGTGGGAGGGGGCTCAGGGCTGGGGTAGGGGTTTGGGATGAAGAAAGGGTAAAGGGGTGCAGTCTCTGGGTGGAGCTTACTTCAGGCGGCTCCCAGGAAGTGACCAGCATGTCCGACTTCTAGGCAGAGGGCCAGCCAGGGGGGCTCCATGCACTGCCTCCAACCCTGCTGCTCCTATTGGCCACCGTTCTTGGCTAATGGGTGCTATAGAGCCAGAGCTCAGGGAGAGGGCAGTGTGTGAAGTGCCCATGGCCACCTCCAAGCTGGATGGATGTGCCAGCTGCTTCTTGGGAGCTGTGCAGAGCCGGGCACAGAACCTGCCAGCTCTGCATCAGCTGGACTTCCAGCATCCTGGTCAGTGGTGCTGACCAGAGCCACCAGGTATTCATGTTAAAAGCCGGACACTTGGCAACCCTATCCTAAAGTTACAAGAGTAAAGGGGGTGTGACTGCATAACAATTTGGTTATATTATATGAAATCCTGTTCTGGCTTCTCAGTGCTTGTGTTTATAGCAAGTGTAATAAACATTCTTTACACTAGTGCACTTTTCCTTAGATTTACCATGCTGTACAACTGACTCAGTTATTCAGCCCTACTTTACTTTCTTCAGTAGCTAACACTTTTGCCATGTCTCCATTCATGCTGTGGGAGATTCTTGGTGCTTGCTGAAGTACCTTTGAAACTGATAAAGAAAACAAAGAAGTGAAGGACAGATATTCAGGAATGTTAGGAATATGGGAAACAAGCAACAACTGACCCCTCCCCACCCCAGATTCCTAAATGTAAACTTCGGCAAGAGTATTTCAGCTTACACCATCTATTGTAGCATTATGTGAACAAATCCACTTGTGGCATTTCCTAATATAATGATGATTAATAATTTTGGTTGTATTAAAAACTGACTTGTGTCTATATCAGGGGTAGGCAAACATTTTGGCCCGAGGGCCAGATCAGGGAATGGAAATTGTATGGAGGACCATGAACGCTCACAAAATTGGGATTAAGGTGTGGGAGGGTGTGCAGGCCTCGAGAGTGGGGCTGGTGATGAGGAGTTTGGGGTGTAGGAGGGTACTCTGGGCTGGGATTGAGGAGTTTGGAGAACAGGAGGGGGATCAGGTATGGGGTGGGGCTTTGGGCATGGGGAGAGGCTCAGGGGTGCAGGCTCCGAGTGGCGCTTATCTCAAGTGGTTCCCGGAAGCATTGTCATGCCCCTTCTCCATCTCCTATATGGAGGCACGGCCAGCAGGTCTGCGTGCTGCTCCATCTGCAGGTACCACACCTGCAGCTCCCATTGGAGTGTATAGGAGCCAGAGCGGGGCCATGCCACAGCTTCGGGAGCCACGTGGTGCAGCCCAGACCCAGCACTCCAGCTGGAGCAGGGCCGAGCCGTGTGGTGTGGCTCATGGGCCCACTTAAAATGGCTTGCAGGCCAGATTCACCTGTGGGCCATAGTTTGCCAACCCCTGGTCTATATAATAGCTGACTTACTGTGAGTTGAACTCAAAACTGTTTGTGGCCCATAATTAGGAATATTAGTAAACTATATGGAAGAAAAGATTCCACAGTTTGACATTAATATGTCATTATTTGCACATGGTGGCTGCAACATAGGTATGAATCTTGGTGATAAAATGAGTAAGTTATCTCAGTTCCGTTTGTTAGCAGACTAATGTAAAATGTTGTACTCGCTCTACTCTGAAACTTACATGTACACACAAACAACTCAGCAGTCATTGCTCATAACAGAACGGGTGCATGGAAGCAAGGAGACTGAATTTATTTTTTCTTAGATGAAAAACCTAAAAAGAAATCAGTACTATCTGTCTCCGTCAGAGTCCTATGCACAAAAGAAACAATTTAGCAATAACATTCTCCAAAGCAGCCAAAATCTCTTCATGGCATATTTATGGAAATGTTACATTATATCTGTATCCATTTTGATTTTCACAACAGGAGAGGTAGTGAACGAATACATGTAAGATTTTTGTTGTTTGCAGTTCTTGTCTTAGTAGTGAGTTTAATGTAGATTGGATCCATCAAAAAACGTATTCATCCCAGAATCTATTGCTCAGAGGCTATTCTTCTATTCAGAGACTAAGCTTGAAAGTCCCTGTGCAGTTTGGATGGGAGATGAGTGCTGATCTTCACCCCAATGCTCAAGAGATTCAAAGGCAGAAAATGCAAGACATAAAAATGTGTCTCATCCTCAGCATATTGAGCAAGTACCTGTGTTTTCTCACTCTCTTTCACATGGCTGGACAGGAGCCAGAAGATACTATGTTGGGGGGCAGAGAAAAAGTATGGCTATCTATTAGAGGTATTCTGTTGAGGTGTTTATATAGTGCCCTATCACAGTACTATCTGAGTGCCCCTAGTATCCATTTGGGGCAGTAGTGCTGAGCCCTTTAGCACACTATGGAACTGAAGAGGGCACCAGCCATTTTCTTTAAAAAATGGTATCCCTGCTAAAGGCAAGAATTCAGCCAGTGCCACCTTGAATCCCACAGGATGCTGAATAACTCCATGTCCAGATGAGCAGTTCTATCATCAGTCTAGTGCCTCTCCTGTCTTCACCATACAGGATCAGCCCTTAATTTGTAGATGGAAAATGAAGCATGTGAAGGATTCATGTACAAAACAAAGTGTGAAAAATAGAGGTTCTGTCATGGAGAAGTGCTAGCTCCACTGTATTTATCTCAAAAGCACACTATAATTTTACACCTTTGCTGATGCATGAGTACAACCTTGTTGATCACTCCTCCGTGCTGGTGCAGATAAGCATTTAAAAGATATTCCGTGGCTTCTCTCCCCTGCTGAGCAATGCAGAGAGGTTCAGGTGTCCCCTGAACGGTTCTCGTCTCCCTCACCTGGTAGACTGATATCTCCACAGTTATGGTCAGTACCCACTTTGTCTCCCCCATCCCACAAGCTAACATCACAAATGTGCATCCACTTGCTGGTGGAGGGGCCCACTTAGGCCATCATACTGCCCAAGGTGTCTGGATGTTGCGAGAGGCCAGAATGGACGTAAACATCCTAGAGCTGCAGGCAGTTTGTTTAGCGTGCCAGGCATTTCATCTTCTGATCCTATCACAGCATGTTCAGCTACTCTCAGAGAATATTGCCATGGACATCTACATCAACAAATAGAGTGGTGCCAAGTCTCCATCCCTCTGTTCAAAGTCCACCTTTGGAAATGGTGATCAAACACTGCATGATGCTCCACGCCACATGTCTCCCGGGCACCCAAAGTTCCCTGGCCGACATGCTCAGCAGAATTCCCTACTTCAACCAAAAGTGGGAGCTCTGCAATGCCACTCTCTGCTGCCTTTTCTGCACACAGGGCACCCTGCGATGGCATCTCTTTGCCACTTGCAAGAACAGCAAGTTATCTCTTTATTATTCCAAGGAAATTGTGGGGAAGGACTTGCAGGGTGACGTGCTTCTCTTATCCTGGATGTGTGACCTCTGTTATGCTCTTCCCCCATTCCCCTCCTCCCACAAGTCCTATGGAAGATTTTCCATGACCAAGTTACCATAATACTCATAGCCCTGTTCTGGTCCCGTCAGTTTTGACCTTCTTAGACTCTTTGCCTGCACACCACTCCGCCTCAGAAGATTTCCAGATCTCCTCATGCAAGACCAAGGCAGAATCCGTCATCCCAGTGTAGACCCTCTTCACCTCCTGGACTGGTTTTTGGCCGGGGCTCATGGGTAGACAAAGCATACTTCACTCCGGTGCGACACATCTTTAGCCAAAGCAGGAGAGCATCCACCCAGGCCTGCTACTGAGCTAAATGGGAACATTTCAGTGCTTGGGCTTGGTGACCTCACCATCAACTGAGTGATACTTTCATACCTATCATCCTCAATTACCTCCTTGAGCTCAAAACATTGGGCCTTTCCCTCAGCTCTATAAAGGTCCACTGGGCACCTCGGTGTTTAGACGCCCTATCATCTCCCATTTTCTGAAAGGTTTCCTCAATACCTTCACCCCAGGACTCACGCTTCTGCCCTCATGAAGCCACCCTTTGAGCCAATGGCAATATGTTCCCTCTCCCATTTCTCCACAAAAGTGATATTCTTGATAGCCATTACCTCAGCTAGATGGGTCAGCAAACTGGCAGCCAGGAGGCTGATCCCCCTTTACACCATATTCCACAAGAATAAAGTTTCCTTATGGCTTCACCCTAAGTGCCTCCCGAAGGTGGTATCCAGAGTTCCACCTCAATCAGCCCGTTCACCTCCCTGTCTTCTAACCCAAACTTCATGCCTTCCATGCGGACAGGATCCTTTACTCCCTTGATGTCCATTGTGCATTAGCCCTCTACCTCCATAGGATGGTGCCTTTCGAGCATCCATGAAACTCTTTGTAGCCATTGCTGACTGGTGCAAGGGCCAAGCCCTCTCCTCCCAGTGAATCTCCAAATGAGCATCCGGATGCATCCAGGAATGCTGCATACTATACTGCGTGCCACTGCCTGTTTGAGTTCTAGCACACTTTACATGAGTGCAAGCATCCAGGTCTGCGTGCCTAACAGATATCTCATGGTAAGATATCTGTCGTGCAGCAACATGGTGCTCAGTTCACACCTTCACCTCCCACGATGCCATTGCCCAAGGAAGGATGCTGCAGTGGGCTGTGCCGTACTATGGACTGCTTTTTCTCTCAGATCCTAGCACATACTTCTACATTGATTACTGCTTGCTACTCACCCATGTATGGAATATATATATATATAGGGATCATCACTTGAAGAGGAGGAGGAGGTTATTTACCTGTAACTTGAGGTTCTTTGAGATGTGTGATCCCTATTTGTGTTCCAATACCTGGCCTCTATTCCTTCTACTTCAAACTGCACCAGACAACAATAAGAGGGTCCCTGGAGAGGTGTTGACCCACATGGCCTATTGTAACCTTGGCTGGGAACTCAAGGAGATGCACGTTGCACATGTGGGTCAACAGACGCTGCTAGGTAAAACCGGCCAGCTCTGGTGCATGGCACGCATGCACACCCCCACAACTGGACTACAAATCTGGACCAGACATCTCAAAGAACCTCCAGTTAAAGGTAAATAATGTCCTTTTGTGTACATACTGGTGGCACAGACACTCCCCGACTTACGCAAGCTTTCCGTTCTGGAATGCCTTGCGTAATTTGAATTTTACATAAGTTGGAAATGTATCTCTGACCATTATGCAAAAAAAATCCCTCCTATTTCTAGCTTACGGAACTTGTTCTGTAAATGCGAATTTGTGTAAGTTGGGTCTTGCGTAATCTGGGGAGCATCTGTATATATTAATTGCTTTAAATTATTTCAGAGCAATTAAATGAGATCTTATTCTCTCAATTTATAAATAGAAAAAACCCCCAAAATTAATTTGCACATGAGAAATGAGGCCAGCAGTTTGGGACCTTGATTCAACATCACACCTCCCCAGTCTCATGCTGGAGAAAATCAGTTGATTTCAGTAGAGCAAAGCTGATGTAAGAGTGGAGTAAGCCAGGGTTGACTCAAGCTCTCAGACCTGTGTGTGCCTAAAGTGAGATACTTAAATCCATGGAGGTGCATGAACATACACAACATAATCTGAAGTTAATAGGAGGTGCTGGTGCTTAGTACCTTTTGAAAATCAAACCACTTTTTACTAGATGCCTAAATATGGACACAAGAATCTAACTTTAAACATTCATCATTGCCATTTACCCATTGCAGTTATGAAGAGGAACAAGTCAAAAATTATACCTTGAGAACCCAACTAATTTTTAGCTGTTCTAACAGTAGCAGCCCTCCTTGTTAATGGCATATTTGAAATTTTTGGCCTCATTTAATAATGGTAATAAATACTAGCCTGTCATGAATGTCATTTCTTTTCTGGGACTGTTTATGAAACTGCCATCTTTTCAAAATGTCTTAATTTTTGTGTTTGTGAGTTGAACATATTGTCTGCATTTAAATAAAAAAATGACTAATAATAATTGTACAGGGGCAGGGATGACTAAGAGTAATGAAATGCAACTAAACGAAGGACGTAATCAGAGTGAATATGGGGAAAATTTCTGAGCAGAGTTCTGGGAGACTACAGAAGCAGTGAAGTGCCATGGCTTGAGTAATTTAATATCAGATTCAGCAAACCACCTTAGAAAATGCGATGGGGAGCAATTCTGCATTGGCAACGGCATGGCCAAGATGGACCATCTGTCTCTTCCAGCTCTGACTTCTGTGATTTTTCAGTATCAGAAATTATAATAAAAATAATATAAAACCACATGTAATATAAAAATTGTATAAAACTCCATGTAATCTAAATCAAGTTAAATAGGGCAGGCTGGCTGTGGTTACAGGATTGCTGTTAATAATAAACACTCCAAAAGCCAGCTTACAGGCACAAAGCATTATCATTCAAAACCAATGTGATTCCAGTTTGCTTCACTTGGCACCATTTTTATTGTATTTTATGTTATTTTAATCCACATGAAGAGCTCTAGCCTCCTTCAGGATAAATTATCTCATAATCTTTTGCACACTGTCCACTTTCTAACCCTAAAATAATTCACAAAGCTAGAAGTAGAATGATCCTTCTGAGTGAGTATTTGTTGCTATGCTGCTACATAACTAAAATAGCAGCAAAAGTTGGTATTATATACCTGCTAGATCCTCCTCACAGGAGCTTATATTTCTACTTCATTTGGATCCTCTTGGGTTATCAGTGAGGTTCTTAGTTCAGACCTTTTATTTTATTTTATTGGATGTTGTTCAAGTTCCATTTCCTCCTTGCTATAAACCTTGCTCGGAGCAACTGTTCACCCAGCTATCCAATTATAGCCGAATCTGTTTCTTTGTTTCTTTCACTAACCCACCTGCTCTCCTGACTCCTACCTATTAATTAAGTTGGTCTGGAACCCAGATGTTGTCTTGTTTGTTGCCACAGCCACCTTTAACATTACATCAGGCCTCTGAACACTTTCATCCAGTGTTTGCCAAAGATGCATCCCATAAATCTGCTCATATTAAGAAAGTGCTGAGAGGCATAGAAACCTCCAGCTTTGCCTAAATGAAGCAATGAAAGGAGCTGAGAGCAGCAGCTGAAGCTAGGGAGGATTAATATGGAGGCAGAGGGTTGGTTTTCTGTATGGCTAACACAGCCAGCATTGTGTAAAGGAGAGGAATAGGTTCAGAAGAGGTTGTTTGAGGAAGATACTCAAAAGACAACCCTGTTAAAGGACTGTTCTGTTGAAATGTGATTTGAGTGTTAAGCAGAACATATATTCATATTACAGGCAGGAATATATGATTTTATATTTTGCAGGTTGGAAGCATATCATTTTAAAAGGATTTTCCTTTTAACAGATGTATGAAAGGGTATCATTGTCCAGTGAAATGGCATAGGAGGTAACACTGTGCATTGAATGACATGATAGATGTGTGTTCACTAGTGGCCCTAAGATTCTGATTCTTCAGGCTGTGTAATTAATGTCTTACACTCCTTGAATAATCTGCAATGGAGAGATGAAGAAGGTGCTATTTATATTCATGTCTCCGGGTATTCTGCAATTCCAGAACTGCCCTATAGGCAGAGAATCCACATCTTGCCACAGAACTGGACTCTAGAATCCATGAGTCAGTGCTTTTCATTTTACATGAAATACATTTTTAGCCTTTGCTATAGCAAAGAAAACTTTCCAACTATGAACCAAGCATAAAAGGGCACATTGAGGCTGCAGATTATTTGAAGCAATAGTCTGGAAAGAGTGAGTGCCTCCATTCATCTTAATTTCCCTTTAACTCTGAAACCTATTGATGATCATTATAAATGTCAACATTGCTCAATATTTCTCTAATAGAGTCAGTAGAAATATCCAGATAAGGTACTTATCCCACACATTCTTGGGTGCTAAAAGCCCCAGCTGTCAAAACCTCCAGCTTCTGCTTGACAACTTCTACAAAGCTATTATGTGTTGTCACTACAAAAATATTTGGCACATTGCAAATTAAATGTGATGGGGCAGAGTGAAATAAATGGAATATATTAGCAAAATAAACAAGATAAGGGATACTGCAGTGATTGCATTATTCATTTTAATATTTAATTCAATGAAATCCTCATCTTAGAATGTAGTTAAAGCTGATACAGAGTTTCTAGCTCGCTGCACTGGAGTGCTACAGAAACTAGAAGTCTTTGATGAAGAAGTGCAGTCCTGCATGCTACAGATAACATGATTTTGGCAATTAATTGCTCTTTGACAATTCATGGTAGATGGGGCCCAGTGGCCTGTGATGGGATGTTGGATGGGATGGGATCTGAGTTACTATAGAGAATTCTTTTCTGGGTAGCTGACTGGTGAGTCTTGCCCACATGCTCAGGGTTCAGCTGATTGCCATATTTCGGGTCAGACAGGAATTTTCCAGGACAGATTGGCAAAGGCCCTGGGGTTTTTTCGCCTTCCTCTGCAGCATGGGGCATGGGTCACTTGCTGGAGGATTCTCTGCACCTTGAAGTCTTTAAACCATAATTTGAGGACTTCAATAGCTCAGACATAGGTGAGAGGTTTATTGCGGGAGTGGGTGGGCGAGATTCTATGGCCTGCGTTTCGCAGGAGGTCAGACTAGACGATCATAATGGTCCCTTCTGACCTTAAAGTGTATGAGAATTCATGGGACAGTGCCTGTACTCCTCACTTCATGCCTTTGTGATGTTAGCTCAGAAATAGCTGTGGGATAGCCAGTGAAAAGATAATGAGTTAGTATGATGGTATGAAAGAACACAATTAAAGGAGGGACAAAGGGTGACCCACATTATAGGTTGTTATGTGGGAGTCATCTCTTGGTCTGGTCAACTTTATATCTGTTGCTAGGGAAAGGTGAGAGTGTTTTGGAGAAAATCCATTTTAGAATCCATGCAGATGTTTGGAACTCTTCCACCAACATTGTTTTATTCATAGGACCAGACTTTCATCTCCATCAAGATCTGTTTGGGGCAGGAGAGAATAGCTGGGTGGATAGTGCATCAAGGAGTCACTTACAGTTCCCTGATTCTGCAGCCACAGCAGCTCTGGCCCACACAGATCTGGAGTAAGTTAGAGTGGCCTTTGGGCTGCTCTAACTTATGTGAGCTGCCATTAGGGATTATAGACCACCTGAAAATTAACAGAGCAAAGTGTCAGCTCTCCCAGTATACCCTTTCCCTCACCCCCCCTCCCGACTTATTATGTTCAGGTTAGGAGCATATGTGAAAGGAAGTGAATTTGAGAATTTGCCAGGCTGTCAGTTAGATTTTAAGATGGAATCTAACAAAGTAGGTTTGCCAGTATATAATAGAATCCAATAGGATAACCACTTTTATTGAGTTCAAAGAGCATTAGCTCACTAATTGAACACTGGGTTCTTTTCAGGTCAACTTTTAACTTGAACAGTATTTCTCCAGTCAGATCACTTGCTTATTCTTAACCAACCAACAATTTATTAATTCTCCCAGAACCACATTAATATATAATCAACAGTTCACCGCTCAGATACAATCAGTTGTGTGTACCACACACACAATACAGTCATCATAGAATCATAGAATGATAGAATATCAGGGTTGGAATGGACCTCAGGAGGTCATTTAGGCCAACCCCCTGCTCAAAGCAGGACCAATCACCAACTAAATCAGTCTTACAAGGAGTTAGCACGGACTAGAGTTCAGGCTCAGCAGTTATTTCAAACAACAATGCAAATTGCCAACATTTCTTGTTACATTTACTTATCAACAATTCTCAATTCTTTAGTACCTAACACATTTATCACACTTCCAAGGGTTCACTTTACGGCAGTTTGAAGAGTGTGGTTACTTCTTTTTGAATAGATTGGTCCAAAAGGGACACGTTTAGAATATTAAAAGAAATTGTTTAAAACAATTCTTTTCAACTCTCTTAGGCCAATTTACTGGTCTTATACAGGAGTTCTAATCTACAATATGGTTACTTGAGGTCTCACTAGAGAGTACAGACTCAGCAAGATAATCAACAGTCATTTATATTAAAGAACAGACAGGGAAATACAATCTTTGAAATGAAATGTCACCAGTTCTTGTTATCCTCTTGAGCCTGAGATAGGGGATAGACCTTTCCACATGGCTTGTCCAGGCATCAGTTGCCCTTAGGATTCTTAAGCTTCTTGTGTTGGGTTCAGTCAACTCTGCTGAGCACATGGTCACCTCAGTTTTGTATATCACAATTTCAGGGTTCACTAAAAGAAAAGCCACCCACTGGTTCCTATTGGGCACATCTCAGTTAAGTACTCAGATTTTAGCTCTCTTCGTTTCTCTGCTGCTTCCATTGGTATCCAGTAGATGATATTGGTGTCCAACACATTTCTTTAATCCATTTCTTATCAGAGGCATTTTAAGTTTTATTGATTTCAAGGACTATATTTCCTAATTTGCCCCTAGTACAGCTGTCCCCAAACTGTGGGGTGCTCCCCCCTAGGGGATGCAGAGAAGCATTTGGGGGGGGGGGCACGGCAGGCCAGGCCAGCCCCACCGGGGGGTGGAGAGGAAGCCCCACCAGCCCTGGCTCCCGTCCTCACGCCTGACCCTGGCCCCAACCTCAGTCTGGCTCTGCACCTGGCTGGGGCCCTGGTTGCCGGCCCCTGCCATGGCCTGGCTATGTCTCCACTCACATCCCTGTCTCCAGTCTTTCCCGGCCCCAGACCCACCCCGTAGCTGCGGCCCCAGCCTCACCCCTTTAGCCCCTGGCTGTGTCTTCCCTTCTCCCCATCCCTTCAGAGCCACAGACCCCACTCCTGGCCCTGGCTCTGGGAGCGCAGAGGGGTGTAGATAGGGGGAAGGAGAGTACGATCCTCAAGTTTGAGTACCGCTGCCCTACTGGCAATTTGGGATTCCCGCTTCTAAGCAATTTCTCTTAATATCCCAAATTTATACCCTGGTTTATATCTTTTAACTTTTCTCCTTCTTTGTCCTAGACAATTCCTATTACATCTAAAGTGCAACAATGATTTACAATGAAAACCAACACAATCCTTACAATTGTCGAAATTTGCAGGACATACTCCAGACAGTCTTTGCTTATACATAAGCATTTCACCAAATTTAGGACTTACAATAGTACAAGAGTCATTTTTCCCATGTGGAAGGATGTAGATCTGATTCACAATGCAAACAAATGGGCAGATTCTGATTTGGGGTGAAAGATTATTCACTGTATATTCAATTTATAAGGAACACAATATGTAGGTTATAGTTTAGGTTAAAATATGCTAACGTAGGTAAGCAGGGTTTAACTCTTGCTTGGTAAATTTGAGTTCTTTTTAGCCAGGCTGGAGGAAGAAAGAGGATTATACATAGGCAAATAATGAAAGATTCTTGTTTAGGTAATTAACAATATCCTCATTTAGCCATTTTAGTTTCTATAGTTGAGAAGGGGAATGCCCAACCTTGGCTGATCTGTGGATCCTTAAACAAAGTGTCTCAGATGAAGTTAACCATTTTCTTATTGTCTTTGTAGGTGGATCCAGTCTGGGATGAAGAGAGGTGGATAGCTTTTCTAATTAGTTGAGGGTCAGAAGGAATCATTAGCTATTAATCATTCAAGGAGTATCTGTTCGATATATTTCTTACAGGGGCAGTTAGCAAAGCACTGAGAGAATTCTCAGAGGAGCACCTGTTTCCAGACTCTGGATCCTCTTTGCTCCAGCTGCAAATTGGGGCTAGAACAGGGAGATGCTCTTACCCATTGTATTGCTTGCTATATTTGGTTTCCTGCTCAAAAATATATTATTTTAATTGCTCAGTAACATATTATAAATACAGATCAAATAATGCTAAATACAAAGAAATTTGTATGGAATTAAACATTACAGCTCATGAATATCAAGCAGTTTCTAAATGATTGATGTTATTACATTGAATGCCCATGGAAGCTATAATTACTTGCCATTTATTAGACACTGGCACCAATTAACAGCTAGTCACTTACAGTAAGTTGTCTTAGTTCTCTTTATTGCAAGCTTTATTTTAAGAAAATAAAATCTTGTCAACTTGCTTGTATGCAGAAAAATGTATGGCCAAACTCCCCGCCCTGGGAAGGCATCCTTTTCTAGCATTGCCCAGGGTATGGGGCTCCCAAAATCTATCTGTAGCAAGTGTCACCCCAGGAGTGCATGACACTGGCCTGGGATGGGGGCATGAGCACGTAATGCACTGCTTCACTACATTCCTCAGTAATCTCTCTGTAGAGCCCCAACCACAATTTAAGGTGACCACCCTGTAGATCAACCCGTGGAGTACGGGGCAGTGAAAAAAATACATTGAGTTTTTTCAAGCGTGATTTTCTGCTGAGTTGTAGTGATCCTACTGGTGCAGGGAGAGGAAATCTGCAACTATCTCCCTCAGCTAGTAAAGGGAAATCAAGTTTGCTGGAAGGAGATCAGAAAGCTCTTAGCTAGGGGCTAAATTGTGGCACACTGAATACGGTTTTATTTTTTATGGTATAGGCTGTGTCCCCTACTTCTTTATTGCATCACATAACACAATTAAAACTAAGTCTTGCTCAGTTTACAAATACAAAACTCTGATTTACATCAATTTACATTTTTTGACTGAAGGAGGCCCTTACAGTCTTAAATTTAAAAAGTCAAAAGGAGATTAATGGTAAGACAAGATAGGGGAAGAAGATATCATTCCATTGGAAGTGAGGTGAGAAACAATTAATCAGGGAGATAAATTAGGTCTTTTCCAGATATCAGGAGTTCCAAAAAAGCAGGTTCTGTCACCAAGAGGAGTATGATATTGTAGAGGAGAGAAAACACGCTACAGCTAGATGAACAGCAATGGGTTTAGGGCAAGACAAGGACCTGGAACCTCATCTGCAACTACGATCCACAAAGGAGACAGCTGCTGCTCCCTGATATTGGGTCCGGTTTTCTATCAACCTGGGCCCTGACTCCATTCAAAGCAGCTTCAAAGCTGCTCTAATTTATGCCCACTAGTTATGGATCTTGGAGCCCCAGACACATTCCCTTCCCCCTGCTCCAGCTTGACAAGGTCCTCAAAGCATCTACAATGGTAGGGCTACAAGTGGAGGTTGTGGCAGGGGAGGCAGCTCTATTAGCTCTGTGCCAGTTGGGAATTCCCTCATGCTGCAGGAGTCCTCAGGTGAGCAGATCTGCTGGCCTGATGAGGAAGGAATCTAGCCCAACATCCATGAGAGGATCCGGGCCAGTCTATGCAAAGAGGGCCGCTTTTAAACAGAAACACTCAGGTTGTTGGAGGTTAGGCTGAGTATGCTTTTTTTAAAGTCATGCAGCAGCTTTCTTCACATATACAATAAAAATAAAAGCTACTACAATGATAGCAGAAACCATAACAAAGTAGCCCAATTTCTGAGGATGAAAAGTGTTGCTGCCTGAATGCAGATAATTTAGCAACCAACATTTTCAGTCTGAATGTTAGACAGTTGCAAGATCATTGATGAAAAATATTTCCTATCTCAAAGTAATAATGCAGTAGTAATGAGAAAAAAAATAAGAAAAATAACCATCTGCCCCTGGAGACTCACAAAAGGCACTGTCCCATTGTTTGGTTTTACCACACCTGCAGAGACTTTTCCTCTTAGTATTATAATCAAAAAGGCTTCATTTTAATAAAAATGGCTGTAGCTTCCTTCAAAAGATAAGAATCTCTGAATTACTTCTGGGAAGAACATCCATGACTATGGGGATTTTTAATTCTTTATCCTTTGACTGTTTTGAATTGCACCCTCTATGCGAGTCCAGTAAAAAGGTGCTCTTGCGGCAACTGGTGACAGTTTATGTACTTTGTCTTTTGCAACATCTTTATAAGGAGTAAACTTGACCTAAGCTAAGTGACAAACTGTTTCTTTTACTGTGTCTTCATACCACCACCCAATACTGGACAATCTTACTATTTTTAATCCTGTCTGGTAGATTATCCTACCTGTAGGATAAATCTTATCACTAATATTTCCCTCGTTAGATTTCTGGTCGGATGTTTGATTCACTTATTTAAAATAGATTGCACTTAAATCTTGTATCAAACTGTTTCTTTACATTAAAGATGCGGCAGACAAAATGATTCACAAATGTTTTCCCATATTGGAAAGGCCTTTTTAAAGCACATCTTGGATTAGTGGCCCTACTTGCTTTGCCCATGTGGTGCATCCCACGAACAACAGCAGGAATTGTACACTTGCTGGTACTTCCTTGCACATAGTATTAGGCTGAAATTATTGTTGAAATGGCTTGGCTCGCAAAATAACTCATCAGGCTTATCCACTTCGCCAACTCACTCCTCATTCAATATCTGTACTCCCACATGTAATTCTAAAACCCAAGTATCTTTAATTCTGCATGTCACTATTGATACTGAAATTAGTAAATGATCCGGGGCAGATTGTGCATGATCCCGCATGGATACATAAGAGAAGTTTAGATGAAACCTCTCTTGCCTTTGCACTCCTGCACAGGGACTAGCTACAATTCTGGAGCTTGTCCTCCCTGAGCACAGCAGTTACCAAAAGGAGCAAGGACGAGAAAAGGGTGAGGGCAGAGCCCTGGACCCATTTCCCGCTCCATGCCGCCTAGAGGAACTAGGTGGCAAGAAGGAATCAGTGCTGCCTGCTGTGAAAGGTATTGGAGCCCATCCTGTGGCATATACTGTGCTGGTGCCCTGAGGATTCCTGGCTGAGTCAACAGAATCTCTTTAGAGAGTCCCAGCTTTGCTCTTTGCAGAGCATCTCTTCACTAACCCATATGAAATGTGGCTTATTAACCACAGTATAGAGCAGGAGTGACAACATTTACTGACTCATTGACCTGCATACGACAGTCTTCAGAAGTTTAGGCGCTGGGGCACACCTGCCGGGGCTCAGGGTTTCAACCGTGTGGGAGGCACCAGAAGGGGCAGGCTTCAGCCCTACACCTGCTGAAGCCCTGAGCTCAGGCAGATGTGCCCCACAGGGCAGAAGCCCCCAAACCCCTCTCCCAACTGGGTAGAAGTCCCCACCCTACCATCCTGCTGAAAGGCAGAGATTCTGAGCTCCCTCTCTCCTGTCTGGTAGGTGGAGAATGGGGCGGGGGAGAGATATGGGGGGTTCTGAGAGACACATTTTTATGGTAAAAGAGCTGTATGTGACTCACAAGCCACAGTTTGGCCATCCCGATGTAGAGAGACAAGGTGGATGCAGTAATATATTTTATTGGACCAATTTCTGTTGGTGTGAGAGACAAGATTTCGAGCTTGCAGAGAGCTCTTTTTCAGGTTCCAGAAAATTTACTCAGAGGGTCACAGCCAACTATAAGGAAATATTAGGTGGAACAGATTGTTCAGCATAAGTAGTTAACACACATTTCAAGGGACCATTCAAGTAGTTAACACATATTTCAAGGGACCATTCAAGGTGAAGTGGCCTCCAGTCAGAGGAAGGGAAGTTGTTAGTGGGTTATAGTTAAGCACAAATCCAGTGTCTGCTCAGTCCGTGATTTTTAGTGTCTAATAGAGTAATAAATGTAAGCTCCCGAACTCCTCATTGGAAAATGTTGTACAGATGTTCTTTGAGGATGAGGACTGAGAGGTCAGATATAGAGTGATTGATTTGTGAAAAGTGTTCACCCACAATTTGATGTGGTGGTTTTGTGTCTCATCATTTTCCTGTGTGAGTTCATGTGAGATCATAGGTGACTGTCTGGTTTCACCCACATAGTTGTTATTGGGGCATTTGGTGCACTAAATGAGTTATACCACATGTTGAGATAGACGTGTGTAGGGCCCATAGATCTTGAAAGGTGTGTTGTGGAGGAGTATTGATCACTGTAGCAGAGATATGTCTGCAAGTTTTGCATCTGTTGTTCTGACAGGGTTGGATGCCACTGTGAGTTGTTTTGGCCTGGTCTGTGGGGAGCTTGCTTCTGATGAGGACTTTGGAGATGTTTTTGTGTTATTTGAAGGCCAGAAGTGGTGGTTCAGGGAAGATTTCTTTCTAGCCGGAGTCTCCATTGAGTATGGGTTATAGTTGTTTGAGGAAGGCTCCAGCGTGGGGTGATATGTGACAACTAGTGGTGTGCAGTCAAAGGGAGATTTATTTCTATGCTGACTCAGGTTGAAAAACCAAAAAAAATTCATTTTAGATCAAAAAATATCTGAAAAGAAACAAAGGCCTGAAATGACACTTTTTAAAATCAGGTTTTAGTTAAATTTCAGGATGTTCTTTGAATCTAAACACTTTTTTTTGGTATGTGTTTTTTGGGGATGTTCTACCATTTTTAATATTTCTTAATAAAACATTTAGAAACAAAGTCAGAATGTTTAATTTTAAAATGGCAGAAATGAACAATTTTTACTTCTTGACAAACAAATTATATATTTCTTTCATTCAAGACTATTCATCAAGTAATTCATGAATAATCTTGGTGAGCCCCAGAAAGCATTTTTTGACAAATTTACTATTTGTGGGGAAAAAATCACACAGTTTCACTAGATACTATGAAAATCTTAGCTAAGGATTGGCATTGTGGGGAACAGATTTTCTAATAAGAGGAAGCTATTTTGTCTACCAGGCTTCAGGGAAATTTTTTCAAGATTCTGACAAGCCACCTGTAACCCGTGGGAGACTATGGCTGTTTGCCAGACCTAGAAGCAGCAAACTATTACACTCTCCATATGTCTGCATAAGTACTGTCATACATTCATGGATGAAATGCAACAAGAATTTAGCCTGTCATTTATACTAGTCTAAATCAGGAGTAACTCTATTGAAGTCAATAGAGTTATACTGTAGTAGTGAGAGGATAATAAGGAATAAAATACCTTAATCTGGGTGGCTGTATATTTTTTTAAAAAATCAGGTTTTACTTTTGTAAATTAAAATTTTGTGAATGTTTTTATTTATGTATCTTATGACCAGGGCCGGATTTCCAATTAGTAGGGACGTGCCTAAGAACTCTGGCGTTCTAGGAGAGCCTAAAAGTAAAAAGTTTCATTTTTTAGGACAAAAATGAAGGTCAGCTGTAGATGGGGTGCAGGGGAGGTAGGGTAGGGGTGCTAAAGGTGCTGTGCTTAGGGGCACGTAAAGTGTAAATCCGGCCCTGCTTATGACCCATTCCCCTGCACGCTTCTTCCAATGTATTCATAAAATCAGTGACCACAGAATTTTAATGGAAAACATATTTTCATTATGAATACTTGTTTGTAATGCAAAGCATGACAATTATAGGCTATTTTGCCATACAAACACGTATTTACACTATTTTCATCATTCTAAATATCTGTCTCTATAGATACTGGAATTAATTCTTATATTAATAAGAATATATTAATGAATAACTTCAGGTAGTTAATGTCTGCATCACATGCAAACTGAGGTTTGGATTGGACTGACAAGATAAGCAGCTCTGAATCTTGTAAAGAAATCACTAGGGAAAATATATATTGTCAGTAACTGTAATTACAGCAGGTAATTGTGTCATTTACCCTGTTACAGACCACTGAATGTGACAAGCATGGGGCATACCAGCTGTCACACACTGTTAGTTTGACGTTCAGGGGTCTGGAAAACTATACAATGTCTTAGTGACGGTGCATTTAAAAACATAATGAAGATGAAGATTTTAAAGTGGTAGATTGTGCATAACTGGGCTGTTTTTGAGTTAGGAGGATTGATTTCTTGGAATGGTGGTCTTCATCAAGAATATTGATGCTTCAGATTTTTTCCTGGGCTTTTAATCAGTTTGGAAATATAGAAGTGTAAAAATTTGTGGTAACAAGAATTTATTACTTAGTCACTGGTTGTAGAGCAGGCAAGCATGGTGGTGTGATTTAGCAGTAATGTCTGAATTCTATGTAATTTCTACCTGCATAGGTTTTTTTGATGTTTGGGGTAAGAAGAGAACGTGATTATCTGAAATGGCTAGTCTTAACAGGGTTAGCATTCTGGTGGGGTTTCAGAGATATGATATAATGTAAACACTATTTTAGGTCACAATCTCAAATTCAGTGGGCTCAGTGTCGGTGCAGTTTCTTCTGGAGCAGAAAAACCCACAGGATTAGGATTTAAGTCTTACCTTTGGAATTTAAACAGCAAGAGTAGGCAAAAGCAAAGAAGGAGCTCTGATTACAGAGCCAAACACATCATGGGATGTGAGTAAAGCTAAAGTAAATAATTTACCGGGAAAATATTTTTGGTTTGTTTTTAGCTTGTTTCTTAACTTTAAGGATTGATCATGAACACTTTGAGTATTTGGGAACCAAACAATACTTTGTAAATTAAGTTTTGGTCCTGTTTAATGGAGCTTTTTCATAGTAATAGGTAACTATTTTTCTTTAACTGACTTATTGTACGTTTCTCTGTATTTCTATAATTCTCCAATAAAATCTGCTTGTATATGTGTGTGTGTTTGTGTTACCAAATATAGAGATAAATATAGAAATAAGTGTGTATGTGTGTGTCTGTGTGTATAAAAATAACCCACATGGTCCTGGATACTGTTATTTAGGGACAATCACTACTGAGTTCCTTAAGGAAACTGCATCTAACTGTGATCTCAGGGGATGTAGAGTGAGGAATAATAACTTGAACGCAAAGCCAAGGGTGATTTTAAGACTATCTCTTTCTCTAAGCAGTCCCTCAACAGGCTGAGGAGTCCTGGTTAAAGACTGTGATGAGAACTGTTATTTTCCTTTGAGTAGGTTTCTTTGTGGATCCCACTGCAGGTATTCATGTGTGCAAGGTCAAATTTTTGAAATAGTGTCTGGGGTTGTGTGTATGCCCTGAGCCTCCTCACATATGAGGGCACTGGGAGTGGGATGACATCCCCTCAGTTTCCTCAGCAAGACAATTTGGTGAGTAAATGACTCACTAGTTTTTAGCTTTGGCTATAGGGACTCTGTCTCTGCAAGAGACTCGTGGTGTTGCTGAGGTCATGGGATTTAGTGGCACAGATGGTATGTGAGGGATCCTAACCTGAGTAAGAAGGTGAACCTACACAGAAGCTGTCCAGTATTTCGAAGGAGACTGGAAAATATCCTGCTCTCTCTATGTCACCATAAAATCCATAATTAGAGTCACTAAGGCATGATCCAAAGAGGCTCCTAGAAGAGGATTATCTCTTTCTCCAATTTGTGAGAGACAAACACAGTGAGAAGGTGAACAAATCCTTCTGCTGCAGCAGGCCGTGTGGTCTATGAAGCCGCCCTGTCTTTACTCCGAGTGTGAGAGTTAATAGTGAAACGAGACATTTTACCAGAAAATCTGTGGAGAGTTTCTTAGACTACATTCTCAAAGAGCACAGTTCAGGAGGATTTGGATTTAGATTTCATATGGAAAAGCTGTATTTGAAGATAATACTGAAACGTTTCTCTTAGGTTTAGCTGGCTTAAGAGGTTTTCTTATCTCTTCATGGAGGTAGAAAGCAAAGCGGGCTTTCCTAGTGAGAAAGGATCATGTGGGGTTAGAGATGGGAGATATTTTAGCAGGGGGTTTCGCTACCAGAACAAAAGCTTCAGGATTTCTCTTCACTTCAGGCAAAGAATGTCAATGGGCAGATAAAGATTTTATCATGTTGATAGCTAAAGATATTATTAATGTTACTGATGTGCATGCATGGGAGGCAGCAGGGCCTCAGTGAGGTTAAAAATGGCACTTGGGTAGTGTCAGTATAGAGCAATTATTTAAAATTTATGAAGACACTGGTCTACAATTTTTTAGAAGTCGTCTGCTTCAGAGATAAAATGTGATTTATTATGTATTTTGATGTGCTGAATTCAAATATGACAATTAAAACAACTGACTGGCTTCTGTTTCTAAGATATTTAAGTTTTTACATTTTATGTCTATGTATATTGTGTAGATAGTAGAGTTTTAATCATAAATTGTAAACCTAGGTCTTTTCATGTGTTTATGGTTGCTTTACATGATAATATTTCACCTGTCCTGTTTATGTAACACTTTAAAAATCAGCAAAAGGGTTATATAAATAAAATGTATTATGAAACGGTGGGAAAAAATCTAGATGACAGTGCAAAAAATGTATCTTTAGTGTCATGTTGCAACCAAGACTTTTGTATGCCTTGAGGAGGTTTTCCAACAACAACCTGTAGTTGTCTGCCTTGTTGTTTTTGAGAAAATGTATTGCCACTGACTGGAAGGCTTTCCATGCCGTCTTTTACTTGCCACGCAGTGTATGGTCAAATGCATCATCTCGAAGAAGTTCATGAATCTGAGGACCAACAAAGACACCTTCCTTTATCTTAGCTTCACTTAACCTTGGAAATTTTCTACGGAGGTACTTGAAAGCTGCTTGTGTTTTGTCAATGGCCTTGACAAAGTTCTTCATCAGACCCAGCTTGATGTGTAAGGATGGTGGTAAAATCTTCCTTGATTCAACAAGTGGTGGATGCTGAACACTTTTCCTCCCAGGCTCCAATGACTGTCAGAGTGGCCAATATTTCTTGATGTAGTGGGAATCTCTTGCACGAATATCCCATTCGCAGAGAAAACAGCAGTACTTTGTGTATCCAGTCTGCAGACCAAGCAAGAGAGCAACAACCTTCAAATCGCCACAAAGCTGCCACTGATGTTGGTCATAGTTTATGCACCTCAAAAGTTGTTTCATGTTGTCATAGGTTTCCTTCATATGGACTGCATGACTAACTGGAATTGATGGCAAAACATTGGCATTATGCAGCAAAACAGCTTTAAGACTCGTCTTCGATGAATCAATGAAGAGTCTCCACTCATCTGGATCATGAACGACGTTGAGGGCTGCCATCACACCATCGATGTTGTTGCAGGCTACAAGATCACCTTCCATGAAGAAGAATGGGACAAGATCCTTTTGACCGTCATGGAACATGGAAACCCTAACATCACCTGCCAGGAGATTCCACTGCTGTAGTCTGGAGCCCAACAGCTCTGCCTTACTCTTGGGTAGTTCCAAATCCCTGACAAGGTCATTCAGTTCAGCTTGTGTTATGAGGTGTGGTTCAGAGGGGGAGGATGGGAGAAAATGTGGGTCCTGTGACATTGATGGTTCAGGACCAGAAGTTTCATCCTCTTCCTCTTCCTCGTCTGACTCAAGTGAGAATGATTCTGGTGCATCAGGAACCGGCAGTCCTTCTCCGTGGGGTATTGGGCGTATAGCTGATGGAGTGTTTGGATAATGCACAGTCCACTTTTTCTTCTTTGACACACATTTCCCAGCTGGAGGCACCACGCAGAAGTAACAATTGCTGGTATGATCTGTTGGCTCTCTCCAAATCATTGGCACTGCAAAAGGCATAGATTTCCTTTTCCTGTTCAACCACTGGCAAAGATTTGTTGCACAAGTGTTGCAGCATATGTGTGGGGCCCACCTCTTGTCCTGATCTCCAATTTTGCAGCCAAAATAAAGGTGATAGGCTTTCTTAACCATAGTGGTTAGACTGCGCTTTTGTGATGCAAAAGTCACTTCACCACAAACATAGCAGAAGTTATCTGCACTGTTCACACAAGTATGAGGCATCTCTGCTCACTTTGGCTAAACAGAAATGTGTCCCTTTGCAAAATCAAACACTGACAAATAAGAGAGCACGACACTGTGTGATTTCTAGAGCTGATATAGGGCAATTTGTTCAGCAGAGTGATGTAAGTTTCGTTATGATTGCATAATCCATGACTTCTAGGAATAACATGATGCAATTCATATCATGTATGATGCAATACCAGCTTCAGATTGCATCATTCATTGTTTTGCCTAAAAAGCAAGTACTGTCCAAACCCAGTCATAGATTTATTCATAGATCCAGTCAAAGATGTATTTTAGTCATTTCTGGTTTAAATTGAGATCTCTTCCCTTTATAACTCACTTATTCTCCGCCATTCCCATGTCAAGGGTCGTATATACTGACCCAATAACATATCTTGAAAACTAGAGCCAATCAACAATTTTAAGCATCATTTTCGTTCTCAGTGACCCAGAATTAGTAAAGTTTGACTACATTTATTTGAGAAGCATTTTGGCTGTAGAGCAGTGAGACAGGAATGACTGCATTTCTGTATTTATAAATTCCCCTTCCATCTCAGTGCTCCATATGGTTCCCCCACAGTCCCAATACTGCCCCTGAGCTGTATTGATGCCTCTGAGCCAAGTTGTTGTCAATTTTCAGGGCCATGCAGCAGATCAGTTTCTGTTGTTAGAGAAGCCAATGTTACAGAATTCATAATTCATTTACATTATGTACATGAGTTCTGTTAACCTCAGACTGAGATAGGGCAAGCTGTACATGGGCAACTCATGAAACCCCCTCTCAGTTAATATTGCCAGCTGCCAAGAACAGCTGCCTTGTCATTGCCCCTTCCAGTCTCCAATCACCTTCCCCACTGCCCTCTGCTGACCTGTTATTGCTCAGCCGATTGATTGCCCTTTAATCTACAGCTTTCATTTGGTGATTATGTTCTCCCCTTCTGTTCTTTTCATTAGTACTGAGTTTTGTAAGCTCTTGAATCTTTAGAAAACGAATGTGAAAATGGCTGGTGCATTTTTACCATGTTCAGTGATAGGGTTTTTCTCCTGAAGTTTTGCTAGTGGCTCCTATACTAGGCGTTTTGTTATTGTTATATTGACTCTGAATGTAGAATAAGTTAGTAAACCAATAAATAAAAACGAAGAGTTGGAAACATCTGGATGAGCATAATGGCAGCTGTTCTCCCTGAAGAACAATGATGGATTGAGTAATTACAGACAAATGGCATTTCAGAGATCAGAATGGTCTCTAAATGGCTACAAAGAAAAGAACCATTTCAGGCACACACCATGCCAGAATCACTTATTACTATTACTACTATTTATGCTGCAAACACATTATGGTGTCACTCATCATGATTCCATAGCTGAGAGTGATTTCGTGTTGCACTTAATGCCGGGGGTCAGCTGCTTATCTATGAAACATACAATATATCATCTGCCAACTTACTGTACTCTTTGAGTATAGAATGAATTTTCTGAGAATTTACAAGTAAAACTGTTAATTAATTTGAGTTAAAATTAATTAAAACTGTGTCCTTTAAAAAATGTAACATCTGTCTTTTCCCAAATGATCCTAATTATGGAAAGTTTGAAGAGTGTGTTATTCCATTTAGTTAAAATTAATTTAAATCTTGTGTGTGAGCTATACAAGAAGGAATTAGCTTGTAATTAAACTAAATTACTAGTGATTGTTCTGATTACACAGGCTACAGACTAGCTTGGGTCAAACTGTTCAGGTGACAGTCAAATAATATCATCATTAGAGCTGGGTGACATTTGTCAGCGGAAACTTGTGGGCAAAAAATGCAGATTCAGTGACACCAAAATGTTGGATAAATTCATATCAGTTTTACTGAATTGTTCGTGTTAAAATATTCCAAAGAAATCCCAAGAATGTTTCAATTTTTCATTTTAAAATGACTTTGTTTCAAAATTTCCTCTGATTTTATTGTAAAAATGTAAAAGCATTATATACTTGAAATGAACAAAACATTTTGTTTTGGGTCAAACAACATTTCATTCTACCCAAAATGTCTCTTTTTTTTCAACTTTTCAGTTCACAGAAAATTTCATTTTTGGTTCAAAATGAAAAGAAAGGGGTTGGGGGAGGAGTAGAATTGCCAGTAAATTGAAAAATCTATTATTCACACAGGTCTAGTCATAACTTCAAAGGTAATTAAACCTGAACATTCTATTGATTGTAATGTGTCAGTGGGATGAGGGAGTCTGGATGGGTGTGGTAGATTACTTGGCTCAGCTATCACTGCTCTTTAAAGATTCCACATGCTAGTTTGGGCATCAGGGCGTGAAAAGCTTCTCATGGCCCTGTTGTCTCAGCTCCACTGTGAGGCACATGTGGAACTTTTAAAGCACAGAGACATTTGGGATTCCATGAGATCAGAAGAGGGAAAATATGAAAAAAAAACCCCAACCCTAATATCTTTTAAACCCATTTTCATAATTTGGTCCCATAACCACAAAATGCCTTAATGGTTACTGCAGAGCCTCACTGTAGGGCTGAGTTAAGGCTGTGTGTGTGCCTCCTTTCTGCATTTCCATTCCTTAACACATTTGGATTTCTTTTAAGTATGACTTTAAATCTGAATTTACTGGATTGGTAATATTTGGTTTGGGGGTAATTATAATATCCCGGTAATGTATTTTACCCTTAAGTTACTGCTGTACTCTCAGTCTTAACTCTTTTTTAATATAGTTAGTCTCGCACTCCCACGATCTTGGATAATGGGCCAATGTCCTAAGGAACCTAAATACAGAAAGGAAAAGTAGGGAGATAGAAAAGGGTCACATCACAAAAGCAGACTGAGGAGTGGCAAATGCCATATTAGTCTCATATTTCTTTTTAATTGTTTTACATATTTAGTAGTGGAGTATGGCGTAAGGGGAAAAATGAAGAAGATGAGTTAACAGGAGCATGGAAGTAGGAAAAGAAGGGAAGGGTTAGACGTCACTTGTGTATATAGTACACTGGATTTTACGACCTTTGTTCTTCAGAACTCACCATGCCACTTTAGGACAATTTACACCATCTGTCTCGCTTCACTGAAGACACTGCAGCTGGGACAGTTTATACCAGCTGGGGATCTGTCCCTATGAGGAAGTGCTTTTGCCCTTGCAACTCCTGCTATTTACCTCCACAATCAAGAGTCACTATCAGCTTTATTTATGTTCAGGACTTAGGCTGTCTTTCGGAGCAAAGTAATAACATTTTGTCAAAGAGAAGCCATTCTGAAATACAGTGCTCAATACTGTTTTGTAAAGATGTAAAATGAAATAAAAGTGCATCAGTAAAGATGGCCCAGCTGTGCAGTTAACTTATGTAAAGATAGGGAAACAACTTGCATAGTCACACTTGTATATTTCTTTAACAAAGGCATCTATTTTCTGAAGGATTTAAATGGAACATACATATGCATTTATTGTCACTGTGAAGTAGTAGCAAAAGCTTGCCAAATTCTGGAGCTAAAACGGTTTTTGTCTCTGTAGAGTCCATTACTCTAGGAACAGCTTAATCAACATGAATACCATATTTAAGTTTCTGTTGATTCCCAAAGCAGAGATATTATGAATGTTAATGTACTTGAGCACAGAGTCCTGACCAGTGTTAAATGGATTTTAGATGTATTAGATAATATAGCTTTAGAAGTAATCACTGAAACCAGTGCATTTGCTCTTTATGGAAAGTGCATTTATGCAAATTCAGATTTGTAAATCATTAAAGTCTCTGCAAAAGTAATTTTATTTCCTTGACTCTTTATTACCGTTGTAACTGGCATGACCATGCCATCATCATAATGATGTGTAGTGAAGTGAATATTAGTTTTTGTTAAGTCTGCCACATTATTTCTAAAGGTGCTTGAAATAAATGGCCTAAATATTAACTCCTGGTATACATCTTCCATAAGAAATAACACGTTTGTTCTGTATTTACAGTTCTAATTTGTGTAGAATTTGTTATACTTACCAAATAGAAAAAACTGTATTAAAGATGAGCTGCAAAGTATTTTTTTTAAAGTTGACTTTGTTTCATGGTATATGTTCACATCATTTGTTTGCAACATATGGTTTGTTATGTGTGTGAGATCGCTCACCTAAATACCTATAATGTCTTTCTTTATTTAAGTTGAACATTTTTAGAAAAAGAAACCAAAATAACAGATATGAGAATTCATTAGCTTTTAAGCAACAAAATGCCATTACAGTCCATCATAAATATGCATGTACTCAGTTTTTAAAATGTATATAGACCTTATCTTGTATATCAGGCTATATTATGATCTATATATAAATATAGATAGACAGCTTTGATATTAGTTTTATTATAGACAGATTTATTTTTTAATGCATATGAGACCTCCTTTTTATAAGATTTTTACCCCCCCCCACACACAAAAATTTATTTAATGCACCATGCACCAAAGTCATGACAAAGCCATGTACAGCCAATCAGAGCTGCCACTCTCTAGCATGGAGCATATAGTCATGTCAATGAGCCTTAAATTTAAACAGTTTTAACAATAATATACTAGCACTAAATGTAGATAATATTAAGTCAGAAATCTAGATGGAATGTAAAACATGAAAACTCATTTCCCCCCACACTTTTCAAAATGTCTCTTTCTGTAACTGAGTCTAAAATCTTTCTGTTGCTCTTACACATTTTCTTCTAAACTAGCAATATCTCGGCTGGTCTACATTACTGTGGTAAATCAGCCTAACTTATGCAACTTCAGTTATGTGAATAATGTAACTGAAGTGGACGTCGTTAGATTCACTTACCACGGTGGCTACACTGCGCAGTGTCAACAGAAGAGAGTTTCCCACCAACTTCCCTTATGCGTCTTGGGGAGGGAGAATACACAAATTGATGGGAGAGTGCTATCCCATCGATTTAGCAGGTCTTCACCAGACCTGCTAAATCGACACTCACTGCATCCATTGCAGTAGTGCCGATCCACCGGCAGGTGTAGACATACCCTTTAGCTTCATTCTGAGAATCATTTATAAGAATCATGTTTTATATTAGTTGAAAAGAGAAAAATCTACCACAATTTTGGGTAATTTAGCCACTGGTCTGGGAAGAATAATGGTTATTTTGACATGAACTTTCTCGTTTTGAATGAGTTAGAAAAAGACAAGGCAAAAAAATAATCTTTTTTTTTATCCAAGAGCTATTACTTAGCTGTTAGAGTATTTATTTAATCTATAACCGTGGATGTTAAGGAAAATACTTCTTTTAAGAGACCACATACTATATCATTATAATGTAATCTCTGGGCTAAGCAACATTCAAAAGTACAGTAGTTTTCTATTTCTTTATAGGACACACATTATAACAGATACTCTGAGGCCCCAATTTGTTTCTTAAATGCATGAATTATCCTATTGATTATATATTTAAGTACTTGGAGTTTAGGGCCAAGTTTCCTTGGCCTGGAGACCACAACAGCGCCATGACTCAGCAGCTGTGGATGCTGCCACAACCTCTTGGAGCTCTCCCAACAGCTGCTTTGTCCTGCCCTTGCTAGATCTGCAGCCTGTGACTTGCCCTGTTTCTCCAGTATATATTTCTCTGTGTTCTAGGGTAGTGGAGGGTGTTGGAATGATATCAAAGGAGTTTGGCCTACCTCACCATCTCCAAGGGACAGTGCAGATTGGCATACTCCCTGGCTGAAAGTGATAGATAACTTGCAAAATTCAGTACATCGCAATGGAGACCCCAGTAATTGCAAAGTATTGCTGTACATATCCCACAACCCAAGAGAACATCATAATGGCCTGGAAAGATATTTTTGTGCATCAAGTAAATAATATGTTTCCTACAGTTCCATAGTTGGTACTCAGTTTTGTTGTATGGAATGAAAAAAGCAAGGAAATTAAATTATATTTAAATAACATTAAGATAATGACACAAAGCCAGGATATCAGTACAGCACAACTGATATTTGTCTGCCTAATTTGCATAGTTGCGACATTTTTTTCTTTTTTTATAATGGACTGATCCCATATAAATATTATGGCACCCAGCATGACATGACGTTAGTGTGTGGAATTCACTGTTGCAGGAGGTCAGTCAAATACTGTAACTGGATTTTTAAAAGATCCAGATCATTTTGTGAATAATATTTTAAATTATCCTTGCTGTGATCAGGGTAATTAAATTGCATGCCTCAAGACACATGCCTGCATCCCTTACTCATTACACTCAATGGGAGGCTCAACTCAGTGAAGATTGCGGAATTGGGGTCTTAGCTTGTATTCTATCTAGGTTTATTATTTGTAATCTGCTAGTATCCAGAGGCCCTGCTCAGGAGTAGGATCTTGCCATGGTAGGTGCTTACAAACAGAAGATGAGTTCTCCCCCACTCCTCTGCCCATACAGTATTGTACAATTGACTAGTTGCACCATAGATGTTTTATTCTTCATATGAAGCAAAATATTTGTCATTACAAGAGGCAGAATTACAGACTTGATGGGTCAGAGGTTTGAGCCAGTAAAACAAATTCTTTATGTCCCTAATTTTATATCTAGTGAAGAAATTGCTAGTTATAATAACTAGCACTTTAGTGCTTTGCAAACAGTAGTGGGATTAATTCTCATAACAGCCCTGTGAAGCAGATAAGAGAATTGTTTGACAAATTGGAAACCTAGGCTTTGTGATGTTACCAAGGCCATAGAAGAAAGTGTCTGAGTCTAAATTAAAATTTCAGGTGTTCGTGGGTCCCAGTTCCATGCTGAGGCCATTAGAACACACCTTAAGCAGAAGTTGGTTTTGTATTAGACAGCCAGAGCAAGGCATATGGTATATAAATAAAAAAAATATTAAACAGTGACCAAATTTGCTAGAAGCAACATGGAAATATAAGCAGCAGCCTAGTTTGCGTGTGCTGATCTGCCAAAGCCAAGAACAGAATAAGATAAAAGTCCCATTTCCCTGAAAGAGGGGAGAGACCTTTTTTTTTTTTTCCAAGCTGCTCTTTTTCTGAACAGAGATCAGAACTGAGTGCTAAGTGAATAACGAAGGAAAACAATATGTCAAATTTAAGGATGTTGCCCACTGCTTAACCCACTTCTGGGCAATATGCAAATCCTGCTTAGTAACTACTGAGTTTATGGTTTATTTACATGGAAATATAGTTAAAGCTTGTATATTGCTGTAGTGTCACTATTCAATAACATTCATTTGTTTCACTTCTCAGAGCACGACGAGTGCATCACAAATCAGCACAGCTGTGATGAAAATGCACTGTGCTTCAACACTGTGGGTGGGCACAACTGTGTCTGCAAGCCAGGTTATACAGGAAATGGTACCGTGTGTAAAGGTAAATGATCAGAAACCCTGGGCTGTAACATGCATTGTCTTTGGACTTGATAATGTTTATCTTGTTCTGGTTAACCCAAATTGGTCAGTGTACCTTGAAAACAACACAGGAGAACATTAGCATTTGAGCCCTGATCCCACAAAGAGGATTGCATGGGTTGATATCCATTGACTTTGTCTTTTACAAAGTTCCAAATAGTTTGAGAATGTAGCATTTATAAATGGCAAGCTCTGAAATGGTGGAGTAAATACTTTTAGTATCTATCCCAAGATAATTTTGTTTTCACACAGAGTAGCCCATTCAGAATAACCACAGTAACCAGCAATATTACAGCTAGGAAAACCCATTACCAAATGCAATTTATTCACCATCAATCACTTGCTATTATACCTGAATGAACTACAGATTGAATTGCATATTGTTGCATATGTAATGTCCTTTTGTAAGTGGAAAGAAAAGAGAGCAGTAGATGTTGACCCTGAAACTCCCTAGGAGAAGCTGGTTGCTTACAGCCACTGTCAGACCCTGGTAAACATTACAGATTATATTGCTAGTTTTACAAAGAAAGTGAATTTTATAGAGCTGTAAAGCTCCTTTTAGACTGTCTAGTGCTGCATTTCACAGAAGTTACTGAGATGTGAGGGCATCGGGTCCCATTCTGGTAGTGGTACCATATTTCAGATAGATGCAAAGCCAAGGTGCAGGTCACTTGTAACTATCCAAGAATCCCCAGAGTCCTGGCAGAATTCCAGTATTTGTATCTGGAGAAAATGGTCCTTGAATGAATGGATGCAGCTTCACTGGCATCTGTGTGAGGCGCAAGCGTGAATGAGAGGACAGATTTTGGACGATAATTGGTAAAGCCAGTTTCTAAAACGCATTATCCCTTGAGGGGATATTACCATTTTTATAGTTTGGATCTAATAGCTGAATACAAAGAATCAAATAGCTAACTGATTTAGTGCTTGGTTGTGTCTTATAGGTACAGGCCTGAATTGGGAGGCAGCACAGAGTCGCAAAGTTCTCAGGAGGGCTTGTGCCTCAAGAGGACAATTCCTTGTGAAGTAAAAGGCAGTGCAGGGGCTGAAAAGTCTCAGGATGGTGTAGTCTAGTCCCTTTTCTGCACCCTGCCATCTCATCTGTCTAGTATGGTAGGGGGCCATAACTCAGCTTCCTCCCTGAACCTTTTGGAGGCTCTGAATTAAGAAAAGCTGCAGGGATTGCATTTGTGTCTGGCTGCTGCATCGGGGGGAGGGAGGGTGTAGGCTGCAGGGCTACAAACACCTGCACAGTTACTGAGTGCAATCTGGCCCTTAGCTAATAAGTTCTGATACATGCTACTTTTATTGTTTCAGCATTTTGCAAAGATGGCTGTAGGAATGGAGGAGCCTGCATTGCTTCCAATGTCTGTGCCTGTCCACAAGGGTTCACTGGACCCAACTGTGAAACTGGTAAGATGATAACTTCATTTATTGTAAAATTATCTTTATGCCAATGTCTGCACTATTCCAAGAAAAAGAGATTCTAGTGTGCCTCCTAAAAGAGGGAGCTGATGCTGGAAAGTACTAAGATATGTAGTAGATAAACTCAGTGACTCACTTTTCTCATATGCCTTCCAGACTGTACTGTAACAATTTGAATTAGCAATATATTGATATCTTGCATCAAGATATGACTGACTAGCCTACATTCTGTCACTCTCTAATTAACAAAATTATTCACTTACTTTTCATAGCAAATAGTTTTGGGTAGCTCCCACTGGCTGTATATCATTTGACATGTAGAAGTAAATGCAAATAGTTGTTCACGACCTTATTTTCAACCTGTCATCATAGTTCAGAAATCCACCTTCCCATTCATCCTCATATGAGGACTTTTTTTGATCAACTCGCAGTAAGATAGGATTCAATGCTTCCCATTGTTTTACTTTCCCTCACAGCCTTTCTTCTATGCTTGACATCTCTGAGGATGACAGTACCACAAACCCTTGTTTTAAAACTTTCTTTTAAAATTTGAGTCTATGTAAATTACACTAGCGGGGTGCTTTATCAAATAAAAGTATCTGGATTGCTCATAGTTAGCACTTTGAGTGCTTATCAGTAATTTTTCTAAATTAAAGTAAATAATTTCAGCATTTTTATTGGCTGCTGAATTTTTAAATGGATTCTAACAGTAAATGGCCTTGGGGTAGAAGGGAAAGCTCTTTTAGATTGATTAGTCTCCCTGTGCCTACTAAAAGGATAGTCTGCCACCTGTGATTGACTATTGTTGCCATTCTTTATTGTCTTCAATAGAGCCTCAGCATGGGGTTGAGGAGGTAGTTTTAGAAGCATTACCTCCGTTCTACTTGCAAACATTGTTCAATTTTGTAAAAGTACTGGCTGATCTGAGTTTTCTAGAGACAAGGTTCTGGTCTGTTTGAGAGGTAAAAAATGTATCGGTTGTCATTGTATGTCACAGTAACTAGAATGGATATTGCTGCTCTGCACAGGAGGGGCGCAGTGTGAAATAGCTGCAGCCCGGTAGTTGAGATCTTTCTCTAGGAATATCAAACATTCTTGACCTTTGCTTCTGCTTTTCAGTATTAGAAATGATATGGGGCAGAATATAAAGGTCTGTTTCATGGTTTTGGTTTTACGGTGTTTTTACTTGTAGTGGTTTATATGCTAACATAATGTTTAGATATAAAGATGGCCTTTATGGTTGTGTGATATTTTTCCTTTTATAGGACATACTGTTGTCAGCATTTCAGTGTTATCAGCAAAACATACCACGTGTACAGTTAATGAAACACTAAAGGTGGCAGCTTCTCAAGCACTTAGCATTGGCCTTCTCACTCCCCTTAAGCCAATGGGAGTTTTGAAAGCAGAATTAGGTGAGCACTGAGTGCATTTGAAAATCCCACTCTACATTTCCTAAATATGCTTTAGCACACATGTAACTTGAGTTTGGTAAGATAATTATGATCCATAACTTAGGGTCAGATATAGGTGTGGTGATCTGCACATGGAGCACCCCCTGAGCCATGGACCATCATGGGAGATGGTTTAGGAGCCACTATGGCACCCCAGACCACTGGAAGATTTGACTTTGCAGGGAGACTCTTCCATTGCCCAGCAGACTTCCACAAAGGGGACACAAACTTCAGTGCTAGTAGAATGAATAACCTGGAACAGAAGGGGTTAGTTAGAAGGGTCCATGGAGATTTGGTCACCTGGTTTGAATATTAACATTGATAACAAGTGCGGCTATGTAAATTATCTGTTAGCCCAGCTGCACTTTGCACCTCCTTACTAGCTCTGGAACAGGATCCTAATTAACGTATAGGTCACTTAGAAACACAGTGGATTGGTATTCAAAGCGGCAAATGGTAGAGCAATCCTGTTCATAACAGGCAAGATCTGGCTGATTCAGACATAGCACTGTCATGGCCAGAGGGCCCTCCCTAGTGAAAATCTGAACTCCAAACAGCACACTCCTTTTGAACGTAGAATACAGCTTCCAAAAGTCATGTCTTTTTGGTATGAAATGATCAGGACATCCACATCACAAATAATTCATATTAGAAAGTTGTCACTCATTCATTTTGTGTGTTCTCACTTTTTCCCTCAAGATGCAATGACACCTCCCTTACCACTACTGTTTGGCTGTGCTCTCAGATGAAGAGGAAAAAGGATAGGTTTAAAGCTGTCAAGGGCAGTTTTCATTTGCATACTTATTTTATTTATTTATTTATTTCACTTTACAATACCTATATTTAAGAAGTGCCTACCTAGGTTATAGGGGTCTTTGCAGTAAATTAAACATACAGTCACATAAAAATTGACCAGCTGTTGCTTCTCACCCCCTAACTATAAAACAGGTAACCGGAGATTAAATCAAAGCCTATATAATAACCCAGCATCCACAATCACCAGCCCTAATGTGTCCTCCCTCCCTAGAAGCCTGGATAAATAGATGAGTTTGTATCATGCTTCAAAGGTCAGCAACTTCACACTATTTTGGACCAATGGTTTAGAGGTAAAGGGCAGAGAAACTTCTAGCAGCTCCCTCACTCTTGTATCAAGTGGGTCCCAGTTCAAACACCACATCTGTTCACAGCTGCTCACTCTTTTTATTGCGTGGGTGGGAGTGTGCTGTTTCTGGGGAGGAAATGAAGTCCGTATAACCCAACCATTTGCAGAAGCATAGGAATTCTCTGAAATACTACTTATCCTCCCACACAGGTCAGTGAAGTACTGAGCATTATTTTAACAAGGAGCTCCCACAAAAAGCCCCTCACTGAGCCTGTGATAATCCCAGGAGCTGACTAGAGCATGGGGAGGGAATGGAAAATGTGTTGATTTGTTTTTCCATTTAAAGCAAAACCATTTCTCACTGCTAAAAGAGGAGACAGCACCATTTAGCAAACCAACTTTATCCTTTGCTCTTGAAAAACTGATAGTATAGCACAGTGTTCAGTAGGTGTAATAAGAGGGGATTTAGACATTTATGGGAAGTCTGGGGACATCTGGGCCCAGGAAATATTTTGAAAAAAACCTGCCAGCATCAGACTTTTTCATTCCAAACCCACAAAATATGCTCATCAGAAATATTTGAGAGTCCCAGAGAATGATCCTTTCCAGACAGGAATTTGCTAATATCCAGAGAGTGGGGTGGCTCTATCAGAGGCAGAGCAATTGCCACAACTCTCCCTTTAATCTGTTGCCAGAATTTTAACAGTGGGCTCCCAGGCATCTCTGAGAATTTCCTCCAACATATCAATAGTTCATAACTCCAATGTTATTACTGCATTTTTGCTGTTCCCTGATTCCTCTCACAGACCACATCCCCTTTTTGTGCTTTGTGAGGATTTCTCTGGACCATTTTTGTGTTGCTATGGCATCAAATCATTTAGGAGGATTTGGTCTGTTTGCTTAGGATTTTGGGGCAGTTTTTGTAAGCAACAGGATAGGAACATACAGCATTTTGGGGGAGGATTAGGTATAATTTACCGTTCCGTAACTGCACCTGTGATCAGTCAGCCCTGTCATGTCTATTATTTATAGAGTCATTAATCTTCAATAACTCAGTTCATGACAATCTACTGAAAATAAATTAACCTAAAAACAGTCATATAAATTAAATTGTTGAGATGCAGTTTAACATGACTCCAAATTCATTACACTGTATGCTGTGTGTAACAACTCACTTAAATTAAATGTAGAACTAAATGTCTGATAAAGTAGCCGAAAAAGCATCCAAGGCCATGTCCAGAAGAATGCTCACTAATATCATACAATGTAGGCAGTGTTCAGAGAAATACACTTTGTTTGACTTCTTCCCATGTAGGATTTTTATCCAAGTAAAGTGTTCATAGTGTGCGGAAACCTCACATACAAATAAAATATATTTTGTGAATACTCAGTGATCTAGAAAGTGCAATATTTATTTGATATTTATAACTAATTTTTGTAATATCCCTTCTAGTATCTATAGTTTGGAAGATTAAAGTTCAACTCAGGTCAGTGATTTGCCTAGGTAATTGCTATAGATAAGATCTCTCTAGAGTTGTGTGCTGTTTTCTGTACAAGCTAAATATTTAGCAAGTGTGACTGTTGCTCTTTACTGCAACTTCAAATTAATTTGTTCAGGTGCACTGACCATGATAATAGAAAGATTCAGATTATTACTATTCCAAGGGGATCTTGCGAAAATCCTTTAATTCCAGTACTCATAGCTTTTAGGAAAATAGTTGTACAAATACTCAGAGTATAATTTGTTTTCAAAGCTACTACAAAGCTTTGCTAAATCTGGTGGAATATTTTAGCACTTTTAACATCACAGGGGAACTGCTTGATTTAATCTCTTGATCCTGGAACCATAGTCAGCCCTGGCCAAGTAGGTCCTAAATCTAACAAACTATGACACAAATGGTAATTGAAACCTGTAGAGCATTAAACTCTTTCTGAAAGAAGTGGAATGGCTAGTTGCTGAAACATTAAAGATCCTAGGTGCCAAATTGTATTAGAAACTCACAATAAACTTTTCCAATGTCACATTTAGAACTCATGATGTTTTAGAAAAAGTTTTCTTTGGAAATTTTTCAAAATGAAATATATTTTATTAGCTAAACTTATTAAGGCGATCTTTTCACAAGAAAATGCAAATAAAAGTCAACCACCAGTAATGAGCCTGCATTCTTGGTGAACCCGAACAAACTGTGTGGCCAAATTGATGTTTTAAGGGTTTGAGATTATTATTGTTGTTGTTGTTATTATATGTTTGTCTATATAGTAGTGCTTAGGCACTAGTTGAGAACACAGCCTCTTTTTTCTACGCACTGTACAGACAAACTAGGAAACAGCCTCTGACCCAATGAATTTACAATCCAAGTAGACAAGACAGATGTAGGATGTGGGCAAGAAATGTAATGCACAAGCAGCATGGACAGAGTGACGGTTTGCAAACAGAACCTTAGTGCCACAATTTTTGGTTTTGTTTATTAAATCCTTTGAGGTGGATTTTGTGG
Source organism: Dermatemys mawii (assembly GCA_007922305.1). Classification (NCBI taxonomy): domain Eukaryota; kingdom Metazoa; phylum Chordata; order Testudines; family Dermatemydidae; genus Dermatemys; species Dermatemys mawii. The sequence continues at coordinate 44,441,180 of ML677341.1, read as the reverse complement.
GAGGGGAGTAGTTAGGTAGATGGACATAGAGAGGGTCGGGTTGGAGTGACTAGCCAATCAGCACAGGGGATGGAATGTTTAAGGTGAAAACTGAAGCAATCTGATTACATCATCAGTGTTCCTTAGTCCCCGCTTGAATTACAGATGCTCTGCTAGCTTCAGTCTCTGGCTGGCTGCTCCCTGTAGCTTCTTTCCTCAAGGCCACAAGGCTGCGGGGGAGGGGAAGAGAAAGAATGCATGGGTCTTAGTGCCCCCTGAGGGAAGTCCCCCAGCTGCAGTTCTTGGCCTGAGCCATGTGAGGTAATATTTTAATAGAATCAAAGGCCCAATTTAAATACAGAGAGGCACAGACAAAAAGTTCTGGGTAATTAAACATACAATATATAGCAATATAAGTCTGCAGATTCAGGAAGATACTCTGCCCAAGATTTGGAGAAATGACTAATAATTTGGGTTGCCCAATTTGAGACACCTTAAAAGGGCCTAATTTTCAGAGGGTGGGGTATGCTCTGCACATACTAAAAATCAGTCTCTCTTAAAGGATCTCAAGTCGAGCAACAAAAATGACTAGTCACTTTTTAAAATCTTGACCTCTGGGTCTAATTGCTCCCTGTGATGAAACTAAAATAAACAACAAACAATGTTATAGGTCCAATTTAAATGTCAAATGATAATTTCAATCTGAATTTTCTTTTTTTAATTTAAAGTGTTTTAAACTTTTAACATTGCTTTCAGTATTTCACAATACATTTTTCTACCTCGGACCATGTGCAGAACTGACTGCAGTCAATGGAAACTTTGAGAAGTACAAAAAATGAATCTGGTATCACACAGGGTTTGTGGTTGACTGTCCTTTATTTTACATTAAATTTTAAAAAGAATCCCTAAATAATAAACTTCCAGGTAATTGCATACATTGCTATAGTGACCCTCTAGTAGAGTCCTCTGAGGGCCAGGTGGTTAACACACCCCATTTCCGGTCTCTTGCCTGCGAAGTGGAAGGGTAAGTTTCACCCCTTGTGTATGGCTTATCCTCATCTCAGAGTTTCACTGCCCTTACCCTCCCCTTACTGGAGTAGGGCAGTGAAGATGAGATTTATGCCCCTCCTGGAACAAGGGCAGTTGTTAGAGGAACCCAGGCTCTAGGAGAGACAATGTTCAGTAGTCCTCAGGGTAGGTCCCTCTTCCTCTCCAGCCTCCTTCCTTCTGAGCTGAGTGACTCCCTTTTAAGCTCTCTCTCCACCTGGACCATGTGCTGCAGGCCTGGAGGGGCAAGGTTGTCTGGGCCTAGTGTTGTCTTTTAACCCCTTCCAGGTCAGTGTGGGGTTTTTAGACCTCATCACAGTCTCTCAGAATAGAGACGAGACAGGACTTTGGTGTAAAACACAAATTTTTTTTTTTTTTTTTTGCTGAAACTTCTGGGATAGAGAGCCCTTGTAACTGAGGAATACAGCATACAGGGCATAGTATCACCACACATCTGCCTAAATCCTGCCCTGATATATGGAGTGAAATCGATTGCTGACTATACTACAGTCAGGCCTTCTTAAAGCTGGTCACTTTGTGTGTAACTTTATTGGTTCAGTAGAACAGAATCACTTCCTTGGAGCTATCATGGTCTCTCCATTCAGTGTATGTAAAAGGCCTACTCAGACTCTAGAAATATTCTGAATGAAAAACCATTGGAAAAGTTCATTTAAATGAAAATACAGTAGGGAAAGCAGATAGTGCACAGTTATGTGCACACTCATGGGGCAATACAGAACCATTAAGTTTAAGTCTTCCATTGAAGATAATGGGTAATTCCACTTTGAAATGACTAGTGTTATGTCTCAAAGATTTTAAAGTCAGAAGGGACCACCATGGTCATCTAGTCTGACCTCCTGCACATTGGAGGCCACAGAGCCTCACCCACCCACTCCTGTAATAGACCCTAACCTCTGGCTGAGTTACTGAAGTCCTCATATCATGGTTTAAAGACATCAAGTTAAAGGGAATCCCCTGCACAGTTTTTAAAAACAGTTTGTTGTCTGAAAGGGTCTTTAAAAATATTCACGTGAACTTTCTCTTTTGCTCTTATAATTCTAATAATATTCTTATAATAAGAATAATTGTGCAATTTTAAAAATATCTGCATAAATGTTTTTGATGACATTAGTAGATTTTAGTAGATGTCAGTGTGCAAGAAGTTTCCCTTCAGGCTCTACTAGTATATTGATCAGGCACAACATAACATGGCTATTTGGAGTCTGTATCTCTTAGTAGTTGAGTCTTCAAGTCATTCCAGATGGTGATATGATTTGAAGACTTATGGGATGTGTGTGACAGATATGGCAATATCCTAAACAAACTTTATTGAATTAAGTATCTTAGCAGTTCATTGTATTACAAATATAAATGTTTATATATTATTGTGGGGTTATACATAAAGTCTGTAGGGAGGAGACCTGGCTAATATAAGCCTTGAGAACTGTTCTGAGCTACAAAGGACTATTTGAAACAACGCAAACTTTTAAAGTTAAGTAAGTTTCCCAGGAAATCTGTAGGGGAAGTATATGCAAATGTAACTCCTCAAGTTATGCAAAAACCCAGTATTTGAAGCTAGGCCCTGGGGAGAGGCCCATTGTCTGTGAATTACTTATTCCCAGATCAAAGCCCTAGGTTCTAGAAAGGAAGAACTACATTTTTCATGATTGTGCTTGTTCTGAACCAGGACAGTTAGGCTTGAAACCATACTTATAAACCCTTTTGTGGGGTTTGGAGACTGTTCACCTGCCAGAGCCAGGGAGCTGGGCTGATATCTGGCCCAGCATGTATTATTCTTTCTTTTTTTTTTCAATGTTGTCTTTTTGCAATGTTCCTGCTTTAAGAATAAATGTGCTTGTCTAAAAAGAGCTGTATGGTAACTTAACAGTGGGCAATTATGTTGCTGTTAGCCTTTGAGGAGAAAAGCAAAGCAGGTCTGCTGAGCCAGGTCTGACTTGCTGATTTCACAGTGTAAGCTACCTGAAATTACCTCTATCAGATTGGAAAGAGAGTCATGTCTCTGCCCAAGAAAGGTGATGGGTGGCGAGCTGGAAGTGTGAGAGTGGGTATCCTTGGTGGACCATAGAGGGGGAACTGTGACAATGTGGACAAACATTTGGTGGGGGAATAGATTGATATGACCAAATTCATCTTCACTGGTGACATCTTGGTTTCGTGTTGATAGAGGTAAAAGCTACTGAATGCATCTAGTGTGCTAGGTTAGGGCATGAAGAGCCTAACAACAGTGACCCAGATCTTGAGCTATCTTAGTTTATATCAGCTGAGGATTGGTCCAAATATTTTTTTAGATTTGATAAAAATTTAACAGTGGCTTGGAGTTGTAAGTTTCCATAATACAGGAACTCCTCACTTAACGTTGTTGTTATGATCCTGAAAAATGCGACTTCAGGAAAAATGATGTTAAGCAAATCGAATTTCCCCATAAGAATTAATGTAAATGAGGGGGTTAGGTTCAAGGGAATAAATTTTCACCAGACAAAACTATATTATATTCTGTATTATATGAACTATATGTCTAGGATATTGCCATATAACTATATTATAGAAATCTTAGGGCTGGTCTACACTATATTCACTAGACTATATTATATATACACATACATACATACACACACACAGTATAAGTTTTAAACAAACAATTTAATACTGGTACACAGTGATGATTATTGTGAAGCTTGGTGGAGGAGTCAGAGAGTAGGATATTTCCCAGAGAATGCCTTACTGCTTAATGATGAACTAGCAATTGACTGAGCCCTCAAGGGTTAGCTCTCACACTCTACAAGCCTGCAGGAAAGGAGGGAGGGCAGAGAGAGACAGAGACACACACCCTGTGTGTTTGTGTGTGTGAGGAGAGAGATACACATTCCCCCTTTAAGTATGAAGAGTGAGGTCAGAAGTACACTGCCTTCTTAATTAGATCAGCAAGCTGAGACTGGACCATAGCTGCAGTTACTGCCTAAGGCAGCAGCTCCGTCCGTCCTTGTGTCTCTCCTGCTCTGTGCAAGATGAGGTACGCAGGGTGTAGGAGCTGAGGGAGGGGGACACCCTGATATTAGCCCCCTTCTTCTCCCCCCCTCCCACAGCATGTAGGAGTCTTAGGGAGCAACTCCAAGGCAGAGGCAGAAGCAGCACATGGCAGTGAGAGGAGGGACAACTGAATGGCTGGCAATTGATAGCCTGCTGGGCAGCTGCTGCACAGGGAACTTAGAGGAGTGGGGAGCTAATAGACAGAGGTGATGGGGGGCTTCCTGTCCACCCTGGTTCCAAGCCCCCACCAGCTAGCTGGAACGGCTGCTTTTTCTGCAAGCAGTGGACAAAGCAAGTGGCTGCCAAACAACGTTATAAAGGAGCATTGCACAACTTTAAACAATCATGTTCCCTAATTGATCAGCAATATAACAACAAAACAACATTAACCGGGACGACTTTAAGTGAGGAGTTCCTGTACCATAATGTTATGGTGAAATTAGAATTCAGAGAAAGGGGCATGAATTCCCTCTTACTTTCACTAATATTACACCACTTTAATTCCACTGACTTCAGAAAACTGCATGGAAACCTTCAGATCCTTCATGTAAGGTAGAAATCTTAGGGCTCATCTACACTAAGGGAAGAGTTCAACCTAAGATATGCAACTTCAGCTACGTGACTAATGTAGCTGAAGTCGGCGCATCTTAGGCCGACTTACCTGCCATCCTCACGGCAGCAGCACTACCCGAAGACATAGCCTTAAATTTGGCATTCTGATAACCTGCCCATCTTGCTTTATGCAGCCCCAGGGGAGTGAGGTGTTGGCAGGGCCCTCAAGCCTTCTTTATGCTCGGGGAGGACTTTCATTCAGTTTCTTCTTGCTGGCTGTACTCTAATTCAGGAAAGTAGTTTTAGGAAATAATGAATACATACATCTGAATCGCTGTTCTGAGCACTTTTAATACTCTTAGTTTGCTTTATTCAGAATTGCTTTAACATTTATCATGTCCTAACCATTTTATAATTATCTGTTGTGACATGTAGCTAATTAACAAGGATTTTTGGCATGTAATATATGCAAATACATTCACTGTAATACAAGGTGACCAGCTAGCCCAGCAGGAGCAGCACAGGCCCAGAATGAGCAATGTCATGTCCTAGACTGCAAGTAAGGTCTGCCAAAATCTTGTTTGACTGATCTAGAATGGAGAATGCAAAGTAACTTTCAATCCTCTGCTTTCTCTCTCACTCCCAGGATATTATATTTTTCATAAAACAACAAGGTTTGGAGCTATTTTCCACTTAGCCTTGTTTCCAGTAGGAAGCTTCTATTTATATGGGATGCTTGCTGAGGGAACAGTCACCGCAAAGCGCAACAGCAAAGTAAGGCTGATCTTGTGAGGTATTGAGCACTTTCAACTCCCACTGAAGGCAAACAGAGATGAGCATTCTCAAAATGATACCACTTGAGGCTCTTAGAGCACTAAGATTTATGCAGGGTTGTGTGGGGTTTTTTCATTTATTTCTTTTATAAAGTTCTGGCCCCTGCTTGTCAGCTCAAGATTCATGTCTGAAGCAGCCTGTCTCCACGTTTTTCGGTCTGGGCTACATGGGGTGGGGATGGGAGGTTGAACTAAGATACGCAACTTCAGCTACACTATTTGCGTAGCTGAAGTCAAAGTATCTTAGTTCGACTTACCAGGCCATCCCCCTGGTGGCGGGTCGACCGGGGCCGCTCCCCTGCCAACTCCGCTTACTCCTCCTGCTGAGGTGGAATACAGGCGTCAATTCGGGGATCAATTTATCATGTCTAGATGAGACATGATAAATCGATCCCTGATATATTGAGTGCTACCCGCCAATTCGGTGGGTAGTGCAGCCGTACCTTTTAACATTAAACCTCTCCAATCTGCTTCAGAATCTGTAGCAAAAATTAAAGACACAAAACAAATTGCTGCCTGTCAATCTTTTCTAATGATTCAGAAACATCCATTCACCTCGTATTAGTTTTTTTTTTCCTTTTGTTAAAATCAAATATCTATTGCATCTTCTGTTTTACTTCTTGTAAAATCTGGAAAAAAGTAATCTCCCCCTTCCTTCAGTCTCTGAAAAACTGGGCCCGGACCCCTGTGGGTATAATTGATGTAGCTCCACTGAAGTCAGTGATGCTAGCTTACACTAGTTAAGAATGTGGCCAATTGTAACAGTGCGAGACTCACCACTGTGGCGCATCGTGCTAGTCATTCTAGGAATTAGCTCAATCTTTTCACAGGACACCTCCTCTGGTGGTGTCTTGCTGCCGTCACTTCTGCTCTGGACCTGCGTTGCCTCAAGGATCGTGACATCCTCTTCAGAACAGTCCTCCAGCCATGCCGCATTCTGTTCTCCCGTCCGTCCCCTGGCACTTCTAAGGGAAGAGCAGTCCTCTGTTCAGCCACTTGCCTCCAAGGCCAACTGTAGCCCAAGGTTCTAGGCTCTTGCCTCAATGGCAAACTGCAGCCCTTCACTGGCCACTCCCCTCAGTGGCAAGGTGGGGAGACCAAGAACTGCCCACTACTCAGGGACCCACTAGGTGACATGCTGCATTTCCTTCAACCCCCCGCCATTCATTTCCTTGGGCTACTTCCCTGTAGCCCCAGCATCTTCTCTTCCCCTGTTATCAGGGCTTCAGTCTTTCAGCCAGTCAGGCTGAAGCTCCCTCTTGCTCTCCTGACCTGACCCAGCCCTGCTCTGTCCAAGGTACTGGTGGTTCCCTCAGCCCTTCAGGGACCCAGTCCCTTCTCCCTGGGCTCCAAAGACAGAACTGCCCCCTCTGCCCTGCAACTCTCTTTATATATGGGTCTGTTCTGCTCTGATTGCTGTTCATTGCAGCTGCTCTCTGATTGGCTGGCTGCTATGCAGCCTCCCCAGGGCTGCTTTTAACCCTTTCTCTGCCAGTGTGGGGCAGAGGCCCCATCACACCCATAACCTTTAGATATTATCCCTCTTGTTTCTCCAAATTAGTTTTTTGAAGAAATAAGAGCTGTCCTCCTAAAAATGATTGTTTGGCTTAATGTGGTTTAATGACTAATCAACTATCAATATCTGTCATTTTGATATTTTTGTCCAGCAGTAAGAAAAACTGGGACCCAGAAAGCATGTTGCTGCATACAGATCAGCATTTTAATTTTTTCCTGTAGATCAGGACTTGGGTGAGCAGGAATTCTATTAAGCTAGAGTCTGGTTGAAGGAGCTGTAACATTCAGTGCAACATGTTCGGAGCTTTAGTCCCATAAATCACCTTCCTTTTTAGTATTCAAGACAAATGGATGTCCAATTCAACGCATATAAAGATAAAACAGGTGACCATTAAAGTCTGCACCCTTCATCAAGTATGAAATATACCAAGATTTAATAAAAGTCAAAGTAGGGTCAATTACAGTGAATGCTTTGTGATATAAGGATATCCAGTGCAGTGCATTTTTCTAAGCCATTTAACTGTCTGTACAAAAAACATCCTGAATTTTCCTGTCTACAAAGTCACCCTGCAGAGCACTTAGCAGACTATATCCTAAAAAACACTGAACAGTGTGGGAACAAATTCTGCAGCCTCTATTCAGGCAAAACTTCCATTAACTGAAGGCTAAGTATTCCCCTCTACTCAGATAGAGAGGAGCAAAAACTGGTCAAAATCAGGGAGAGGCTTCCTCCCTTTCCCAAGATAAATGGAAGCTAACAGGTTGGGAGGATTACAGAATGGGTGGAGTTTAAGAGCTAACTCTCTTCTGGGTGTACTCCTCTTCTAACTTGCGTGAGAGTTAATGATGCTTTCATTCAAGTAAAGAGGAAGAGTGGGGACCAGCAGAAATATAAAAGAGTGGCAGCATAACTTCTGAGTAGAGCTGTCTGGAAAAGGGCATTTTGCTCCTGCAAATAATTTAAAGTTTTTGAAAAAAGAAATGTGCCACAAATCAGGACAAAAGATCAACTATTCAAATTTCTCATGGGAGGAAAAATTATTAAAAATAATCCATTTTGGGAGAACAGGAAAAAAAAAAGTTTTTATCTTGCTCCCCAGACAGCTGCCAGATTAGGGCCAGGTGGGCAACTAGACTGGGAGACAGGTTGGCCAGAATGCTGACCTGTCCCATCCACCCTAGCAATATGGCTGAGACCACCCTTCTTGATTCATAGGAATAACATTGTCATGTTCCTGTACTGGATATAGACTGACTACAGAACTTATTTCTTAGGGTATGACTACACTACCCGCCAGATGGGCAGGTAGTGCTCAATGTATTGGGGATCAATTTATCACGTCTCATCTAGATGCGATAAATCAATCCCTGAATTGACTCCTGTATTCCACCTCAGCAAGAGGAGTAAGCGGAGTCAGCAGGGGAGCAGCCACGGTTGACTCGCTGCCATGGGGGCGGCCAGGTAAGTCAACCCAAGATCCCATGTATCTTAGGTTGACCCGTCCCTGACCCGCGTAGTGTAGCCCAGCCCTTACTGAGGTATACACCACATGTTTTCAACATGAGATTCTTTAATGCTCTGCCAGGTATGGCGGAGATAAGCTTAAATAAGGTATGTTGCACATAGCACCACCTAATGGCTGAACAGTACAATAGAGTTCAGCATTCCATTACGTCTCCCCCTTCTAAGTTCTATATTCCCATCATTTACAATTTTTTTCACTATCACACTCTTTGAAGTTCAGTATAGATCAGTCTGTCTCTGAATCATGCTGGTTTTCTAATTATACAACCCAGACGCATAACAGCTTGGTCATCTGGCTGTCCATTAAGTGCAACGGCTGGCTGTGATCGGTCTAAAATCCTTGAGGCATCTTCTTCTTGTGCTGCATCTGCCATCTGTACAGTTTGCTCTTTCTGAGGAACAAACTGTAGATATTAATGGTTTCTGCTGAACTGTTCCCTGTTGGTCTCAATCACATATGATCTGGGTGCTGAATTCTTGTTCTTTACAACAGCTGCATTTATCCATTCTATTACAAATGTATTCTGGCTCTAGTTTCCAGGCCAAGCTCACCAGTGAATTCAGAGGATCCTTTCCAAGAATTAAAAAGTGAGAGATTTGCTGTTCATTGTTTCCAGTGACTCTCCTCTCAATTGTTCTCCCACCGAGTGTTTCACAGCTGGGCATACTTTGGCCTTATAAAGGATCTTCAGGATGTAGACCATAGCCTAGCTCCAGAACTTGTGGTACTTGATCCTCGTAGTATAATAGTAAGATAAAGTTTGAAGAGGTTGTCATCTTAAGGAACAATAATACTGCATATCCCACATTGCAGATTAAATTTAGTAGACAGTTAATAAATTGGCTGACTTGTCAGTGTAAGGCACAGTGCTGTCAAACTTCAGCTGAGTGATTGACAGCAAAAGTAGCAATTGTCCATTAGATTTACAGTTACTTTCATATTTGCTAACAGGAAATTGAGAAAAGATTGTCAGTCACAGAAATTGTTACAGAAAGTTCCTCTAAGCTCTGGAGAATGAGACTTTCTTGCAATGAATGCTACATTTGAACAAAGTTCCGAGTCCTAGCAGAGCCCACAGAAATATAGATGTACGCATTCTGCAGACAATATAGAAAGCTTACGTACAAGATTTATAGCCTATGTGTACACGAATGATGAAATTCAACATACAAGTGTAAACAGATGTTCTCATGTCCAGAATGTAATCTATAAACCTATGTTATAGTTTAAAGTCATTTGCATATGCTGTTACTACTTCAGTCACATCTCAGAGTACTCTTTAAAGGAAATTGCCAGTAGAACACAATGATATTGTATAGGAAATCCTCGGCTTTAAATTCTTTTTCACAGAAAAAAAATTTCAATCCTACAATTGTGATCACCACTATGCAAACAGCAATACACAACCTAAAATGGTACTGATCAGCACAACCTCTTTAAATTTTCCAAATTATATCTGGGTTAAATAAGGTTAACTGGGGATGAAAAAGCTCCTGAAGTTTGCAAAAGAACAGTACAGAATAGCCTATGAATCCATCAGATATATGGGGTTTTCAGAAAACACAGAGCTTTGATTTCTTGATTTCTTTGGCCTCAAATTTATAAGCCCTACCAAGCCTGTTCTAGCCAAGAACAGTCAGTTGCATAACCTTGTGCTATGATTCCCTCTCTACTTTGGTCACAGTTTTAATTGCATAGCAGCTTGCATTTCAGTTTCCATCAGTAGTGTATGGACATGCTTCTCTACCACACGATAGCAATGCAATCGTCCAAATGTACAATAATAAAACTGACATTTCTCGTTCCAAATAATGTAGCACCTCTTTCTTGTGCTTGAGACAAACTAGAAGTATGTAGCATAATAAAGTTTGTCTATGTGTGATTTAAGATATTAAATTAAATTCCAAAATGTAACTGTATAATTTTGGCAAAATACTATTTTATCCCATAAATTAAACATCATTTTAGATCAGCCAAATTAATTCATCAAACTTCAAGCAGCTTTGAACCTTAGTTTCTAAGAGTCACACGTTGCCTACAAAATCCAATAGTACTATCTAGAATTTTTCAGCCATAGAGCTCACATCATTTTACATAGGTTGTAAATATTGTCATCCCATTTTCCAGTGTGGGAAATGAGACCTAGAGAAGCTAAGTGAACACCAAGAGTCAGATGGGAAGTCAGGGGCAGAAAGTCAAGCAGAATATATAGCCTCCTGACTTCCATTTCTGTACTCTACCTAGTGGACCATGCTTATTACTACTGAAAAGAGATGTGCTATTTTTAAAAAACATTCTAAATGGAATTGCTATCAACTAGTCCTATTGCTAGAAAATTTATCTTTTTATGGAAGTTTTTGAAAGTACTGATTAACCAGTTCTAAAATAGCTAATGAATAAAACTGCAGAAAATGTCTGAAGTCTTCCATGCTAGTCAGCAAATTAGCTATGAGATAAGCAAATGGGAAAGCTATACTTCTATGAATTAGCTAGTTTCTGGTTGGCTGCAGTGTCCTACGGGAGGCTGGATTAATCACAGTCACCCTCTGTATTTTCTCTCAATAAGAAGAGAAACAACAGCTGGTGGCTTTAGATACTTTGAAAGTTTTGTTTTGCTTCTAAATGCTCTTTTCAATTGTATTTGCTCATATGATTTTGCTGAAGCAAATTAAACTTTCTAAAGTGGCCTCAGTGAACTTGATTACAGCTACCATCTTGGATTCCCTCATTGTGAAAGCAGAGGGAAACAAGCTATAGGTTTTGACGCTTTAAAGATTTTGTATTGTGCAGCAGAAATGTCTGTAACACTTCAAAAAAAAATGCAGTTTGTATTCATCTTCATCTACCATCAGCATTGACCATTGTAGAAACAGAAAAAAAAAAACCTTCTAGTAACATACGTAAGTAATTCCTGAAACTATTTCAAATTTTGTTTGAGCTTCTTATGTAAAGTTTCTCCAATAACATAATTCTCCTTCAGTTTTGTAACATGCTGGATATGTGTGGATGTTTGGTCAGTTTCATATGTTTTCTTTCCTTCTTTCTTTTCCTTTTTCTCTGATGCAACATAGTCTGGTGGGCTGAACAGGGACTAGATGGTACAAATTCCTAAGCTGTATTCCTAGGTCTACCACAGAGCTAGGGCAAGTGACACAATATATCTGTGAATGTTGCTTTTCTGTACGATGAGGGGTAGTAATGTATGCTTGTCACGCAAGAATTTGTGATGATTGGTTATTTAACCTTTGCACAGTGCTTGGAAAATAGAAAGTGCTGAATATATTTTAAGTATTTTTATTTTCTTTATTAATTGCCTTTAATTCCCCAATTTTCTGTTATCAAGGGATTGAAAGATCCATTTACCAGTGCCAGGTGGAAAACTTTCTCTGATGTGTATGTATGGGAGGAGATAGGGTGCCTTTGCCTTCACCTTTTGCAGAATTTAAGCTTAATTTAAGATTCCATTACTTATAGTTGCAAAAATAAAATTCAAAATATGGATCAAATATAGACAAATACGGTGTCCTCTTCCTGAGTGTGTAAACATACAACCTCCATAATGAATATTTCTTGATTTCAGTAGTGGGAATACAGTAACTCAGTACCCCTTTGTTCATAATTTTTAATATTAAATGGAGCGATGTAGTCTAAAAAAGCATTTAATTAGTCATTTAATGAGAAACTTCTAGTACTGGTCTTTTCCAAATAATTTCTTTAAGTCTCCCATGTCTCTGATAGTTTTAAACATTTGTCTTCATAGAGATGTAATAAAAACCTCTTGACACCCGCTTTTGCAAATCTTGGCAAAGTTAGACTACTAAATCCTTATTTATGAACCTAAATAAGGACCAAAGATCTTGCAAAGTCTTGCACAGATGTTTTACTTTAGGTAAATGAATAGTCCCTTTGACCTCAGCAGGACCGCTTATATGCTGAAGCTAATTCATCCCATAAGTCTTTGAAGGACTGGGACCACAGTCACTTGATTTTCAAAAGTTAAGAGTACACCTTAAAACTCTTATTGAGGTCATTTATTTTAGAGCCTAACTAAGGGATTTGGAACCTAACTTTAGGCAAGCTTTTTTTAAATCCTTGCCCACCTAATTTTTCACTGACCACTATGTGGTAAATAGTAAGACAATTGTAGTATGACTGCTATTAGTGATCTATCACCATTTTTATCTGTGTTAAAAACTGTTTGCTGCAAGACTGAACAGTTTTTGAAGGCACAGAGAATTCTGTGGAATTCTGCAGGAATCTTTTTCGCAACCCAAATGCAAAAGAAAGAATTAGATCATAGGAACTTTAGAATTGCTATATAGATCAGAAGAATGTTCCATGTACTTCAGTATCCTGTCTCTGATAGTGGACATTTATGGAATAACTTTAGACCCTATTGCTTAGTGGCTTTTGGCTTTAAGTCCTGAAGCATAATCATATATATAATATGCTTCAGGACTTAAAGTTATAGATATAATAACGGTGGATATTCTCATTATATGTAGAAATTCTAATCATTTCTTGAATCCTGCTAAGCTCTTGGCCTAAACGATATCTTGAACACTAAGATCATTGCTAAGGAGGCCATCAGTAACATTTCAAAATTGGGGGAGGCAAAAGTAGCTTGTCCCAAAAGTACTAAGTATATTTCTCTATTTTTCAAAATGGGGACTTGGGATGAGGAAAAACCAACTCAGAGGGGGGCTATAGCACAGAGCTGAAACAGGGGTATTCCACTTCCATGTACATAAAGGATAATGAAATTGAGAATTATACTCTCATAAACAGCATATGTGGATGTCCTTTAGGTATGAACCATACTTACCTCCTACTCGTCTTGTAGTGTGGCGTGCACTGCTTGCTTTTATTTGGGTCTTTTTTTTCTCTCTGGTTATTCTCTCTGAGTTCACCCTGACTGACTTTTATATATTTTCTCTGCTTTCCTTAGAGTATTTGTGAAATAAAAGAAGTTTTTTTCTACTCCAAGTCTGAAAATACTATAAAGCCAAATTTTATCCAGGTTTACTGTTTTAGGGGGTTGGGGGGAGAAGGGAAGTGTTTTGTTTGGCTTGAGACAATCTATTCCAGGGATCTCAAACTCAAATCACCACAAGGGCCACATGAGGACTAGTACATTGGCCAGAGGGCTGCATCACTGACATCTTTTCATATAAAGATACAAACACAACAACAATATATTAACAATATTTTATACAAATAATAAAACACCCACCCCCACACTATCTTTTCCAGTAGTCCTTCGCCTCAGTTTCCCCCACCTGCTTGTGTGAACATCCAGTGAGTAAATATCCCTTTAACACACCATTTTCTCCTTTTCCCCTTGGCTGCATCACACTCGTGGTCTGTTGTTAGTAGATAGTAGTTAGTGAAGTCCTAGCGTCTGTTGGTGCACTCGGCCAGGGCCAAACATTAAAGGTGGAAATGCTGCCTGATTTCCATGAAGAGTCACCTTATGCCTCTTGCTGCAGTGTCGTATTTGTACCAGGCCCAGTCCAGACATGCCACAACTAACCCAGCTCTGATAGTGCTGGGAAGAAGAGCCCTTACAAGAGTTCGCACAGCTCAGTTTTTCACAGTGGAAGGGGGTTCCCTGTTACTTATGATCCTTAAGCAGAGGCCTTGCCACAAGGGATTCATTACTAGCCAAAATTAAGAGTTCTTTCTTTCTTTCTGTCTGTCCAAGTTCCACTACCTCATAATGCCATACTGAGGCTTTGGTTAGGGTGACTCCTCACTCAGGGCCTATTAAGTACACTTCTGTTACCCTTTTATCACACAGTAAGGATAAGAACACTTCATTATCCCTATTGTCAGAGCATAAATGTATTTTAACTAAAATATTTGCACTGAGATGGAAGGAAACAAACATGCAAATAAGGTCTGTGTGGCGGGTCCTGCCCCGCAGTGCCCCTTTGTGGCAGGAGCGGGGTGTGGCAGCGGACCTCGGCCACTTTCTAATTCCCCAATCGCAGGGCGATATGGCCTAAGGGCTGTAGTCTATGCTTTCTCGGGGTGGTGTGGCCCAATGGCCAAAGCCTATACCTCTTCTCTCGGTCCCGAGGGAGCATGGCCCCACAGCTAGAGCCTATACAGTTCCTCCCCGCTGTCAGGGCAGCGTGGCTCAATGGCCAAAGCCTATACAATTGCTTGCTGCTCTGGGGGCAGCATGGCCCAATGGTCAAAGTCTCTACTGTGGCTCCCAGCTCTTGGGGCAGCGTGGCCCAATGGCCGGGGTCAATGCAGTGGCTAGAGTTTATATAGTGGCTTCCCACTCTCGGGGCAGCATGGCCCAATGGCTGGGGTCAATACAGTGACTCCCTGCTCTCGGGGCAGCATGGCCTAGTGGCTAGAGTCTCTACAGTGGCTCCCCGTTCTCAGGGCAGCAGTGCCCAATGGTCAGAGTCAATACAGTGGCTCTCCACTCTTGGGCAGCCTGGTACAATGGTGAGAGTCTCTACAGTGGCTCCTCACTCTTGGGGCAGCAGTACCCATTGGCCAGAGTCAGTACAATGGCTCCCCATTCTCAGGGCAGCATGGCCCAATGGCCACAGTTTATACAATCCCCTCGTAGGTGAGGTAGTGCGACTTAGTGGCTGCAGGGGTAGGGGGACCCGGGCCCGCCCACTCCACCAGGTCCCAACCCAGGGCTCACCTATTGGTGGGGCTTCCCCTGCCCCTAGCTGGGCGGGGATTCACCCGCAACACACCAAGCATGTGTGTATCTTTAAAAGTTTCCTGGATCACTTCCTACCCGCACTGCCGTGTTTTGGGGTCCAGGGATCCTCCGGAGCGTTCCCCTTCAGGGCTGAAGTCGAGCTGAGACTCCAGCGGCGTCTCTGCTGGGTTGGCCTCTGGAACCCAGGATCCTGACTGTCCCTCTGCAGGAGCTGGTAGCATGCGCCCTTCCCCTCCAGCAGTCAGCCCCGAATGAGTTGCTCTGCAGGCTTTTAAACTGGATCTCCAAGTGGAGCATGCCCAGCAGAGCTTCCGGGGCGTGGCTTCCTCTGCCCTGTGGTACCAGTGCGGGGCCGCTCAGCCCCGTCACAGTCTGGCTCATTGTGTCTCTTCCTCTGGTTCACCTATAGATAGTGGCAGAAAGCGCCTTCCTTATAAAGATTCAGACCGTAGGTTTACATCCATTTCACTCAAGTAGACATCTCAGTATTCAAAGGACAAAGGATAGCCCTTTTGAAATGAGACTCAGACAGCAGCTTGCAAAATGAAATCCTTTCTATTCAGACATAATGTACCTGTGCAAGTTCTTTAGGCTTCAGTTCCCAATAGCCACTAATTGACAGCATTTTAAGAAAATGCTGCAAATAAATTTGTCCTCATACTGACATATGCAAATGAAGCAATATAAATCCCAAAGACAAGTTTGTAGTCCAAAAATGGCTATTTCCATATACTTTGAAAGGGAAAATGTTTCTTCTCTCAGGAAAAACATTTTTTTTTTTTTTGAAGAAAGGTTAACAGTGAAGCAGAAGCATGCAATTATTTTTGAAGATTAGTTGCTGCCTTACAGAATATACACAAACTGAAAGCAAAACTTAATCAACATCTAAAAATAGCACCTCAGTACTGTCAATTAGTCTAACTCTTTAATGGGCACTGACGTAACCAATTTCATAGATCCTAGTGGAAAAAATATATTACCTGATTTTTTTAAACAATTCAAGCATGCATCCAATTCATCATGCCTAATTAGGTGTTCTGAATTATCATCTTCAATTGTTACAAGTGTCATATCCTTTGATGGTATTGGCTGCATAATGAGAAACTGTCATAGTCTCAGTTGTCTGTGAGTCTGTGATCAATTTTTGACAACAAAGAAATGTTAACAGGGCTGCATGGTGAAGCAGTAACTGGAAAAATCCCTTTCATAATGTTTCTATCTAATTTTGGAGTGCTGCCACTGCCACACATGAAATAACAACACGATTGAAATTCCTTTGCTGGCATTTAGTAGGACCTGTGGGGGTGTGCAGAAATCAATGGGGGATCAGGAGTCTGGAAAATTACACACTTGAAGAATTAATGAACTATAATTCTGTATTACATCCTCAATCACATTTTGCTTCTTTTTCATTAATGGAACTAAATTAGTTTTCCATGGACAGGGTACTTTAAAAAATGCAATCATGCTCGTGCTAGGCTACAAAAACTGACCTGTTTTAAGAATAGGTTTGAATGCAATAAGAATGCAACATGACAGTAGGAAATTTATGGTGAAGAACAAACCTACAATATTAATTCAGCCTGTTGAAGTAGATTTGAAAATTACTTTTGTATTCTTTGATCTAACTAATTTCTACCCCTTGGGCTAGATTATGACTTCAAGATGACTTAACCAGAATTTCTGCAGGAGCTCTGGGCAGGATACACAGAAGCAGTAATTCTACCACTCTTTCAAGGAGTTCAAGGTGCACTTCCTCCTGCACTGACCCAGTTCCCCAGTGTGGTACTGGGGGGGGGGGGGGGGGGGAGGACGGGTCATAGCACTATCCTCAACTCTTCTTTTACCTGGCTAATCCCTGTCGTGCTATAGTGAAGAAGTCCTTGTGTTCAGATGTTTGTGCTGAGCTATGGGGCAAGTTGAGAATGAATAAATCTCTTCCCTCTTCTTCTGGATCCCACAGGCCAGCCATAATCTGATCCTTTAGATTTAAAAGTAAATAAATAAACTTTCAGTGAGCCGTAGAAGTCCAAATATACTAACACTGAAGAAAATCCTGTGGTTCAGTGGAACCACTGATTTAAGATCCTATATGGTGAATGAAATTCTGGTCTACTCAGAATGTGATGTCAGATCTTTTAACATTTGCAGCAAACTGGATAGACAGAATAAGATTCCAGAAGAAAACAGGCTATAGAATTTTTAATAACTAAGAAGGGAAGTTATTTTGAGTATAAGCAGCAGCATTCGAAGAAAAGAGCTGATTGGCCTTTATAAAACAAATTTAAGAGGCATTCAGAATAACTGGTTTTCTTCTAAAACTGAAATCTTCCTGACTTTGTTCAGCTACCTCAGCTCTGCATTTTCTGCTTTTCACCCCTCTGTATGGTGTTTATATTCTAAGAATATGTAGCAGTAGTTTAACAGGATTGAAATCCCAAAGGCTGATATTTTGTTTTAAAAGAGATAGCTGCTGTATTTCAAACTAGTTTCAGGCTGTTTAGTTTTCCCACTGGGGCCAGAAATCCAAGTCAGATCTCACATCATAGGTCCAATTGAACAGCAGGGTCTCTTCAAGTATCAGAACTCTGTTGTCACATGAAAACAGCAAAAACAATTTTCTATTTTTAAATATAAAAGATGGTGAATTAGAACTTGCTGCAGGGAAAATGAAATATTTCTCCAGGTATTCTAAAAGATTGACTTAATACAGCAGGTATATTGTTCAATGGATTTCGAGTGTATTGAACACTGCATGGGACAAAATCCTTTCCTTATTGCACTCAGTGTTTTCTGAGTCTTGCTAAGCTAAACAAGTTGTCAAACAAGCCTAAGCTGGGTATTGTGTTTTCCGTGTAGAACTTGCTATCTGAGGAGAGCACTTTCAGTGTCTTCTGCATCCTCAGCAGAAAAGCCACCTCTTTAAGTGGATTGATTTATCTATGTCCATATTAGTATTTGGGTGAGCCAAAGGACACTGGAACGTAATGACTATTTCAGGTTCACCTTCTGCTATTTTAAAGTATCTCTAGAGTTGGTGTATCTCCTTATTCGGCACTGATATGTTTTGAAATGATTTCCGTTTCCAGCGTCTTCACCAGTTGAACCTCCTTTATAGCATGTTAGTGGCTGGGGACTGTTTGGCTCTGGGAATTAGCACTGGGGTGGAAAGACTTTCACCTCTGAGTTGCTATTTCACATTTAGCCCAGGTCACCAGTGGCTGTTCATCAGCTTGTGTGAAATATTTAGTAGTGTCTGTCCAGCTGCCAGTGACCTGGTTACTATGTCTCTACTAATTGGCAGTGTCAGCTGATAGCCTAAGAATGTAGGGTATCATGCTACCCTTCCTTGGAAAAACATACAGAATGGGGAAAAAAATAAGTTGAAATATCCTGCAGCTATCTGGAGATATTTTCTCCTGGAGGGAAAAGGATTGCTAGACCTTCAGTTTGTCTGGAGATGAACAAGTTGTGTACAAATGGAAGAATTTTAGGGCTGAATTCTGCTCTATTGCACCTGTGTAACCCCACTGATGTCTGTGTGTGTCTCTGAGAGCAGAATTTGGTGCTTAATGTTAAACATGAATAGCTCCACGAAATAGGGGCCTGATCCAGCAACCATTGAAGTAAGGGGAATGCAAAGATGGTGTCAATCCATCTTTGCTCCCCTCTGCCCACATCCCATGTTGAGCGTAGATTGACCAGAGAAGAGGCCTATGGTTGGATGAAAGAAAAGGCAATTTGATGCCATTGTGAGTCTTTAAAGGCTCTTATATAGGGACATTCTCTAATGATATTAATCAGGCTACTAGCTACTCCATTTCCTTTACTACAGTTGATAATTTGCCAAAGATTGTATTTTACTTTGATTTTATCAGTTATCAACATAGACTATTCCAGCTCTCCAGGAAGCAGAGTTTTCTTAGTCTTCCTAAGAGCAAGGGATACAGTAGAGAAGAGTTACAGCAGGCTATCACCACAGTTCAGGAAACAAATGCTTATGAGGCATAAATATAGATGATTTAGAAGATGCAAGGGTTTTTTTATGCTAAAGGAAGTTAGATGTATGTGGTACTTAAGTCCAAAATGCCAGGCATAGTACCTACCTGTCTATTTTATTAGAATAGCTTCTGTTTGCAAGATTTTAGAAGCATTTTTTCATCCAAAAGAATAGACTAACGTAAGGAAGTGCAGAAATGAATTGTTTGGCTCATTTTAGTTTTTAAAATCACAGGTAGGTTCAATTTGGATTTTTAAACAAAATAGTGTTTGGGGGGACAAATAGCCACATTTTGTGACAGTAGAGCCAATGTGGTACTGCTTCACGGGGGTTGAGTATTTAGGAAGCACGGGCAGAGCCTCCCCCCCCGCCCGCCCTCCCCTGGCTTCCCCCTTCCGGCCTCCCCCTCCTCCTACACACACATTTTGCTGAACCCAGCCCCACTGGAGCTCCATGTCCTGGGGACACGGAAGTGATGGCTTTCAGAAGAGCAGGAATTTCAGTGGCATATCTATCACTGTCCAGTTCCCACTGACATAGGTGCTGGAAGTAGGCATTCTGGGGGTGCTGCCACACCCTCTGGCTTGAAGTGGTTGCCATTATCTACAGGATTTACAGTGTGAGTCAATGGCTCTCAGCACCACCACTATACAGATTGCTCCAGTACCTCTGCCCTTTGAGCTGGACTCTAACAGGAGCAGGGCTGCTGCAGCCTTGGACTATAGTAGCAATTGTGGGCTTTGTGGTTCCTCCCAGCCTGAGGATGAAGGTTGCTTTCACCAGCTGCCACACATAAAGTCCACACATAAAGCCTGGCAGGTTGGAGGATTTGGTACACATTGTACTGTGTATCTGACAAAGGAGAAAGATATCGGGTGAAATCCCAGCTTCATCTAAGTCAATGGGAGGTTTTGCCATTGATTTCATTGAGGCCAAGATTTCAGCCATAGGCCCACAGAACCAAAGGGTGTGTCCTATCACGTTGTAGATTCTAAATGCTGCCTTCTCCCACCAGGGTTGCCAGCCCTCCGGGATTGGCCTGGAGTGTCCAGGAATTGAAGACTAATCTTTAATTAAAGATTAGCTCATGTGATGAAATCTCCAGGAATATGTCCAACTAAAATGGGCAACCCGATCTCCCACACATGTTGGATTGTAGATTTTTCTCTTTAAACCACACCCGCGCACCCCCAGCTCCATGATTTCTCATGCCACCATCTAAACATTTTGCTGAGCTAAGGAAAGACATAGAATTAAATATTCTTTAAAATGTTTCACTGATTTCACAAGGAACTCCTCAAAACAAAACCAACAGTCTCTTCAGCATAATCACAAGAGGAATTTGTTAGAATAAGATACAGTTTGATCATTCTTGCTAAAATAAATTGGCTTTGAGCAGCACTTCTACTTGTCTATTTTGCCTACCTGCCTTCAGATGTCACCAGCCCCCTCTGAACAAAGCACATGCCAAGCACAGCCCTTCATTGCATTATACCATTCTTTGTAAGTGGGATTTTTAAAAAATAAAAGAAACAGGATAATGTCTATTTTGGTAACCTTCTTATATGAGTAGAGTTCAGTTTTCTTGTGCCTAACCAGAACAGCATAAAACAGGAGCTCATTAGAGCTGTTAATACTGCACAAAGCCCACTGATCTACCATAGCCACTGGCCAGGCAAAACTTTTCAATCAGTTCTTCTTTTGTCAACTCATACCTCTCAGTGAGCAGCTGCAAGATAATTCATTGGAGAACATTTCACTATGGCAGAGAGAAAAATTACTTCTGGCTGCTTTTCCTTTGCTAAGAAGATCATGTTAGTTGTAGATCCTTTCACAGCCCTTCCTGAGCCATCTTTTGCCCATCTGAAAATAGAAATCCTTTTATCCAAATGTCAAGAAGAATTTCTGTGAAATAAGCAGTTCAACTCTTCTAAATGCTTTCCTTCCACATTTTCTACTTGTTTCACAGAGTTGTGGTGGTTGTATTTTGTCCTGCTGCAATGAGACTCATTATTGTAATTAATGTTTAAAATTTTTAGTTTCTTAAGGAACCTGGTTTCATACTTGAGGAAATCTGTGTGTTAAAAAGCACCAGAAGACACGTGGGAATTTTTTTCCATAAAAGGCTAGTTGTAGGGAGAACCTTTGGGGTGTCTTTTGTTTTCTGCAAAACCATTTAAAGGATAATGGATTGTTCAACACTGATGCAGGCATGGTTACAGTGAAATGATCGGAAGGCAAACAGTCAGTCGAGAATATGACATCTACTAAAGACCAACAGAGTGCTTCCATCAGTACATTTCATATTAGGGATTCATACATAACTCCACTCAACATCTTGTATTCCGCTATAAGGAAACTGGAAGAATGTATTTCGTTGTTTATTGACATCTGTAAAAGCATTTCATCTCAAGTAATGTTTTTTGTGATATAGGTTTTGTCAGTTAGTTTGCAAATAAATACAGAAGAGCTACTTTGGCTGTCAATTTACCAAACTGACATGTCATTCAAGGCTTGTTTTTCCTGAATAATCAGTAAGTAAGCTCATCAAGATGCATAAAACCTGTGTATTCATAATTAGAAAGCATACAGATCCACAAATAAATCGTTCTGAAGAGAGGAACACAGGCCCCTTGTAATTCATCTGTGTTACTTTGACCTTAATAACCCTCTTTCCTCCCCATCATCCCCAACAAGTAAATTCAACTTTGCAATGGGAGAAATGTGCCATCGAGTCATTTTAACGCATGTTATTTAGAGCAGCTATAAAGATTTGCACCAAGTCAGAACAACTCCTCTCTACCCCCTCCACCTTTTAGAGTACACGCTTCATTGATTCCATGGGGTTTGCACCTTCAGCCCACTCCAACAAGCTGTCGTGTATTGAACATATGATCCCTAGCCTTTAGCACAATGTCTTAGGCCTTGTCCACACTACAGGGAAAAGTTGATCTAAGCTACACAATTTGAGTTACATGAATATCATAACTCAAGTTGATATAGCTTAGATCTACTTACCACGGGGTCCATGCTATATGATGTCAACAGGAATTGCTCCCGTCGACTCCCCTTACTCTTCTCAATCCATGG
Source organism: Dermatemys mawii (assembly GCA_007922305.1). Classification (NCBI taxonomy): domain Eukaryota; kingdom Metazoa; phylum Chordata; order Testudines; family Dermatemydidae; genus Dermatemys; species Dermatemys mawii. The sequence goes on along the minus strand of ML677341.1, from coordinate 44,418,893 downwards.
AGTACAGGAGTCGACGGGAGATGCATCGATCGCCACTCGTCAATCCCCCAGTAAGTGTAGACAGGCCTTTAGCTCATGTATTGACAAGCAAGCTGGTTCTCAAATTGCACATTCCCCAGTGATGTGGGAAGTTCCAAGGTTTCAGACCTGTCTTTTTTTTTTCTTTTTTATGGCCTGCCAGTATCTGAGTGAACCCCAGTGGCATAAGGCACAGACTACAAACCAGCTTTTTCTCACTTAAGCAACAAAATTCTCATTGATCTTTCTCTGATCTCTTGAACTCTCCTGAAGTTTTGCTGTCTCCTGACTCTCACTAGTGTAGCAGTCGAGAACTAGATAAACTGAACAGCTGAAAGTTGTAAAGAATTGTCATTTCTGTGTACTGTGGGGGGGCTTATTGTATTGGTGTCTTACGACAGCAGTTCTCAACCAGGAGTTTGGGGCCTCTTAGGGGCCACAAGCAAGTTGCAGGGGGCCCAGAGAGCATGGCCAGAGTTACACTCACTGAAGCCCAGGGCAGAAAGCCAAATCCCAAGTCTTGCTGCTCAAAGCTGAAGCCGAAGCCCGAGCAACATAGCTTTTGCGGGGGCCCCTGTGGCATGAATTCCTGGGCAATTGCTCTGCTGGCTACTCCCTAATGCTAGGCTCAGCTTTTAATTTACTGAAAAACAGTAGTTGTGGCACAGGTGGGCCATGGAACAGGTGGGCCAGGAGACTTAAAGAAAAAAGTTGAGAACCCTTGTCTTGGGATATGCTGCAGAGTTGAATGTTCTCGTTTTTGGACCAAACGTATTTCCTTCTAAGTTCCTAATACACAGAGTGGCCATCATCCTTTTAAGACAAAGGCAAAAGCATTTTTGAATGGTACTCATTACACTAGAGTTTGATGCTATTAGTGAGCACCAAAGTAGAGTAACTAGAGAGAGTTTTGACAGAGTGTGTGCTATAATCAGGTAGAGATGTATTAATGAGAACAAATAGAGACACTGTGATTAATTATAACCCATTTAAAAGTCAATAGGGTGATAATTTGACTATATATGTATTTTTTTAAAAGTAACTACGTCAACCCTTTAATACAAAAGGGTAGCTCTGAGTCTATTTCATAAGTAAATAAAACACCCATCTGCAGTTTGCTCTCAGCATGAATAGAAAAAAATGCAACAAGAAGAATGAATGTGGTTGGCTAAACGAGGAATATGCAATGAAGTTCTGAGGTGTCCCTGAAATATTGTGCTGTTCCAGTTCTTCCATACTGATGATGAGGGTGTGTAGGGATGAGGAAATATTGATTTGTAACTTTACTTTTCGAAGGATAGTTTCCATAAGAGGGTAGAGTGTTGATATGTGCTAATGTTACTGGGAGATGATACTTATTTTTACAGCTTGTAGTTGGCTCCTTCAACAAGAGTAGGCTGTCCTCAATGGAAATAACAGATCTCATTAATGTGAGCCAACAGGGTTTGAGGACAGAATTTTGACCCACTTTATGTGACCCACTGCTCAGTGTGTTACATGTCCCCCTTTGTGACCAAGCCACATAGGATACTAGGTCCACTGCGGATGCACGCTTCACATATTTGCTCTGTAGCTCAAACTATAACTCATACTTCTGGCACTGAAGGTCCCCAGTTCAATCACTAGCATTGGCCAAAAGGTCAGTCATTTCATAAGTGTCGTGAAGTATCTGATACTTGAATTCATGTGTTACTCACATGCTTGAGATGAGCTGCCTATGTACAAAGGAAGTGTGTAACCCACCAGTCAGTGTGTGTTATGTGTCTTCCTCTGTGCCCGACCCAAAGAGAATGCAGGCCTAGCTCTTTGGTTCCACCTGGAAAGACTCATGTTTTTCCACAAAGGAAGTCCCTGGTTTAGTCTCTGGCTTTGACCATCTTTGCTGGCCATCACGTATATATTGATGCAAGCACAACTTTACTGGACCTGGTATGGGCTCCTTATTTTCAGCGGGGTTGCTATCACCTTGGACTCACCCTGCTGGTTTCTAGATCTTGGTGCCTCATGTGGTGTAAAACAAAATTCCTTCCAGATTTCCAGAAACTTATGTTGGATTTGGTAATGAAGGTCATATTTTATATCCTTGTTTGTTTCCACTGCCCTATTACGCCCAGCTCATTAACATCCTTTAGCCACTGAGAATGGGTGCTGCTTTGTAATAGTCTGTAATAGGAATGAGATTCCACAGGTGTGGAAGGGTAGAACTTGGCCTACTGGATGTAATGTAAGGTACAAGAACTCCTCACTTAAAGTAATCCCAGGTTAACATTGTTTTGTTGTTATGTTGCTGATCAGTTAGGGAACATGCTCATTTAAATTTGTGCAAAGCTCCCTTCTAACGTCATTTGGCAGCCACCTGCTTTGTTCACTGCATGCAGGAAAAGCAGCCCGTTGCAGCTAGCTGGTGGGGGCTTGGAACCAGGGTGCACTGGCAGCCCCCTATCAGCTCCCTGCTCCCCTAATTTCCCTATGCAGCAGCTGCTCAGCAGACTATCAGTTGCTGGCAGTTCAGCTGTCCCTCCCCCAACTGCCATGTCCTGGTCTTGCCCTCTGCCTTGGAGCTGCTCCCGGGAGCCTCCTGCTTGCTGTGCGGGGGGAGGGAAGTAAGAGGGGGGCTAATGTCAGGGTGTCCCCCTCCCTCCTACTCCTGCACCCCACTTACCCCATCTTCCATAGAGCAGGCAGGACACATCACACAACAGGGCAGCAACTGCTGCTCAGCTTGCTGATCTACTTAACAAGGCAGTGTACTTAAACGGGAAATGTGAGTCTCTCTCTGTCCGCCCTCCTTTCCTGGTGCCTTATAGAGTGTGAGAGTTAACCTTGAGGGCTCAGTTCATCATTTAGCAGTAAGGCATTCCCTGGGAAATATCCCATCCTCTGACTTTACCACCTCAGCCAAGCTTCACAATCATCATTGGTGTGTACCAATATTAAATTGTTTGTTTAAAACTTAGTGTGTGTGTGTATAATGTAATATAAGATAAGATAAGATGTCTTTTGTCTGGTGAAAAAAAATTCCCTGGAACCTAACCCCCTCCCCTCCATTTACATTAATTCTTATAGGGAAATTGGATTCACTTAACATCATGCGGCTTAAAGTCGCATTTTTCAGGAACATAACTACAATGTTAAGTGAAGAATTCCTGTACTGGAAATCAACACAGCACGATGCACTTAGTTTATAAAATCATCTCACATACTGAGCTTTCAGAATTCGGTAGGGCAGGCCTTGCTGTACACTGGACCAAATTAAGTTGTCCAAAAATCCATTCAAGTGTGGGATGTTTGGAAGAAGTCTAGTCAGTGGAAGGCTACCTTTTAAAAGAAAAGTAATTTGTAGTGTGTCCATAAGAACTTGCCATGTTTTTGGACTCTTAACAATTATTTGTGTTGAAAGCTGATTCTGCTCTCACTTACACTCAGAGCAGGAGTAACTGCTGTAAATCAGGAGTATCTCCACTGAGGATAATGGCATTTCACCAATGTGAAGCTGGTGTAAGTGGAAACATAATCACGTCCAGAAGCTTTCCTTTTCTTCTTGGGAAGAAAAAAATGGAAGAAAGGAAATCTGGTCTGGTTTGGAAAACATACTGCTTAGAACAAGGACCAAGAGTAAACTATCCAATTCTCCTTCCCCACCCCCTGCCCGGCTACAGGTACTCTTTAATACAGCCAGATTGAGCCAATAGTGTTGTCCAATGTTTCAGAAGAGCATTAATTCTCGATATTGAGAGTAAGGATTTGTTGTCTTGATATGCTACTGAAATACATAATCTTGTTTATTTCAGACAGTCTGGATAGATCAAGGGGTTAATATTTGGAAATATAGTTTTTATTCTTTGAATTGGGACCCTTTTCTTTCTTAGTGCTTTGGGAGGTTTACATAGATAACAGACTGCTTACCGTTTGTTGTGATTCAATTAATTATTAATGTTTAACAATGGAGAAGGCTACTAGATTGTCCTGTGCGTTCATTAGTATGGCCTTACTATTATTCTACAGCTTTTATGGAAAAAAGTTCAAAAAGCCAATCTCTTCTTTGATTTACTGCTAACCATTATGAGGGTCCAATAATATTGATTAAAACTATTTCAGTAGTGCAGCCGATACTGTATTGTCAGCAGACTAATGTAAGGGATTCAGCTGTTTGACTTCCTGTTTTCTTTTTTGGTTGCTGAACAGACATTGATGAATGCTCAGATGGCTTTGTTCAATGTGACAGCCGTGCTAACTGCATTAACCTGCCTGGCTGGTACCACTGTGAGTGCAGGGATGGCTACCATGACAATGGGATGTTTTCACCAAGTGGGGAATCATGTGAAGGTCAGTATCCAATAAAGGGGCAAATGTCTAATAGGTCATGTTATTATCATTCATAATTCAGTAATGCGCAGACTCCTCAGCTGATATTGGGGCTCCATTGTGCTGGGCGCTGTCTAGACCAGTGGTTCTCAACTCATTTCAGTCCTCGGACCATCAAGCCAATCAAAAAAATTTTGTGGACCACTTCCTTTTTTTTTCTTTGTGTATGTGGCAAAAATTGGAACTTCAGTACACACATTATATAGGCTACAAAAAAATAAACTATGGCGGTTAGTTTTTATCTCTTGTATTTGGTTGAGTAAAAGTATATTTTAGGGTTATTTTTTTAACAGATAATATTTTATTAACCTGTGATACCAGCACTAAAGTATTATTTATTTTGGGAGTAGACCGTTTAACTTAGTACTGTCAAAACCGAAATTACTTTCATGCCAACCTGATAAATTCAACAGATGTAAATATAACCCCCGCGTTAAAATCCCCATACAAAAAAGCAACAAAGGAAATAAAAAGTGTGTAGTAAACTAACGACCATAAAGTTGAAAATTGTGTGTAAACTTACATTTTACAACAGAAATTATAAACAAACTAAAACAGCGCATTTAGCACAGAACGAATGACACAACAACCACTCAGCACAATGCTGGGAGCTACACTGACGCTCAGAGACTTAGACAGAAGTTATTGGCAACAGAACGCGATCGCATCCTAGATGACGCTATGGATGACACACTGCATGCTTGTGAACACAACGTAAAACAGCCTACAGGCAGCACTTGCTCACACTATCTGACTTTAGACAATATTAATGTGGACCACTGAAAAACTCACCATGGACCACCAGTGGTCCATTGACCATCAGTTGAGAACTTCTGGTCTAGACATACAGTGAAAGACGTTCCCTGCCCCAAAGACCTTAGAGCTGAAATAGATAAGACAAACAAAAACGGGAGAAAGGAAGTATTATTTTCCCTGTTGCACAGATAGAGAACTAAAGAGCACAGGTAGATTCAGCAACTAGTCCGAGGTCACATGTGAAGTCTGTGGCTGAGCCAGGAGCAGAATCTCTTTGGCCTCATACCTGCTTGTGTGCAGTAATAATCGGAGCCAGACTGTGTGTAGCCCTTCTCCCATCTTCTTTGCCTGGCCAGTATAAGCCACACAGAATTGCAGTCCCTGCTCTTGGGAAGCCAGGATCTTCTCTCTCCCTACTATCTAACCCAAAGAGAACAAGGAGATGGTTCCAACCTCTCTGTGGCCTGGCTTTCTTCGCTAGCTGGTTGTAAAGGGGAGTAACGGAGAAGAAGGATAGTCCGGTGGTTAGGGAGAGATTTTCCAAAATGAAATGCTACTAAACAGATGACCCCTGTATACACTACCAGGCTGAAAAAATCACCACATTCTCTCACCAGTGACATCACAGAGGGCAGTGAAGTAAACTGAGGAAACTATTTTTTTTTACATGCAGCAATGAAGCTTATCCAGCCAGTTCCTCTTCTCCAATTACCATGTACACTGAAATATTCCTCTTTAAGAAACTTGACCTATTGCAAAGAATGATTCAGGGGGTCTCATATGCCACTGCCCACCCCCAGGGTACCATGATCTTGCTTTTACTGCTCCTAGAATTACTGCCTTTAGAAAGTGGCAGTTTGAGAAATAACATTAGAAGCTTGGAAACGCAGGAGGTGGGAGACCGGGGGAGGGGAGGTTGGTGCTATGTAGAATAATTCCAGAGGCTCTAGCAAATGGGAACAGCAAGTTAGCGGGTATGCAGTTATTTAAAGATGCAGCTCTCGTAGTACGAAGTACTTAGTCTTTAAGCATTTATGAGTCTCTACTCTAAGGGCTATTTTAAGATGAATAAGGCTGCGTGTTCTGTTCTAGTTTGTTTAGACCAAAAGTGTGCATATTCCTTCATATTTGGTAATTATAAACTGGGAACGCTCCCACAGCATGAGCTGCTCAGCTTTGTTTAAGCTCAGATTTGTAGGCAGGGTTGATCCCAAAGGGAAAGAATGGAATTAATTTCAGTGATGCAGACTCAAAGAATGCTGTCCACTAAAAGCAAGGGTGACCTTTTCAGTATCCCTCTCACCACTTCTTCAGAGCATTTTTACCACATTTGAAAGCCTGTACTCCCAGGTGGATTAGCTACCTGGCTATTTGAATGAGTTACTGACTTTGGAATGCTGGGCTTCTTCATCAAGAACTGGCAACATTTCAGTGCTGGTCAGACAGATTTTAGAACATGCCAGATAGTTTTGAAAAAATCTGTCCATACACAAGTGATGCACTAACTAACATGAAAATGTTTAATATATGGAGATGTATCTATCTCATAGAATCTGGAAGGACCTTGAAAGATCATTGAGTCTAGTCCCCTGCCTACACTAGCAGGACCAAGTACTGTCCCCTGACAGATTTTTTGCCCTATATCCTTAAATGGCCCCCTCAAGGATTGAGCTCACAACCCTTGGTTTAGCAGGCCAATGCTCAAACCACAGAGCTATCCCTCTCCTCCCTCCTCCACCCCAAAAAAATAAAATAAATCAAATCATTACCAAAGGTAAAACTGAAATGAACAAGTACAATAGATGATCAGTAATCATCCAACACAAGGTTTTATCTGTGACTGTAATACTGTATTTGCCTTCTGGCTTTAACATTGTGATTTGGTGATGTCTACTAGACATTTGGTTGTTCAGCTAACTTAAAACTTAGATGTACTAAATTTTTTGCAGTGTGTCCATCACTAAAGATGAGTATTTCAACAACGTCTAAGCAACAATTATCCCATTTCTATAAAAGTGAGAAGCCAAGGAAAAAGAAATACAGAATTGCTGCTAAATAAAAAGCTTTTTAGGGTTTTTTACAAGGCATCAACAGCTCTTTAGTAAATATGTACAGAAAGGGAGAAGTGATTAGAATTAATTCACAAGTATTAGGAAAATAACTGCATGTTGTTGATAATCCCAGTTCCTAACAATGGAACACATTCAGACTGACTGTTTGCTACTCTAAACTTTAGAATGTGTAACAGCTCAAGGGAACAAGGGAGGTTAGATATTCTGTTGACATCACACACATTATTTTTTGTTGGACAGAAGCTATGGCATTGTGTCTCAAATAGGGCATAAAGTCAGAACAAAGTGTAATGATATGATACAACCTAATTTATTGAATACAGAAAGTTGATGGTCTTGGGGCAGCATTAGTTAGACAAACTTGCTCAGATAAACTAAGAACCAAGGTAAACCTCCAACCAGAACTCTAACCAAACCAAAGCTTTTCTGAAGTTCAAAAAGGTATCAACTTTTTATTTTTTTTCTTACTTCTGATGCCTTTTCACTTTGCGGGATAATGTCAGGGCCAGGAGTGGAAGATCCCAAATGCAGCAAAAGAATACTATGTCTGACCTGTGCAGAAAAAGAAAGGAAGAGAAATGTCACAAAAGTACAAGATTTCTAGACCAGCTATTAGACCCAAAGGGTTTTTATCAGTCTAGATAAGCATCAACATTGATTTAAACATCAGCAAAACCATGCAGGGTGAGGTTTTGCCCATATCTGTGCAGTTTGGGGCAAATTCATCTCTGGTATAAGTCAACTGATGTCCCTTTACAAGAAAGGATCTGCAAAATAAAAAGAATTGGCACAAAGCTCCCGGTATCTTTTGTCCAGAAACATTTGGATAACAACTTCCCCTGCTGCTGAAATATCTGGATTTCAGCACATCTGGCAATCTCTGCTGGACTGGCTCTCATCTTCCAAGTTTCTAATTTAGGAGCTCCTCTGACCTGGGCAAGGCCTGGAATTTACAAAATTTGTATAAAGGAACCAGCCAGAGCCCGAAAGAGAGGGTGTTCCAGCCTTGATTCCTTTCTCAATGAAATAGAAAGACAAGAGGCCTCTGGGAGCAGGAGGATGAGGATGTGGGAGTGGGGGAAATCGGGCAATGTTATGGTCATGTGATGTGATTGGTTTGGGAAGTGCGGGATAGGAGGAGGAAGAAGTTAAAATGTACAGCCTATCAAACGTCTCACATGGGTTAAGTAAACGAAATTTGGCCCTCAGTTAAGTTCTGGGACGCTATTCACATTTTGCAGGATTTATCCAACACAATCCTCCAAATCTTTTGAGCCTTACATATCCCTATCTATACCATTCAAACTACTAGCTTTCTAAGCACTGTTGTAAGCTGGCTGCAGTGTGCTTATGTGTTTTTGAAAGATGACATGAGAGTGATAATAGTGATATAACACCTTGGTCTGAGATTGCAGGAAATTTGCAGCCTGGACTATTTTCCCCCCATTCATTGTGTTCAGCAGTAACAGCTACCGAGTTCAGTTCCCAGCAACCTCAGTAGTTTATGGTGTTTGGTGCCCTAGTTATGGCCATAAACAAAATGTCAGCAATGTAATTCATGGTTTATGGTGGTTTGTTGCAAGTCTAAATCAAAACGATGAAATAAGCTTTTGCCAGGGAAGGATGATTTGTGCTTTGCAGATAAAGAATGAAGTTTGATGCTGTTGAATAATGCAGATATGAATTTCATGTATGCAAGTTTGTGTTTCTCTTTCTGCATTTTGAGCATGTTGCTGTTTCAGAGTGGATTAGAATCACAATATGAATGTCCACTGATATTTAACTTGTCTTGTGCAAGGTATTCATTTTTCTGAGTTCAGCAAGTGTGAGTTCAGAAGCAGAAGGGTAGGAATGTCAGAAGTGCTCAGTGCTGGCCAGACTCTGCTCCAATCGAAGTAGGAATGTCAGTGGTAAAGCTCCCATTGACTTCTGTGAGAGTAGAGTTAAACTATCATTGAAACCTTTGGAAAATTCCACCCCAATGAATAAGTTGTAAAATGTGCCTGGATATGAAGAGCTAAATTCAGACCTGGTGTAAAAGGGCACAGCACCACTTGCTGCAATGAAGATATTCTCATTTACACTGATATGAATTTCACCCAAAATTTCTCATTAAATGTGGTAGTTTTGAGTCAAATGAAAGTAGTCATCAACTGGTTTGAGAAGTGACATTACTTATTTATGATACTGGCAATGTGGGAGCCTTGTGTGAAAGTATTTTAAACAAGAAAAAGTCCCTCCATACAAATGGCTTAATACTAATAAAGAGAATGCCATTGTTATAAATTAATCATTTTGTTTAAAATATTAATCATTTACATGGGTTTTTTTTTCTTATTGTGGTAGCCAATGTTGCAGGAGATTGGAAATTGGTTTACAGAGTAGTTAGACAATGCCAAAATACCAGTTTTGGTTCACATTGGGTTCAGCATTTTCTTTTTTATAATAGGTTCAAGATGTTTGGTGTGTTATTCACTTAGGAACATAGGAATAGCCACACTGGATTATATCCATAGTCCAGTTTATCCAGTATCCTGTTGCTGACAGTGACCAGCATAAGATGCTTCAGAGGGAGGTACAAGAAATCTTGCTTTAAGCAGTTGGTGGAATAATCTGTCTCCCACATTAAGTGTTCTCCTATCCCTAATAGTTAGACACTAGTTTACGTACACCCTGAAGCATGAAATTTAATAGCTCTTCCAAAATCTGTTAGCATGAACTATTGCAACTCCAGATAGTCTTCTTATCCATATAAATGTATAGTCGCATATTGGATCTTGCTAAGTTTTTGGCCTCAACAACATCCTGTGGCAACAAGTTCCACTATTTTTTGTGTTCTCTGAAAAAGTATTTCCTTTGATCAGATTTGAATTTGCCACTTCTGAATTTCATTGCACATCCCCTTATTTTTATGCCGCAAGATTTGGAGAACAGAACCTCCTAATCTAACTTCTCTCGGCCATTCATTATTTGATATACTTCTATTGTCTCCTCTTATTTGTCTCCTTTGTAAGATAAACAATTCTAGTCTTTTCAATCACTCTTAAATTGAGAGTTTTTTCAGGCCCCTAATCATTTTTGTCACCCTTGTCTGAACCCCATTAATTCTTCAGTATCCCTTAGTTCTTCAGTATCCCTTTTTGAAATGGGGTTACCACAGTAGGTGAAGCCACACCATTGATTCAGATAATGACATTATGTAACTTTCCATGTTTTTCTCCATCTGAACCCTAACATCTTGTTACTTTTTTAACTGTAGCTGCACATTGTGCTGAAGTTTTAATTGAGCTGTTTTGTTTTAAGAGTTGGGTTTAAGACCAGACTGGAAAAGGTTCCCTTTCCATCTTTGAAGCCAAAAGTAGTTGAGTATGGTATGAGGCTTTGAGATTGATTGTGAAAGATACACATGACTATATTGATTTCTTTTATTGGTCTGCTGTCCAGTAAATATCACAAATATCATTTTTAGTACAATCTGTAATTAAAATCATGGGGCCAGATTGTCATAAAGTTTTGATTTATGATTGAAGTCAGTGGAACTACCCAAATTTGCACAGCCGAGGGTGTGGCCTTTGATTTTCCAAATACATTCCAAAATGTATATATATTGAGTAGTGCTATTTATCATATGCTCTTTCAGAATCCTAAAATAATGGGTGGGATTTTCCCTCTAGCTATAGGAGGAGACAGCTAGAACGGCAAATTAAAATAATTGAAGTTTCAAGGCAGTGTATGCCGTTAGTTTGTCTTTTCAAAAGATGTGTGTGTGCATTAATGAAATGTGTCTCTAAAGTACTCTGAAATCTTTGAAATGTAATATTGTGTCAAAGTGGTTCAGCTTAATCCCCATTGAGATTCATTTTGTTCTTATATTAGACACAAAGATCATGGATGCCTCTGTAACTTGAATAACTAATATGCTCTGTTGGTACCTTAAATAAACCATGTGGTCTCTTATTACTGAATGAAACTACAGGTCAGACTTCACCTTTCATGTTAACTTTTCAGTAGATGTGTAAGTGATTCAAAAGCACTAAGCAGAGCTAGCAAAAGAGTTTGAAAGCAAATTCAGTTGTCTGTTGCTTTGCTTGTTAAGTATCTGTTTACTTCTCATGGATGCAGGCTTCCATAGACTAGTGACTTTTCTAGGGCTTAGTATTATCTCTGTTCTTGTGCCTCTTGTCTAGAAGTTGTGGTTGCCTTGTTCTTGCTGAATAGCCCAACAATTTTCACTTAGAAAATGACATAGAAAAATTCAAATGATAACATTTTTTTCTTTTAAAACAGAAAAGGGGGTTTTCAAAAACATTGTGTGAACTTGTGAGTTATTTCTCTCTGTTCTGGTGGAGTGCAAATTAATTTTCAACTGACGGCTTTAATGGCTGGGAATCATTTATACTGGCTGTAGCAAGGCCATTTTTGTTAATTGAATGTGGTCTAAAAGCATTACGTGGCATGTTTTCACAGACATTGATGAATGTGGGACTGGAAGGCACAGCTGTGCCAATGACACTGTTTGCTTTAACTTGGATGGTGGGTATGACTGTCGATGTCCTCATGGAAAAAACTGCACAGGCGACTGTATTCATGATGACAAAATCAAACACAATGGACAGATTTGGGTGCTGGAGAACGACCGGTGCTCCGTCTGCTCATGCCAGGTTAGTATAAAGTTTATTGGTTTTTTATTCACTGGTGAGAAAAAGGGAGAGATTGCTAAGGTGGAAGAAAATGGTATGATTCCAGTGAAATTACTATGTTACTGCTTTTCTTGGGACCCCTCCACCATGGAGGTGATGTCACAGAAAAGGTGTTTTCCACAGGACCATTTAGGATCAGTGTGCTTCCCTCTGGCCTGCCTATACCCAACACCGAGCACCCTATCCCAGCCCTTCTCAATCCCGCCCATTTGCCCCAGATGATTCCTTGGAGGCTTTGCTGTGCAATGCTGAAAAAAGGAAGACAGAGTCATCAGAGACCCCCACCTCCCTTAGCCGTGAGAGAGAGAGTAAATTTGTGCACAGAAGATTTCCCCTGTGCATTGATCTTTGAGATGTAGTTGGACCCAGAATTAGATGGGCTAGAATTGATGAAATGTGAAGAAAAAATCCTCCCTCCCTCTCATATACCCCAAGCTAATAATGGCCATCCTCCTCAGGTATTAATGTGAAGCTGTTCTTTCCCCTAAACTCATACTTAGTGCTGAAAATGTTGAACCAGAACCCGGCCCAAATTCACTTCTGGCAAAAACAGGGACAACTCCCTAAAAGCTAAGGTTTCACCAGCATTTAAGGTAAACCCTGGCTAGATTTATTCTTTCTAATATGAACACTTTACAATAGATGTAGGAAAGATGTGTTGGTCTGGAAGTTTCTATCAACACTTACTAACATGCATACAAAAATTAGTATAATCGTAGTAAAATCTGTGAATCTGTCTCAGGAAAAACAATATATTTCATCACCTCAGGAGAGGGCTGATTGAAGAGCTGCTGTTATGAAGGATATACACAATAAATTAAGGACATGCAAATTAACGTGATTTAGAATTAAACCAACATGCCTAATTTTGTATAGTGACCAGAGTTATGCAAATTTTCTTTTATTACTATGTGCTTGGAACAACAGAGTGGATATGTGATGTGTCGGCGGATGGTCTGTGACTGTGAGAACCCTACTGTTGACCTGTTTTGTTGCCCTGAATGTGACACAAGACTCAGCAGTCAATGTCTACATCAAAGTGGGGAGATCTCATACAACAGTGGAGATACCTGGGTGCAGAACTGTCAGCAGTGTCGATGCTTGGTAAGTGTTCCTACAACAGCAGAGTCTATAGTAAGGCCAGGTCTACACTACCACTTACTTTAGTATAACTCACAGCACTATGGAATGTGACTAAACCTCTCATCTGAGTGACGTAAGTTATACCAACCTAAGCGCTGGTGTGGACAACACTGTGCTGGTGAGCTTCTCCCACCTCTCTAACTACCGCCTCTCATGGAGGTGGATTTATTATGCCAACGGGAAGGTGTCTTCACCAGATGTACTACAGTGCTTGTAGCACTTATAGTGTAGAATAGCACTAAGAAAAATGAACTCCAAGCATTTTGGTAACATCTAAATGGGATTTCACTTTGAACATATTTTTGAATTAATCCTTTTCAACTTCCCTTTTGCTAACATTTGTGTAATCAAAGTTTGGTTTGTAGAAATGTTTGCAAACAGCAAATTTCAGGCCTATGGCCGAGATTCATTTAATCGCAAAATGAAATTTGTTTAATTATGAAAAAAAAAATTGTTTTGAGTGGAGAGTGGCGGTCATCTAGTTAAAGAACCTAAACAATGGCTTAAGTGGCCAATCACATCCTGAAGGGTGAATTCTGAATTTTGAATTTTTAAATGAGTATCACAACAAGCAATTTCTGATCAGTGCCTAGCCTGAAATTTGTTAAAATATTTATGGAAAAATTTCAAATAGAAGACAAGTTAGTAAAAACTCAGTCTGTTCATGATCAATTCACAAACATGAAAAAAGATTAAATTCCCTGAATACATTATTTCTTGAGAATTATTCACCAAGCTGCACTTTACTGCATTGATTTGAAAGAATGTCCCTTGCAAGTTTAAAGAGGCAGGACTTCTTATGTCTTTTAGAAATAGTGCAGTGCAATTAGATCTCAAAATGTCATTATTAATGGGAAGACATCAATTGTTGGGGCCATTTCTAGTGGCACAGTCTGGGGATATGTTCTTGGTCCAATGCTATTCAGTATTTTTATCAGATGACACACAGATTGATTGGGTAGGAAATAATGAGGAGGAGAGAGATCTGTTATGGAGAGGTCTGAATCCATGGGTTAGATGGACACAATTCAACAAAATCTATGTTAATACATCTGGTCACAACGAATGCAGGCTATAGCCACAGGATGAGAGATTCTGTCTCAGAAAGCAGCAAATCAGAAAGGGAGTTAGGGGTCATCAAAGGTAACCACCGCAAAAGGAGGCCTCAGAGCAGTAGTGTGGCAAAAAGGAGTAATTCGGTTTTTGGATTATAAAAGGGGAAATATTCAATAGAAGCAGGAAAGTGATCTTGCCTTTGTACGCACAGCATTTTTAACATAGCTGCTTGAATACTGTTCCAGTTCTGATGTCCATGGTTCAAGAAGGATGTAGAAATACAGGAGAGGCCACAGAAATGATCCAGAGACTGGAAAACCAGCCTTACAATGTAAGGCTAAATGAGCTCAACTTAACTTATCGAGGAGAGCATTAAGAGGTGACTTGATCACTCTGAATAATAGTTATATAGGGAAAAGAGAGCTTTTCAGTTTTGTTGACAAAGCATAACAAAATCCAGTTGCTGGAAGTTGAACTTAGAAACATTCAATCTTAAAATAATACTCAATTTCCTAACAGTGAGGGTAATTAAACATTGAAACATCTCACCAGAGGAAGTGGAGGACTCACCATCACTTGGAGTCTTTAAAACAAGATTCAATATCTTCCTCAAGAAACTTTAATCCAGCTTCTTGGAGAAACCCCACAGCCTGTGTGTGCAGAGGATCAGGCTGAATGTGAATCTATGAAATCCCATTGTTCATTCCCTTCCTTCATAGGGCACAGAGGGAGCAAGAAGTTCTGCATTGCCGTCAACTTGCTCCTAACACTTTCAGCTCTGCATTAAGACAATTATTGTAATTAAATCTCATGCTTCAGGGCTTCAACCAGTCACCTTTAAGGATCAGAAAGGAATAATTTTTTCCCGATAAACTATTAGCCAGATGTCTTCTGGATTTCTTTTGTTTTTGGCTACTTCTGAAACATCAGGGGTTGGCCAAAGCTGAAGATGGGACATCTAATAGAATAGACTTGTGCTTTGAGGTGGTACAGAGGTGCCTGGGTGGTGTGTCTTGCTCACATGCTTAGTGTGAAACTGAGTGCCTCAGGTCAGATTGGCAAGGATTTGGGTTGTTTTTTTTCCTTTTTCTGCAGCGTGGAAGATGGCTTATCTGCAAGGATCATCTGAGCATATTGTAGCTAATCAATTCCCGCTGTTGCAGGGTTTTCAGGCATTTCTGCTCTCTTGATCTGTCCTGTTCTGTGCCTGTGGCACACAATAGTTTAATCTCCTGATGACTGATATACATTTAGTCTAACTGAAGTCACTGGGCTCAATATAGAGGTAACGTCCCTGTCACAAACAATCCCCAGATCAAAATGAATGGTGTTTTACCTTGGTTTTATCTACGGAAGTAAATCCTGGTCCATCCAGTGGCTTTCTCTGATCTGATAGTCATGAATAATAATAGGAAGGAACAAATTCCAAATGGAGAAATTTTTGTACGTTTCAAGTTCACTTTTGCTAAAATGCAAGAAAATAGGTCCCCCTGTGATTCATGAAATGCCTAAAAAATAAAATGCTACAGTTTGTAACTTCCATACAATTACCAGATGGATGTTTTAGGGGAGATCTCTTTTGTTTACTCTTTGTAAAGAAAATCAGTTGAAATTGCAAGGTCAGTCACTGTTTCTTAAGAATCAGAGAGGTAGCCATGTTAGTCTGGAATTGCAGAAGTGACAAAGAGTCCAGTGGCATCTTAAAGACTAACCAGAGTATTGAAGCATAAGCTTTCGTGGGCTGATACCCACTTCGTCGGATGCAATACCTTAGTCTTTAAGGTGCCACAGGACTCCTTGTCATTACTGCTTCTTAAAATTGCTTTCATTCCCAGCATCATGTGATTCTGAAGCACAAAGGAAATTTGAGCCAGATGGGAATTGTATAAAAACAGGAACTTCCCAATGTATTTTTCCAGGGGGAAAAATAAAGTGAAAGCTATAGCAAATTCCTAGATGATCTTTCTCAGCTCCATGGGAATCACGTAAGCCACCACTATTTAATGCATTACATGTGATTTTTGTAAACAAACTACTTTCCGAAGGCGCAATGCTGGTTTCTCCACATAAAGCCTGAACAGATCAGCCAGGCTCAAGGGACCTGCACAGATAGTGGATCAGGGATGGAATCCCGCTCCAAAACCCATGCCTAATGGTATGGTAAGACAGCCAAGCAGCTCTGGCCTCTGTGAGGTCCATACTTTGACTGGCAGAGTTGAATAGTATACGGATCCCTTGGCCACACTCCAGCCTCAGACACCCATGGCCCCATGGAACAGCATGCCATTGAGCGCCAGGATTCTAGGCATCTTATGACTTTTATGCAAAACTACAAATAGAAAAATAACCCCAGAAGAATTTTAAGACCCCAATCAAATAAAATTCCCTGCTTTGGGTTACTCTTGCCCTGTTACAACCCAACCCCTTTGGGGAAGCTTAGGAAAATAGGCTTGGAAAGTCAACCTATCTGGTCCTTGGATCAGACCAAAGGGGCAGTAAGCTCCAGAGTTGAGGACCCTTCACTGAAAATTCTGTGATGTCAGCCTCTTCCATTTTATACTTGGGATAATTAGCTTTACTGCCTGTGCTAATTGTATCTAGGGTGGCCAGATGTCCTGATTTTATAGGAACAGTCCCAATTTTTGAGTCTTTTTCTTATATAGGCTCCTATTACCTCCGACCCCCATCCGGATTTTTCACACCTGCTGTCTGGTCACCCTAATTGTATCTACTCAATACCATACCAAAAGCAGATTTCTATTGTAGCCAGATGCTAAGCAGTTTAGGGCTGTATAGGGCAAAACCATCAGTTTGCACTGTAATCAGAAACAAACTGAAACACCAGTAGACTACCAAGCATTTGTATAATGTAATTTGTTGTCGCTTATGTCAATGTCAAAAAATGTGATTTACTAAGCAGTAGCCACATTCTGCACCAGATGCAGTTTCCAAGTGGTCATTGGTTTAAACTCAATGTGGAGTGCTTTGGAGTAATCTAGTCTTGAGATGGCAAGGGCCACTTCATTGTGATGAGGTCCACAGCCAAGCACAGATGAAAAAGGATCATACACAGCTGAAGATAACACCGACTGTAAATATATAAGCATAAAATATAATATATAATGAGTCTAAAATATAATTAACAAATGGCTAGCATACTTAATTGATAGAAATGGTAAAATCTCTGCCATATCTTCAGTTCTTTCTCCAAACCTGCTGCATCATGTTGGTTTTAGCCGTGCCTCATCCAGTTAATGCTCATCCAAGCCCCATTGTTGGATAGACATTGGATAAGAAGCTCAACTGTACTATGGTCCAGTGAAATCGATATATAGGCTGCCATCTACACAGTGGAGGCATCAAAGCCTGTAACACTTTTCTAACTGCTCTAATAGGCACTTTCCTAACATGTAAGAACATAAGAATGGCCATATTGGATCATGCCAAAGTCCATGTAATGCAGTATCCTCTCTTCCAACAGTGGCTGGTGCCACATGCTTCAGAGGGAGTAAACAGAACAGGGGAGCTTATCTAGTGATCCACCCCATCATCTAGCCTTAGTTTCTAGCAGTCAGAGGTTTAGGGACACTCAAGCATGGGGTTGTGTCCCTGAGCATCTTGGCAAATAGCCATATGTGGACCTATCCTCTTGAACTTATCTATTTTTTTTTAATCCAGTTATGCTTTTGGCCTTCACAACGCCCTCTGGCAATGAATTCCACAATGACTGTGTGTTGTGTGAAGAAGTATTTCCTTATGTTTGTTTTAAACTTCCCAGCTATTAATTTCATTGGGTGATCCCTGGTTCCTGTGTTATGTGAAGGGGAAATAGCATTTCCCTAATCACCATCCATGATTTTATGGCCCTCTATTATATCCCCCCTCAGTCATCTCTTCTCCAAGATGAACATTCCCAGTCTTTTTATTCTCTCCTCAAATGAAAGCTGTTCCATACTCCTAATCATTTTTGTTGCTTTTCTCTGTACTTTTGTTAAAGATGTGGGTGTACCATAAATGTATATGGTGACATTATGATATTTATTTTCTGTCTTACTATCTATCCCTTTCCTAGTGGTTTTTAACATTCTGTTGGTTTTCCTGACAGCTACTGCCCACTGAGAGCATGTTTTCAGAGAACTATCTACGATGATGCCAAGATCTCTTCCTTGAGTTATAACAGCTAATGTAGACACCATCATTATATATGTACAGCTGGGATTGTTTTGCAGTGTGCATTCCTTTGCACTTACCAGCACTGAATTGCATCTGCCATTTTCTTGTTCAGTCACATTGAACGGGATGGGTGATAGAACAGAACCCAGTAGAGCCTTATATGAGAAAACCCTGAATCAAATGAGCAATCACCTGGCACTACCCTGTGAGGTCCCTCTAAAGAAAAGAAGGGGGTAACTCTACATCCAGCCTCTATATGCTATTAGGATCCAGTGTGGATCAACAATACCTTGTGGTCAATAATATCAAGGACAGCTTTCATACTTGTGGCCTGTTTATCCTTTACTTACCCTTGCATAAATCAGGGCTGTTTCCTTTGTAATCAGTGGATTACGTTGTGGGAGATGAGTGGAGTGACATTGGCTGAATCTCGAGCACAGGAGACTCTGCATTTGTTCTCCCAGATATGGTTCTGCTACCAAGGAAGCAGACATCTCTGTCCATATTTCAACACTCTGCCCCCTTTCATGGCTTCTTGGCATTCCAGATCTCCTATGCAGCCAAAATGCATTCATTTGGCTGCACATTGAGCTTGTACATCCACAGCACGTCCGAGTAACATTTTCTTCCTAATACAGCAGGAACAAAATAAGATGTTTGAATGAAAAGGGAATGGGAAGGCAGAACAATGTCCATTTACTCAGGTGGATAAAAACTGATCATTTAAAAAAAAATTGATTTTTTTAACTTAAATAATTGTTTTAATTTAAATTACATACAGGTTTATTTAAAAGTAACCCTTTTTAAAGTTAAGTTTGAAATAATGACAACCTATGTTAAGGCTTAAACCTGTTATAACCTATTAAAATCATTTAAATTAAATTCAAGAAACAATATTATGTAGTACATGTTTGCAGCCATGTTTTAAAGAAAGTCAAATCACTGAACTGGTGGAAGTCCCTGGCTAACCATCTGGAACTAGAGATTGTTGAAGTAAACCAGCTTTTGACAGTAATAGCTGCTTCTACAGGTACAGAGAGAATATTTTCTTCATTCCAGTTTATTCAACTGGTGAAATTTAATGACTAGTTCCTTTAAGTTAAGAAACCAATTGGGAGTTGAAAAAGCAGGAAAACTCATTTTCCCCTTCCAATCTATGAATAAAAACTAGGTGTGAGAGGATGAGATCTTATAGTTCTAAAATCTTGAAGGACATGGTGACCAGAAACAAGCATTTCAATTCACTAACTACAGTTAATACTTCCTTTATTCAATAAATCAGTTAGTTTTAAATGCAATACATATTCTAATGAACTTTTTGATAAACTTTTTTTCTTATGTATCCAGCGCATTTAAGGTAGTTTTCTTTAATAAATTAATAAAATTCTGTTTCGGTTCATTTATAATTGAATTTGAATTTCCATTCAACTAGAGCTAGACAGAAATTACAAATAAAAAATAATAATTTAGTAAATAAGGAATGAATCCTTATTTAAATCAAGTTTCTTGATTGCTGATTTCAACTGATCACATTTAAGTTACTTTGATTTAAATCAGTCCACTCTTCCATTTGCTACAAATACCACCCCTCCAAAATGATATGTTGATTTTTAAAACATATACACTTTCTATGTAACTTCTGGTATTATCAACAGGAAATGAGCAGCAGAATTATTTTCACTGTCTTTTAAAAAGCCACACAGGAGAATCAGCCAACAGAAGGAGACAACACATTGAGTCATAGAAACATGTAATAATACATCACAGAATACCTGAAGTCATCTCTCTTTGTTCCTTTTTTATTTTTTTAAATAGCAAGGTGAAGTTGACTGTTGGCCTTTGCCTTGTCCAGAAGTGGAATGTGAATTCAGTGTACTCCCGAAGAATGAGTGTTGTCCACGCTGCGTCACTGACCCCTGCCAGGCAGATACCATTCGTAATGACATCACTAAGACATGTCTGGATGAAACTAATGTAGTTCGCTTCACTGGATCTTCTTGGATTAAACACGGCACAGAGTGCACTCTCTGCCAATGCAAGGTAAAGAGCATAAAAATCAAGCCAAAAGGCCTCCTTACCAGGTGGTTCTGTAACTTATAAATATTAATACATTTAGTGTGGGCAGTGGGAAGTCAGTTTCTACACTTGCTGATCAAAGGTTGCAATATAAAATGTTCAGTTTTGTTAACTGCAGCCTCTCCTGTCAGTGGTGCAGAGCTTTCAAGACTAGATGAAGGTTTAAATCTGCCAGTAGGACAGAAATCTCACTGCACCATTTTGTATTTCACCTTGAGCAAGTGAAGAAACATATCCTTTCCATAGTGTGACGGACTCAGACCAGAAGGATATAAGAGAGTGCTGGAAGGCAGGTATATTAGTCTCAGGATGTGCAGGTCCCTGTTCTCTGGATAGCCAAACAAAGGCTATTCCAGGCCAATCAAGACACCTGGGGCCAATTAAGAACCTTCTAGAAAGGAGTGGAAACAGCTAGTCTGACTGGGACACCTGAAGCCAATCAGGGACTGGCTGAAACCAGATAAAAACCTCCCAGTTAGTCAGGTGGGCTGTGGGTGTCAGGAGCTGTGGGAGGAAGTTATGCTGTTGGTGAGACTGAGTGGTGAACAACATATCATACGCAAGGAAGGAGGCCCTGAGGTAAGGGTGAAGTGGAGTTTGAAGAAGCGGGGACTCCTGTGGGGAAGTAGCCCAGGGAATTGTATTGTGTTTTGTGGATAAAAGGTCAGCCATCTTAGCTGATACTATTAGAGTCCCTGGGCTGGAGCCCGGAGTAGAGGGAAGGCCCAGGCTCCCCCCTTTTCCATCTTCTATACTGGCCTGTGATGAAGGTAACTCACTAGGCGGTGACTCTTGCCAATTATACTGAGAAAAGGGAGGTCACTCTGGTGCCTAGATGAGTTTCTGAGGCCCCTAAATCTGCCAGGAAGCACAGGACCCACAAGTACAAACTTGGAGCTTTGTCACAATAGAAACACCTTGCTTTGACTGTGATGGCAGATCTTACACCTGCCAGCCCCATGCTATTTTGCAGATACTTATAGTGTCAAATAATTTCCAAAAGGCTGTAAGATCTGACCTCATACAGGAAATATACCAGTAGCTATGGGCTACTGGTACCAATTGTTGCCTTGTAACAATCCTGATTTGACCCTATATAAGTAGTATAGATACTATGCCAGGCTCCATGGACTACCAATGCCTCATGTCAGAATCCATTCTAAGATCTACAGAGGAAACCAGTTCAGCTAGTATACTCCACTTCATTCCAACTACCGGATGGACATTGGTATAATCCTTTTCTTTTAGGATAGTAAGAAACAGAAATGCCAAATAGTCATTGTGCCTGTTTAAACTAGATTCACCATTTATCCTTAGGTTTTCCATGACAGAACAAGGAGCAGTTGTCTGAAGTTGCAGTGGTGGTGGTCTAGGTGGGATATTAGGAAAAACTATTTCACTAGGAGGGTGGAGAAGCACTGGAATGGGTTACCTAAGAAAATGGTGGAATCTCCATCTTTAGAGGTTTTTAAGGTCTGACTTGACAAAGTCCTGTCTGGGATGATTTAGTTGGGGATGGTCCTGCTTTGAGCAGGGGCTTAGACTAGAGGACCTCCTAAGGTCTCTTCCAACCCTAATCTTTTATGATTCTATAATTCTGTTATGAATTTTCAAATATCACAAGGCATAACAATATAATTAAAGCCACAGACACTTAATAATTAACATGTACCATTTGTTCCTTAAAGAACAAAACCTATTTTGTTTCTTTCCAACATTGTTCTTTTTTTGACATGTACTGTAAGTATTTTAGCTTTGTTTTCCATCCAAGCAGTCTAATCCAAGCAAACAAGGCGTATACCGTAGCACAGCTTGTATAGTTTTGATTCTGTAGCACAAAATATAAATACCATACCACTACATGTCTCATTTGTACTGCTTCATTTAACTGTTTTCTAGCAGTACATCACATGGCAGGTCAAAGCTCTAGGATAAGCTTCTATAACCAAGCTATTGCAAAATAGGTTTACACAAAATCCTTTAAGAATTCAGAAAGCCCGGCATCAGCTAAAGCTGATTTAGCCACAAAACCATTTCAAATCACAAGTAAAGAAGGTGAACTCTAGGATTGCTGGCATGGTTGTCTAGACTCCTGCCATATACAATCAAGAAAATGAATGAATGATTCTTACATCCCTGATCTTTAATCAGACCCACACTTCAATTACTAAATGTATTTACAGTAATTTAAAAATTATATGCACTATCTGCATTGAGTCATACTGAGGAGAAGAGGTGGAAATGCAACATACATCTTTTCTTCAATACTTTAATCACTTTTCTAGGCAACCTGTTCCATTAATTGCTAATGTTCATAGAAATATTTCTATACTAAGATCTGGAGGGGAAACTTCAAAGATTAACCTTTGACAGTGTTACAGCCTGAAAGTATTAACTTGAGATATTCAATGCTAAAAAAAACTTGTGGTCCCCTGTGTCAAATCTAAATACAACTTTTAATGCCTTGTCCTCTTTGACATCTTTATTGTGCACAATCCTGAATCCATGTGAAATAAATAGCATATTGCCAAATGACTTCAATTCTGTATTTTAGTTTTATGATATGGATCACAACACACTGATTACTGAATGAAATCATTAGATTCCTTTGACATCGAGCATGGGACTGAAGTGAAGATAGAAAGAGCTAAAATAAACAGTTTACACATTTCTAAATAAATGTTCTTCTACCGGGCAGGTATTAGCAGATGGTCATTCTGATTGTTAATTTGACTTTACAAAATACTAACTATTTAAATCTGTCTTCTTTTCCCCTTCCTCCCCCTCTCACAGAATGGTCACGTTTGTTGCTCAGTGGATCCACAGTGCCTTCAGGAACTGTGAAGCTAACAACCGTGTCTCACAAGCAGTTTCTGGTTACAGAATTTTCCTTCACGAAAAGACCTTTAGACCAAAAATTGTATAAAGCCAAAACTGAAATCACATCAGTTTTGTCCATCTAAAGTACAGAAATGTTCTGAACTGAGTGAGCTTTCAATTACCTGAGTCAGAATGAAATCTATGGAATTGGAGAAAAGCTCAGATATGTAAACCTTTCTTTGAGGTCAGGCTCAATTTCTGGCTATTTGTATGTCTGGCATCATTATGCAGAATATTAGGTTAGTGGTAAAGTGACACATTGTAACATTGTACCTAACGATGACAAGATCGAGAGACAAATAGAAGTGATCATTGCGCCTACTGAAGCTTTGGAAGTCCAACACTTCAAGAGGCACAGAGATTTTTACCTAATAATATTTGAATCTGCACAAATTTTGTTTGATTGCTCACTGCAGACTCTAGCAGAAATTTGAATAAAGGGAGGATGTCTTCAGGAATAAAGAATATAGCAGCTAAGATGTGTTATATACAGTACATGCTCTGAAAAAAAGATAGAAGTTATTGTAAAAAAAGTGATGCACAGGCATGGCTACTTAATGTTTTCTGATGGGGAAAGTCATCTATATTTCCTTGTTTTACTGCACTTATTATTTCTTGATTGAATTTGTTCGGTATAAGCTCGTTGTGCAAAATGAAAATAAATATTTCTCTTACCTTATAATTCTGTCTTGGAGTCTTCTTCACTGTTATAGGGATATTTTTATATATTATAGATGAATATTTCTCCTTTGAGAGTAGGGTTGTATATAGATGTTTCTACCTGGCACAAAATTATGACATTATTTCATA
Organism: Dermatemys mawii; assembly: GCA_007922305.1. Lineage (NCBI taxonomy): Eukaryota > Metazoa > Chordata > Testudines > Dermatemydidae > Dermatemys > Dermatemys mawii. Next base: position 44,394,844 of record ML677341.1, on the reverse strand, counting down.
TTTGTGCTAGTCTTTAAGGGACTGATCTTGCAAAAGCTTATGCATGCGAGTAGGCTTACTCCTGTCAATAGTCCCGCTGAGTTTCATAGGTCTGTTCATGTGCGTAAGGTTTGAAGGATCAAATTCTAAATGTTGATAGGATACTGCCAACAGGTTAGATGCAACATTTGACCTTCCTTAAAGCTGTTTTAACTTGTGGGGAAATTCCCTTCAGATTCAAAGCCCTATTTTTGTTGCTGTTAAACTCCATAACGTTGGTGATTTCATAGGTGCTGGAACTAGGAATGCGGGGGGTGGTGTCACACCCCTGGATTGAAGTGGTTTCCATTATCTACAGGGTTCACACTTTGGTTCAATAGCTCTCAGCACCCCCACTATACAAATTATTCCAGTGCCCTTAGGTGATTTTGATATTTTTGGAGTAAAAAATAATAGCCTCAGCTAATGTGTGATGATTCTCCCAGTATATCTATTTTTGCTGATGCAAGGGCAGTCATCCAGGCATCAGAGGAAATGTAATTTAATAAATTCTATTTTCACTACTGATGTGACAATAAACAAAAGAGGCAACATGACCAAAGCTGCATTGTGCTACATAAGAGGGGGGAAAAGAATGCAAATAATACAAATAAAATAAAGATCTAAAAAATGTTCAGGAAAAAAAGAACCAGTGCAACATTCTACAGTGGACCATTAAAGCTATGAAGGTTTTCAAACTGAATAATTTTTTTTTCCTCTTCAAGACCTTGTCCATAGATAATAGCTACTCAAGGGATTTTCTGTTTTATCCACAGTTTCTGGCAAGCGACAATCAATGTTCTTGAAGAAGTGTGTTAGCGCCTCAAAAAGAGGCTGTTTTGTGCACTGTTTTCCTGTCTGCTAATAATTGTCAAGGGGTCATGTTTTGCCCTCAGATACGCAGGCATATCTCCTGTTGATTTCAATGGCAGTTGTGTGCCTGTATCCGACGGCAGATTTGACAGACGGTGTCACTGTTTGGGGATTATGCTGTGATTTCATTATAAAATGTGTGTTAGAAATAAAGAGAGCTCAGACCATTTGTTTTTTGTTGTACAGGGTAAAAAAATGAGTTAACATATTGTTTGAGGGCAAAATCCTCTAGCTTAGGTAAAGGCTGCAGAAAGCCCTGACTGAACACTGTGAAACTAGCACACAGAAGGGGCAGAAGATGCATAGGCCAGCTTTATGTGGGACTCAGAGACAGGAGATTTAAGTGTCATGCAGGGGAAGTGTGTGGAGGGAGGAGGGAGTCTATCCAGTTGGTCCACAACTACATGAATATTTTAGCTTAACACCTTTTGTAACGCTTAAGTATCAGGTTTGAGACATTACTCCATCTCTCGAACTGTAATAGCAGCCACAAAGAGGCTAGAAGGGTTTTCTATGCCTTTTCCACGGGCTGGGATTCTGTTCCCCTTAACCTCCAATGTACTTTCTCTGCACGTAGTCTGGCTGGGATTATGCACAGAGATCAGGTTTGACCCTAAAACAAAGGTAAGATCATAAGGGAAAAAAATTCACTTCTTCGAGGCACAGTAACATTTACACTTCATCCCATCTTGTACTTCAGAACTAAGAGTATGAATGATGGAAAACAAATCTCTCCATTCACTGCCAACCCGCCCCTGGAATGGTGTGTCTTATGTTTTGTGTTTTGGGTTGTTGTTGGGTTTTTTTACCATCTCACTGAACAACCTGCACTTTGCCAACAACTAGATCAAATATAGCTAAGATATACCATAATAGTTTTTTGTCAGAATGAACCATGTTGTCAAATCCTTAGACAGCCACTCAATAGTTTATGGATTTGAGGAGCAGAAGTTACTCAGATGAACAAAGCTGAATGATTAAAAAATGAGAATGGGTTGAATGAGCATTTTCTAATCTATCAATGTTTCAGCTTGCTAATTAGTTGGGAGTTCTGGTAAAGGTCAATAAATTCCACAAAGACATCTCAATAATCCCCCCAGCTAAACTGACCCATCAGTTAGTAGTTCATGTTTCTAATTTCCCCTGGCCCCACAGAAAATTTAAATACTACTGAAAATTGATCTCTAGGAATTGGAGGCCTAAAGAATCTGTCAGGTAATATCAAACATTTATTTTCCTTAACAAATAATTCATCTGAAGTACTTCTTAGCCATCTCACAGGAGCAGTCAGAGTGAAGCTGATCTGTTGTGTTCTACTGAACTTTCATTATTGGTGCACTGTTTTCAGCATTAGAATTCAGTAACTCCCATAGAAGAATTGTCACCTGTTTGCAGAGTAATTGCCCTAAGTTAATAGACCTGCAGATACAAGACATGTCTTCAGTTACACTGGATGCAATTCTATGGTGAAACAAATTGGCAACGAATAGCTGCATTGTAAACTGTTGAAAACTAAACTCTTTAATTTGAAATTTTTCGTGTCTATAAATTCACCCTGGCCAGGAGCAGGGAGAAAGCTAGATTTCTCTTCACGCAGTGCTGGTGTTAAACACTTCTATGGCTCCATGACTAGTTGGCAGCCGGTATCAAGCAGAGTGCCCCAAGGGTTGGTCCTGGGGCCAGTTTTGTTCAATATCTTTATCAATGATCTAGAGGATGGTGTGGACTGCACCCTCAGCAGGTTTGCAGATTACACTAACCTGGGAGGAGTGCTAGATATGCTGGAGGGTAGGGATAGGATACAGAGGGACCTAGATAAATTAGAGGATTGGGACAAAAGAAGTTTGATGTGGTTCAACAAGGACAAGTGCAGAGTCCTGCACTTAGGATGGAAGAATCCAATGCACTGCTACAGACTAGGGACCGAATGACTAGGCAGCAGTTCTGCAGAAAAGGACCTAGGGGTTATAGTGGACAAGAAGCTGGACATGAGTCAACAGTGTGCCCTTGTTGCTAAGAAGGCTAACGGCATTTTGGGCTGTATAAGTAGGGGCATTGCCAGCAGATCGAGGGACGTGATCATTCCCCTCTATTTGACATTGGTGAGGCCTCATCTGGAGTACTGTGTCAAGTTTTGGGGCCCACACAAGAAAGATGTAGAAAAATTGGAGAGAGTTCAGAGGAGGGCAACAAAAATTATTTGGGGGCTGGAGCACATGACTTATGAAGAGAGGTTGAGGGAACTGAGATTGTTTGTTTAGTCTACAGAAGAGAAGACTGAGGGGGGGATTTGATCGCTGCTTTCAACTACCTGAAAGGGGGTTCCAAAGAGGATGGATCTAGACTGTTCTCAGTGGTACTAGACGACAGAACAAAGAGTAATAGTCTCAAGTTGCAGTGGGGGAGATTTAGGTTGGATATTAGGAAAAACTTTTTCACTAGGAAGGTGGTGATTTAGTTGTGGTTGTTCCTGCTTTGAGCAGGAGGTTGGACTAGATGACCTTCTGAGGTCCCTTCCAACCCTAATATTCTATGAGACAAATTGAGCCTCAAAGTAAAATGTTTATCTTCATTCCGGAGGTTAGATTCATAGAATTGTGCATCCCCAATATTCATCATACTGTGCAATTAACTGACATTAATATATGTATATTACCAAAGCTCCAAAGCAACATAGTATATCTATGCATATAGGTAGGCTCTGTGTGTGTGTGTGTGTGTGTGTGAGATAACATGGGTGAGGTAATATCTTTTATTAGACCATCTTCTGTTGGTGAGAGAGAAAAGCTTTCATACTCAGTTCACAAATTAGTGGAAAGAGTTGAAACTGCCTAGACAATAGAAAGAGTTTCTTTGTGTTATTAGGAGAAGTAGCCTAGTGTAACACCGGACACAGAATAGTTCATATTTTATGGTTTAGTAAATGTTCCTGTTTTCTCCAAAATCTCCATCTGTTTCAGTCTTGCCTCAAAAGTAGAGCCTTTGAATTAGGATTAAACTCAATATTTACTGGAAGAAACAGTGACAGTAATGAAGATAAATATTAGTTTATAATCGAAATGTGTAATGGAATTGCTTATGTCGCAATCCCGGGTGGTCAGCTTCCCATCGCTCCTATGAGCTCTATTGAGGTGCTACACAAAGGGCCTGATTCAATGCCTATTTGAAATCAGTGGGAGTCCTTCCACTAATTTCACTGGGCTTTGCGTCAGACTTGTAGTGGGCTAGATTCTGATCTCAGTTAACTAGTGCAAATCTGGAATAAACCCCTAAAAATATGGTCAGAATATGATCCATTCAGTGCAGAGTAACCTGGGAAAAAAGTTGCCCAGAAAATTATACTTTATAGACTGGGATTTTTTTGCACAGCCCAAGGAAATTAGATGCACAATTTCCATTGCATCTGTGCAATTTGGGCACCTAAGTCACTTAGACGCTTTTGAAAAATCCCAAACATAAATACTCCTTCGCATCTTAAAATATAAATGCCAACATATTAAAACTCTACAGCTCAGTGCTGAGTAGTATTTTCTTATTTCCAGCATTTACACCTCTGTAAACTGATAAGAAAAAATTGTCTAATACAGCGGTTCTCAAACGTTTTTTTCTGCGGACCACTTGAAAATGGCTGAGGGTCTCAGCAGACCACTTAATGATCTTTCCAAATATTGTTTGTACTATTAGCTAATTATTGTAAAGGCCTTTGGCTACAAGTGCTATATATAAAAAAGTAACAAACTTTTTTTGTTCTACAAATAAAAGCACACAACTCATATTTTAATATCTGTAGTCTTACCTTTCTAATGCGATGGATGTGCCCTCTCTCCCCTGCCGCGGCAGCCCTTGAGCTGGGGCTGGGAAGAAGGGGGAGTCTCTCCTCCACCACAACTGCCCCCAAATTGGGGCTGGGAAGGAGGGGGGGGTCTCTTCCCCCCTACAGAGCTGAGGCTGGGAAGGAGAGACGTCTCTTACCAGCACCTACAGTCCTGGAGCTAAGGAAAGTCATCTCTTTCTCTGGCCACCGCAGGCCTGCAGGTCCCAAATACCCCCCACTCCCCTTTCTCACCCCACTACCCCCTCCAAAGCCCACCTATTCCTCCTAAGGCCACCACTTCACCTTACATGTGCATCTTTTCCAGGGTCCAGTCACCTAATTAGTGGAGCCACGCCTGTGCAGCTCCACTAATTAGGTGTGTGTCCTTTATTCTCTTGTTTGCGGCTGCCCAGGTGCACACTTCAGAGGGAAGTATCCACAGACCACCTGAATGGGGCTCGCGGACCACTAGTGGTCTATGGATCACAGTTTGAGACCTCTGGTCTAATATAAATAAAAAATGTGCACCTTATGTTCTACCAGCTTCAGTGAATCACTTAAATAACACAAAACTTTAATTACTGCAAACCATAATAGGTTACTGATCACATTATATTCCAGCCATAAACCAGCCAAATATAATTACTATGCTTTTCTTAAGTCTTTTTGTTCCAATAATATCATTTTACCATTTAAGTTGTGCTGCACTATCATTCCCAGGATGCATCAGAGGTATTGCTTGGAATCACTAATATAAACAATTCCATAGGTCCTATTTAAACTGCAAGGATTGAATCATATTTGAACTGCCAAAGCCAAAACAAGCTGATCTGCATCATTACTTCTAGAATATTATTCTAAATAAAGAAGCAGGTCACACATAAAAATTCTGCATCAAGTGAAATTTATAAAATGAAAACCACCAAACCAGCCCATTACTAACCGTTCAAGCATACGTTACCCTTTTAATTATGATGGATTTAAGATTAAAAAAAGAAAATTAGTGTGCAGTGGATTTTTCTTATTTTTTGCATGTGCCACTTAAACAAATTTCTTACAGGTGCCACAGCCAATGGCATATTTACAGAACGCTGCTCTTGGACATTTCTTCCAACTTTGTTGCTATGACCATTTGCTATTTCTTTTCCTAGTCTATTTTTCTTGTAATATGTCAGGATAATTTAGCATTATAGTATCACAAAGGTGAGGGATACCTATTAGACGCCAGACATTTCACTAGCAGCAAGCACAGCTGCATCCGTGGGGCATAGGGCAGAGGAGCTCTGCTGGGGTAATCCTCTCTCTCCCAGCTGGGACCCAGGCAATGGGGTGGGAAGAGTGGCAGGTGACAGAAACCTTGCCCAAGGAACAAGTTCCCCTCCTGCTGCTTTATAACTGAACTAGAACCTGAGATTGTGCAGTTTTTTCCTATGATAACCTCCTTGTGAGGGGAGAGATGGGACGAGAGAAGGACCAAGTGGATCCCCTTGGCACCACATGAATCAGGAATGCCTCTCCTTGCCCCTCATGCAGGTGAGCTCTGCCTGAGACATTGCCAGCTGTCTTTTCACTGCAGGGGATAGGAATGGTGACAGCCTCTGCAACTCTGAGAGCCTGCGACATGAGAGCAATGGAGGCGGGGGGAGGAAGGGAAGGGAACTTGTTCTGAGGGAGGAGATTTGTAGTGAAGGCAGCATGAGGAGGGTTCATAGGATGACATATCTGCAGTTACCAAGTGAAGAGAGGCCAAAGGTTGGCAGGATGTGGGTGGGAAGGAAGGTTGGGCAAAATCGAAGGATGGCTAACCAGTGGACTAGAACAGCAGGTTAGAGAAAGAAGCTGAGAGAGGTAATATCTTTATTGGACCAACTCCTGTTGTGAGAGACACAAGCTTTTGAGCTTACACAGAGCTCTTCTTCATCTCTCTCTAGCTCAAAAACTGCTCTCTCTCGCCAACAGACCTTGGTCCAGTAAAAGATATTACCTCACCCAGCTTGTGTCTAATATCCTGGGACTGACATGGCTATCAAAGCAGTGTATAGATCAGCAGGTGTAAGGGAGCACTTAGCTCTTGAAGGGGCTGTTAGGGGGCTAGGGACAGTCTTGTACACATTAGGGAACATATGTTTTGCCAAAATAAATATGCATAATATCTAAAGAATTGTGTAGCCTCATATTTGTAACCTTCATCTGCCTCTATTCCTGTTTTCCTTTCCTATTTTAACAGCCATGACTAGCATTAGAACATGAGCTCTTTGGAGACAGTCCAGCTGCCTATAGCTTTCAAAACACTTTCCATATGTTGGGTGCTACCAGAATATAAACTGAAATTGTACAGATAACAAGAATAGCCAGAGTTATTACAGCTAATGCAAAAAAAAAGTATTTTGGAAGGGATAAAAACTCATGCTTCAGGGGTTAAACCTATCTCTCAGTACAGAACTACAACGTTAAGTGAGTTCATGTTCCTGAATAATGTAACTTTAAGTGAAATGATGTTAAGCGAATCCAATTTCCCCATAAGAATTAATATAAATGATGGGGGGTTAGGTCCTAGGGAAATTTTTTTCACCAGATTAAAGACTGTACACACACACACACACACAAGTTTTAAACAAACAATTTAATATTGGTACACAATGATGATGATTGTGAAGCTTGGTTGAGGTGGAGGAGTCAGAGGGTGGGATATTTCCTAGGGAATGCCTTACCTCTAAATGAACTAGCTATTAACTGAGCTCTCACGGGTTATTATCTCCCACACTCTGCAGCAGGAAAGGAGGGAGGGCAGACAGAGACAGAGCCGTGCACCCAGTGTGTGAGATAGAGGGAGATTCTCCTTTAAGTATGGAGACTCTTAAGTACACTGCCTTGCTAATTAGATCAGCTTGCAGAAACCAGAGAGCTTGCAGAGAGCTCCCTCCATCATGTGTCCCCCCTGCTCTATGGAAGATGGGCTAAGTGGGGTGCAGGAGTAGGGGGAGTAGGGATACCCTGACATTAGCCCCCCCCCCCCCCATCAAGCAGGAGGTTCCCGGAAGCAGCTCCAAGGCAGAGGATAGGGGCAGCACATGGCAGTGGGGGGGAGGGACAGCTGAAGTGCCAGCAACTGATAGCCTGCTGGGCAGCTGCTGAACAGAGAACTTAGGGGAGGGAGGAGCTGATAGGGGAGCTGCCAGTCCATCCTGGTTCCAAGCCCCCACCAGCTAGCTGCAATGGGCTGCTTTTCCTGCATGCAGTGAACAAAGCAAGCAGCTGCCAAACAACGTCATAAGGGAGCGTTGCACAACTTTAAACGAGCATGTTCCCTAACTGATCAGCAATGTAACAATGAAACAACGTTAACCGGCACGACTTTAAATAAGGAGTTCCTGTAGTCAGGATTTGGGTGAGGGGCTCCACGGTGAGGGTATTCCACATCTGCCTACAGTGGTGTTTGTTGTATCCACCTCTGAAGCATCTGGTGCTGGCCACTGGACACAGAGGACTGTGGACTAGTGGAACCATGAGCCTGATGTAGTATGACAATTCCTATGTTAGTAACAATAATTAATAATGTAGCTCAAATATGAATCAATATGCAGTCTTTGTACCACTGACTCTAGGAGGCCCTAAAGGACCCCGTTTTATATTAGTTGGTTTCATGGTCTTGATAATCCCAAGGAAAAGACAGCAGGAGGGGGGAAATTAATTCACTATCTCCACAAAGTGAACGTTGTTGTCTGCTCACCTGATGCTCCCTTCAAAGGTAAGGGGCTTGCAGTGCATGCAGGATTCCAGCTACAAATCTTGTGGCTCCAAAGGATCTGTGGTGAAAACAGAACTCAACTCTGCAGGTCAATGAAGGCTCCAGGGATGCCCTTGCCATTTGCGTTTTAAGATTTGAGTTCCCTTCCTTCCCAGCAGAAAGACTCAATTAGGAGCAGTACTGCCTTTGGTGACCATATCATGGCTGGCCCTTTAAAGATGGAGGTGGAAGTTCTGGAGAGGAGTTGCCAGTGCTTATAGTGACATTAGCTTCTGCTTGTCATTCTATTTGGACAGGCTAGGAAAGGAGAAAATCCTGGAAAATGGGTGCTTCATCCTTCCATGTCTAATTTATGCTACCTATAAAGTGCTAATCATCATTTCATATACCAGAAATACAATTTTCAGTCTCTGCATATCTTGGGAAGGGTCTTGATGGTTTCCATAACAATATTTTTAATTTTTAAACCTTCAAACTTTCTCAAACACAGCTTTCTCTGATAGAGCAGCTTGTAGTGTTGTCTATGACTGTCTTAGTCAATAGTAACTTTTTCTACAGCAGCTAATACCTTCGACCATAGTGCATGCTTTTTAAGGCCTAATGGGCACAAGCCTTGTAAAGTTTGGCATCACATCTGAAGCTGGCTTCAAGCTTCATAGTTTGGGCTGTTCTCTACTTACTGCTGCCTTGGGACTGTAACCAGAATGAAAGACCTGTTACTGAAATTTTAATTCCAATCTTGTGTTTCATCCTGAATGGATAATTATAGCAAATCGTTATTCTAGGCCACCCAGCAACAGCTTCCTAACATCTGTAGATCATACAAAATTTGTCAGCTGAACTCTTTCCCCACATCTAAGTCCTTCAATTATATTACTGCAAGGTTTAATGCACTTCATTGATTTCAAGTAAAGCTATGAATACTCGCACACTCTAGCACATCCTATTTAAATGATCTTTTTTATTTCTTATAACCAGGTTTCCCTCATTCATTTGGCTTTTAAATGGTTTTTTTGCATGCTTCATGTATTTGGATTGCCTCTTATGGATAATGCGCACATGCACATAAAGCTTCTCAGCTATTGTATTTCATTTGTCTAATCTAGTAAAATTTGGGCTTCACATGGTAAATCTATCCCTCGCGTAGCTCCAATCAGCAGAGTCACACCTCTTACACGTAGGCTGAAGTTGGCCGATTGTGTATAATTTGAAAGCAGAACTTTTTTGTGTGATTTGGCATTTGAAACATATTTTGGTGTTTCATAATAGCCTTCTGTAGTGCCCCAGGGTCTTCACATTAATGCATTTTAGAAATACAAATGTGGATTGATTGAACAGTCAGTCAATATGGGGTAGAGTGAGGATATTTCTTCCCATCTGTGCAGTTTGGGTTTTTTGAAACTAAGAGGCATTAAAATTTACAGTAATAAATACAGCCACACAATTCACTGCAGTCTGACAACTACATGGTTTTTCTTTAAAGGGAGATAGAAGACGACGTGCTAGGTTAATGAAGCAACATATTATCATCTAGTTTAGTGAAATAAAGATAAGAGGAAAAATGAAACAGTTACAGATATTGAATGGATGTTCAGTATTGTTCCTCTAACCACTTGAAAATCCATGGAAAACAGTAACCGACTAGCACAGATATTAGCCAGTTAATAACGCGATAATTTAGTCAAGATGAAGAATGTCATCTACCAAAACCTCCAACTGCTGATTACTTTGCATATGTAGTATAGACAGGGTTTAAGCACCTTTAAACCAAGTCACCTGGTTGTCTATAAGCTCAGTCATTGCCAGCAAATGCAGTTCTAAAATGTGTTAAACCCTGTCTACAATGGGTGCTAACATAGTTTTGTCATATTCTAGGGGTGCAATCCAGATTAATGTGGGGCTGTCATCACCTGCCCGGCAACTTGGGCTGCCTCATGATGCTTTGCTGATGTAACTCCCAACCTGGACCCCTCCCAAACAAACAGCCTGCAGGTCACACTCTGAGGGTCTGTGTATAGCTGCAACCAACTACTAATAGCTTTCACCAGCCTTGGTTGCCATTTGCAGGGTGACGTCCTAACACACTTGCAGTCCTTTTCCCAGAAATGTGTGGTCTGCACTGTCCAGCCCTCTCCTAGCCAGTTCCAATATTAGAAATCTGTTGTGCTTGTAAGGGAGTCAATAGTTTGCTTTTTAATTGGCATTACCCAAACAGTTCAGTTTAAACACAATGCTGGATTAGCTCTGATTAAAGAATATTACAAAGTTATTTAACTACACAGAAGGCGCACTAAAGTCCAAAGCGGTTACAAGAGAAATAAGGATAAAATGCAGCCTAGTAATTAAAACTTAACAACCTAGACTTGATTCAAGGTAAAATCTTCACCACCAGTTCCCAGAAGCAGGGCTGACCACATTTTCCGGTCAGAACCCATCCCAAAGTCCACAGGTTGGTTTCTTTGTCTTCTTAGGTGAAAGAAAAAGTGAGAGGGGGTGAGAAAGGAAGAGCGACTACCTGGGATGGTTTTGCCCCTAACTTTTCTAGTCCAGTCACCCGTTGAAATGCCCTTTCTTGAAGGTTAGCCCTAGATACACATCCTTCCCAGTGTGAGAATGGAGACATGGAATCTTGTAGTGAAAGAGGTTCCATGTTGCTGTTAAAATGCAGATTGAGCTGTTCCAGCCCCCCTATGTTGTCAGAGAACCGCCACTGGAGGAATGATTTCCCATCAACTTGAAGGACACCTGCCATCAGCTTGTCCTTTGACAGTTTCTCTCCAGATTAACCTGGTAAATTATGACCGAAATGTGTTTATGTTCATAAGTTGACATATAATGTTACTGCACACATTTCACCATGATATTATTGAGCAGTGTGTTATTAGTTTTCAAATGATACCTCACACTGCATATTTTGTACAGAGATTAGTACAATAGTGTGTAGGGTGTGAATACCGGGATGAGTGCCATCACAGTGTTTAAACAAGCGTTAATTACACCATCTTAACTAACATGCTTAAGCCCCACCCCCACCCCTCCACACATCCACGAAAAAAGACCTAAGTGGGTCTTTTGTCAGTTTCTCCCCAAACCACCAGTATTACAAAAAAACCCCACAGAGGACCAGACACTGTCCCCACACCCCTCCATTACTCATGTTGAAAAGCACCTGATTCCATGAGCAGTCTCACTCATTTCAATAAAGTTACTTGAAAAAAACCCCTACTGAGTAAAGGTGGCTGAATCAGGCCAGCAAAGTTATGTACTGTAAATCTGCTGAATTGTAACAGAAAATTGTAACACCAATGGCCCAGTATAGCTATCCATCACAGCTGCCAATAGTTATTCGCTGGCAATTGTTTTAATAACTAAACATATACATTGGCATTGGAAAACATATTGTCCCTGAGCCTCAGCAAGCGCAAAGTGGCAGAGATATGATGAAGTCAATGGAGCTACACCAATGTACCCTGCTGAGGCAGGGCTCATTTAACAAAATGTCTTCTAGTAACTCATTGTTCTCTAGTCTACTCTTTATACCTTTTAATTAATATAATACTTTGTATAGCTTATGTCAGCATATTTCACTCCACAGGGTTGTTTGCAGGCTCTTCAATACAGCTAATGTGTGATCAGTCACCTTGGAGAAGATCCCGCAGTCACATCAGTGTAGCTATGACACTTGCCACAAACTGAGGATATGACCCATAGTTTCTCCTTTGGGAGGAGATGATAAACCTTTTAAATAGGAATGTAGTGAAAAAAATAGTGCTGCACATGCAGGGTGAATTTTTGGCTGTACTAAAATTCAGGAAACTAAGATTCCTGATAATTTCATATCTAAAACTTGGCTGTCCTTGTCTATTTTCATAATGTATACTAGTGCTACTGCACTGGTTGTACTGCTTGATATAAAAAAATCATAGAAAGTAAAGAAGGGAAATACATCTTGTGCCCGAATTGTACCAACTCCTAGGTTGCCATGGAAAATAGTGGTTCTTCACTACACTTAGAAGACAAGATAGGCTCTAAATAACAAGGTGCTGTGTTTGCCAGAAAGTCTTACTTCAGATTTGTGTACTGTAATTATCCTTGTAGAGGCTCATTCATGACCTTGTTTCTCTGCTGCTGTGTATGCTCATAAGGCAGCAAGCATGTCAGCAAAAATTAAGTTACCTGCAAAATATTAGCCAAGATGTTCTGCCAGTCATGCACCATTCTTCAGAAATGCACAGAACTCAAATGCTGACTCCTTCAGATGTCTTTCAGCTTTACATTCACAACTTCCTAATTAATTTATAAGGAGGCGCAAAAGCAAGGAAAGCACAGATTAAAAAAAGCCCTGAAATTTTCATTTTTAATGGTGAAACTGCTTACTAAAATCTAACCCTAATAGTTTGTTTCCTCACTCCTGCATGAAACAAATAGTCATTAACCAATGTTTCACTTTCAACACTCCAACAATGCACAATGGGCCAATGACAAATAATCAAACAGATCATGTTTAGGCCAATGGTAACGTTTCCAGAAGTGTCTGTGTCACCTCTAAAAACTGAGCATTTGTACTGCAAACGGTAGGACACTGGAAAAGTAGGACACAGGGGTTTGCCTATAACCTGGTTACCACTTATAGAATTCACTGATACTTGGAAGGCTTCTGCTCGTGCACACTAGGCTTCATCCATGGCTCTCTGAAGTTAAAGTTCAGTTTTTATTGTTTTCTGTGGGCATTAGACTGGGCCCAATGCACTTAGGCCCTGATCCTGCAAATATTTACACCAAGGCTCTACTTTACTACTATGAGTATTCCCACTGAGCACCATTAAGTACATTTGTTTGCAGCTCAAAATTGGTCCATTTTCATTTCACACTGCAAAGCCTGGGGTCTCTCTGGGAGGGCGAGGGACTCTATGTGAGAAGGGGTCAGGGCTGGTGGGTGGGATTTCTGTGGGCTTTAAGGTTGGTACAGAAAAGTATTTTGTTTTTTCTTGTGAACTAAAGCTGGCTAGATCAATTTAATAAATAAATAAATAATAAAGCCATACAACTGAAAGTGAGGTTGGCTAGAAATAAAATCATCCATTTTTCAGAGTCCAAAGTACTAGAAAAAACATATTTTAAAGCTATTTCAGTGTTCGTACTTTAAGATGGTGTTAACAACCCAAGTAAAGAAATAGTTTATTGTACATGTATGGATTTTTAACCGGCCATGGCTCTTTAAATGTTGAAAATGTAATGGCCCATATGCCAGAAGACAGGATTTTTCAAGTGTGCAATTCAGAGCAATGATGCAAAAAATTACACACACACAAAACCAGACTGACTTGCAGATGTGTGATTGAAACACCCAGCGGATCTGAAAGAAGAATGTCCTGGGTAAGGCTATGGCCACACAGCTCACCTTAGAACAGTGCGGCTATGCCACTGAAGCCACACCATTGTCAGGTGCGCTGTCTGGCTGCTCCTTATTGACCAAAGAGAGTTCTCCTGGTGACAAAATAGAACCACCTCCAAATAGCAACCGTCCACACCTGCGCTTTTCATCGAAAAAAACTTTTGTCGTTGGGGGTGGGGGGAATAATTTTTTCACACCTCTGAGTGACAAAGGTTTTAGTGACAAAAGTGCCAGTGTAGACCTAGCCTAATTGTGCACCTTAGCACTCCCAATTATGCATACAACTTATGTGCATATTTTCAATAGTTTCAGTGAGAAGTCTGGATTCACAATGGGTCCCAGATGTTGCTTATATCCTTATTAAAGGGCCCAATCCGTCCTAATTCTGCTCTTATTTGCAGTCTGGGCCAATCCAGATCCTATTCAACTCGATGGCAAAACTCCAAATTAACTTCATAAAAGACTTTTTATAAGTCTTTCCACTCTTTTTGTTCAAATCATCAATAACCTCTACGCCCAAAGCTACTACTGTAACAGATGAAAGCTTACTTTTATTTATATTGGGACAAAACTGCTATTTAACTTTAGATAGGATTTTTTCCCTCTTAATTACCTTTGATTTCTTAGTTTATCACTCCTGTAGATCTGCTGTACTGCCTCCTCCATTACAGATCAAAACCTAGCCTTTGTCACACGGATAAAAATATTTTTTCCAATGCATACAATGAAAAGAAATGTAGAAGGCCATTGGGATGTGCAGTGTATTGTGAGATTTGGCACAGTTCTTCTATGGAACAGTGAGGAAATAAATCAAATATAGGTCTTTCTTTTCAAGGATAAGTTATTTGTTATGACCTTGATTCAGCAAGGTGAGCTACAGAAGTGTGTGCCTACCTTTATGTCACGAGTTACCCAACTGAAGTCAATGGAACTACTTGTGCACTAAACATAAGCACATAGTTAAGTACCTTGCTGAATTGGAGCCTACATGAATAGCAGCATGGAAGTATATGTTTGTGGCACACCCATTGATCAGTATTTTTGATTAGATGATGTGAGGGTTGCTTAATATCTCCATGTGTAACTGTTAGGGATAAAGCAATACAAACGGTTATTTTTTTATGTTTCGTTTTTGCTTTTTGTCCCTGGTGGTTATGGAGTTTTGGAATTTGAGATGCCAGATATAGAATATTTTACTATAAAGTCAAATGAGAAATTCCAGGTGTGTTTAAAGTGAAACACCGCCTTGTAATTTGAGCTTTAGGCAAATGAAATCAGAATGCTACAAACTTGAGACCTAATCCTGAAAGGTGCTGAGCACTCACATCCCACATTGATTTAGTGTAAATTAAACTATGGAGCTACTTGATCATGCGGTTGCCCGTTTCATTCACAGAGGGATAAATCTTTTTGAAAATTCAGCCTGGTAAGAGAAAAAAAGAATAATTTTCAATAAAATAGAAACCTCTCAGGATATGAGCTCAAGGCCATTGTAATCTACTACATAACTTTTATGCACTAGACTGCACAGTCTTTTGTTAATATCCATGGGAATTTACAAATGTTAAATTAGTCACTGGAGAACTCCCATATTATTTCGTTAATGTAACAGAAGCATATTGAGAATTACAAAGGAAACACTAATAAAAACCTGAATATAAGGGCTGCAAGGACTCATACAAAGTGCATTCCTATAGGGCATTAAGATCTGGCAATATACAAAATGTCATGCAATTCACACTTAGTAAACCATGTTTTGCGTCTTCTGTAAGAACAACAAATTCTGCATGAGAACTTAAATTGTCTCTATAAATAATACACCTTTTTGAAAGTATTAGGTCAATACAGAAAAACAAAAACAATGGTATCCAAATGGCTGGTATTCTTAGAGCAATGCTCATTGAGCAACTCCCTCATTGAGTTGGATGCGCTAAAGGCAGGCTTATCAGAAGCTGATTTTTCTTTGTATACAACTTCATAAGATAACACAGCTGTTTATTTTTAAATAATTTTTAATCTATTTAAATTTTCACATTGGTGCAAAATTATGGGTTTTATGCATTTTTTTTCTATTATGAATAGTATTGCATGAGTCAGATGCCATTTCGAAAAGCTAATATATTTCTCTTTACATAAAAATGGGTTTGTTTTCATTGTACTAGCACATTTGTGACCTCTTTTCTGGTCTCTCAATTAAATGCTGGGCCAGGGTAAAACCAGCAGGTCACAATCGCTTTGTTTTGCTCATTGTATAAATCAACTAAAACTACTACATCTTAGTGCATGTCAGTTATTTATGACCAAGTCTAATTGAACAAATATGCTTATGAGTCTGGGAGGAGGAGGAGGAGGAGAAGAAGAAGAAGAAGAAGACGAAGGAGAGTCTGGATCACAAATTGACAGAAGTGGGGAAGGTCAAATCAGAAACAAGCAACGAGTCAAAACATTGACCCCTCAAATTAATAAGTGGAAATCCCAAATGATCAACTTCTTTGGACCATGTGTCCTGGGTGTGGCCATTACATAAGTCATAGAATCATAGAATATCAGGGTTGGAAGAGACCTCAGGAGGTCATCTAGTCCAACCCCCCTGCTCAAAGCAGGACCAATCCCCAACTAAATCATCCCAGCCAGGGCTTTGTCAAGCCAGGCCTTAAGAATTTAAATTATTTAAAGTGTTCCTTTGCGAGTGCACAATCCTGATTTGTTTTCATAGGGTGTTTTGCATATACAAAATGGATAGTCACAAGAGCACCTTTTAAAAATCTGTAGATCAAAGCAACCAGCCAGAACATCTTTAACCTGCATAGGATTTAAGTGTGAAACTACATCTTATCAAAAGTGAGCAACCATCCAGAAGACGTAAAATATAACTAGAGCTGGGTGAAAAAATATACAACACAGTGTTTGTTTTTAGTCAAATTCATGAAACACTGGGAAAACTGAGGAATGCAGAATCTGAGGAGGACAGTGGCCTTCCCAAGGCACTGGAAAGCAGGGATTCTTTCCACAAAATACCCTGAAGGAATTCACAGGCCATTGGGTGACAACACAGAAGACAGCGCTAAGGCCTGGTCTACACTAGGAAATTAGGCTAGCATAACTACATAGCTCAGGCAGCATTGGGAGGCAGGCCAGTCCTGGCCTACAGACAACCTGCCAACCTCAAGCATATTCTCACCAGCAACAGCACACTGCGCCATAATAACTCTAACTCAGGAACCAATCCATGCAACAAACCTCGATGCCAACTCTGCCCACACATCTACACCAGCAACACCATCACAGGACCAAACCAGATCAGCCACACCATCACTGGTTCATTCACCTGCACATCTACCAATATAATATACGCCATTATGTGCCAGCAATGTCCCTCTGCTATGTACATCGGCCAAACTGGACAGTCCCTACGAAAAAGGATAAATGGACACAAATCAGATATCAGGAATGGCAATATTCAAAAACCTGTAGGAGAGCACTTCAACCTCACCGGACACACCATAGAAGATTTAAAGGTCAGCATTTTGCAGCAAAAGAACTTCAAGTCCAGACTGCAAAGAGAGACTGCAGAGCTGCAATTCATTTGCAAATTTGACACAATCAATTTGGGATTGAATAGAGATTTTGAATGGCTAACTAACTACAAAAGCAGCTTCTCTTCTCTCGCTATTCACACCTCCAGTTCATCTGCTAGAGGAACACCTCACCCTCCCTGATTAGAGATGATAAGCTGGTTCAGCCTGATTGGACTAACCTTGTTATCTCCCACCTGGTTCTTGCCTACCTATTTATACCTGCCCCTGGATACTTCCACTGCATGCATCCGACGAAGTGGGTATTAGCCCACAAAAGCTTATGCTCTGAAAAAATTTTAGTTAGTCTTTAAGGTGCCACAGGACTCTTTGTCACTTCTGCAATCCCAGACTAACACGGCTACCCCTCTGATTCTCTACATAGCTCAGAATTCTCCTGTTGTTCTAGCTACCGCCCCTCGGGGAGGTGGCTTACTTATGTTGATGGGAGAACCTCTCCCATCAGCATAGGTAGCATCTTCACTGAAGTGCTACAGGAGCACAGAACCAGTGGTGCCACTGTGCCACAGTAGTGGTTTATGCGTAGACAAGCCCTCAGTAGGGTTTGTCAAGGAGGGCTTGCTGAATAGTCTCCCTAGGTTCAACAGCATTGTATCATTAATAAATATCCAACCTCGGAATCTTTAGAATCTGCTGCATTCACTTGATTTATACATACTGTGGCTATGGAAAGGCTGGTTTCCTGGTGCTTTAATATCAAGTCTGGCTATGTCAGTTTCTGGGTTTGAATTTTATTTCCTTATTGTGCTAGTGTTAAACTCAGTCTGTGTTTCCATTGGCCTCTGTGGTGGAAATTGAAGTACATGACTCCTGAGGTGGAAGGTCTCCTAGGCGGTTGTAGTCTGGGCAGGTGTCAGTTTCACTCAATGTATTTTCAATTCCTTCAGTCCAGGTAATTGCCCCAGTAGGGTAGACGTCTGTTTTCATGAGATTAAGTTCTAAACATTCATAAACACAAGAGGGCCAAAGTCTTGCATTTACAATAGTCATCATCCTTTTCCATTAGAGGGGCCTTAATTCTCATTTTCAAATATTAGGGCAAAAACTCATCTCCTGTGGTAGAAGTCAGATAGTCCCAACTTCTGAAGAGTTGTGTGCTTTTTGTTTTTCTTAAATCAGACTCTGACCAAAGCACCATTTCTTCCCTACTGGTGACCAATGAGCTCATTGCCTTTAGAACTGATAAGACCCAGAAGCTCGCTCTCTAAAATGCTATGACCTTGAGGGGCATGCGTTGATCGGACCTCAACTATTCATTGTGGCCATCGGCTGGTGGTGTTTTATCCATTTCACTGGTAATGAAATTTTAAAATCAAAATAGGTCTATTTATTTACATTCATGTTTAAATGCAAACAGAGGGACTATTATAATAATAGTTGCTAGCAAACAGATACGTATATTGAAAGTGCTGGCCCATCATTAAAAGACCTCCTATAGACTGATATGTCCCTCTGGGACTGCTTGGCTTGTTAAGAAAGTTTCAAACTACTGTGTCTCTCTAACAGAAATATAACAATCTAATGAGGCTAAATCCTGCATTCAGAAGCATCTCACGCTTCTATTAGTGTCCCGGAATCCTCAAACATCTCCATTTTGGTTGTTGAAGGTGATTAACTTTGATTTGAAAGACTACAAGATCTCATGACACTTTTATGTTATGATTCTAATTATAGGCACTTAGGCTGAGATTTTCAAAGATGCCTAGGGGATTTAGATGCACATTAAAATGAATGTATATAGTGTGTCTAAATCTGTTGGATAACATTGAAAAAAAGCTCAGCTGCAGTATATAGTTTTTATTGAACCAATTCTTTCTAGTGAATGCGTAATCTACAATGTGGTAAATGGGCCAGGTCCCATCAACCTTGAAGTACGCCAGCTGAGACTATGGACCACTGGGTTTTATAATATCTTAATTAATTCTGTGACTTAAGATGCATTTCCCAAATAGAGAGATGTAGTTTAGCAATGGTTTTCCAACAGCTCACTTAAAATGTAACAGGCCGCTTTGCTTGCCAGTTTTGTGGCTCCTCTAGGTTTCTGATTGTACCATTTGAGAAAAATCAATCTCTTATTTTGCACTTCAGCCAAATGGATAGTCCAGGCAAGGGCTTCAGCTGAGGACTTGTGTCATTCTGACAGGGAAAAAAAACATGTTTTTTTCCATTTCAAGCTCTACAGTTTACAAGCCGCTATTGACAGCTTTGCAGCACTTTTTCCAGGAAAGATCCATCACGGTGGAGCTTCAAGGCACTATTGAGTTTGCTATAAGTGCATTTCTAAATACCCTAACCTGCCAAGTACAACTGTAAATTCCTTAAGTGGTTCCTATCTTTGAATGTGCTCAATAAATGTGAAGAGTGGCAAAGAAACTATATAGATGTTCTGAATCACCTACAAAGCCAGGGAACCCTAAGTGAACACTCTTAGATATGAACAGTATCTCATACTTTTAGGTTCCCCATTTTAACAATAAATTCTTCCAGCGTTAACCTAATTTACAGGCAACCTGATTCTGTTGAGCCACACAGAAAAGTGTAAACGGGGATTTGTTTAACACAAAAACCCTAGAAACTGCAATTTTGTGCATTATAAAGAAATTATTATATGTATAAGGCACAACTCTTAAATGCTACTGCAGAGTATGTCGATGGAAGATTACTTGGAAATAGTGCCTTTATTCTTCAGCCCCATGGCTATCATGGTACATGTTAAAACAAACTATCATTTTTAATGCCCACTTCTGAGGTACCATTACTGTTCACATCAATAACCTGTGTTAAATGTTGTACAGAAGAGCTATCCCAAAATGTAAAGATTTCTAAAAGAATGCGTTACTTTTTGGATCTATATGCATTAGCATAACTATACAAATTATTTCAAATACCATTAAAATACCTACATACAGAATATAATTACAGACCCAAAATATCTGAAAGGTGTATTAAGGTAGTAAAGTCAGGCACTCAGAAGTTAGGCAGTGCCAGAATTGGTGTACAGCCACCTTAGGAATGGTCAGTTGAAGGATCCAGCTGCTAAGGAGTTGCAGGCTGGGAGGAATTCTGGGAAACGGGTGTTTGGGCAGAGGAAGAGTGCCCGAGTTTGCTTGCATGGTTCACAAACATTTATACAACGGTCACTGTGAACCTAGTCTGAGTTTGTAAGAAGAACTGAATCAATGTAAATATTTCACACAGACAAGCTTCTACATGATTATGAACTAATGATTGTAGTCTTTACAGTGTCAAGTACATAAGTGGGGTTTAACAACCAATAACATTGCTTTGGATGGGGGGGCACCAGCTAAAGAGGCGAACACATGTTCTCCCCACGTGTCTTTGCCCCCACCCTGCCGCTGCACTTTCCCTGTCCCCTTCACATTACCTGTGGTGGAGCTCTACCCTCCCGCTGCGCTGGCTCCCCCCGACATGTTTAGCTGCTCTCCCTGGCAGCCAGACCCCAGAGCCACTCCCGGATGCTGCTTGGGAGAGCGCTTGGCTGTGGTGGTAGCAGGCCACCTCCCACCAGAGGTGAAAGTAAGCCGGTCTGCCGCAGAAGGGCATAGCAGCAAGAGCCAGCCCACCTCTTCCGATAGAGGCCGGCCTCTTCTGGTCGAGGCCCCACCCCCTCCTCAGGACTCTGGAGTACCGGTAAGTTCTTTAACTTACTTTCACCCCTGCCTCCCACCCAGGCTTGGCTTTTGGAACAGCGGCTGAGCGTGTTGGAGCCCCTGCTGCCCTCCCACTCCCCCGCCCCCGGCCATCCAGGCTTGCTCACAGTAAGTTCCTGTCTCCAGAAGCTGAGCCTGGGCAGTGTCTGGAGGCAGCCCTACCCTCTGGGGCGTGTATCATTTACATGCCTCGGAGGACACCAATATTGTCCATTTTTAGCATTCCAGCATCTAACACATTGCTATCAAGAGTGCCTCATTAGCTATCAATCCATTCAAATGCAGGAACTATATTTTCTACAGTTCATCTTCCAGAGAGCTACAGGAGCAGCTCAATTTGCTCGAGACACAAGGGAAATTTTTGTGCACATATTGGCCTTTTATATTCCAGTGCAAAGGAGTGGACTGCAAACTAAACTGTGTGATACTTTCAATATAATTTCCCCAAACAAGCAAAATACCCCATGTTCCACTGCAAATTCAAATCTCAACCCTGGTGCTTCTAAGGATTTGCTACATTCAAAAGCACCACAAGTTATTGGCTGGATGCAGAAATCACTGGGTGGGAACTAGAATCAGTCTATGGTTTCTGCACTATAACAATTTACATTCAATGGTTTTGACTGAGTTTTGTTTTGAGTTTTTGGGTCCAGTAAAATTTAAAACTGAAATCAAAATACAAGAGGCAGCAGTGATCCAAAAGCAGAGAAAAGTTTCATGTGAAACCATGACAACTGAGCTTCACAGTGTTACACGCACATAATACCCACAGATGTCTAGGCACACCTCTGAGACATGTCATGATATAACTGCGTAAAGCTGCTTAAATAAGTGAGACATGGGCCATGAAAGACAAATTTTGCAAAACCAAAGATTTTGGAAGCTTGGGCCCACAGTCCATTTATCTGAAACCGCTAAAGTGCTGTGGGGTTAGGTGAAAGGTTCCTGTTTTGGATGATTTCTATTGAAAATGCCTAAAAGTCAGTGCTGCTGTACATAGATATAAGCAAAAGCAGAATATAAACTCTACTGTCCCCTTTGAAGTTTGCTTTTGCTAACATATACTGTACTGAGCCTTGGAAAGGAAATTTAAAGATCAGCTTGTCACACAGGTCAGGGGGTGTAGGAAAAAACATCTGCACCATTTACTCTTAGCCAAGCTAACCTTCAAGACAAAAATCAGTAGCGTATTGACCATGACTTTTAGAAGCAGTGCTTCTTCCCTCCTCTTCTGGCAGCGTGCAGACTCAAATTGCACTTACAATTCTCAAACGGCAGACAAGTAGAGATGAACTTTTGTTTCATTGTAGTGATAGCTTGGACCACAACTACATTAATTTTGTAAACCATAAATGAGAATCCAGCCACGAATCCATGGGATTTTTGTCATCCAATGTATATATATTTAGGGATTATATATTTTTTTCATATCTATGCACACTCATCACTAATGTGAGTGTCTGTGAAGTATTTGTTCTTTTCACCCAACCCTACGCAATCTGAGAACAAAGGTCTGGCTCCTGAGAACTACCAAGTACGAATAACTCCTATGCATCTGATGAAGTGGGCTCTAGCCCACGAAAGCTTATGCTGAAATAAACTTGTTAGTCTCTAAGGTGCCACAAGTCTTCATCTCTTACTTATGGAGACAGACTAACACGGCTGATAATCTTAATCCTATAATAAAGATTATTAATTAAATAATTTCTCTACCAGTTTGGACTCCAAACACAATCTGTGTGGCTGATGACACCATCCACGGTACCTGGCACTAGACAAACACAAGAGTAGCTGACAGTCCCTGCCCCAAAGAGCTTATAAGCTGAATAGACATACCAGACACGGAGTAGGGGAAGGGATGTGCCAGCCAAAGTGCGTGGTGATGGTTTGCGAGCAGCATGTCAGCGCCATGATTCTTTCATTTTTCGGGTGGGGTTCAATTAGTCTGTGACTGGCTAGCTGGACAGACAAAGCGTAGGACCATAGAAGAGAGGGGAGAAGAGGAGCATGGGAACGCAGAAGGAGAGGGGACAGAAAGAGGTTGATGCAAACAGCCAAGCAGCACAGGGGCGAGAATGTCCAGAGTCAGATCTGCAGAAAGCGGGGTGATGACATCACTGATGCTCATAGTCCCTGTTGTAGTCCCTGCTGAGGCTGCCTCTGCACCTGCTTGAGCGTTTCTCAGTCCCCTGTGGCTGTCTCCTCCCTGGAATTTCTTTCTTCCTGAAGCCCACAGAGCTCAGGGGAATGGGTACCACTTGGGGCCTAGTGCCCCGACAGGGGAAGGAGGTTGCCTCTGCACAGTGCTAGGCTTGGAGGCCTCTGGGGCTAGGGGTGCTCCCAGCGGGCCCCACTGTTCTCCCCCAGTACTACAGTATCTGCTGTGGCTTCATAGTTTGTTTGCACTGGCCAGCTACCGTTTTTCTGGTGCATGTACAGGTGAGAGCATGACCTTCATTGCCACTCCCCGGTCACATGACGTGGATCAGGGTTACAAAAGGGTATAACCTACCACGCTTCAGGGGTCAGTATCCACACAGTGGAGGGACTATTGTAACTTTCACTGTGTCTCGCAGCAGTTACACATCTACAGCAATTCTGATTTGGCCTGAGAACAACACTGTGGCTGGTGTCATCAGCCACACAGATTGTGTTTGGAATCCAAACTGGTAGAGAAACTTTTTAATTAAAGGTCAGCCCACCCATGACTGAGTTAAAAATATGATTGCATTTAGCAACTTGAATTTATGACAGCAGCAGGTCCACCAGCAGTGAGTTCCCATCTGCTCTCAGGAGTAAATTGGCACCCAGGCTAAGTAGAGAGTGGTCAGGTTTTTTTATATGTCCCAGGCTGTGTTCCGTGGTTTGTCATGCCTGCTTGGCTTGGCCCAGCATATTAGCACAGCCCAACATTTCTTACATGTCACAGACCACATTTCATGACTCATCATGCACGCACCGATCGATTTTGATTGCCAGAGCACAACATCGTGGGTGTGAGTATTCTGAGATAGGAAGGATCTTGTTGTGGGTCTGCTGCATGCAATGATCTCACTGGCTAACATTTTCCCTTCATCTTGTCACTAAAAATATTATTTATCATGCTGATTTATCATGGCTGTGTTTTTCCACATCCCAGATGAGACAGTGCATCAGGATTCTTAGTGTAAAATCCTATTACAAACGCATGGTTGTTTTGCAGGTCTCCGTGTCTCATCGTTCAAACAAGAATTAATTCACTTGCAATGTACATGACAGGAACATCTTAAGTGAATATTTTTCACTGTATGGCCTTTGAACTTCCAGCTTTGCTCATTGGTAACATTCAATATAACCAAAGAAAAAACACAGATGGGCACAGAATCAGAGGGGTAGCCGTGTTAGTCTGGATTTGTAGAAGCGATGAAGAGTCCTGTGGCACCTTAAAGACTAACAAAAGTATTGAGGCATAAGCTTTTGTGGGCTAATACCCACTTCATCAGGTGCATACAGTCCACTGCATGCATCCGATGAAGTGGGTACTAGCCCACTAAAGCTTATGCTTCAATACTTTTGTTAGTCTTTAAGGGGCCACAGGACTCTGTTGCTTCTACAGATGGGCATAGATTCTAAAAGTGCAACTCCACAAATAACAGCAAACCCTGCACCTACCTTCAAGAACTGGTTAAATATAAGAAAAAAATAGTTCAAAGAAGCAATGGGATTTATATATTCCTTGGAATAAAAGAAAGTACAGCTACCATTTACCTTATTTTCTTGGCCAGTGTGCTTTACTGCGTAATTTGCATACAGGTTTGCACCAGCCTCTGCTATATATAGAGCTATGCAATGTCTGATCAGCAAATCTGGAGTGTGTTTCCATTTCTGTTGGATATAATCCTGGTGGCATTTTTCCATCACTCGATGCATGTTGTCTCATGTTTGTGGTCAAAACCTGTATTCCCCAAACTGATTACAGTATGTAGTATGATCAGGGCTGTCTCTAGTGGGGTGCGGGTCCTGGGACAGATCAGCCTCCCAGCTAGTCTCTTCACCATCCACCCGGTGTGCCCACTCGCCAGGCTGCTGCTTTCCTCCTCGCTATCTGCCTGCCCCTCGCCTCCTCACCCACCTGCCTGCTGCTCGTCTCCCCACTAGTCTCCTCACTGTCGGTCTGGACCACTCCTCTCCCCGTCCACCTGACTGCCACTCTCCTCCTGCCCACCTGCCACTCGCCTACTTACCACAGTTGCCAACTTTCACATGGTAAATAAGCACCTTGACTTTCACAATAAGTCAAAAATCAAGCTAATCCCGTTTCAAAACAAGGCCAAGACAAGCCAATCCCTAAGAACCCCAATGCTCCTTGTGACTAGATCCCCCAGCATGCAGTCTGGGACTGTCATGAGCCCGCTGTGCACCACTGACTCTCTCCTCCCTTGCCTCTCTTGCCCCTTGCCCTTCCTTGCCCCCACCCCCTTGCACCGCTTGCTGGGAGCCGATCAAAAAAAGAGAAGCAACAAGCAACAAAAAACAACGAGCTACAAGCCAAACACTAACCAACAAGCAACTCACAAGC
This sequence comes from Dermatemys mawii, assembly GCA_007922305.1. NCBI lineage: Eukaryota > Metazoa > Chordata > Testudines > Dermatemydidae > Dermatemys > Dermatemys mawii. The sequence continues at coordinate 44,369,171 of ML677341.1, read as the reverse complement.
CAATGAAGCTGAAAACAAGCCCAATTTCAGCAGGTTTTTTTTGCAGGATTGGCATGTCTGCTCCTCATCTGTCTGCCCACCGCTCACGTCCCCCCTAGTCTCCTTGTTGTCTGTCTAGCACCCTGCCCACTCCCCGCATCCATTCACCCATTGCTCTCCTCCTCACTGTCCACCCACCTATCTGCCATTTGCCTCCTCACCCCCCGCCTGCCACTCACCTCTCTGTTTGCCTTCTCACCCTGTTCAGCCACCTGCCTCCCACCTCACCTCTCCATCTGCCTCCTCCCCTGAATATCAGGACAAATAGTGTCCCAGTCACACATCAGCTGGGACACAGGACAAAGGGCTAAATATTGTGACAGTCCCGATTTCATTGAAGTGTTGGGGTTCCTCGAAAGCCAGGGCCCAGGGCAGTTGCCCCGATTCACCCTATCCAAGGAATGGCTCTGAGTATGGTAAGAATACCTCCTAACTCCCTTGCTGTGCAAATTCAGAACAACACCTGCTATGCTAACCTAAAGGCACAAAGAAAACACTCACCTTTACATTGGGGAAGTGCAGGATAAGTCCGTCTCAGGCATGATGAGAGAATGTAGGGGCACTAGCTTAGCACTCAGGGCACCTGCCTTCAATTTCTAGCCTGGCCACTGACCAGCTCTGTGATCAGGGCAAGTGACTTCATCTCACGCTGCCGCAGTTTTCCCTTCCACCCTTTGTATGTCTTCTCTAAGGTAAGTTCTTCGGGTCATGGTCTGGCTCATCCTATCTGTGTACAGCACGTCACACAGTGGACTCCTGACAGGGCTGGGGGTTCTAGGTGTTATTATAATACAAATGTTAGCAACAATAATAAGATGGGAGCTTGGCCCAACTAAAATACAATTTTCCACTACAGTACTTAGCAGAGGGAAAAGAGGCCTTCGTGAAGCCTTGGTTGTCCAGTTAAATTCTGAGATGAGCTTATGTTTTGTCCCACCAAAATGGCACTATGAGACACCAACAGGGTTGTCTGATTTCTCGATTTTTTTTCCTTATACCATTTTGCTGGAATATAATCGGTACCCTCATAAGAACTGGTCATTTATTACGGTGCTAGAATGTTAGCAGCATTTCTTAGAAGTAAGCTGGGTTTTGGAATTGCTCACTGGCAGAGGGTGAAGGGCTTTTTCCACCTGCTGTTAATAATAACTCCACCCTGGGAAGTCCATTTCTTAGGAAGACAGAACACCAAGGTAACCTTGCTGAGGACTCACTGTGTAAACTGAGAGGAACCAGTAGGTGGGCTAGCATCCAATCTAATACGGCAATTCTTATGTCAATAATGTACTCACAAGCCCTAGGAATCAATGTATTAGCTTAGCACCCATGAGCTCAGGAGTCCCTAACAGACCTCCATTCTGAGCTCAGTGTAAAAGAGGATTCCCAAGGATTGCTTTAAAGAATTTATTTTCCTTGGAGCTGGTGGGACATATGTGGGTGGTGGTGGAAGGAGACAAGCAACAGCTGGGGGGAAAGGGGGTATTTTGTGGGTTCAAAATTTCATTTTTACCTTATACAAATTGTGGCAAACATTACATTTTCATATCATTTCACACTGCAAAACTAGAACATTTTGCCCTTCCAGTCACCATGGAAACAATGATTATTGGAAACGATCTGCACTTGAAAGAACATGTTTGCATTCTCGCCAGATGACACAGAAGATAAAACACACGTGCTTGTTAAGTGCTACCTGGCAAAGCTTTCACAGTCAACAAGTAAGGAAAGTCACAAAGGGCCTCTGGACTCTGGCACACGTTGGCCCCAGCTGTGATTATCTCTGATGTGTCTGCTTTTGAAGCCATTATTTTACAAGTGACTACATGGTAAAATGACAACCATGTTTGAATATTTGTTTTATTCAACTAGAAGAATTAGTAACACCCATTAATATGATACATTTTAAATGTTTTTGAAACCATCTATACAAGAGCCTGTACAGCCACCAATATTGTAGCACAACTAGGTGATTGTCTTAAGAAATCGTTAATTCTGCATCTAATCTATCATTTCTATCAAGTGAAAAAACTATTGATATTACATTTTTGAAAATCTTGTTTTAATCTAACCTTATCTTATTATCTGGTCTGGGTCGTTTTGTCTGTCTGACCCTGGTGTTAGGCCCCAGATCTTTATGTAAGCAAGTTCTTAAAAAGACAAATGCTAGATAAATTGTACTGAGCAAATGCACATGAGTTTGGTTCCTATATAGATCTGCTTCCACCACTCCCCATCTGCCCTAATGCATCCGAACCATTTCTCTTGTGTTTAATTCTTTCGAAATTCTGAAAGTCACTGGTGCACTCTTCCAGTTTAAGCTAGCTGCACCCTTCAAAACAAGAACCTGAGCAGATCTTTGTTCCTTCCAGTTATCCTGCAGTAGACAGGTTATTTTTATTTTTAAAGGAATATTGTCAGGCAACTTAGGCCTAATATGTAGGTTTTAATTAAAAGCAAACAACAAAAGCCCAGCAACGCCAGCTTGTCCATGTTGCACATATGGAGTATTTGCTGTTCTGTTTTTCCTTTGTAAATGTAAACTCCGATACAGCATTTAGTATTGATTTGTCCCATTTGAATGATAGGAACATGAATGAGCATGCTGAATTGAATTTTGTCATTTTATTTTAATACTTTTTCATTCAATAGATATTATAGAATAATGACATCTGAGAGCATGACCTGGTCAAACTATAATACTGAGTCCCTACTGCCTCCTTTAGATGGTTTTTCCAAAAACTTTAAAAATGAATCAAACTCAACTATTGTATGTTACTAGGTCTTCTACTTGAAGAACAATAAAGTATAACTCTTTCATGAATAATTCCAAACACTGACTCAAGATAATTGATTACATGAACCAAGGGTTGCAAATTGCAGAGCTAATTGACTTCATCAATATGCAAATACAATACAAGGCAATAAACAGATTCTAGGTATATCAGTACAAAATATAATTGGAATTAATTTCAGCATCACAAAGAATTTTCCTCGAATCTGTTTCAACTCTTAAAAGCCATTTCTGCTTGTCAATTATTCATGTGCAATTTCCAGTTGTAGCAATAGGCGTTGGTGTAGCATTTGTCCCTATATAGTACAGTCCAAAGAGTATCTGAACACTCAGAACATAAGTGTTTCATGGGCCATAGTCTGGGCTTGAGGTCTTTGCATTGATGGTGTGTGATAGGTTGCATGTTACTGTTTATTGCTACTCTTAATTCCTTCTTTCTAGCAGCATTAACCTGTATCCAAAACTGTTTAAATCAACTGCAAGCATCTGGGGGAGATGGTTATAAACGAGCACCTCTCAGCAGCAACCCTTCCTATCCAAAGGGTAAAGCTCTCAAACAGCAAAAAATGGCTCAGTCGCCTTCTCCTGTCCACTTAGCATTCCCTAATGGGATGGAATAAGGAGAGTTAGGTCTGTTTGGCTCCTGCTTATGTTCCCTCTCACTCCATCCCACAGGAGCTGGGAATGAGAGGGAACATAAGAAGTGGGAGATGGAAGGGGACTGAGGACTTGGAAAGGATGCAAAAAATGGAAAAGGGAATGATTTAAATGGAAGAAAGGGGAAAAAATCATATGAGAAAACTGAACAATTAAAAAAATGAGACCTAGCCCGACTGAGGAAAGAAAGGAATGTGTGATTCTGCCCCCAAATGCCATTTTTGGAAAAAAAGTAAGAAAATGGCCAGTCTTGATTCTTTTTTAACAATGTAAACCTGCCTGTTCATTTTTGACTGATTGATTCCCTTGTCTTCATTGTCCTTCCTGATTGCCTCCTTCGTCTGCAGCTAGAATCCAGTGTCATCAAAACACTGCGGGGACAGAGAGTAGCAGTTGTGGCTATCTGAAATGTTGGGAGGCTCTGCCAATCACAAAATGATGTTTGACAGACATGGATTTTCTAAGGATTTATGGTATAGTTCAGAAGAGACACACACAAACCTAAACCAAATATTAATTTGAAGGGTTAGCCCAGGACTTGTGTCTTCTACTGTCCCCATCACTAGTCATTTAGGTTCCATCAGCTCTGTGCGGCCACAACTTCACATCACCACAAATGAAGCCCATTGCAGAGGCCAGCTCATTCATGCAATTCCATCTGTTGCTGAATCCATCTGCCACCTTATGGCATGTGTTTAACTCTGGGACAGATTGGTATAACTTTCCTCAGCTTCCCCAGCTGTAAAATGGGGGGGCCAACAATGCCTAGCCAGTGCTTTGAGTGTTGCAGATGAAAAGCACACTATAAATGCTATGTGTTTTATTATTAGTATTATGACTAATGCTGAGCTAGTGGGGCCTAGCAGCAAGATTAGGCCCCGTTGGAACTTGGAATTAGGAAGAGGACTTTGCTGAGGCCTGGTTTCCTTAATGTGGAGCAAGTAGGATTGGTGAAGAGGAGGGAGAAGGATCTCTGTTGTGCTATGGAGGAGCTGGCAGAGAGAAGGCTTTTTGGTGATTCCCTTCATGCTTTTCCCGTCTCCAAAGAGGGATTGCCATGGGGTGAATGGTAGAAGGTTAGACTCAAACTCTTCCTCCCAAAAGAAGGATCAAGTTTCTTCTTCTGTGTGCTTCTGCCAAGAAAACAAGCAGAGAGGAGTTGCTGATCTCAAACTTCCTCTGCATAGAGGAACTATTAGTGGATATCAGAAAGAAGCTGTAATTATTAATCGGGGAGCTATGAGCTGCTTGTGAGCGCTATAGGGAAGGCCTCATGCAATGCAGATTTTCATTTTTTATTGTTCCGAAGCTATGCATGGCCTTTCAACACCAAAGACAGCTTCCCTGCCCCAAACCACAGCAAAGAGCAGGCCACTAGGATGAGCTGACATCATTTAAAGGCAACAAAAATAAGAATGTCTGATGCTTTACCTAATAGGCTATCAAGACTTCTCCAGGAATGACCTCCCCAGTAGTGGGTAAGAAAAAGAATGTTTCGTTGTTTTCTGTACCTCATGTCTGAACTTTTTCAGTTTTTGCTGGGGAAACTTTCAAAGAGTTAAAGTTCAAGATAAGCAGCCAAAAGTTCATATGTGTGTCTTACCTAGCCTGTGTTTTGAAGTCTCACTCCTTTCCAAGCAATGACAACCACTCTTTCACACGATTCCCTACCTCAACATACCCTAGCTCCCTCCTACTGTGGTGGAAGATCTTCCTAAAGGCTGGAAAAAGAGGATTCTTAAGGCCTCTATTCATGGTAGTGGAAAGGCCCTACTAGTTACAGTTTCTTCTATGTTTCTTTTTAACAGCTTGGGGGCTGGGACTTCAGAGTGTAGGATTAATGGGTTCCACATCTCCCTGTTTCAAATGAAACAGGACTTGCTTTTTGTTTCTGAACTGTTTAAATAAATGATTTCCCCAATGCCCATGCCCCCAACTCCACTGCAAGTTTGGGGTACGAATTCAAGGAGTTATTAATTTGGCTGTCCAAATGAAATTAGTGGGCAGCAGGTTTAAAACAAATAAAAGGGAGTTTTTCTTCACACAGCGCATAGTCAACCTGTGGAACTCCTTGCCTAAGGAGGTTGTGAAGGCTAGAACTATAACAGGTTTTAAAAGAGAACTGGATAAATTCTTGGAGGTTAAGTCCATTAATGGCTATTAGCCAGAATGGGTAAGGAATGGTGTCCCTAGCCTCTGTTTGTCAAAGGGTGGCGATGGATGGCAGGAGAGAGATCAGGTTCACTTACTCTGGGATACCTGGAATTGGCCACTGTCAGCAGACAGGATACTGGGCTGAGTGGACCTTTGGTCTGATCTAGTATGGCCATTTTTATGTTCTTTTCTCCATTTTCCCATTTCTAGTAGTTTGAAACTACTCGTTACATTCTGAAAGCCTCAGCTCCCCAGTGTGGATAGTTGAAGTGCCTAGTGAAATGATGATGGATAGGATGAACAGTCCCTTCATCAGTTTAGCCAAAGAATGGCTGTACAGTAACTGTGCCAGAACTGTTTGTATTGATGTGTTTGCTATAACTTGTGAAATCTCTATAGTGATAGAAGGTTTGCAATTGTTTGTTCATAAAAGTAACTTGAATCAAAGCGTCTGCAGTACGTCATCCTGAGTATTTCTGCCACTCAATGTCAAGAATAGTATCAGTTTAAGATCTGATATAGTACATTTCTCATCTATATACTATATCCAGCAATTGCAAGAGGATCAGCTTTATGCGCTTATGTATCTGTCTCTTTTATTATTCTTATAGTCTGTTCAAAACTTCAGAGTTTTCCTTGTGCTATCCAAAAACCACATGCAGCTTCTTGACTACCTACAAGACTATGTCCTGAGATACAAACTTCCCTTGTACCTCTGTTAACAAGTTACTAAGATTGTTGCACAATAGCTCATTGGATTCAGTAGTTAAAATCTAGAAGTGTGTGTTGTGTGTCTGGTGCATCATTTATTGGTTGCCGATCCTCTGTGCGTGACAATCTGGTTGGGTTTTAGATCTTCAACTTTTGTGGTCCTATTTCTGTCTCACATGGGGCTAGGGCTATGGAGGCTATTCAAGGAAGGAAAGGTGAAAGCTAAACACATTAGGAGTGTGAAGTGCAAATATAGTCAAGAAGTTAACTCGCAATTACTGTGCCTAAACTGAGAGTAGAGAATATATTTAAAACAGAACAAGTTAACTTTTCAGGCAGATTAAATTAAATTTTAGCTCTTATCTGCCTCGCTGAATGCTTTTGAGTTAAACATTTAATACAGTTAAATGTTAAAAAAAATAGTAAACGAGAAGAGAAATGCACTAGGGAGAAAAGATGTAGGTTTGGCTGGGATTTTATAGATGGAGAGATGACATGTGGGAAAATAGAGAAAAATTGTTCCAGGTAATGGCAACTGCAGAGGAGAATGCTCTAAAACTAGTAATACCAAATTATAGGCAGGACCAGAGATGAGGGCCTGAAGGAAGGGGAGAAGAAATGAGGTAGAGTGAAGCAATTTCCTGGAGCATTATAAAATAAGGAGGGCAGTACTGAAGTGTCTCCTTGAGGATATGGGCAATTTCTTCTGAATAAACAATTTAAAAAACCAAAAATCTAAAGCCAAATAAGCAGAGTCTGTTTCTAAGGACTGTTTCAAAAATGTATCTACCCTTGATGTGTTCCACGTCACTTCTGCATCAGCAAATGTAATCACTACAGATACTCATAGAGAAGTTTGTAAGCACTTGTATGCTCATAAATCCTGTATGCTTATCCCTGGGATGACCTTTGGTATTATTTTTAGGGTACCTGTTATCATGGTATTTTGCAGTATTTGTGAATGAAAAAAGCTACTGTACCAAATATAGGGTTGGTCTTAACTACCCACCGTATCGGTGGATAGTGATCAATCTATCTGGGATCGATTTATCGTGTCTGGTCTAGAAGCGATAAATCGATCCCCAAAGGTGCTCCCTGTCACCACCGGTACAGCAAACTTGCCCAGAGACACAAGTGGAGTCGACGGGGGAACCCGCTGCCGCCGTGAGGACGCCAGGTAAGTCGACCTAAAATACGCCAACTTCAGCTATGCTATTCAGGTAGCTGAAGTTGCATATCTTAGGTTGACCTCTCCCCCACTAATGTAGACTTGGCCTTAGTCTCTTACAAAGCAGCCATAATTCAGCCATAAAAGGATAGTAACTCCTGCATGGTTCAGGCTTGAGAACCTCATAAGTTCTCTCTCTCCACTCCAAACCTCTCCAACTCATTCATGAGGATGAGGTTTTGGAGTCCTTAGGAGTTATTTTCATTTTCTGTGAAGGGTAGACCATTCATATCAAGGTCATGGCTATTGATGCTGGATAAGCCCCTTAAATTATAAAAGGTTTCCATTTTGATGTAACAAAGCATATTGTGAATGTTAAATAAGGACTACCATGTTTACAAATACATATAGCAACAGTTACTGTAAAATTAGTGCCTTTTCAATTGCTTCTTTTAATTAAGGTGCAGAGTTGACCGCAAGGGTCATGCTGAATCCTGTAACTCCTTTTGAATCCATTTTGGGTACAGTTTCTCTGCTGGGCTCTTAATTTGAGCACTAATGGAAAATCTCAGGATTACTTGATTTTCTCTCTCTTGCATGCAGTCTTGTGGTGACCTTAAAAGCATTAACTTGTAAGGTCACCGAATTATTTTAGCTGTGGATCAGTTGCTTAATAACAGTTGCTTCAGAGTCATGTAATCATGCAAGAAGCAAGGCTCAAGTCAGTCTTTCATTTTCTGCTTATATATTAATGGACTTAGCCACTCTATGCACAGAAAAAACAAAGCAATTCACAGAACGGTTTGACATTTTGGAGTAAATCTTCCAAATCACATGGAGGAACGTGTGTTTGCAAAAATAATTAGCCATTTTGTCTTCCTATTTGTCCATATCAAATCCTGCTTGGGCATAAAGGATAAATATAATCACCTCCTACACAGTAAAGGCAGAATCTGACAGTATTTTACCATAAGTAGTTAATAGCTTGGCTTTGAATATATAAGTTCTATCTTAAACAAGTTTACAGGCTGCACTAACCAAATGCTAATAATAGATTATTTTTTTTATAATTTCTGGTGGATAAAAATTCAGCCTCATTAAAAAGGAAACTCTCTCTTGATAAAATATTAACTGTTCCATAGGCAACATGGTTGGTTTTGATATTACAATGATTTCAATGTCTGTATTTTTTAATGTTAGAAATATTTATTATTCTAAATAGGACAAAGTATGGGCAAAATGTTAAAACAACAACAAAAAAACGGTAACAGAAGATCGGTTGCTGCCACATGATAAACAATTGTTGAATTATGTTTATTAAATTGGCTCTCAAGTGACAGATAATAAATGCATAGCTCTATTATGCATGCTAAATTCACCATGCTGAAAACTTAAAAGCAGATAGATCAAAACAACAGAGATTAAAAAAAAATCATGAAGACAAAATACAGCAACATCAGTAAGTGACAGGGAAATAATTCAGACTTTAAAATGACTTCTTATTTAGTAACTTGTAACAACAATTTATGAAACTAAATTAGAGGCAAGTCAGAGTTTTTCTGGTATTTTAGATTTACTATATTTTTAGTGTATATAGTTTGAACAGACAGCAGAGAAATTCAGATTCCAAGTAGCCTTTAAAAAGGCTGCAAAAACAATTCCTCCATGTTTTTGTTGCTGGGTTCCATTATTTATTAATGGACAGTGTTTAATTCTTGAAAAGAGGAACAAAAGATTCAGGACTATTCACTCGCTAATCTATTCCATGTGTTTGCCCCCCAGCCCTCACATCACTGCTTCAGTCTTCGAAGAAGTTAAAGCTGTCAGTTGTGTTGTACATTTCCCAGTATAATGCATCCCAAACCAAAGTTACACAAAGTTGCAGAAACACTGAAGGCTATGGGCTCTGTGTTCTTTCCTGTAATCACTACACTGATGCTTTCGCATTGCACAGGTTGCGTTGATGATAGGATATCTGACCGTTGCTCCAACTACGCATTTTAACCTTTGTTTCTGAAAGGTGAAAGGCAGGATTTTTAATCAAGTAGCAGTTTGTCTTTAATTATGAAAAACATAACTGGCATTATCATCTCATTGCAGTTACTAATCGAGAAAGTCCTATTTTCACAAGTAGTGACCCATTGCTGCGTTATCACTCTACTGCTACTCTGTTATGAAGCTGTATTTGTATTTGGCTACCAGCCAGCAAATATTAAAAGGTAATCAAAATGCTTCTCTGCAGTCCAGTTATCAAAGTCACTAACTCTGAAGCTGAGTAAATAACAAAGTCAACCTTTAGTCTGACAGCTTATCAGGAACCTTTCTTCAGGAATCTCTACATCTATTGATAAGAAATCAAATGACATTAGAAATAATTGAATACAAAAAACCCTTGCAAAATAGGTTAGAAGAATTGTTCTTTATATCTTGAGTTAAAAATCAATGATTCAAGGCACCACAATGGTTAGAATTTTATACCTGCAAATATTCATTTAATGCACTATTATACAGTGACATCAATGTATTCATAAATAGTTTGTGCACTTTGGAGAAGCAATCTATCAGGGAATGTTAGCTATACAGTAGGCACATATATTACAATACAAATAGAAAACAAAATTCCTAGAAAAAGCATGTTGAGCACCTTTGTGATAGGGGTTATATGTCTTGTGCTAAACACTATGTAAACCCGAACTTACAAAAACTGAACTCTCACAATAATCGGTTATTTAAATCTTTTTTTTCTGGGTAGTTGGCTCTATGTCATGGGATCACTCTTAGGGGCAGAAGCCTCTGTCATTGGTTGTAATGGGCTGTCTTGTTCATTCAGCTGTAAGCTCAAGTTTTCAGAAGTTAGAAGGGAAGAATTAAAGACAATTTCACTTAAGTCTGATTTTATGGATACTAAATGTGGATCTTGAAAACTTAAAGTTTTCTCCACTAAAACCTGTGTGTTTTCTCGTGTCATTCCCACGTCTGATGGTGACTTCCTTTTCATTCTTGTGTATGATTTGTCCAGATTTTCCATGCCTTGCTCAGTTTTCTGAAATCGCCCAAAGAACCAGATGAAGAACCCGAACAAAGCAAAAGCCAGCAAAGATGGAATAAAGGCCAGACATTTGACATCAAGGCTAACCCCTGTATATCTGCTATGCAAGAACATGTCTTCCTCAGCGTAAGTCCTGTTAGTTAGAGGATTTGTGTTATTTGATCTCCAGTCCCAGGATAATTTGGTTCTGTTAAGGTCCTTTAAGCTTTCTGCGTCCTCCACTGTGTAGATCTTCTTTCCAGGACCAATATATTGACCATATTCATGAGGTTTGTAAAATATTTGATTCTTCCACATGTTTAGATCCAGGATTAAAACCAGAAAGATAATTCCATAGTTAAACCATTTACCTGTTTGAAAAAAGAAAACTGTGTCATCTGATGTCCTTTTTGTAAGTATCACAACCATGCTGATACAGTAAATGCCCCTGAGATAAAATTTTTCTTTCAATTAACATGTAAAACCAAGTTATAATGAAATTCTCATCAGACCCAGATTTATTCTTGAATCTCTCTTAGTGTTTCATAATTATGTCTAGGCACGTAATAAATCATTTTGTGAAGCAGCACAACAGTATATCAATTGAATTCACACTGCAGTTTGTAGGTGACCTGTTGATTAAACCATTAGGTGACATGGTTTACATCAATCAATCTAAAAAGAACTCATTTCAGGATTTGAAAAATAGTTGTATGAAAATTCTCCTTGAAAAGGATACATTTGATAGAACTCTTTGTATGCTAGTGGTGAGAAGCTTTGAAAGAATGACAATTACATTGCTTTAATAGTATGTACTGTGATTCATATGTACTCATGCAGTGAAGCCTACACACGTACATGGGAGGTATGGTGGTTCTGAGACATGGTATCCAAACAACGTACATGATATTGCTTTACTAACTCTATTGTTTGTATAGATGCCATTACAGTATTGTCAGAGCCTACTTATTAACTGGAAACATCTTAAGATCTTACCTTGACATGGTATTAGCAGTGTCCAAGAACTCATCACATTCACATACAGTTAAAGACTGTGAATGCACAAGTATATCTAACTGCTGCATTATGAGCTTTTGCACATAAGACACCAAGGTGTATATTTACTAGTAATCACCAACGTTGATCTGTGTTGATGTTAAGTTTTAGTAAATAAAAATATACACATGAAAGAGAATCTCAAGAAGAGTTACTTTATTGGTCTGGTAATCAGTGGTGTGGTTGAAATTACTGTCAGGTTGTGCACTCATGTTCCGCCATTAATTTGAATGTCTGAGTAAAGTAACCGCTTGTAGTTTGGTATTTGTATTTATGTTTTTAAGGGGCTTTTTTAACCCAGTTGGCCATTTTGGATGAGAATAAACATGAGCATTAATTTTCTTGTGGGTTTGCCCTATCCAGAAACTAAATTACTGAAAGACCAGGGAGGAAATTCTGGTCTCAGTTTCTACAGTGTAAGTCCTCACAAACACCACTGAAGCTATTGGTATTATTCTGGATTTTCATCAGTGTAGCTGACAGCAGAAGTTAGCCCCATATTTCCTATTACTTTAGTCCCTGAAATTGTCCCTGAGACATTAATAATACTCATAAAAATGTAAAATAAACCCCAAATACCAAGAAACACAAATACAAATTCTAAACCATCATGCCCCTAGATGCAAAATGAGGATTTTATTGACCAAAACAGCTTTTGTGCATGGCAATTACCTTTGGAGTCCTGACTACAACTGTAACCTGTTTTGTAATATTTTATGGCACCACACTCATCATCAAACCTCTGTTGTATTTTTCACTCTCAATGGAAAGGTTCCTGCTGGGTTGCACGTACAGTTCCGTTTGCGTGCCAAGCTCAGAGTTGGAAATAGGTCACTAGTGGTTTTCACACCTCCTCCCACACAGGCTATGAGGCCTTCACCTGCATTCAGGAGGGTCCTCTAATGCCTCTTCGGCATGCCTGGAGGAGCTACCTCCTCACATGCTTTCTTCTCTCATTGGCACCACTAGGAAACAGGCTATGTTGCTGTGCTTTTTGTTTCTATGGAAACAAGGCAGGCAGCTCTGCAGAGAGTTTTGCTAGGTGTAGGGGATGGTAGGAAATAAACTGTTACGGGCATTTGTAGGAAGAGTATAATAATGTGCTTCAGGCTGACACACCTGCAAGTGAAGAGGGATAGGAGGAGGAGTAGAAGAGTTTGAAATTAGGAAAAAAATTAAGCATAATGCAACATGTGTTATATTGAGATTGCCATTCCTGTATAGATCTGTAGCTGTCCAGTCCAAAAGGGACCATTATGAGTCTAGACTCCTGCATAACACAGACCAAAGAACATTACCCAATAATTTAATGTCAAGTCCCTAACATCTAGATGGATTAGAGCATACCTTTTAGAAAGACACCCAGTCTTCATTTAAAGACCTGAAGTGATGGAGAATCCACCACATCATTTGATAAGTTGTTACAATGGTTAATTAGCCTCAACGTTAAAAATATTTTCCCTTTATCTAGTCTGAATTTTTTCTAGCTTCAGCTTCTAGCCACTGGGTTTTCTTATGCCTTTGCCTGCTAGATTAAAGAGCTCCTGTCAGAAATATCCTCCCTGTGTAGGTGCTTATGCCCAGATCCTCAAATGTATTTAGGGAACTAATACCTAACCCTAACCCACGGGTGTTAGGCCCCAGAATTCTTTAAGGGCCTGTGCCTTAGAGACTGAGATCAAGTTACGTCTTAACCTTCTTTGTTATAAACTAAATAGATTGAGCTTCTTAAATCTCTCACTGAAAAGCAAGTTTTACAGACTCTGCATCATTTTTCTGGCACGTCTCTGAACCATATGCAGTCTCTCAACACATTTTTTAAAGTGTGGAGACCACAACTAAATACTGTATTTCAATAATAGTCCCACTAATGCCCAGGTGTGGCTCCAGGCACCAGTGCAGCAAGTGCGTGCCTGGGGCGGCAAGCCGCAGGGGGCAGCCTGCTGGCCACTGTTAGATCAGCAGTCAGGTGGCCTTTGGCGTCATGCCTGCGGGAGGTCCGCTCGTCTGGCAGATTCGGTGATGGGCACTCTGAAGCCAAGGGACCGGCGGACCTCCTGCAGAAATGCCACCGAATCAGCGGGACCAGCGGATGTCCCGCAGGCAAGCTGTCAAAGGCCGCCTGAGTGCCGCGCTTGAGGTGGCAAAAAACGTAGAGCTGTCCCTGCTAATGTCATATACTGAGTTCACATCACCTTCCTACTCACAGGTCTTCTCTCCATTGCATCTAAGGATTATATTAACTCTCTTAGACGTAGAATGGCTCTGGGAGCTTATGTTCAAGTGCTTATCCACCTACCTTCTTTTTAGAGTGGCTTCTTTCTAGTGTAGCCCCTCCCTCAAGGAACAGCCGAAGCCTTCTCCCTGATGCTGGCCACTCCCCTCTCCTCATGTGAATAGGCTCCTGTTATTTTTTTCTGATGCTGGGTGCCTTTACCTGAGCTGACTCTTCACTGTGCCAGAGAAACATGAGGTGCTGTCTCTTGGGAAAAATGCATAATGCTGCTATTGGGCAAGGAGTATAAATCCTAGTACATAAGAAATAATATAATACTGCAACAGAACCCCAGCGAAAGAATGACACACCCACAACAATAACATAACAAAGGGGCCTTTATTGGGAGCAGGAAAATAGGATCTGGGGAAGCCTTGTGATAGCACACCAAGAAACAGGCACTAGCACATTAGCAAATCAACAAATGTCCCACTTCCCAACACTCACAGCTCTTCCCAGCTACTAGCTCCCGGCCTGCCAGCATCCCAGGTTACTCCAGGTTAATAAGTAAAATGTTATTTTAATAAAGACAGAAAGTAGGATTTAAGTGGTTCCAAGTAGTAACAGACAGAACAAAGTGAATTATCAAGTAAAATAAAACAAAACACACAATTCTAAGCCTAAGTAATAACACTGAATACAGATAAAATCTCACCCTCAGAGATGTTTCAATAAATTTCTATCACAGACCTAACACCTTTCTAGGCTGGGCACCATCTTTTCACCTGGTACAGCCCTCGTTCCAGCTCAGGTGGTAGCTAGAGGATTTCTCATGATGGCAGCCCCATTTGTTCTGTTCCACTCCCTTATATATCTTCTGCATAAGGCGGGAATCCTTTGTCCCTCTCTGGGCTCCCACCCCCTCCTTCCAAATGGAAAAGAACCAGGTTAAAGATGGATTCCAGGTTAGGTGATATGATCACATGTCATGGTAAGACTGCATTACCCACTTGCCAGCACACAGGTATACAGGAAGACTTACAAATAAAACAGAGGCATCTACAGTCAATTGTCCTGGTTAATGAGAGCCATCAAGATTCCAGACCACCATTAATGGCCCATGCTTTGCATAATTACAATAGGCCCTCCGAGTTATATTTTATATTTCTAGTTTCAGATACAAGAATGATACATTCATACAAATGGGACAAACACATTCAGTAGATTATAAGCTTTGTAATGATACCTTACAAGAGACCTTTTGCACGAAGCATACCCCAGTTACGTTATAACACTGTAGTATATTTTATAAAATTATATAGAGCGCAATGTCACAGGTGGGAGATGGTGGAAGGAGGGTGAGGGAAGAGTCAGTGGGGAAGGCAGAAGGATGGGATAGTGCAGGGGGAAGAAAAGGGGATAGGAAAATGGGGGAAGTGGAAGCCCCACATGCAGCATCCCCTCACCACCAGCAGCAGCGGGGGCTCCTCAGTTAAGCTGGCCTCCCCTCTCCCTCAAGCACGGGCAGCCCACCTCCAGTGTGTACCTCTGCGGCAGGTACGCCCTCCAGTGCCCTCCAAATGCTCCCTCCCATAGTCCCTAAATATCCCTCCCAGTACACAGAGACCCCCAGCACCTTCCCAAATACCGCCTCCCATTCCCCCTCTCCCTGGTAGTGTCCTCTAGTTGGGTACTTGAAACATGGTAACTCTAGGGGTTGCTCCATTCTCACAGCCTTGGTTTTTGGAGCTGGCGGGAGCGAGTCAGCCCTACCAGCAGCCGCCAGTCTCCAGCACCTGGGCTGGGCACCAGGCTCGTGCAATGGCTGTGTGACCACAAGCCCAGAAGCCATGGGGCTGGGGCAGGGCAGTCACGGGGAACAAGGGGAAATTCTGCTCTGTGTGTGGGGAAAGTGACCTGGCTGCAATGGCAGGTTCCTGGGTGGAGAGTGGGGTGTGACTGGGTTGCTGAGAGGCAGGTGCCAAAGGGGGATGAGTATTCCAGGAAGTTCCTCAGGGAGCATTTCCTGGCAGCCATGCTCCATTGGCAGAGCCCAGCTTCAGGGGGTATCGCCGGCCAGCGCCAGGCTCCTTCAGGACGGAGGCAAGAGTGTGTCAGGGGCGCAACTCGGAGCTGTGCTGCCCGCCCTGCCTGGGGAGTGCCTGGCCGTGTAGAGGTGGCCCAGCTCAGGGCAGGGAGGGCTTCCAGGCAAGCATCCATCCAGCACCCCAGCTCCCATAGCACAGAGAGCCAGAGGTCCGAGTGGGCCAGGCAGCTCCCACCAGCTTCCAATCTGCTGGCTCCTGGAAGGAGATAATGGTTTTCAAACTGTGGGGTGCACCCATTAATGAGGCACGTCCCACAGTTTGAAAATCCCTGTGCTAAATGGGAGGCAGAAATCTGGGGGAGCATGTGACCCCGTGTGCCCCCTTCACGTTACCTTTAGTGAGTGCAAATATGATTGCTCACCCTGGGTGCTAAAAAGCTTAGTTGTGGCTCTGCTCACCTGGCTCCCAGTCCAGAGTCCCGTGGAGGTCTCGGCTGGTTCTCAGTAGCCAGAGCCAGGTCAGCTCTCTGCCACTCTGGATGCTGGTCTCAGCAGGACTGGAACTGCCTAACTCATGGACTGGATCCCCAGCAGCTCAAAGGCCCCATCTATGGGGAGTGGGACCTAGGCTGTTCTGCTTCTCTCTCAGCTCCCAATTCAAAAGAAGCTCAAAACTCAAACTACACCTACTCTCTTTGCCTCTGAGTCAGGCTGACCCCTCCCATGGAGGGATCTGAGCAGCCCTGGTTCATCACTGGCCCAGCAACTGCTTTTCCAGATCACCCCATGCAGAAGCTTCATTACTGGGATCAGCAGGAGGTTCCAGTCCACCAGTCTGTGTGTCACCTGCGAACATTACCAGCAATTTTCTTCTCAAATTAATGATAATGAATGGGACTGGACCAAAACTACCCCTTCAAGACTCCACTAGAAACCACATAGTTCATGATTTCCAGCTTTCAGCTACAGTATTTCATGTTTTGTAGATGAAAACGAAAGCTGGGAAACTGGAGTCACACATTATGAAATCTTAATGTCAGCCACATCTAAACAAATCGTTTTAAGCAATGCGGCCACCATTGCTCTAGCATGGGTTCAGCTCCACGCATGTGCATGCAGTCAGGAGCACGAGCGTACAATGGCCACTGGCATTTTTGCCACCATGTTAGTTAGCCTTGCCTACAGCAGGGCTTTAGCCCAGAAGCTGCCTAAAGTGGGAATTTAAGAACGGCCATGCAGAGTCAGACCAATGTTCCATGTAGCCCAGTATCCTGTTCCGACAGTGGCAGGTGCCAGATACATCAGAGGGAATGAACAAAACAGGGCAATTTGTCCAGTGATACATCCCCTGTTGTCCAGTCCCAGGTCCTAGCAATCAGACGTTTAGGGACACCTAGAGTATGGGGTTGTGTCACTGACCATCTTGGCTAATAGCCATTGATGGACCTATCCTCCGTGGGCTTAGCTAATTTTTTTAACCCAGTTATATTTTGGCCTTTACAGCATCTCCTGGCAATGAGTTCCATAAGTTGACTGTGCGTTGGATGAAGTATTTCCTTATGTTACTTTTAAACCTGCTGCCTATTCATTTCATTGAGTGACCCCTGGTTTGTGTGTTTAGGTGAACACTTCCCTATTCACTTTTCCTTTACCATTCACAATTTTATAGATCTCTATCATCTCCCTCCCTCAGTCACTGCTTTTCCAAGCTGAACAGTCCCAATCTGTTTACTTTGTCCTCATATGGAAGCTGTTGTATGTAGTAATTATACTCAGTGCCGCACTCAAGGGTGAAAGCACGTGCCATCAAGCAGTCAGCACAAAACCTCTAACATACATTTGGGAAATGGGCAAACATTTAGTTACTGGTCCAGCAAAGGATGCAAACATACATCCTTGAAACATACATCCCATTGAAATCTCTGAGACTCCTCATGTGTTTGAAGTTCAGCAAGTGAGTAGGGGCTTTGCTCGATGAGGATCTTATATATGAACAAGTCTTTTAATTGAAAGGTGTTTTTTTAAAGCAATCAGTCAATGAAAATAAGAAACTTTTATTATTACATAAGCTATTAGCTATATGCCCCTGTTATTTCACAGAGAAAGTGTAATGTATCTCCACATGGAGCTGTGGTAGTATTCCATCTATTATTTCCACTAACCTTTCCAATAAAGTTATTTCACTGTCTCTTCTAATGATGTTGCATTCACTTCACAGTTTTTAGCAGATTAGTTCCTTTATATTTTGGTGGTGTAATGAAACATTGATTTTCAAAACTGCGATTGTCAAGGCAATTTTGTTTTTGTAGCTGATGAAAAGTAATAAAACAACAGGCTAATTAATTTTAAAAGTTACTACATCAACCAACATGTCTTTAATCAGCTGAACAAATGACAGCACAACTTAGATTAAGATGATATTCCTTCCAGCTGGGACCAAAATACCACAAAAACCTATTTTGTGTTTCTTTTTCTTTCTTTTGCCTGTTTTAATGTCTTGATGTCATTAGGTATGACTGTGTGGGTCAGATGATGAGCCCGTTTGATAAATAAAATGGAAACAATGTGTTGTAGACACAAGAACTATGAGTGGCTGTAAGCTACCTAGGGATTCCCACTAGGGTGACATGGGGATTCCCACCTCCTAGATTTGCCAGGTTTATGTCTCCTTTATACCAGAAAAGTAGCACAAAGGGACCAAGTAGATCCAAAGGTTGAGCCTCAGTTTATCAGATATTCCTGGATATCTGTGTTTAAAATGAGGGGACCTTTTATCTTAGAATTTGCTCTCACAGTTAAAGTAGGGATTTTTCATTTTACCCTTTTTATACTTTTACCCTTGCATCTGATTTGTCCATTAAATATTGAAATCTGTCCACTTTTAAAAGGTCTCCGAAGGCATACGTGTTCTTACACACAGGAGTGGGGTGTCCGACACCTAGGTTGCAATCCCAATGACACTCACTTGTATGATCTGGGCAAGGCACTCAGCCCAGAATCAAAGCTGACCTCTGATTTGAGGTGCCTTTGTTCTGGTGGGTCCAGCGTGCGAGAGCGCCCCAGAAAGCCTGTCCCAGGTAGAGATGGGGACCTACAGTTCCCACTGAAGCCAATGGAATTGTTGCTGCATGTATTAAAATCAGGCTCAAGCAGCCTCAAGTTCCGCACCCAAAACCAGAGTCTACTTCAGAAAATATTGGCCATAACCTCTTTTGTCTCAGTTGCCCTACACGTAATGTGTGGATAAAAATGCTCACCCCTCTCTGTCCTTGGGTAGCTGCGTGCTTTGCTGCTATCTGGTGTTATTCGATAGATGCATACACATAGACTTGTATACAGCTGAAGCAAACAGGAAACCCTCTGAGATTTCTCTCAGAACCTGTGTGCCTCGGTTGCTTTGTTTTTGCCTCTAACTGTTCTATTTTTGCCTACAGGCTCCCTCAGGCAGTGCTCTGTGCAGACAGTGCTCATCCTGGACCTAGACATGCTACTTTTGGGTTAGCTCCACAAGCCATCCTTGCCATGCAGATGACAACCACCACTGAGACACTTTCACCTCTGGTTGGATGGCCTAGTCCTTTCTGAGATGAATGTTAATACCTCTCCCAAAACTGCCCAATAAGGAGCCTTAGTGAACGGAGAGCCCAATCTCCCTCCGCCCCTCTGTTTTGACACTTGACACGCAGCATTTCCAACTTGAACCCTACCCACAGAGTTCGGGTAGCTCAAAACTCTGGATCTCCTGTGCGGTAGAATAATATGTTGGTATTAAAAAATACTAGCCTGGCCTCTAGATGCATTTTTAAGAACGAAAGAATATGAAGGTTCAGTAACAACATTTCCTTTTAAGTCGTACAGATTTCCCTGGGTACTGTAGAAACTAGGCTACATTGTGTATTTTCATAAACTGCAGCCCAGGAAGGAAAGCACATGCACTGCAGTGAACCATCTGTCAAGGGAAATCCAGATGATTTAAGCAGATGCAAAAATTCAAGCTCTTTCTGATATTCAGAGACAAAAGCAAGTATGAAAATAAGATACAAATATTTAACATGGACTAAATACATATTAAGAATTCCTAGGTACAAAAGAATTAAGGTAGGAAGCAATACTCTCTTTCCAGGAAAAAATGAATATTGTTTTTATAATAAATGAGAATTAGACTAAAGTATGAGAACTAGGGCCGCAAGATGTCAGTTCTGCCGTACTGCCAACTCCAGGAGGTTCAAAAATCATGAGATTGGCTTAAAAACACTACATTGAGGGTTCTTTGTATTTGTCTTCTGGGTCTGTTCGGTGTGGAGTTGGGGTTTTTTGAGTTGGGGTTTCCTGCAACCATGAAGTCTATTTTTTTAAAATGAGCGCTGAGATTCTTGTACAAACACATGACTCCAGGCGCCAAGAAAAACACCAAATAATACAAGATGTACTATAAAATCATGAGAATTATAACCACAAACTCTTCAAGCCGCACTGAATACAGCGAAAATACACTGAGCAGAGTAGAGAAAATGTGGCTAAGCAACCCTTTGCACTAACCGGATCTTCGTGATGCTCTAATTTAGGCTGACTTCTGACAGCCTCAAGGGGCCAAAAGAGCAGCTCAGTATATGGGAGCAGCCCAGCTGTGCCCCCTTTTCTCCAGTCATGCTCACTTTTCCCTGTTCTGCTAGTGGCAGCTAGCTCTGTGTCAGCACTGAACTACCCTTACATGGGCCGGCTCTTTCACTAGGCTGGTTTTACTAACAGATTACACTGGGGATGCTCTGCAAACCAGCTGCACCCACATCAGATCTGACCAGGGATCAAAATCTGAATCCAGGTCAAGACCTCATGGGTGGACAATATTTAGAGTCTGGATCCAGATCCCAGTTTTTCAGCTTACACTCATCCCTATACTAAACTAAACATTGGTTTCATCCCTAGACTCCTCTACTTCACCATTATTATTAACAAGAAAGGGCATTTTTTTTCCAAAAGAGATCAGTTTGAATTAGGCATTCTTATTAGGCTACTGTCTTAAATATTTTAATTGATTATTCCTGATTTTTTCATTAGCTCCTTGATTTGAATTGAGAATTGCTATGTCTGCACACAGTAACTAGAGCTTGAAAATGCTGTAAGATGGTGGAAAGCTGACAGCAAGAACAGATGGTCCAGGTAAAACATCCACCCAAATGAAGGTTCTCATGCCATCTATGTTAACAGCTGTTTTTAGATATCCTGAAGGGTGGCATAGCACTGAGATAAAACAGGCACTCAGTAACCAGGGTATGTGACATGCACTCAAACGGATTGATTTGTCTAGTAAATCTAATAAATGGGTCTTATTAATTCTGAGCCAGGAGAGAAAATATTTCTTAGTCCCTATTCACAAGCTCATTCTCATTCAAGTACGCCTCGTCTCCAAAAAATCAAAGAGACCTCCATTTCTTTCTGCAGAGAACTCTATAATGCATAGGTATCTGTTTCCCTTCACTGGTCTGTTTTGAAACAGCAGCACAGACAGTAGTTAAAGGAAAGATTTCAGCTGTTGTAGTTGTTTCTTTTTGTCAATACCTTATTTTCTTTAAAGTTGTTCATTTTCCCTTCTCTTGCACAACCTTCAACCATCAATACCTCTGACTTCTCTGCATCCCTGAGTCACTCTTCCTTGCCCTTTATTCCCTCTTCTTCCATTCATTGTTTTGTCATCTACACTCTGTACCACCCTTAATTCCTTTGTCTCCTTCTGTCACTGCGGAGTCTCCCCTACCAATCATCAGCCATGGTTCACATTCCCATCCATTTCCTTGTCTCCTGCTCAAACAATAGTTAACAGCTCTGGATTAAATCTAGGGACCTTGTGCACTTGCTCCACAGTAAATTCATGTTCTCCATCTTCAGGGCTGCTCCTCACAAAACACCATGACTTCTCCACTGTTCTTGAATCCAGTACCCACAACCTATGTCATATAGCTGTGACCTCTGACACCTTCCTAGAGCTCTCTCTTCCTCTCCTTTCTCTGTCTACACAAGACATCGCTGACTTCAAAGAGAAGATTTTTGTACTCCCTTCATGTGCACATTTGCCCCTCCCTCTATTTCTCCTCCTTTCGTCTGTATAGTGGCCTTTAGGTCACACACATGCTCCTAATTTCCAATCCCTCCTGCAATCCCTTTGTTTCTATCCCTTCACCGTTACTGACCTCTCTTGCCATACTCTTACCTATTACCTCTTTTGTCTCTTTTCTCTCAGTTTTAAGGCATACCCGACAGAACACAACCTCCAAAAACAGCCCTTTCCCCCATCTGTCTTTCCTACTACCAGCCCATTTGCCTCCTCCTTTTCAATCATCAATTTACAATTGCTGCACTGATTTCCTTCCCTCTAGCTCAGGGGTTCTCAGGATAAATTATTTGGTGGCCTCAAAATGCAGCCACCAACTCTTGCAGATGGTCACTCTCACACCTTTTCCTAAAATACTTAATTAGCATTAGGAAAAACAAATACATTTGCACATAGATATGTCTAAATCTTTGTAACTTATTTATTGCTAGCTAGTAAGTCTGCTATGAAAAGTGATAGTAAACATACAAGAATCACTTTTCACAGCAGACTTAACCCCAACAAATCTGGGGACAAATTAAGCCCTAGATGAGGGAACGGGGGAGGCAGCAGGGTCCAGGGGTGATGGGGCTGAGTGGGTGGGTGAGTAGCCAGAGGAGGCAGCAGGGAGGGAGGAGAGGGGCAGAGCCTGAAGCCCCGCGGCCAGAGCCTGAAGCCCTGCAGCTAGAGCCTGAAGGCCGCCACCCAAGGGATGAAGCCCAAAGCCTGAGCTCCATTGCTCCTGGGAAGGTGGGGAACTTACCAGTTGCCTGCTCCTCCAGGATTGTGCCCTAGGTGTCTCCAGAGGGGGACATGGCCCAAGGCTATGTCCCCAGGAGTACCAAGGAGGAAGAGGGGCTGCTGCTCCCACCCCATCAGAGCCCAGGAGGTTGTGGCTACAATAAAAGCCCTTAGTGGCTGCATGTGGCCATGGTGGTTGCATTTGAGAAACACTGCACTAGCTCATGTCTAGATCCCCTCCAGTCTGATTTCTGTTTTATTGAAAATGCCATCTCCAAAGTCTTACAAAATGTCCTTCTGTCTTAGCCATAGGTGCTTAGTTCCATCCTGTTTGACCTTCAGTACTGTTCATCAATCCCTCCTTCTTGGCAACTTCTTTTCCCTTGCCTTTTGTGACTCTGTCCTCTCATGGCTCATCTACTTTCTCTCTGACCTCATCTTATGCATATTCTTCGATGTCTCTTTCTCCTTCCATCTGGGAATCCCATATGGCTCTATCCTTAGCCCCTTCACTTACACTTCACTTCTGGATAATACTGTCTGCTACTATGGTTTCTACCACTTTCCCATGGTACCAAGTTTAAACTACCCATCCTCAGCCTCAAGGCCTTATTCAGTTCCACCCTGGCCACCATATCACTGTTTCACTCATTTCTTCTTCCTTTACTCTATCAACACTGCCATTCTCAACATTCTCCAACTCCTGTATTTGACCTTGTTCTATGCTGCCCCCATGTATGGAATGGCTTCCCTTTCTTATGACACAAAAAGCAACCCCTTTCACAATACAATCTCTCCTAAAACACACACATGCTTATTCAATGAGGCATAGTACTACCCTTCAGCCCACATCTTACAGCCCCCTTTGCCCTCATGGCTCTTGCACTGAGCATGACTCAGTCATACTTTAGCACTGGGTCCTTTATTTCTAAATTCACCACGCTTTAGAACATCTACAACCCCTTTTGACTTGTGATCACTCGGCTGTCTGCTTCTGGGTAAAGGACTGACAAAAGTGTAGCTTTAGACCAGAGATCGGCAACCTTTGGCATGTGGCCTGTCAGGGAAATCCCCTGACGGGCGGGGATGGTGTGTTTACCTGCATCATCACAGGTTCGGCCAATCGCAGCTCCCACTGGCTGTAGTTTGCGGTTCCAGGCCAATGGGGGCTGCAGAAAGGAGCGGCCAGCACATCCCTTGGCCCATGCCACTTCCCGAGCCCCCATTGGCCTGTAACAGTGAACTGTGGCCAGTGGGAGCTGCGATTACCTGCAGTGTGCACAGGTTCGGCCAAACAAACTGTCCCAGCCCGCCAGCGGATTTCCCTGATGAGTTGCATGCCAAAGGTTGCCGATCCCTCCTCTAGATAGCCTTTCCTGGATGAGAATGACTGGAGTTAAGAAAGAATATAATCAAAAAGCATATTGAAGTGATCTGAAAGCAGAATAGATCAAAATGTAATAAGCTGTTAATTCCCCTGGAGAATTGTTTCAGATAAATATGATTTCTGCAGCAACAATGGGTAGTATTTAATGGCACAAGAAGTTGTGAACTCCTTGGAGAACTGTAGGCCTGTTTGGTTCATGGAATACAGTAGACTCTCGATTATGCAGGATTGGGTTAACCAGAAAGTGGATTAACCAGGATGTCAAAAAAAACCAAACCCACGTAACTCGCAGGTCTGGCTCTGGGTTTGCCGCCACCCCAAATACACAAAAAAAACCCCCACCAGGGCACAGGACAGCCAGTGAACCAACATCCCCTCCCCCCGGCGCAGAGTGGCTGGTGAACCAACCCCCCCTCCCCATATTTCCTATGGATGGTGATTATCCAGGATTTTATTAACCAGGATTAATTTTTTCCCTATCATCTTGGATAACTGAGAGTCTACTGTATATATTCTTGTTCTCTTCACCAATGGGTTATTTTGAAGAAAAAACATAATCCAGTTAAAAATCATACGGTCAACAGACTCACCCCAACAGAAAAGAGTACCATGTGAGATAGCTATCACCACGTATAAAATTACATACCTGTTATATGTATGTGATATTCATCCTTGAAGATCTTTTGGAAGTAAGGTAGTTTGAACTGCAGATGTGCATATGGCAAGCCAGGAAGATTTACATCAACATCACCCATGAAATGTGGAAACTCCCAGTCCTGTTAAAGAATGAACAGAAAAAGTAACTTCTCAGAATATATTACCCCCTTATAAAACAGTATAAATTAATAATAGAGAAAGGATTCTGACAAGTAATATGGCAAAACACAAAAATATGGCAAGGTCTTGGAACATATTGGGGACATTTTGTTTCAGGGAGACAGCCATTTTAGAGTTCGTTCTGACTAATTGGGAGGAATTGGTTGAGAATCTGAAGGCAAGCTGGGTAAAAGTGATCGTGAAATTACAGATTTCATTATTCTAAGGAAAGGAGGGAGTGAGATCAGCTGAATGAGGAAAATGGACTTCAAAAAAGCAGACTTTAACAAACTCAGAGAACTGGGAAGGTAGGTCCCATAAGAAGAAAATCTAAGGGAAAAAGGAGTTCAGGAGAGCTGGCAATTTCTCATAGAGACACTATAAAAGGTACAACAGCAAACTATTCAGATGCGGAGGAAAGATCAGAAGAATAGTAAGAGGCCAGTATGGTTCCATCAGGAATTCTTTAATGATCTGAAAATCAAAAAGGTGTCATGCAAAAAATAGCAACATGGACAAATTGCTAAGGAGGAATACCAAAGAACAGCACAAGCATGTAGGAACATAATCGGAAAAGCTAAGGCACAAAATGCATTACACCTAACAAAGCACATAAAAAGCAATTAAGAAGTAGTTCTATAAATACATTTGGAGCAAGAGAAAGATAAGCAAAGTGTAGGTTCTCTACTTATCGGGGAAGGAGAGCTAATAATAGATGACATAAACAAGGCTAATGCCTATTTTTGCTTCAGTCTTCACTAAAAAGATAAATTGTGACCTGATACTTAACACAATTAATATTAACAACAAGGAGGAAGATGGAGAAAAGCAAAATAGTGAAAGAACTGT
This sequence comes from Dermatemys mawii, assembly GCA_007922305.1. Lineage (NCBI taxonomy): Eukaryota > Metazoa > Chordata > Testudines > Dermatemydidae > Dermatemys > Dermatemys mawii. The sequence continues at coordinate 44,343,424 of ML677341.1, read as the reverse complement.
CAAATAGTATTTTGGTAAATTAGACATATTTAAATCAACAGGACCTGATGAAATTCATCCTATGGTACTTAAGGAACTAGCTGAAGCAATCTCAGAATCATCAGCAATTATTTTTGAGGACTCCTGGAGGATAGGTACTATATTTTCCCCCTTCATACCTTTAAAAAGGGGAACAAAGAGGACCTGGGGAATTACAAAACAGTCAGCCTAGTTTAGATACCATGAAAGATACTGGAATGAATTATTAAACAATCAGTTTGCAAGCACCTAGAGTAGAAAATGGTTATGAGTAATAGCCAATATGGATTTGACAAGGACATATCATGCCAAATCAAACTAATTTCCTTCTTTGACAGGGTTCTTGGCCTAGTGGATGGGAGGAAGCTGTAGATGTAATATTTTTTAATTTTAGTAACACTTTGGACACAGTCTGACATGACAGTGTCATAAACAAACTATGGAAATGTGGTCTAAATGAAACTACTATAATGTGGGTGCAAAACGAGTTGACAGACTGTACTTAAAGAATAGTTATCAATGGTTTGCTGTCAAACTGGGGGACATATCTAGGGGGGTTTACTTGGATAATGATGTGGAGAATATGCTTATAAAATTTGTGGATGACACCAAGCTGTGAAAGTTTTCTAGCACTTTGGAGGAGGAGGATTAGAACTCAAAATGATCTTGACAAATTGATTGATTGGTCTGAAATCAGCAAGATGAAATTTGCTACAGACAAGTGCAAAGTAGTAAACTTAGGATGGAAAACTACAAAATGGGGAATAAATGGCTAGGCAACTGTACAGACAGCAGTAGTACTTCTGATAATGATCTGGGGGTTATAATCATTAAAAAAATGAATGAGAATTAACAGTGTGATGCAGTTGCAAAAAAAGCCAATATTCTGTGTCCAGTTCTGAGTGCCAAACTTTAAGAAAGATGTGGACAAATTGGTGAAAATCCAGAGAACAAAAATGATGAAAGGCTTCGAAAATCTGACCCATGAGAAAAAGTTAAAAAAACTGGGCATATTTAGTCTTGAGAAAAAGAAGACTGGGAGGGTGGGGACCGGATAACCATCTTCAAATACATTAAGAGAATAGTGATCGATTGTTGTCCATGCCCTCTGAAGGTATGACAAGAGGTAATTGGCTTAATCTGCAGCAAGGGAGGTCTACGTTAGATATTACGAAAAACTTTCTAACTATAAGGATAGTTAAGCACTGGAATAGGTTTCCAAGGAAGGTTGTGGAATCCCCATCACTGGAGGTTTTTAAGAACAGGTTAGATAAACGGGATGGTCAACACAGAGGACTAGATGACCTTTCAAAGTCGCTTACAGTCCTACATTTCTATGACTCTGTGCTTTCCTTTATAGCCACCTGCTAAGTGAATATTTCTAAATTAACCTTGAGTGAGCCACCCAAATTGGAATATTGTTTACATTAGAATATGTGAGCTGATTATGACTTTAAATGCATATAATTATGCACTTAGATATTCACTTCAAAATGGTAATGATAAACCTATAGTATCTACTAATAGCACAAAATTAATCTAAGTGTATGTATGCCTATTCCTGGCATTTTAGAAAAGGAAATTAGATTCATGATACATTTAATTATAAAAACTTAATCAGAAACTGATTCTTTTCACCTGCAGTAATAGTCTTAGCTTCTGTGATTAACTTGGCAAACAATTTATACATAACAAATCTGGCAAGAAGGGGCCTGACCCTGAAAGTGCTATGCATGCAGAACTCCAACAGAAGACAATTGTGTCCAATTTGTGTGTTACTTCTCACAGACATAGCACTGTGGAACACACTATAATAATGTCTGTCCCTGTTTTTTGAAGTGAATCCATGACCTAAAGTGAGCTCCAAGATCAGGATAAAATTTTTAAAAATCCACCAGTTTTTAACATGCATATCAATCCACTAACCTTAACTTTAAAAAGTCACTCACAGTATTAAAATTTGCAATAACATGAATAAGGCAAAAGAAGCCTTAAATAACCTTAGCAATAATAGAGATCTTAAAATACTAATTTCCCAAACTAAGATAGAAGTTGCATTTAAAGCTTTGTTTGTATTACAAGGAAACTAGTTTTAGTTGTGTTAATCATGTATTGTTGCTTAGGTAGTTTATTAAAGCACTATAAATCATATATAAATGTCATCACCATTGTTTCATGTATTAATTTGGCAAAGATGTTACCTTCATAGTACAAGCGACAAGTGTTGGACCTGTTGACCAATGTATGCTGGGCTAATTATATAAGAATCACATTATTAATATATATAACATCACATATATTAATATGCACAAAGCACATTATATCAATATACATGATATTGTATACATTTTCAGCAGTTACGTGTCCTAAATTAGCCTGTCTTTTTATAATCCTGTTTACTTATGCTAACTAACACTTTACAAATCTGAAGTCAGCTTTGGCATTAGAAACTTGTTAAAGGCTAAATACATTAATGTTCTGCTCTGGTACAAGCTGGGGAGGCACCTTCACAGACCAGTATCTGGAATGATAGTTCCCAAAACAAAAATAAGGCAAGGTCCAGAACAAGAAGTTAAGGAACTGGGACGAACAGGTGTGTTGAGATTTTAGTAGCGTATAAAGGTTTTTGTAGCTTGTAAAATCATCCAATAAATACTAACAGCTGAAATGTATACGTCTGGGAGCACATCTTCTCTGTGAGATCAGTTTAAATATGCTGCATGAGAAGCTTCCCAGAAACTGGTATTATATTAAGCCTTTCTTCCTGTACTATATTATCATTGACTTTTAGCAATAAACCTGATTGCTATTGGTTATTTTGTCTCTTGAATATATTTCATAACAAACCAAAGTATGCTCAAGCAATTGACTGTGCAATTTATCAACAGTCCTCAGCACAATCTGTCCCAGTGAGTTCAAATACTTCCTCCTATTTACTTTTTGCAGTGTTGTTATAGTCATCTTGGTCTCAGGATATGAAAGAGACAAGAGGGGTGAGGTAATATCTTTTACTGGACCAACTTCTGTTGGTGGAAGGCACAAGCTTTCGAGCTATACATAGCTCTTCTTCAGGTCTGGGGAAGGAAGCAGAGTGTCTGAGATAAATACAAATCCCTTTACAGACTGTCAAGAGAAGGGGTAACACATGTTCGAGGCAGCCACTTGAAATAAAGTGGGCAGCTGGGGGTTAGATTCTCATGCATAAAGATTTTGAAGTGGGCAATTAATAGATGGCAGGCGGTGTGTTGTGTGACAAACTGTTGTAAAGAGCCAGTCTCCCTGTTAAGTCCATGGTGTTTAGTGGCTAGCAGAGTGAAGAATTTAAGCAGCTAGGCTCAGCTTTTGAAGGTGTTGTGCAGATTTCCCTTGAAGATAAGTATTGAGAGATCAGATATGGAATGATCACTTTGTGAAAAGTGTTTACCCACAGGTGATATGGTGTTTTTGACTTTTATCATTCTTCTGTGTGAATTCATTTGAGAGCACGGTAATTGTCTCATTTCACCTACATAGTTGTTATTGGGGCATTTGATGAGGTACACTATGTGTTGTGATAAATATGCATAGGACCTATGAGTCTTGAAAGGCATGTTGTGCCTAGCAGTGGAGACATGTCTGTAGATTTTGCATCTGTTGTTCTAGGGGGGTCAGGTACCACTTTCAATTTAGTGTGTTGTGGTCTATGATGAGCTTGCTTCTGATGATGAGCTTGGCAAGGTAGAGGGGTTGTTTGAAGGCCAGAAAAGGAGGTTTAGGAAAGATTGCTTTTGGGTTTTGATCCCCATCAAATATGGATTGTAATTGTTTGATTTACTTATTTCATATGGCAGAAAAAATGGTGTGTGCAATGTGGAGGTTCTTATTCATTATTTGTATATTATGGTAGTGGCTTGAGGTCCCAATTCAGCTGGTGCCCTACTCTGTGAGGCACTGCATTTGGAGGAATTTTCCTACTTAGTTACATAGACCCACCCTTGGAAATTTGAACTAGGGTATAATGGCAGGTCCCTTTAAGACTAGAAGCTGAAAACTCTAGGACTGCTGGTTGACTCAGTATAATTGCTGCCTGAGTGGTTACATTTTAAGATGCAGACTGCTGAAGCTCTGCTGATAAAATAGGACTGGATCTGTTCCCATGTATGCACCTGGACTTATATCACACAAGATAGTACAATAAGTATCTGAACTACTAAAAATAACATGACAGAATCTGAAATCTAATAGCATACAGGATGTTTGCTTCACATAGACATTCTCCCTGTGTATTCATCCATCTTGAATAATCATTTCAATTTTCTCCAGTCTTCTAAGACAGGAAATTTAATAACCAGATGAGGCAATGAAAAAGAAAAACATTAGCAACAGCAAGTCATCTTTGAAAGAGAAACCAGTTTTACTTCACTAATTTAAAGATTAAGAGTTAGTGTGGGGTACCATGTAGAATCATAGGGTTTGAAGGGACCATCTAGTCAAACCTCCTCCAAGATGCAGGATTTGTTGTGTCTAAACCATCCAAGAAAGATGGCTGTCCAGCCTCCTTTTGAAAACCTCCAGTGAAAAAGCTTCACAATCTCCCGTGGCAGTCTGTTTCATTGTCCTACTGTTCTATTAGTTAGGATGTTTTTCTTGAGATTTAATCTAAACCTGCTATGCTGTAGTTTGAACCCATTGCCTCTTGTCCTGCTCTTTGTGGTTAAAAGCAAACAACTTTTCTTCATCTTCTTTATAGCAGCCTTTCAAGTATCTGAAGACTGCTATCCTATCCCCCGTTAATGTCCTTTTTCCAAACTAAATATACCCAGTTCCTTCAGCCTTTCCTTGTATGGCTTGCATTCCATCCCTTTGATCATTATTGTTGCTCATCTCTGAATCCTTTCCAGTTTCTCTACATGCTTTCTATATTCTGGTAAATAAAATTGGACACAGTACTTCAACTGAGGCTTAACCCACATCTATTAGAGCAGTACTATCACCTCCTGGGGCTTGCATGTTATGCCTCTGTTAATGCAACCTAAAACTGCATTTACTTTTTTGCAATTGTTGACTCATGTTGAGGTTGTCATTCAGCACAATTCCCAGATCCTTCTCAGCAGTGCTGCTACCCAGCCAGGTTTTCCCCTGTTCTGTTTTTGTGCATTTGGTTTTTCTTCCTTAAGTGTAGCACCTAACATTTGTCTTTGTTGAATCTCATTTTGTTGTCTATAGCCCAGTTCTCTAACTTTTCAAGATCCCTCTGAATTTTGGGTCTACTGTCCCCCCAGCTTTGTGTCATCATCCCCCACCCCACAGCTTTGTGTCACCTGCAGACTTAAGCAGTAAATGCTCAGTACCTACATCCAAGTCATTAATAAAGATGTTAAAGAACACCAGACCCAGAAAAGATCCCTGTGGAACCCCACTTGAGACCTCCCTCCAATCTGGCATCATTCCATTAATAGTTATTCTTTGTTTGCGGCTGTTTAACCAATTATGTAGTTCTGTCGAGTCCACATTTCTCCAACTTACTTATCAGAATGTCATGTGGGATAAAATCAGGAAAGCCAAAGCAAAGCATGAGTTACACCAAGCCAGAAACATTGGAGCAACAGGAAGGGGTTCTTCAAATATGTCAGACAAAAAAGAACCTCTTCCTGTTACTCTAATGTTTCTTGGTAGGTGTAATTCAAGCTTTGCCTTGGCTTTCCTGATTTTGTCCCTTCAGGCTCACACTATTCCCATGTATATCTCCTTGGTGTCATGTCCCTCCTTTCATTTCCTGTAAGCTCCCTGTGCAGCCACAGTGGCCTCCCCTGGCTCTTCTTATCTTTCCTTTGCATAGCTTGATGTTGAACATCTAGTATTATATCTTTTAAGAACTGGAGGCCCTCACCAACAGCTTTTCTTTCTAATTGGTCTTTGCATGGGATCTTGCCTACTATTTCTCTGAGCTGGTTGAAATCCACCTTTCTGAAGTCCAGTGTCGTCCTTCTTCTGTTCTCATGTCCCCCTTTCCATAGGATCTTGAACTCTATCAGATCATGAACACTTCCTGCCAAGTTCCTGACCAGCTTTATGCTCTCAACTAATTCATTGCTTTTGGTCAACACCAGATCCAAAATGTGTGACTCTCTTTCTTCCTCAACTTCCTCAACTTTCTGAATCAGAAAGCTGTCCCCTGCACATGCTAAGAATTTGCAAGACATATTATGTTTTGTTGCAATAGTCTTCTGACAGATTCCTGCAGGTCCCATTGTCCAGGAATGGCAAACCACAGCCACTGGGAACTGCAGAGGCTGTGTCTGTGGACAGCCGATGTAAACAAAATGTCTCATGGCCCACCAGCAGATTACCATGATGGGCTGTGTGCCAAAGGTTGCAGATCCCTGAAGTAGACTAGTAGCATTGGGATTGTCTTTTGATAAACAGATGCTGGGTTGTGGCTAGAATTAGCAGGGTTGTGATGCAGGATTTTTGAAAAAGGGCTCTTCTGGAAATAGTAACTTTGCCTTAATATTTTTTTTTTTAATAAATCAAATATTTTTAGTATGAATAATCATTGGGTTACTTTGCAATTATGGAAAGTACCAGAACACCTGTTCCAGCTCGCCAAACAAGTGCCAGAGCAGAATTCTGGCATGAATTGAGCAGTGCTGTTGTACCATGTTCAAAGCCACTCTGCACTTGTGATACAAAACAAAGAGGCTCTAATGCAGAGAAAGATCTGGGCCTTTGAATTTTAATAATATCGAGCTCTTATGTTGCATTTTAAATCTACACATCACAAAGGCTTTGCAAAGGAGGTCAGTACCATTAGCATCATTTTACAGATAAAGAAACTGAAGTTCAGGGAGGGAAAGCAACTTGCCTAAGTTCACCCAGCAGCAGAGTTGGGAATAGAATCCAGATCTCCCAAGTCATGACCCAGGGGTCTGTCCATTAACAGGCCAGTGAGAGAGCTGGGAGTAGACCCCCAGCTCTCCTGAGTCACAGTCCACTGCTCTATCCACTAGCCCTTTTTAAGCACATCTAATTAGTTGTGGCAAGTGTTGTGATATTGACTTAAATGAGTTCAGCTGGATATAACTGGGGACATGCAGGTCTGACACATGGTTCTCAGTATTTACTGTGATGCTAGATACCATATTGTGTATAAGTGTAAAACAAAACATAACTGTTTTGCTTGTGTGCATGTGTTCTCAGCTCACAGTATCTCTTCCCAGGTTTATCTCTCTAGGCTAGTATTTCACATGACAAAGAAATATGTTGTATACACTTGTATCCACGTAAAGAAACACACATGGAACCTTCAAGACCTCACACATATAAAAACTGAGAAACCATGTGATCTCATTTCCATAAACCTTGTCCTTCCTTGCCCCGTTTCACTTACTGTTTTTAACTCACACTCACTGAGACAAATCTAAATTTATATTGTCAAGCCTTCTGGTGAGGGACCACGTCTTTTGAAGTTGTTTTGTAAAGTACCTGACACATTTTCTGCACTGTATAAATAACGATAGAGAAAAAATAAAACACCAGCTCTGTGACGATGGGAACTAAAGTTATGTCTACACTGCACCTTAAAACACTCCCCTGACTGACAAAAGTTTTACCAATGAAAAATGCTGGTGTAGACAGTGCTTTATCGGGGAGGGGAGATGCTCTCCTGTCAACAAAGCTGATGCCCCTCATCATTGGGTGTGGGAGTTATTTTGTTGGCAAGAGAGTTCTCTCCTGCCACCAGAAAGTGGCTATACTGTGTGCCTTACAGCAACATGGCTTTCACCTTTGTGCTGCTGTAAGTCACGGCAGCATAGAGACAGCCTAAGATTTACTTTTTTCAGAAAATGTTGTTTACATGTATAGGTGTGTATTGCCACTCTGGTGTGTGGCCATGCCAGCACATACCAGCTCAGTGAGACATGAGTTAGCTTCTACTGTCTCATGTCCAATAAGGTTAACCAAGTGAAGGTAATCAGAGGAGAGGGTAACTTATAACATTATCATAAAACGTATATTTATGGGAGTCATAAATCTGATGTCTTTACTCTAAATTTTTGCTTTACCCTACAAACATGACATGTGGTTGAATAAACCAGTATAACCACCATTCCAATTTCCAGCGAGGTATCCATACTCAACAGTGAATCTGACCACTGGGATGAAATTGAGGAGTTGGTCCGTGGTTTTGATGTATACATCACTCCACTAACTTTAAACCTGAAAATCTTGTTAATTGGAAAAATACTCATTTTACACAAATTAGTAACAGCATGAAAAAGGCAAAGAGGCTCTCACTTAGTTACTCCAATATAGGGAACTAGAGCTTCTGTTGACACACACTTGGGTAAAAGTTTCTTTCAAGGCTTTAACTGTAGTTCATTATAATTTTGATTGTGTTCAATCTGTTTTGCTGCTTAAGATGTAAGGGTAAAGAGCAAAAGATTGAAACTGAAGCTTTGTATGCCAATACTTTTATAACTTATGTTGATCCTTATGTAACCTTGTGTAGATAAGTAAACGGTGGTATGTTTATAGGCTTTGCATGAATTAAATAAGTGACACCATAAATAAGTGATACCATAAATGTATTTATGGTATTAGGGTGGGGACTGTGGGTCAGTAGGCCAGCCTTAGGGAGACCAGGTGTCCCGATTTTTTAGAGACAGTCATGATTTTTGGGTGTTTTTCTTATATAGGCTCTTATTACCCCCCACCCCCGTCCTGATTTTTCATACTTGCTATCTGGTCACCCTAGCCAGACTTGTAAGGCCTTCTGGCTGGTCTGTGAGCCAAAGTTGAGCCAAGGGATCAGAATGCTTGTGGGAATGTAAAAGAATGGAAATTTATCAGCTTGCAGTTCTATTAAGAGGAAAGATATAATAACCTTTTGCCAAGTGTCCTTTTGTTTAACTGAGCAAACAATGTGCTAACCTCAAAGAGACAGGAATATATGTACAAATAACTTGTTAACAGACGAACAGTTAGTAAGCAACAGATGTGTGTTCAAGCAGCTAAACATTTATGAAATATGAAAATTCCAAGTTCTGGAAAAACCAGATAAATTCAGGTCAGAAAGGGGGAACTACAGTACTAGGACTTGAAACTGCAGACATCCAAAAAATAGGGGTACAATGGTAAAAAGGCTGTCAATGGGTCATTAGACTCAAGATAAGGCTGGGATCACTGTAGGGTCAAGCACTGTCTAATTGTCTAATCGTAATAAATCCTATCCTTCTGACTTCTTCAGTGTCTCTTTAATTATTTAATACATTGAAACCAGTCAAACATTGTCAATTTGATTAGAGAGAGAATTATTTATTTGTTATTGGTTACTGATTTATTATTGATTATTGGAAACCTGGTTATCAGTCCTTTGTCTCAAAAAAAAAAAAAAATCACTGAGAACAGAAAACATTATGTTAAACCTAAGACCATTATTACTATTGGTATCAGTTTATATTGCAAGAGGGAGCTGAGTTGAGAGATCTCAAAGGGAAAAATACCATGGTTACAAAAGTTATATCAATACCCGCAGGCTGTAACTGTTTTCCATACACATCCCACATCTCATATTTTATTAAATATGTCTGAACTCTCCAATGACCTCAATCAGTCTGATCCTATAATGCTTACTTAATCAACATTTTCAGTGAAGCACACTTAGATTTTCACCTAATATTGTCATTTTTTTCTTCAAAAGCATGCACAGGTTCAACTCATTTTTTCTCTTATATGGTTACTGGTTCCATGTATTTTATCCTAGGCATTATATACATTTGGGCTACCAGAGGAGCACTTCTGAGAAGTTAGTTTGACACCTATTTATACTCACCTTTGATAAATAATGTTATCCCCATTTGACAATCCTTCGACTGTTGCAAGCTGGTGTCAATTATGGCTGCACCCATGCAATACCAACCTTCTCCAGTGCCAGGAGACACGTATATAATTGGATTATGAAAATTTGTAATTCTAAAATGTATTGATAAGAGTTGTCAGGATTTTCTAATCCCGCATTAATACAAGATGGACTAGCACTAATGTAGAAACTCCCAACCAGCTTGGAGCCAAAGGGTTAAAGTAAAGTATTACGCTGATGCTATAACTAGGAATTTTGTGATTCCTCCTGGAACTGATTTCCCGCAGAGAAGCCACAATATACTAATGCAGGCTGGCCACACTAGAAAACAAGCTCTAAATATCAACTACCCGATCACTGAAAAAAAAGAGAGACAGTGATAGAGAGAGAGAGACTGTGTGTGTGTGTGTGAGAGAGAGAGAGAGAGAGAGAAAGAGAGAGAGAGAGAGAAAGAGAGGCATCCTTTTGTCTGTGAGAGACAATGGGAACCACAGCCTATACTGTAGATGGTTTGCAATGTCTCATGTGACTGAATAGTTCAATCCAAGATTTGCATGATCTTTGGCAGTTATTGCAAATGTATGTATCTTGATTGGGAGCAGCTTGCTTCCTGTGGGCTCCTTTCTCCTCAAGCTGTAGAAGCCAGCTTCTGGCATGGGTTTTGATACGCTGATGGAGACAATGGCTCCATTTGTTATGGTAACTTGCCAGCATTTCCCATTGGACAGGATCTATTTTAAATTCCTTCATATCTCATTTGCATGTGTCTTTATAGTGAAGCTTGGGACATCCTGTTGCTCTTGTTCCCGCTGATAGCTCCCTGTATAGCATGTCCTCGGGTATACGCCCATTTTCCAACCTACTCAGATGCCCACCCAGCACAGTCATCTTTGCCTGAGCAGGGTTGTCACACTTGGTAAATTTGCTCTTTGAAGAATCTATGTGTTGGTGACTTTATCTTGCCATTTGGTGATGAGTATATGGCATAAACAGTTCTCCTGAGGAGCATAAGTTGTCCAGGTTTCCCCACACTACATGAGAGTGCTGAGGGAATGCAAACATGGTACACTAGCATTTAGGTCTTGATGGTAAACCTTGAGTTGTTCCATGCTCGTTTAGTTAGTCTGCTAAAGGTGGTGGCAGCCTTTCCAACGTGAATATTTAGGTCTTAATCCAGTGAGAGGTTGGTGGTCATGTAGAACCTAAATAGCTGAACTTTTGGACTACTTCTAGATGTTTGCATTTAAAGTAATTGAAGGATCTTGTGGAACCCTCTAGTCTAATACAACCGTTTTCTTGATGCTGAGGGTGTGAGCAAATGCCTGACAGGCACTTGAAATGTGGTCCATGAGTTCTTGTAATAGACCTTCTTTGTGGGCTATGAAAGCAGCATTATCAGCAAATAGAAGTTCTCGGATTAGCAATTTTTTGACTTTGCTCTTTGACTTACGTCGGGACAGGTTGAAGAGTTTCCCATCCAATCTTGTGTGGAGATACACTCCATCTTTCATGTCCTTAAATGCACAGTTCTAGAGTGTTGAGAAGATTCCAAAGAGTAGAACAACATATTGTTGCTTCACTCCACTTTTCATCTCAAAGCTGTCTGAAGTGGACCCGCCAAACTGGACAGTTGCTCTCATGTTGTTGTGGAATGAATATATAAGACTTAACAGGGTCGGTGGGCATTCTATCTTTTCTAGTATTGCAAACAGACCTGTTCTGCTGACTGTCAAATGCTTTGGTTAGGTCCACAAAGACCACATACAATGGTCGGTTTTGTTCTCTGCACTTTTCTTGGAATTGACACAGAGAAAATATCATGTCAATGGTCAGTATTCCAGCCATGAATCCACACTGTGATTCAGGGTTGACACGATTTACCCGCTGTTGTAGGCACAATAAGATGCCTTTCCAAAAGCTTTTCCTGCTCCATTTAGTAGCGAGATGCCCATGTAGTTGTTGCAGTCGCCCTTTTCACCTTTATTTTTATACAAAGTGATTATATTTGTGTTACATTTCTTTTGTGGTACCTCACCCTCTTTCCAGCATTTAAGTAGTACGTCAATGAAGATATGGTAATAGGTTGTCTTTCCTGTACTTGAGAATTTCTGCAGGGATGCCATCTTTTCCAAGAGCCCAGCCACTTGATAGCAAATCAATGGCTTTGCTTAGCTCTTTTACAATGGGCTCCACATTTAGCTCTGGCATGACCTGTAGAGTTGGCATTTGGTCCAGTGATTCGCTGGTGATGTTTCTTTCTTCTGTGTATAGCTCTGAATAATGTTCAACTCAACAAAAGAACTGCTTGCTTTTTATCTGTAATGATTTCACTGCTGTGCGATTTGAGAGGGGAAACTTTGTTGACAGTGGGACCTTGAGCTTTCTTCAGGTCGTCATACATGACTTTGAGGTCTCCTGTGTCTGAGCCTGTCTATATCTCTTCGCAGAGCTTGATCCAGTAATGATTTGCACAATATCTGCTTCCTTGCTGTACCTTGGATTTTGCTTATCGGACTCTCACTTTGGTGCTCTCTGTTAGCTTCTTGCTGTATTCCAGACAAGCTGTGTTCTTAATGTTGATGAGAGGTAATAGTTCTGTTTAATTTTCTTCAAACCAGTCCTTTTCTCATGATCTCTTTCCCCCAAATGTAGCTAAAGCTGTTTTGTGGATTTGTTCTTAAGTCTTCCTCAAATTCCTCTGCCTTCTCTGTTAATGAATTCCCATTAGAGAGAGGCCTAGACTTTTTAAAAAATAGGAGCCTAAAGTTAGGCTCTGAAACCCATTGAGTTCAACAGGAGCTGCTGGGAACACAATACTGCTGAAAATCAAAACCCTTATTTGGGTGCTTAAACATAGATTGGGGAGCTTAAATTTGGGATCCTAAATTTGATAATCTTGGCCAGGCAGCGTATATGTGTGTATGTGTCTCTGTGAGGGTCAGAATCCAAAGCAGGCAACACATTACTTGAGCACATGAAGCGCAGAATACATCTACACTTAGAGCTGGAGGGGTAATTTCAATCTAGTACCCGTGCTAGCTCTGACTGAGCTAACACACTAAAAACAGAAGTGGAGCCACAGCTGCATGGGCCATGGGAGCACCTAGTTGCCCTGAATTGGTATAGGTATTGGAAATGCTAGATATGTTCTTGGGGGGCTGTCCCATTGCTTGTGCCACTGCAGCTACACTTCTATTTTCAGTGCACTAGTTTAATCAAAGGTATGTCTGCTTGAACTCGGTGTTACACCTCTATCACAAAGTGCAGACACACCTTTTGATATAATTGTTCAGCTTCTCCACTGAATTACGCCAATGGGAAGAGAAGAGACAGAGGAGCCTATTTAACTTTGTTGGCTAAAACCAGTCTCAGGGGGCCAGACTCTAACCCTAAGTAAGATGAAGGGGACATGCTCCCCTCCATATTCTAACTAACAAACTGGGGACTGGGACCAATACTGCAGCCATATGTGGTATCTTTGGGGACTATTGCATTAATGTATCATTGTGGGTTAGGGATTATATTCTGTTTCATGGGGGAAGATTACTGCATCCCCTCCAGGAATGAAAAATAGTCCCTGTAAACAGCTGGAGAAGTGCCCCGCCCAGGGTGGCTTGCATATAATGGGTCAGGGTTTCAAGAAATGCAGACAAAAAAAGAAAGAACTTGGGGTATAAAGGGCCATCTTGAAGTGACACAGGGGCCTTCCTTTTGATTCAGCAAATGGACATGTCCAATGAGGGACCCAGTCCTGCTGAAGGGTTGGGATGGACTTTGATCTGCCAGACTCCCTCATGGGGGAAGATGGGTTACTGTTGGTATGTTTAGTAGGAATTTATACATTTTTATTATTTGATGTGTTCTCTGTATGCTTTTGTCCCTAAATAAATATACAGTGCTTTAAGAGAACTGTTCGGTTACTGGTAACAGACACTGATCATAACCCTTGGGAAGGAAAGGAAAGTGCAGGGGCTGGACTTTAGTCACACCTGCTGTGATAAACACAGTGAAGTGAAAGGGGGTGCAAGCCTAAATCCTAGTGAAGAGGGAGAGAAATGTGCATCCCTACCCAGAGAGAGGTGAAGGCTAGAGGCCTAAGGCCTAAGACCTAAGAGGGGATTCCTTTAATAGGCCAGGAGAGGGTCAAAGGTGCAGGAATCCTGAAACCAACAGGATCTCTCCAGAGATAAGGGAGATGAGATAATATCTTTTATTTGACCAACCCATCTTGTTTCCCTAATATCCTGGGACCAACGCAGATACAACAACATTGCGTAGGGAGCATCCTAAATAGTCACTAGTGCAGTCCCAACCTGGGTGTAATTGTTCTTCATTGGTAATCTGAACACCGTTCAGCTTCTGTAATAGTCAAACAACAATTTTTGCAGAAAGACCATGATATCCCACAGGAATTATCCCCACTAATGAGGGGATGTGATTAGCAGCTCCAACTTACAATCTGCACAAATATAAAATCTTTACTCTTGTGTTAGAAATAGATTTCATATCTTACACCATGCCTTCATGTACCTTGTATTTCCTCTCCACAGCTTCCAGTCTTCACTCTAGGATATCTGCTCCCACATCAAAGGTTAATCACTGCAGGTGACATATGCTGCGTGCTTTAACTTCTCAGCTGATAATAATGTAGAATTTACTCGATCATACTTAGTGTTTGCTATTGCGGTGTCCATGCTTTGCAATATCCAGGGTCTCATTAACATCTGACCCATGAATGCCATAACTAGACTGCAATCATATACATTTGTGTAATTTTAAAAATAAATGCACACAGCCATACTCATAGCGCATATTAGTATCTCTCATAATGCATGATTAAAATGGTTTCTTCTTTGAATTCAACAGTAACCAAGTCCTGCTGTTGATCCATTTTGATGTCATCCTGCAGTTACAGGGAGAGGGCAACCACAAGTGCATTTAAGACCCTGAGGATTCACACTGGCCCCTCAGTCACCAAAGTGGGCACCTCTGATTTACAGTTTCCAAAGATTGCCTCATGAAACTGACATGCTTCAGTGATGAGAGCACCAGGAAAGGAGGGCATGCTGAAAAAGGAGATCAAGCTTGACGACAAAACTATTTTGATTTCCTCTGACTGGCATATAATTTCCCAAGCCAAATAAAGGGACATCCCCCATCCCTCAAATCTTCAAAGGAAGATCTAGAATGGAACGAAACAATGGAAACACAGTAGTTAAAACTGACAAAGCATTTCCACCTTAAATTCTATTTCAGTCCAAAAATTAATTTCTATTGTTCAGTTTCAGCCTAAAACAATTGTTACTTAATTTCAGGAAAATCTGTTTGGTGTAATGCGGGGGGGGGGAGTATTCTTCAGATACTGAGAAATTTTCAGATTTTTTTCTACTTGGATAACTCTTAAATATCTTATTTTTCAATCTCAGTGTATGATGGAAACAGACACACACACACTATAATCCTATTTATCTGAATGGCCTAGGGGACCTGTGAAACTTTTGGATAACTGGGTGTTTGGGTAAAGTGAACTGCTATTAACTAATATAGGACTACATGGGGGAAACACCATGGATTTGGATGAGTAGGATTTTTGGATAAAGGGAATTCAGATAACTGGAATTATACTGTATGTATAGTCTTAAAAAGAAGTAATGGCTTTGCCTTGCTTGAAGAAATCTGGCTCTGAAATAAGAAACTGAAAGCTGGAAGACAGTCAGCTGGGCATGCATGCTATGTTATTTATTTCCCCTAACTTGGGTGAGATGTTGCAGGATTCTATGCTCCTAACGGTGGCAGCTATGAATAGCTGAAACAAAAAAGTGTTTTAGTCCCACGGTCCAACATAAAAGAGAAGTTACAGATGATGATTATTATACACTTTTACAGTGCACCATTAGGCATTTATAACTGGGAGAACTGAAGAACAACTCTGTCTCTTCCAGTTTGTTGCATCCTATCCGTTGCCAACAAGATATTTATTTATATAATAAGCTCTTTGGGGAAGGGGCTCAGTTGTCTTAGGCCTTAACCCTGTAAACAATTATACACATGCTTTTCTTTTTGCATGTGAGTATTTCCAGTGGCTGCAGTGGAATTACATGCATGTTTAAAGTTAACTATACACATAAGTGTTTGTAGGGTGGAACTTTCTTGTTTGTAAAGTACCTAGCATCATTTTGGCACTATTAAATACAAAATAGTGGATGCTGGTTCTCAGCAACCCCAATATTAACAACTTTCAGTTAATAGCAACATTTTGCTGGGAACCAACCTGTCTCGTTGACTAGAATGTTTATGAAATTCAGCTATATGCGACTTATTCAGAATTTTTTTTTGAAAGAAATACCCCGCTGCAGGCAGGAAGAGCTGGGGCTTGCCTTCCCCAATTGCAGCCTCACAAACTAGCCTACAGGCAGGGACCCACTGCCAGCACAGGCAGTAAGGGATTGGGGCACCCACGTCCACTACAATGTGAGATGCTCTGCCGGAGGGGAGTGTGGCCCAAGGACCTCTTAATGCCAAATGCTAAGTGCTGTATGTTAAGCTGAGTGAGTCCAGAGGTGAATTTTGCAAGCTGGTGAGTACTGTTCCTTTGGGAATAGCAGATCTAGGAGTTCTGTGGGTGGTCAGTGGAACAGGGGCTGAGCACTCCTGAGGGACACTTGGAGGACTCAGGGGTTGGTGTGTGTCTATTGCTACCTACACAGCGAGATTGGGGCCTGCGAAGGCCAGGACAGGAGTGCTTGTATTGCCAGAGGCTGGTGGATTCAGGGAGCTGAGACAGCAGGCAGAGGCAAAACTTCCGCACGCTAAGAGCAGGCGATAGCAAGGTGCCTCACAACCCTGGGTATTCCTGGGAAGTGTCAGAGGAAGGTTAAGAGGGGAGGCTGTGGGCTGGGCAACAGCAGGGAGTGGCGCTATGGCACAGATGCTGGGGCTCTCCACAGAAAGCAGGACCATGCGGGTTGCATATTACCTTTCCCTGTACTCTATTGCTGTGCCCTGCCCTGGCATCAGGGGCCCGGGATAGACATACTCCAGTGCTTCCATCCCTGGCTGCAGCTCTACCAATCTGCCTTTACCTATTGGCAACTTTAGGATAATAGCAACTTTTTGGTGGAAACCCAGAGATTGTTAATAAATTAAATATGATGGCGCGATCTGTCCCCTTAAGGGTAGAGGTCAGCCCAAGCACGTCACATGGCATGGCCTTTTAAGACGTGGAAAGGGCTGACATATAGAAAGACCAGGGAGACTTTGTAGAGAGGATATGGGTAGACAGTGATAAGTGGTGTTTGGGATAAACTCTTGGCACTGGTTCTTAAGGATCAGGAGCCTTGCAGAGTGGGTAAGGTAAGGCTCCCCTCTCACCCAACCAATTGGGGTTGAACTTGGGGAGGGGACAGCATATATGCTGCCTCCTTCTTAGAGCAGGGCAGACAGCAGCAAGTGGAGGGACTAGATGGGAAAAGGTCTGGCTGGAGGAGAAGCTGCTTGAGGCTCTGCAACTGGCCTAAAGTAGAACTCCAGCTCCCAGGAGGACAGGTAGGGGGCTTCTGTCTTAAGGAGAGAGACAGAGCAATGTTTGCAATACACCCCAACTCTGAGAGGAGGGCTGGGACCTCCTAACCAGAGGGAGGAAACCAACTGGGACTCTTACATGGACCCACAGAGGACACAAACTTGAGCAGCTAAATATGTGAGTTATCCTCTGTAGAATGAGTGAATAAACCAGATCCTGCAAAGGAGGTATATGTTTGAACTGTGAATACATCAGACCCTGCAAAAATGCAGTTGAACTAATCTAGTCTGAATAGCTGACCAAAAGGACCCAAGCAGTGCTGAGCACAATGAGCTGAGTTCCCAATATTGTGGAATCTGTCGTAAGAACCTTAATAGATTTTAAGACCAAGAAGGGACTATTAAAATAATCTAGTCTGATTTCCTGGATAACTGAGGCCACAGAACCTTCCTTGGTAATTTCTGCGTCTAGCCTATCACTGCAGTGTAAGCTATAACATACCTCTTTTAAAAGACCTCCAGCCTTGATTTAAAGACTTCAAGAGACAGAGAATCCACTATGGCCCCAGCTAAATTATTTCCATGGTTAATTAACCTCTTAAAAATTGTGCTTTATTTCAAGTCTAAATTTGTTCCGCTTCCAACCATTGGATCTCCTGCCTTCTACCATCAGAAATCTCTTTCCCATTACTGGTAGCCTGTGATTAAGTCACTTTTCTTCAGTAGACACAGCACCCAGGGTCATGTTTAGGAGTGCAGAACTTTCCCTGATGACATGCAATATGTGTATTTACAGGTTTCCTGAGATGACAGCCTGCTCAGGGGGGATGCAATATATTTGAACGTACTTTTAGAACTAACAGAAACATATCTTGTACCATTATGAAACAACATTAAATCAATAAGCAATACTAGAAAAAAAAGAAAAAAGAGAGATAGAGCGTGATGGCTTGGGAATTCTGTAACACCAAAAATGACCCAAATACCTGACTCTAGTTACTAAAATGAAGGATAAAATAATAAATACATTGTTATGAACTAGTATGTCCCCTGTACAATGATAATATAAAAACTGGACTATTTCAGGGTTTTCAAAAGGTATTCATGCTGTTTGTCCCCATTACAGAAGAGTAATCTCTATTTTGAGCTGTATAGTTGTCTTTTTGCCTCTTCTCTCTCTTAAAACCTTTCTGTGTCCAGTTTATTTCAAATGAGTTGAAAGATGTACCACCACCTTTCTCCACCCAAATGTCCATGTTTATAGATTTCTGTTGTTGGCTAGTAGGAAAGAGTTATTGGTGTGTTTTAGTGTTGCTCACGAGAATATATTTTTGCAGTAAAAAAATATGAGTGGCTAGTTTCGTACTAATAACTATAGGCTTTTGCTGTGTCATCAGAATGGTAATGTACGTTGAGAAGAGATGAGGACTATCTAGGCAATGGCAATGTATTTCCTCATTGCAGGTGGAAGGCAAGGAAGCAACTTCAGATTTAGAGATGGGTGAAGGAAGGAGTATTCAGTTCTGGACTGGGTGTAGGCTAGGATTCAAATTAGAGACCAAATCAGGGCTAGAATCCAGTTCTGATTTGACAGAACTGAAATCTCCCATGCTTGTTTCACAAGACTTTAGCCCCATGAAGAAGAAATCCCACAAGATACTCTAAGTGATCTTGAAAAAATTGTGCCACTATAAATGGAAATAACTCCCACAAGGACAGAGGTACTTTGAAGATTTGTACCATCCCCTGTTCTTTGGCCTGATCAAAAATCAGAACTCAAAAATATGTCTTGTTTCGAGCTCAACCTACAAGACAGAAGGTGTAGGTTTTGACGGGGGGTCTGAACCTAAAACCTCCCTTCTAACTTCTGCTTTTGTCCCATCTCTAAGCCTTCGTCTACACTGGGAGGGGAAGGGGATTAACCTAAAATACACAACTTCAGCTGCGCAAATAGCGTAACTGAAGTTAATGTATTTAGGTTGACTTACCCCAGCATCTTCACAGCTGTGGTGGAGTTCCAAAGTCCTTGGGAGAGCACTCGGGGATTGATTTATTGCATTTAGACTAGACGCGATAAATCGACCCCGATAGATCGATCACTACCCGCCGATCTGGCGGGTAGTGTAGACCTGCCCTTAGTAAAATTACCTGTGCAGTTGCATGCAAGTTTTGTCCAATGTACAACTGCTGTGATTAGGGTTGTGAGATTGCAATGTGCACTTTCCACAGAAAAAGAAAACAGGATTATGTGCTGCATTGGACAGATATATGGAGAATTCATAGAGCTTAAAAATGACAGATAATAAGACTTATCAAGAGACATGATAAATATAGAATGAATGATGGAATTTTGTCTTCCTTCATAAATTAAGAAAGGGGACTATGCAGAATGCACAGTGTAAATTTAGATTTTTTTGTCCTGTTTTAAAAATGTTGCGTGTATTCCTTCCAGAACTGTTATATTTCCTCAAAATTTTGTTATTTAAAAAAATTATGCTGTAATGTAAAGAAATCTAAAATAGGTAGTGATGGAAAAACAAAACCATTTGCTTTTTGTAAAATCTGGCTAGAAATGTTTTGGTTTTATGGAAAATAGTAGTACAGAATATATTTTGTTTTCCCATTTCCCTTTATTAATTTTTAACTCAAAATGGAATAACAATTTCCTTAAAGTAGCCTTTGCTGTGCTCCAAGGACTAGCAGAAGAATACAGACATTCCCCGAGTTACTTAAACCCAATGTACGCAAATCCGAAACTAGAAATGGAGGAAACGCATAATGGTCAGAGATACGTTTCCGACTTATGCAAAATTCGAGTTACGCAAGGTGTTCCGGAATGGACCAGTTGTGTAAGCTGGGGAGCATCTGTAAAATAGAAACAACCTGAGAAATCCAGTATCAGCATAACAAAAATGTATATAAGAGAATACATAAGACCTACTAGCCATGCATATAATAACACCACCGCAATTTGCACATTTTTACTTTTAGGGGCATGCACCAAAACTAGTATTAACACTGCAAAAAAATGATATAAATCATACTGGTGCTGGTTTTGTATGCTCTTATCTTATGCTCTGAGCTCTCTGACACACATATACAAACTGCACGGAGAGAGGAACATAAAAAAGTTTAGATTCAGATCAGAGAAGCAACCAAAAGACAGAAGACTTATCCTAAGCTTAGCAAATCTACAACACAGAAGGTACCCTTTCAGCCCTGTGGCCCTGTCTCCCAACACAAATGTACCATGAGCCTTGACAGCCTGCTGATGCTAAGGATGCTGGCAATGGAGGGTGGCCTGTTGTCCTCTGGCCACCCTTCTTGGGATGTATAGCATGGGTGGCAGGTATCATAGGCAGGGGGAAGCTGTGTCTCCCCAAACAGCCAGGCATGGTCCCGCCCATGCTCCACCCACAGGTCCCCACCTGCTTCCCGCTCTGCAATTCCCCATGTGCAGTGGCCTGGGCTTGGGGCATGCTGTCCACCTTCCCAGTGCTGGGGACACTAGCCTCAGGTGGGGGCTGGCACCCATGGTAGCGGGGTGTCTCTGGGCTGCAGTGGGGATGACTGCAGAAGGGGCAGGGTCTCAGGCAGAAAGGACGGGGCTGGGTGTTAGCCTCCCCCAGCTGGCGATTCACGCACCACCCATGACATAGAGGAGCCTGCCTACTTTTCCCAGCCAATCTGAAGTCTAGTAGGTGATGTAAGACAGCGGAGATGGCAACAACTTCACATGAAGATGTTAGTAGGGGCCCCTCAAAAGATATGAAAGGCAAACAGCAGAATGCCCATTGAACGGAGGGAGGGAAAATCACATTCTTCTCAGTGGCTTCTGACTTTCGGTCCAGAAGCTGGTTCAAAAAATCAATAATACTTTCTGCATCAACACAAAGAATTTACAACCCATGACTTCACAGAGATCTGGCTGGGCACCAAGAGTTCCAGTAACTTCAGTGAGGGTTTTACCTGCACGGAGCTCATTACAGGATCAGGGCCTAAAACAGAGGTGCCATATAAATTCAAAATCCTTTTACAATTCACACATGACAAGCTTTTCTTTAGTTATAAAATAATCAACAAACTAGACATCAGCAGGCTAAAATAAAATCAAAGAAAAGTACAGCTTCTGACTAAGAACCCCTGGAAAGTCTGTGTCATAAGACACCCTCTTCATTTTACTGTGCTTCATTTACTCCAGAGTTTGCCAGGAGATTTTGAGAATAAGAAGAAAACAATCATCTTCCTACAATAATGCAGGGTCTACTAGGTTTATTATTTTCAATATTAATAATAAGAGGCGATGTAAAACTAGTGTATTGCCTGGATTATTGTACTGTACCTTCCACCCAGACCACAGTATTTCATTGCTCATTCACAGCGATTCAAAGACATGAAATAACCTTCTATTACTAAGACTGTACGTGACTTAATAGCTGCAGAAATTATTTACAAAATAAAAACAAACATATTAGTCTCCCTTCTCTTTGGGGAAATGCATCTAGCACAGTTTGTATGCAATGCATCCATAAATTACATACCTTAAAGTATGAACAAAATCATAAAACTAAAAATATGGCCTCAAATGTGAATAAAAACCCAGGGAAGATAAATCTCCTTTCCAGCCCTCTCTCTGACCCCACTGCAAAAGCTCCCTTACAGCATCTGAGAGCAGAGAAATGCAATTTCAGCTTTTTATTCCAGAGCAATATATCTACCACTGCCAGCTCCATGCAGAAAACATGAACTTCATCCTAAAAGGCTTTCAGTGTTTAAAATCACTTGGGAAGAATTGTCAAAAACACAGTGAACCAAATTCTAATTGCACTGACTCACCCTGGCTTTGACAAACAAAACAATTTGGTTTGAATTTCAAAATCATCAAAATCCTTGGGAAAAGAGAGTGCATGTATTTAATGCTTCTTTTTGAATCTCAAAGACAGAGTCAGAGTGTGGTGGCAAGCCTGGAATGAATTAAAGAATTCTTCCAGTCAGATGTGAATCTATATATAGCAACCATCTCTTTTCAAAAGCAAAAGCTGAATTATAATTTTAAGAAATGGCACAGGAGGCTTGATGGATAAACCTCAAAAGGTTGAAAAATTCAGTCCAGATAAAGCTCCACATTTCAAATGCTTGGCTGAAGCTTATGCCAACTAACAGAGATGCCCTCCTGCAACCTTCCTTCTCAGCTCTTACCTTTGATCTGGGAAGGAATCCCTTTCCCATCCGACTGCAATAGCACTTCAGGAAGGCAGCTTGCCAGATACCCTACGCAGAGAATTTATTTAGGGAGCAGGCTCTGCAACCTTTGCTGATACCCTTATTCCTTTTGACCCAGGGCAGGTTCTCTTACCCTCGCAATCCTTTTAGAGGAGTGGTTGTGAACTTCATCTTCCCATATGACCTCTTCTCAGAAAAGAAGGAGAATTTGGCACCTTCTCTATATTAGTGAGAGTATTTGTGTACATTTTCCCCATCAGCAGCATTTTCTCCTTACCTGGGAGGCTCCATAGCCTTGCCCTCAGTTTCAGCAGGTGGAAGGACTGGATTTGATTCTGCTCATTTTTAATTTTGTACTTCTGGGTAGAGATGCCCCAGAATGTACAATGTGCCCTTTGGTGCACTGCTATAAGGGCCAGATTCTCAACTTCCAGAGCTCAATTTGAGTCAATGGAGCCACATTACACCAGCTGAAGATCTGCCCCAGAGCAATTAATAGACCAGCTAATGGTTAAAAGGTATACTGGGTGTCGTCTGGTGGGGTGGGAGGTAGTGTTTGATGAGGAGTCTTGTTTTAACCAGGCCAAGCCGTGTAAAGTAGATAGCTGACTTTGGACTTTCTGGGCAGGGAAGAGATAAAAATCAAGATTTACTTTCAATTGTTTAAAGAAATGCTAAATCAATTTTCTCATCAGAGGAATCATTTTAGGGCAATTCACAGAGTCAAGATAATGAATGAGCCTTTCTTTCATGGCACTCCTAGAGAAAGCATTATCCCAAATGATATGGTTACTGAATATGAACATTTATAAAGGGACAGTCATTATGTGAATTATGCATTTTACATAATTTATTTTGACTTACAGTATATAGCACCACGTTTATCTTTTCATATTCAGTGATAAAAACGGCATCAATTATAACCCTCCTATCACAGAACAAATGTCTGTTCCTGAAATTGCCATGCTCATTCAAATATATTATTATACATTGAAGGATACAGGGCAATCTTATCTTGGTGTAGTAAAGAAACACTCAAAAATACATGCTTAAATGAAGCTTCTTAAGCATCAAAGGTGCAACATAAAACACAGCATCTAAGCAGATCTCTGCCTTCTAGGGCTTGATGGCTGTTGCCTGAAACACTGCTATTGCTAAGTATGTAAATCCACTCAGAACTGGGGATCAATACACTTGCTGCAATGTTTTAAAATGAATACATGAAAAATTGCTTTCATATTCCTACAGACACAATTCATTTTTTGTAGCAGCTAATCCAGTTTTCAGAGCAGAATACCTGTACATTAGCTGTGAAGCACAGAATGCATCAAAGGAATAAGAACCATACAAATTGTAACAGAGAGCTGCAGTTTTAAAGAATTAATACTGTGTAATAGGAGGTCCAGAGGTATAATTGGTAAAGCAATTTAGAGTCACTTCTACAAGTTATTACTAGAGCAATGTGCTATTTAGGAATTACAACATAGTAGGCCAGGGTTCTGCGTCAGCATGACTGATGTGACAGCCACTGGCCAATTGCTGTGACTTGGTCTGAAAGCTATTGCACAAGTTTCTGCAAATTAAAGTTCAAACTCTCAATTATTACAAATATTGTTTGTCTGCATTGTGTGAAGGGAACTAAGATATTAGTTTGTTGCTCACATTCAAGTTCTGGATCTTGGTTTGGGATTTTTCTTTCTTTCTTTTTTTCCATTTTTAGTATTGCCCTTTTAGTTTGTTTTGAGTATCGCTTAGGCCTTGTCTACACTATGAAATAACGTCGACTTTCTAGAATTCGAATTAAGAAAGCCAATGGTATATATTCGATTGTGTGTGTCCCCAGTAAGCGGGCTAATTCGGCAGATTGCGTTCATAGTACCGCGGCTAGTGTCGACTCTCACAGTGCTGCACTGTGGGTATCCTACAGTTCCCTCATTTGCCCAGCCCCTTGGAATTCTGGGTAAAGCTGGCATTGCATGATGGGGGCAAAAACAGTCTCAAGGGTTTTCGTCTGCGCTTCTCATCGCTCGCCCCTCCCTCTGTGCAAGGCGCAGCAGACAATTTTTTTGTGCCTTTGGGGGCTGCAGACGCCATACTGCTTTCAGCAGACAGAGCAGTATGTCTGCCACCCACCACTTCTGCTAGAACTCTGCTCTCCTACTGCTATGAAACCACCTCGTAGAGCCTCTCGCTGTTTGGTAAAAATGTCTATTCTGGTGGCATCAGCATCTCTTGCCATGTGGCTGGTATGAATCCACCTCACAGGTCCTCTCGCTGTTCAGTAAATATTCAAGTCTGTTCAAGTCTTCTGGCTTCTGCATCTCTCGCCATGTGGCATCATTTCTCCCGCCGAGTGGCATCTCTTCTCTTGCCGAGTGGCATCACTTCTCCTCTCTTTCTCCCTTCTTTCTTAGTTGAACGCTTCTGCTGCCAACTCTGCCCTTTTCCATGGACTGCCCATGCTGATGCCATAGTAGTGCAAGCATGGAACCCGCTCAGCTCATCGCAGCAGTTACGAGCATTGTAAACAGGTTGTGAATTATCGTGCAGTGTATGCAGAAATGGCACTGTTGTGTGTCCCTGCTGTGGCCTCTCTCCATCAGGCCCTTGGAGACTTTGGCATACGTATTGGCATTTCTTTTTTTGGATCGCAGTTCTGCCAGCATGGATTCGTCTCCCCAAACGGCAATCAGATCCAGCACCTCCCTTGCGATCCATGCTGGGGCTCTTTTAGATTCTGGGACTGCAAGGTCTCCTCTGGTAGTGGGCTCTGAATGGTGAGCTGTGCAGGAGATCTTGCCACGCTGGCCAAAGAGGAAGTGAGATTCAAAAGTTTCCAGGGCTCTTCCTGTCTAACTGCCCAGTGCATCCGTGTTGAGAGTGCTGTCCAGAGCAGTCACAATGGAGCATTCTGGGATAGCTCCCGGAGGCCGGTAACATCAAATTGCACCCTCACTAACACAAGTTCGACCAAGAAACGTCGATTTCAGCACTACTCCCCTTGTCGGGCAGGAGTACGGAAATCGATTTAAAAAGCCTTTTAGGTCAACCTAAAGGGCTTCGTCGTGAGGACGGCTACGTGGAAGGATCGATTTAACGCAGATAAATTCGACATTATAGCATAGTGTAGACCAGGCCTTAGATTACTCTGAATTAGAGGAAACAAAACAGAATTTAATAGTAATTAATAAATAATGGGTCTGATTATCCCTTTGTGATTTGCACACGGGAATCATTCCACTGACTTCAGTGGGCTTGGACCAGGCTCAGAAAGGGAACACTCAGGGTACGTCTATGCTGCAGCTAAGGGTGTAATTTCAAGCTCTGGAAGATGTACCCACACTAGCTTTGATTCTAGCCACTAAAATAAAATCCCACCCAATCCCCACACAAAATCAACACATTCCAACAAAACTGACAACTTTTCACAAGGTAAAGTTGTATTTTTAAAAAGGTTATTTTTGACCCCCAAGCCCCGCAATAACAACAACAAAAAATGTCACTTGAAGAATTTCAATTTGTCCTAGTATGGATATGTTATATTATTCCCACATTAAAGGTGGGCCTTAGAGTAATTAAGGAAACTAAAAAAGGAGGATGTAAAGAAAAGCATTAAGTTATTGCTACAGGAATGACTATGCAAATGAAATTATGGAATGTTTGTATGGAGGTGACTATCCTAGTGCTTGAGTTAGCCTCTGAGCACGTCCAGTGTTAAACATTTCAAAAGAATTGAACATACTCAACATCATTATCATGACTCTATTAGGAGCCATTCCATCAGGGAGGGGAAGTGGAAAATGAAGCCACAGGCTGTCTCAGAATAGCTGACAGTGAGGGGAGCCTTATCCCTGAAGATCCCCAAAATTCAGCAAGTGATGAGGGCATATAGCCTTCAAAATGCACAGTCTCCCAACCCTACAGCCTCCCAACCAGATTTGGAAATGCCAGGAAAACTCTGTAAGGAGAACTTCAGAGAGTTCCTCCTTTTTTACCTCCTGGGTAGTATGGATTGAAGTACAACAAAAGAGAGATGAAACTATTTACATGATACCAAAAATAGAATTTTGATATTATAATTTCTAATAGCTGTGGAGTAGCAAGAGGGCAGTAATTTATGTATAAAGATACTCAGATACCATAGTGACAGGTGCCACATAAAATAGATATTCTAATATATGGAGTTTCATTATAGTTATGTAAGTAGGGCTGGTATCGCTGCCTATTATTAAGATTGCCTGACACATCCTTTTGTAAGACCTTGTTTTCAGTTGCTTATAACTTTGCCAAATTTAAGAACATAAGAATGGCCGTACTGGGTCAGACCAAAGGTACATCCAGACCAGTATCCTGTCTACCAACAGGGGCCAATGCCAGGTGCCTTGGAGTGAGTGAACCTAACAGGTAATGATTAAGTGATCTCTCTCCTGCCATCCATCACACCTCTCTGACAAACAGAGGCTAGGGACACCATTCTTTACCCATTTTGGCTAATAGCCATTAATGGACTTAACCTCCATGAATTTATCCAGTTCTCTTTTAAACCTTGTTATAGTTCTAGCCTTCACAACCTCCTCAGCAAGGAGTTCCACAGGTTGACTATGCACTGTGTGAAGAAGAACTTCCTTTTATTTGTTTTAAACTTGCTGCCCATTAATTTCATTTGGTGGCCCCTAGTTCTTATATTATGGGAAATAAGTTTTCCTTACTCACTTTCTCCACACTACTCATGATTTTAACCATGAACTTTAACCATTTGGACTGAAATTTTCCATGCCAGCTGTGCCTCAGGCTGAATGTTGTTGAAAATTTTAGCCTAAACAATCGAGCCGTTTCTGAGAATGACTCTAGGAATAAATATACTGTTTTGTCCATTTAAAAATATTGAGAAGCTTTATTGCCCCCTCTCCCCCCATGCTTTGGAGCAGGGATTTGAAATTTGGCAAGGGGATGGGCTTCGTGTCAGGAATGTACCTTTTGCCATCCCTGTGAAAATCCACCCAAATGCAGTCAAGTTGTAAGTCTCTGAAAAACTACACTTCAGACTTGCTCACTAGAGACTTGATAGAGTTAGTCAGCTATAAATCTTCAAAGATGCTTTGTTCACCGAGCATGCTAGAGCCTCTCACAACTCCTAATGTGGACAATACAGTGTATGCCCCATCCCTACAGAACGACTGAAAAGGCTCTAGCCAAGGACTACAGAAGCATAGAAGGAATTTTCCTGTTATTGCTGCTCATGGTTGGGTTGGAGCCAGGCACCAGGAGTAAGAGCAAGGAGCCTGTCTATCCTGTGCTCTCAACGACCCCCCAACACACACACAAAATCCCTTTCTGGTACCCAGGTAGCATGGAGGAAGAAGCCATTTGATTCAAATGAAGAGCAGACAAAAGCTGGAAGATGGAGCAGGGAAAGGGGTAGAATGGGACAAGGAGACTAGTGAGACTAAGACTGGAGAAGGGAGAGGAAGTGTGACTGGGAACTGGAGGTGGGGGAAGGTAGGCTGGGACAGGCAGGGCAGGGAGACTGAAACTGGATGGAAAAGGAGACTGGAACTATGAACCAATCAGGGAGGATATGAGGAGGTGGAGGGAAGGAGAGAGATATCTGACAAGGAGCTGACATTTGGGGAGAGAACTGGAACTGGCTTAGCAAAGACAAGGAGCCAGAGAGGGAATGGGCAAGGAGGAAGAGATTGAGATTGGATGAGAAGACTGGGAACCAGTAGAATGGGAGAGAAAGATCAAACAGAGCCAGGAGTGGGGAATTGCAAATGGTTGAGCAAGAACACTGGTATGGGGAACATACTGGACAGCAAGCTCAGACGGGGTGACTAGACCTGACTAGGCAAAAAGAATGGGACTGGGATGAAAAGTCTGAGGGGGTGAAAACTGGGACTGGGTAGGCAAAGAGGGAGGCATGGGGAGGAGACAAGATTGGGACAGGGAGAGATTGGAGGGGATGGGGCACAAAGCTCAAGCTTGTGTGGAAAGGGTAGTTGAGCCTATACCTACTAGAGCACACACCTCTCCAAAGCTTGGAATGGACCCCAAGAGTCCCGAGTCTTGGCATTCCTCTACTGTCAGGAAATATTTGAAACCCCCTGGCAAAGGGTGTGTCTCATTCCCCTCTAGTGCTCATCCACCCAGAGGAGGACAACAAACTACGGCCATCAGTTACTCCATTAGCTCAAGTGTTAGAGGTCTGTGTGAGAATCTATAGGTCTCAACCCAGCCCATGACCTATGTGGGTGTCAATATGATGCCACGTGATGAAATTTCTATATTTTCAGTTTGCTTTTTAAAAAGCCAGTGTAATTACATACAAAGAGCTATGTCAGGAGAATATTATTAAGGTTAAATGTCAAGCACTGAAAATAAAGGAAATGCCAGCATTAATGTTGTCTGTGACACCTTCATTTGGCCCCCTTGTGTATATGCATTATGATACAGTTTTAAATTACATATTCACATACTATTTTTTCCACAGCACTCCTTCCTCATTCAGTGCACTCGGTGGACCAGCTCCGGGGATGAATCAGATAACGGAGACTGCTGTCTGTACGACCAGGTAGCTGAAGCAATAGGAGCCACCATCCAAAACACAGGCTGCACATGGCAAGACTTGAACAGAAGCTAAATTATGTGGCCCAAGGGATTTCTCTGAGGACTGATATAGCAACCACAAGGCTTGGGGCTTTGATTGGTGGAGCTCTGTGTGTTTGTGTGAGAGAAAGAATGAGCAAAAACACACAGAAGGACACAGAATAGGAGCAAAGAAGCCCAGACACAAGTACAAAAACATCAGCATGACCTCTGAAGTGCGGGCTGAAAGAGGTTTGGAACTGTGAGAAAGGAAATGGTCTCCTAGTGTTTGATTCCTGATGTGTTTGGGGAAAGAGGACTTAATATTCTTTGTAAACAAACCAGGGTTGCATCAAAAAATAACAGGCTCCATCACCAATTTCTCCTCCCAAACAAAAGCAGCCCACTTGGCCCCAAAAACTGGCTAAAATTGGGTAAAAAAGGATAGCAATACAAAGTACTTGGAAAAAATCATGTCCTACGTGTCTCAAATGGGGCACCCAAAATTAGTGGATACTTTTGACCTTAATTTCTCTGTGCCTCAGCTCCTGCTATGTAAAATGGGGGTAATGATGGCCCCTCCCATCATAGGGGCTTTGTGAGGATAAGGAATGTTTGTATAGTGATGAGGGCTATAGAAAAACCCCTGAGGAAATTAATAATTCTGTATTAAGAGCAGGATTTGAATGGTGTGCAGTAAATAAGGCATGGGGCCGCACACTGAGTAATGACAATACTATAAAATAGTGAATAGCTGCTCATTCATTAAGCACTGTCCATCCAGTGCACTGAAAAAATATGTAATCCTGTAATTAAAGATTGTATCAGAATTAAGGCCCTACTTGAATTGCAGGATGATTGTTCAAAAATTGAGGCTGGGTTATACACAAGCCATGTAAAATTGCAGAAATGTTGTAAAGGACTTTTTTACTTGTGGTAATAAGGTCCTTACTACTTTTCACTGATTTCCACTGCCAGCTGCCCAGGGCTCCCAGGGTTAGCACTGTGCTCAGCAAGGTCCTGCTGTCAAAATTACAGTGGATGCCTAATATTACGGGATCCACAATACTGTGAATTAAGTAGGGCCTTAATCATAATGTACATGTACAAGAGGGCTTTATTATGGTTGCATGGGCAACCTTATTTCTGTCTTTTCATAATTTCTGAGTGCTTGATTTTGCAACTCCAAAACTGTTCTGTTAAATATAATTACACACAAAAAACCCTATGTTAAGTTTGATTAAATGATCAAGTGTTCATTTCTGAGGTTATTCCTGTTTGTGCAATGCTTTTCACTGCCTTATCCTCTGTATTTGGAACTCTTTGTCTAGCTATGAAATCTTTGTAGACTGGCCTTGATGAATAGTAGGAGTTTGTATCATTTAGATTAGTTCAGTAATTGTTTGGACCAGATGCCAGAAACATCCCCAGGAGTATTTAACATTCACTCAGAAGACATAGCTGTTTGTTCACAATTTAAGGTCAGGACAAAGTAACTTCTTGCAGCCAAGAGAACGTTCTGCTGATCTTGCCTTGGAAGTAGCTAGCTAGACATCAACGAGAACTAACTGATACAGAAGGGAATGGGGTGATGTCAAACCCCAATGGCCCCCTCCCTCAAATCCCCTGGGGAAGCAGATCAGTACTGTGTGTAGCTAATGCCGTTGCAAGCACTGCAAAGCATTATGGGAGGGGTTAAAGGTGTGAGTGTGGAATGAAGAACAGCAGAGAGAGACAGAGAAAGCAGAAAACTCTGCGCTCCTGCTAGACCCAAGATAAGATGTTGAATTCAGCCAGCTCAAGGCCGCAGATGTGCTGCTACCTGCCAAGAAAGGAGGAGGGACCGAGATCTCAATCCTGCCCTACTGTGACAAAGGAGAATCACAAAACAAAATGCAAAGGCGGCAAAAAGAAGCGAGACCGACGAAGGCCAGCAAGAGAAAAACAGTCTGCCTTTGCAACCCTGGAGCCAGGTTGTTTTGGGGAAGCTGAAGAAGCCACAAAAGGTGGTTTGATCTCTGAAGGAGACGCCCCCAAGGCATAAAAACCCTCCCGAGAGCGGAAGCAAGTTGGGGATTGGCAGCGGAACCCCAAGACAACCGGTGCACTGGACAAACTCCCGTCCAGTCTGCCCACCATTCCGCTCTCCACAGGCCTGGCCAGCCTGTGCAGCGTGTCTGTGAGTATGAAAGTGGGTTAGAGCTTGGGCATGAATGCTTTTGTCCTTCCTTTGAGTGACATGGAAACAGTTCCCGCACTCACTGCAGTTTTTTATTATTTTATTAATAAAGCTTTAAAATTCAGTCACAGGCTGTGTTCTCTTCATCCCTGCCCCTACGATCCTGGGGTCTTAGCTTGATCAACTGAGGGCCAGGGAGATTGGTAACAGAAATCTGTCACACTGATTCCAGAATTCCATTGGATGCTGAGTTTGGCACCTTAGAGTAACATATATATCTCTATCTCTATAGAGATATAGATATTAGAACCAAAGCCAAGTAGTAATAAAAGTGTTTCAATGACTTCAGACATGACAAACAATCTTCCCTTTTACTTCCCATAACATTGGCAGCCTGAGAAGATTGCTGTTGCTGCTATCTTTTGTTCTGCAACCTATTCTATAGTAAGCTGCATTCTGGGAATTGCATCATTTGTTGCTGTTCAGGATTGTTTGCTTTGGGTGCCTAGTTATGAAAATGGAAGTAAATTTAATTTCTAACCTTGATGTGTACTGCATATTGTAGCCAAGCAGGAGGGAACACTGGAGAGACTCTAAGAGAAGAGCTATCCGAGAAGGAGTATAAGATTATATAGATGTAAGAAAAAAATTGCATTATTTTCTCATTTACATCTACAGTCACTAGAATATATCATCTGGGGACACATTTAATTCCTCAGACCACACCTGATGTAGGAAATAATGTAACAAAAGAACTCTCTCAGAATTTGCATATGTGGGGTTGAACATATGCTCAGTGAACTTATACATGTGTGAGTGCTAGGGAAACAAATATAGCTTTCTACCACCTTGCCTCTCCACCCCATCCCATCCTACCCAAGTCCTATGGCCAGCCAGGAGCTGCTCCAGCCCCTGACATTACTTAGAGCTGGCCTCCTAGCTTACCTAAGTTGAACTGGTATGTAATGACCTTTTGAGGCTGTTGTACTGAGAAACTGCTGGATTACAGAATGTACCAGCCACTCTGCATCCTGCCTCTAGCGTGCTCTTTCTGCTGGTGGAGTGGGAAGGGGTGACATTGACTTTTACACCAGCTAAGGATTCCCTACACTGGCTCCAGTGGGAATATAGCAGGGGTCGGCATCGTTTCAGAAGTGGTGTGCCAAGTCTTCATTTGTTCATTCTCATTGAAGGTTTCACGTGCCAGTAATACATTTTAACATTTGTAGATGTTCTCTTTTTATAAGTCTATAATATAGAACTAAACTAGTGTTGTATGTAAAGTAAATAAGATTTTTAAAATGTTTAAAAAGTTTCATTTAAAATTAAATTAAAATGCAGAGCCTCCCAGATTGGTGGCCAGGACCTGGACAGTGTGAGTGCCAATGAAAATCAGCTTGGGTGTCGCCTTTGGCACCCGTGCCATAGGTTGCCTACCCCTGGAACAGAGAAAGGTCAGCACTGAGCCCTTTTGAAAATATTACCCTAGAAATCCACACCTCTCTTGATCAGCTGAAACCAGGTCTGCTATGGCTGCTGCCAACTATTGGAGATTCTCTTTTAGCAGGTGTCCTAGAATTACTGCTTTTGCATCCAGGAGTCCACCAGCGCTGCGACGGATGGAATTCTCACAGACTAAACAGACTCTTACAGGATAAAAGAAATTCACTGCTTCTACCCAATGGATGAGAAGAAGATTTATATAGCACTTCCGGTAACTGTTGGAGTTACTCTGAGGAAATGTCAATGAGATACTGCATTGAAACTACACAGTGCTGCACCAGTAGAATCAGAGTTTTGGAGAGAGCTTTGAGATATGCCACTTCCTCAATATAAACTGTAGCTGAACATACTTAGCACTCTTTGTATTATTTCAAAGACAGTGACAGTGTGCTGTTGCTCCCATAGCACACCACTGAATGTTGAACTCTTTCAGAGCTCTAGGGATGCTAAAAACAATGTTGTAATTGTACTAAAAGGGTAATCTATTTAGCTGAGAGAAGGTGGAGAATGGGTTAATTACTTGAGGCCAGATGAGATGTAAGAAGGTTCCAGACTGACTACAGTCAGCGACAGAGACTGTTTGGAAGATTGTGTACTTGTTCTAGGCATGTTGTCTTAGCTACCTCACTGCTCCAGTGGGAAAAACAGATTCACACTGTGTCATGCAGTGCTCATCCCCCGTCTAGCTGTTGGAGCTGCTAAGTGTTATGCTGGGGAATCCATTCTCTGTAATAAGCATTACATGACAGCCAGGCAAACACAGTTAGATTCTAGGAAATACAGAAACTTTAAAATCCTTTTAGTTTCTGAGCTGTGGAAGTCTTTCTGAATTAAGACTCCAACTGTATTGTCCTTGTCCACACAGACCCGACTCCAAATGCAACATAGCTGAGTACTTAAATACTATTTTGAAGCAAGAAAATACTACAACTATCACTTCAAATTGCTGTGTAACACTGGGAAAAAATAATTTCCCAATCTCTGTACAGTGCGAGAATTATCTGTTAATGGCCACAATAAAGTCTAAGTATAACAGATGCTAATATACCTAATGCACTCATTATCCCAAGACACTCAGTGATTAACTATGCACATTCCTTTTGTTATGCAAAATAATGCAGCAGCTTTATTGTACATTACAGGAACTCAAAGGCAATAAAAATAAGCAAGTCTTTCAGTTAACATACTATATCAAACTTTCTAAGGAAATATAAACTACCATTTAATAAGCTTTGCAGAAATTATGCACTCAGACTGAGAGCATAATGCATATCTTATCCAGCTGTTACTAGTCTATACAATAAGCCTAAAAGGGAACAAGTTGTTTCAGACCCTCTTATTTACTGTGTTCAATATTATTGCTAAGTGTATCTGCATGCCCAAATATTATCCCTTCAGTCAGTGAGTCCTGTAAAACCCAGCACTCCATACAGCTCTGTTAAAAATATGAATAGAAACAGAATTACCTTAAGGTAATATTAAGGGTCTGACTTCATCTGACAAAGGCAAGTTAGAACTTTCATTCTGTTTTTCATTCACAGGGTTGTTCTTAGCTATTTCAAGATTCGACAACTTAAAAATAGTTGAATCAATTAAAAACCCCATGACACTAAGATGAGAAATTGCGTAACAAGTTTCAGCCTGGACTAGATTTTCTTGGTCAAATGATATATTTCTGAATGTTGCTGTAGATAGTCAAAATACTCACAGCCTCTTAACTACTGTCATGTTAATGTGCTACAGCAACAAAAAACAAAACAACAAAGCAATCATCATACATGTATCACATAACAATGAAGTCTCTCAAACAATGACTATAGCAGATGGATAATCACTACAAGGGCTTTGCTTTGTATTAGACCTGCAGTTAGGACTGAGAAAACAGAAAAAAAATTGCAAAAGAATTTAGGCCTTTTCTTGTTCATGGAATTTTGCTTTTCTGGTGATTTGAATAGTATATGAACAATACTACATCCACTTTTGCAGAGCCCCTCAATCATGTGATGCAAACACTAGGCCTGTTGTAATGACATCAGCACAACAGATACAAATTAAAAGGGTAAGATTATGGCCAATGGTAAGTCAACTGTACTTATTATTTTTATTGTTATTATTATTATTTTATTATTTATTATTACTTGCATTCTGGGATGATTGTCAAATAATTGATGCTGAGTTGTGGACAAGACATGGAAAATTGCAGAAAAGTAATAATGGACCCCTATTAATTGCAGTAATTTGGAAAAGACAGAGAAGACCTGTATGTTTAAGAAAAATTTGCTGGAACAATACACACATTCACGTATTATGTTGTGCTTGCTAATTTTTTTTAATGAGACAGTTTGCTGCAACTATATTACAGTCATTAATGCATGGGGCTGACAGCCCAAGCCCTAGCCACTAGCAGCTCAGATAAATGGAGTTCTTCTGTACTAACGGGAAAAAATATTTGCATTGGTAACCTCAAAATGTATACAAAAATGTGGACTGTACGAAGTAAGATAATTAAAATCAAAACTGTGGTGGAAGCCTAATATTGTTTGATATGCAATTTCTGCAATATCATACATTAAATAGGGCCTATATATACTTTTAGATTACCGTATTACATAGAGGCCTCTAATAAGACTGGGGCCCTATTATATTGGATGCTGTACATAGTAGGAGACAGTTCCTTGCTGAAGAGCTTAGTGGCTAAATAGACAAGACACACAAAGGGTGGAAGAAAAAGTATTATTCACCTTTAACAGATGGGGAACTGTCACATGTAGATTAAGGGCTAAATCCCCAGGTGATGTATATTGGAGCTCAGTGGACATACACCACTTTATCAAACTGAGGCTATGGCCTTACATACTTTCCTCAAGGTTACAAAGGCAGTCTGGTGGTGCCATGAATCGAATCTGTATTACCTGAGACTCAATTCAATGTTTTAACCACAAGCCCAACCAGCCTCTATCAATGCAGAAGGAGAAGCAGACTTCAAAACACAATAACTCCTGTTTAACAAAGCTCCTGGCATAAAACAAGAGGTTGCTCAACTATCTAGACAATCACAAAATGACAATGTACTCCCACCTCCACCAATCACAGAGCACTCATTAAAAAGGCAGAAGAAATAAAGTGTGATGTGGGAGAAAATATACACCCCTTTTTCCAGAGAACAATTGGTTTCTTATCATTCTTTTGTCCCAAAAAAATGCAAGCATTGAGAAAACAAAGGGTAGTTTAGGTGGTAAAGTCTGCTTTATTGGGCGAGAGATAAGGTCTTACAGTCATATTCAAAAAGTGCCCTGGAATTTTCAACAGGCATCTAGGTGATGGAAAATATTCCACACTCAACTTTGACAAAATATTTGCTGGTATGGAAAATGACACACAAAAATGCTAGGGTTTCTACCCACCTTCATAGAGACACCAACTGTCCATGAGGGTCAATTTTTGTGTTTTGGATTTTGCTATGATTAGAGCCCTACAAATTAACGATACATTTTCATAGAATCATAGACTATCAGTGTTGGAAGGGACCTCAGGAGGTCATCTAGCCCAGCCCCCTGCTCAAAGTAGGACCAATCCCCAATTGACCAATTTCATGGTCATTGGATTTTAAAGATGATAAATGTCATGGTTTCAGATATTTCAGTCTGAAATTCCATGGTATTGTAGCTGTGAGGGTCCCAAACCAAAGCAGGGTCATGGGGGCGGGGAGGTCACTAGGCTCTTATTTCTGAGCTGCTGCCTTCAGAGCTGGGCAGCTGGAGGGCAGCTGCTGGCTGGATGTCCAGCTCTGAGGGAAATGCCACTGCCAGCAGCACCCTTAAAACTAAGGGTGCCCATATCTACTGCCTTCAGACTCTCAACCAGCAGCCATGGAGCTTCCTGCAGCGGAAGGAGGTTCCTGGAGATGGGTCTGACCCAGCCTCAGGAGAAGCCCATGCAGAGGAAGAGGACATCATGTTCCTCTCCAGTCCATCTGGGACTAGCAGCTGGAGCCCTGTGCACAGTAGGAGCCCCCCGATGGCGTGCCCTCAGCTCTGCCTCTCTTCAGCTTCAGGGGCCTTTGGCTGGCTGTGTTTGTGGAGAGAGTTGACCACAGCACCCCCTGACCATGGAGTCCTGTATGATCGCTGACCTGTAAGACTAGCCCTGCCCCCAAAATTGACAAAAAACCCCCACATACCATGTCACCCTCACTTCTGCACTGCTGGTGGTGATGATCCTGCCTTTGGAGCTGGGCTCCCAGCCAGCAGCTACTGCTGTTTGGCTGCTCAACTCTGTGAAATCTAGTCTCCCCTACAATAGCTAGATTTTACGGGGGAGCTCAGATTTCATGGTCTGTGGCACATTTTTCACAGCGGCGAATTTAGTAGGGCCCTAGCTATGACCATTTCACATCGTTCTATTCGCAATATAAGATTCATCCCCAAACGGAAGTTTCCATTCAGATTGCATGCATAATAAAAGTAATGGGTTTTATTTTAATTCATTTCCAAATACAAAACTAATTCTTAATATGAAAAAAGAAACCCAGAAGACTAGCACTCTCCATATGAGAGACACAGCTCTACTTTATTTCCTGGCAAAACCTACAGAGCAAGGGTTATGGATGGGAAGCTGGAGATAAAAGACCAAGTCATGAGCTATATGCAGAAACAAGGGGCACACAAATCTCTTACTCTCATGCTTGTAGTCAAGGACCTGACTTGACCTATTCTGACAATAATCAGACTAGGCACCAATGGGATGCAGAGGGGCTGCTCAAGGAGAAAAGCTAAAGAATCAGCCATTTCTTAGAGGAACTCTCTACAGACACATCACCTCTCTTTTCCCATTGCTCTGGTCACAGAATATGTCATTGTGGGGGATGTGGTGGCTTGAGAACCATGCCCTGGTTGTTCTGAGTTTTCACACTTCTCTCTCCACTAGGTAAGTGGTATCTTCACCCCATAGGACCCTGAAATCCATCCCTGAACTGTCAGCTAGGGAATCATTGTTAGGGGACACAGTGGCTCACTTAGTCCATCTGGATGAGTGACAGACAGGAAAGAACCTGTTAATAAGAACATAAGAATGGCCGTACTGGATCAGACCAAAAATCCATCTAGCACAGTATCCTGTCTTCCAATAGTGGTCAATGCCAGGTGCCCCAGAGGGAATGAACAGAACAGGTAATCGTCAAGTGATCCATTCCCTGTTCCCACTGACTCCAGCTGTAGGTATATTTACAGGAAGGTTCAAAGAAAACATCCATGGGAGCCTTATGGAAGGCTCTGAGGAGACATGAGAGAGAAGCACAAGGAGCACTTCAGCCTACACATCTCTGCCACTCCAAGGAGTTCCATACCATGAAACCAGGCACGGCCAGGCCTCAGCCCAGAGGGAGAGAAAACTGTAAGGGGAAAATGAACAAAATGCTTTAGCACTAAGAAATGTAATACAGATGCAAATGCAAAAAAACAGCAGCAGAGATGGCAGATACAGAAAAGACAGCAAATGCAGGATAAGCCAGAAAAATCAGTGCCTGAGCCAACAGCAAGAACTGTAGTGATATCACTATGGGGAGCATTACTAATGTTTCTGAAATTGTGTTTATGAATGAGCTTAAGTCTACTATTGTGATTCATATTATCCATGAATTGTAAGGTGGGTTATAAGGCAATAGGAGTTGATGCTTCCTAGGCATTTCAGTATTCAGAGATTCCATATGTCATGGAGAGAGACACAGTGCTGTGGAATCATTCTTTACTATAAGGGATTATAGGCAAAATCTGTGCACAATTAGCTGAATACAACCCATCTTCAGAATACCTGATAAAACATTAAACAAATGCTATGTTGCAGATGCTTTAAAAAACTGCCAGTGAAAGGTAACATACTTTGAGCTAGAGTCCTTCATTTAGCCAGTGAAAGAAATAGCTTAGTGTTTACTACTCCTAACCATACAATACTGCCATATGAACTTAAGTGAGAGACTTTGAACTGCTGTCATATTTTTGTTAAATGTACAGTCCCATTTATCTTTGACTTCTCTAGAATACCACTCTCTGAACACCTGCCCTTATGTCTAAATCTCCCTCCTGAGAAACAGTAGCAAATAAAAAAAATATTTAACAGTATCTCACATACAGAATGTGTGAATGTCAGAAAGGTTCCAAAATGGCTGGCAACTTCATTAGTATAACTGCCTCTCCATGGGTTCAGCTAGTGTTTGCTCATTTTCCTGTGCTTTCAAATGTTACAAAGCCCAATAAAAGCATGGTGGAAACTACTGTGACATTCACAGATTCACTTCTTTGGACATTTTCACAGTGAATGGGTGATTTTTAAAAGTACATTTGCTGAAACCAAATCCAAACAAACAACATGCAAATTCGGAAAGGAGCATATTAATAACCAGATCACGAAAGGGAGAGCTTTTTCTTGAGTTCTTCATTCAAATTTTGGAAACTGCCTCACGAACAAACTGTGCATGAACATTTTCTTCTGTTGCTTGTTAGAAAGCAGGGAAACGTGTATGCTGTTCCTGAACTAAATGTACAGCTGTGAGGACACTGTTCTCAAAAGAACGCATAAATAAAGTTATTTTGTTTTGTACTTCCAGCTTTGCCTATTAACCACAAAATCATATCTTCAATATCTTTCAAAAAACTATACTTCTAGGGCCTGATTCTCGTCTGATGTACACAAGTGCAAATCTGGATTCTTCTCTCATTTACATGTAAATTAATTTTGCCAGTCTATAGTGTTATAGTAGTGTAAAGCCAGAGTAAGTGAAGGCAAAATCAGACTGGTAAAGATGTGTAGATTTTCTAAACAATTGGAAGAATGTAATTCTTACCTTTTCTATCTAGCGGTTTTTTTCAGTTGTTTATATCTAAGCAAATCAATAGCTTATTGCTAACAACTGAAATTTTTTTCATGTACTATACAAATTAACCATTAATTGGAGCAGATTCTAATATAAGTAACCAGTACATTGGGGTAAACTCATATTGACTGAAAGTAAATAGAGTTGCTCCTGCTTTATACAGAGGTAAATGAGATCAGAATCTTGTTGATCTTGTCCATATAATACATGGCTTACCAATGACATCATTAAAACATTCATAATGCCAGAGTTGGGAAATGTCTAAATAAACTATTTATAAGCTATTTTCTTTAGCAGGGAAACAGATGAAGAGGCTGGGAAAGATACTTACAGGAAAATAATAAGTTTTAAAATCTTTTCTATCTACCAAACTTCTACTCTCCATATTAAGATTTGTAAACCAAAGGTATAGTATCAGCTATAGAGAAGAAATTATAAAAAGCATGGTTAACTATGTTCATTATGAATTACAACACATGACTTATTTTCAGGAGCAGTCCAGAAATAATTTACATATAACAACTCGGTATTTTCAAGTTTAGCAGTTATCATTTACTTTCCATTACATGTTCCTCAAGATTCTAGTTTCTTAAATTGTAAGTAAGAAGACAGCATTTCTGAATTCAGCAATAAATAACTGATGCTATCAGAAAACATAGGAATTAGAAAACATTTTCTACAGTAAAAGTTTTCATGAATAGTTCATATTTAATGACAAATTATCATAGTAATTGCACTGCCAGCATACAACTAGGAAAGTGTGGCAATCTTTTGAATCGTCTATTAGGTCTGGTATTCTTCATGCTAGTCTTCATGGTTATGGTTTTATCTCCTAAAAAGATTCCCACTTCTCATTCATATCAATCTCTCAGTTGTGAAACTTTCCTTCTGGTTCTACCAGTTACGAACCTGTCACTGTTTTAACTCTTCCTGACACTGAGGATGCATGAGATTTTTTAAAGTATGAGTTAGCATGAGGATTATTTCACCTAAAATTTTATGTAGAATGAAAGGGGTACAGTATAAATGCTTTGAATAATAATAGAGATTGTTGAAATGAAGCAATGTGATTATTATTCTCTGTAAAGTGCATGCAAATGCATTACCTCATCTGTGGGGCACATCTATATTCATTAATAATATTGGGTTTACAGGTAATTAAGAAATGCCTAAATTAACCACTTTCTTCAGCAGAGAGATAGATTAAGAGACTTGGGAAAGGATCTAAAGGAGAATGGAAAATATTAAAATCTTTGTTGTATACCTTCTAATCTCCATATTAACAGAGAGCCAGCACCTGTAACGAAGGCTGCAAACTATCTGAACCTATTTGATCATATTTCTTCTCAAGTGATCCACGGGGCCAAATTCTGTTAGACTTATTTATAAAGAGTCCCATTTGATTTCAATGGGATTACTTGAGTAAGTGACCATGCATTC
This sequence comes from Dermatemys mawii, assembly GCA_007922305.1. NCBI lineage: Eukaryota > Metazoa > Chordata > Testudines > Dermatemydidae > Dermatemys > Dermatemys mawii. Next base: position 44,302,246 of record ML677341.1, on the reverse strand, counting down.
CAAAACCAGCAAAAAACATTCTGATCATCTAGTCCAGGGATCGGCAACCTTGGCACGTGGGACTGCAGGGTAAGCACCCTTAGCGGGCTCTGCCGGTTTGTTTACCTGGTGGTTTGCCGATTGCAGCTCCCATCGGCCGCGGTTCACCATCCCGGCCCAATGAGGGCTGTGGGAAGCAGCAGCCAGCACATTGGTGAGCCCTCATCTAGAGTACTCTGTCCAGTTTTAGGGCCCACACTACAAGAAAGATGTGGAAAAATTGGAAAGAGTCCAAAGGAGGGCAACAAAAATGATTAGGGGACTGGAGCACATGAGTTATGAGGAGAGGCTGAGGGATTGTTTAGTCTACAGAAGGGAAGACTGAGGGCAGATTTGATAGCTGCTCTCAACTACCTGAAAGGGAGTTCCGAAGAGGATGGGTCTAGACCAGGGGTTCCCAAACTTGTTCCGCGGCTTGCGCAGGGTAAGCCCCTGCCTGGTCGCAAGACGCTTTGTTTACCGGACTGTCTGTAGGTTCGGCCACTCACAGCTCCCAGTGGCTGCGGCTTGCCATTCCCGGACAATGGGAGCTGTAGGAAGCAGTGGCCTGGCCTGATATTCTATGATTCTAAGGACCTGAAAGCAAGATCCCTCAGCTGGGCCTTTCCTTCTCCATTGATGACTCTCAGTTTGTAGAGTTTTGCTGGGAAACTTCCCCAGCCAGGCCGAGTTAGCCCTCCAGCTCCCTAGGTGAGACTAGTCCCCACATGGTCAGCTCTGCTGTGGCTGCTAGTCCAGGGCTGCTGCCTGCTGGGAGTGTGTCTGGATGCTGGGCTAGGAGATGACAGTCTGGAGTTTAGTGTAGTTGTGTAATCTGCATCTTGAGGCCTGCACCGCTTTGTGGTGAGGGGAAATCCTGGGACCAGAAGCAGCCTGACTCCTGCCTGAAGAGGATCCTTGCCAGCAGAGATCTGCCCCTCTGCAGTGACCGAGGAATCCAGAGTCATCTCTGAACCTGGGGATCATTCATGGAGTTTGTGAGAGCACCATCTTTTAGTCAGTCAGGGAATTTGTTTTGGGGACCCCCTACTCCCTGAACTGTGTCCTCAAACCAGGGAGTAATGGTTTGGGGATTTTATAACCTGTTGCATATTAAACCTATAGAGGGACTTACCATCTCCTCTCACTTGTGAGTCCTTTGGGATTGTACTGAACCCAGTCAGGCACACTGCTACACCACTGCAGAGAAGGATTTTGTGGTTATAGGTCATCAAGCGCCCCAACAAAGTATGAGTATCAACAAGCCACTAATCTTACATTTGCTACATCAGGTCACGTGACTGGTGAAAGTCACAGGTATTATCAGCATGGACACTGGTGACCCTAAGAACAGTGTTTTACCCTGTTATGAGTTATAGTTGTCTCCTGCTTAATATAATTACTGTGCTGAATATATTGTACATATTTGTGTTATCCTTGGGAGTCTCCAACTATCTGGCAAGTAAGTGGAGGTCACCCTGTGGTTAGGATTTTCCTCCCAAGCTCCCCTGGTGACCCTGCCAGGAATGAGCAAGGAGGGTGGTGGAAGCACCACCAAATAAATGTATAGGGAAAACTAAAGAAGATACACCCTGCGGAGCGGGTGGCGGGATCCAGAAGAACCCAGGACTGTCCATCAAAACCTGTAAGCAGATTGACATTAAAGAAGGTAACCGAGTAGAGAGTGAGCACTACACTTGCCCTGCACACACACATATACCACCGTCCATGAGGCAGATAATCATACATGCTGCACTCTGTGCAATGAATTGGGTAGCCCCCATCTTGCTGCTGGTTTTCTGCCTGCATTTTTTTTACTCTTGTGACTTTTTTTTTATGTAGCCTAAGTTACGGGTGTGTTGGGTAAATGTATTTTTTTCCTGCCGGTTATTTCTCTTGGGCGCTTGGTGCCTTTCTAAGTGTTATGATCCCTCAGATATCACGGTAGCCAAACTCTCCTTCCTGTGACTGCTTATTCCGCCACCATGCTCTCTCCCTCTGTTGCGGGCTCTCTCTGCTCAAGAAAAGTGTTATCGTATGACTAGATGACTACCTAATTTCCCTGCTAAACCAGGTCATTTTTTAACTAATATAGGCTTTTTGAGCTTCATCAGTTGGTCCTAGATCCCCAAGCTACAATTTTTCAATGAGGCTGAGATATAAACATTGTCTGTTTTCTGTCTTTTCCACTGTACTACTTTGGAGCTTATTCTGTTTCCTGAAGAAATAAATTTCACCTATTGAAAACAAATGACTAAATGTGACAGTATTCTTACCCAGCTCTGATATCTCTCAGACATTGTATCTTATTGTTCTGTCAGTTAAAAAGTGTCAATAACTTGTAAGAAGTATAGGAATGTATACCCTGAGCTTTGCAAAGTGCACAGCAAGGCCTCTACTTTGTATAACTCCACAGACATACTAAAAATATTCCACTATCTTTCAGAATTCCACAGAGTCCTGTAAGCACTCACAACATACTCTGCAGGGCTCCAACACTTCTGGATAGATGATATTTAATCATTTAGCTGCCACTGACTTCTAACCATTAGGAAACTTGCTTCAAACTTTTGACATCAAAAATTATATTGCATAGACTAAGTAATGCACATTCTGAAATCTCACTTTTCCAAATGGAGTACTTTGGGGGTCGAGGTCTAGACTCTTTAATCCACATCCACAAGAATCAACTCATATCCGACCCACAATTCCCACTCCGTCTTTTATCTATATCCACATCCGCAGCAGCACACAATCTCACAGTGCCTCTGAGGAGGAGTGTCTCTGTGCATATGTGTGTACTGTATATAGGATCTCAAAAGCAGGGAAGCAGCTGTCTGCAGCTCATGGCTTGTTGTTGTATCAAGCAGGCAAGGTATTAACAAACTTTAACAGACTTTATCTAACAATGGTGAAACCTCTTACAAAGCTGCTGCTGCACCCCTCTGTAGCTCTAACTCAGACTTGGCTCAACTCCTCCCCCCTCCTTCCTGTTTCCTGTCCTACAGACTCCCAGTTCTAATAATTACAAGCAGCATCTAAAACACCACACTTGTGAAGCTGCTTCCTCACTTTCCTTATCCCTCATATACAGAGAAAGGGGAGGTGATAAATCCAGGCAAGCAGGAAAATCCCCCATGCTCCTGTTGCAGCGGTCTAAGCAGCCAAGCTATTTAGGAAACCTCTCCTGACTTCATTATTGCTGTATGAAGTCAGTTGGAGAGGGAGGGCAGCTGCTTCCACAAAGTAAGTAAGTAGAGGGCCAGGAGTGAGGGAATATAGGATCTGGAAGGCAGGGAAGCAACCTCATAGACTATGAGCTGCAGACAACTGCTTCCCCACCTTTGAGATCCTATATTTAGAGCCTGTGCAAATACAAAATTTGTTTACGCAGCCAATCTGCAAAAACAGTCTGAAGATATCCGCATCACGTATTGACTGTGGCATCACATGTAGCAGGAAAGATACAACCAAACAAATCACAAACACGAACAGTTTGCTTCAGTGTAGAAAACGGATGACAAAATTGGGGCCAAATTCTGACTTGGTTTAAGCAGACACATTAAAGTCAGTGGACTTGCACCTGCTTCCACCATGTCTGAAGTTGGATTTTAGTTTTACCATGAAAAAATGTGCATTTGTAATACTGGCAGACCCTGGTCATCATCAAGCAGGATTAAACCTGGGATCACTGGAGCTAAATGCATGAGTCTCTAGTGCAGAGATTGGCAACCTTTGGCACATGGCCTGCCAGGGTGAGCCCCCTGTGGGGGGCTGGGCCGATTTGCTTACCTGCCGTGTCCGCTCATCCCTCGGCCCGCACATCCTTTAGCCCGCGCCACTTCCCACAGCCCCAATTGGCCTGGAGCGGCGAACTGCGGCCAGTGGGAGCCGCAACTGGTAGAACCCACAGATGCAGCAGGTAAACAAACTGTCCCAGTCCCCCAGGGGACTTACCCTGGCGGGCTGCGTGCCAAAAGTTGCCAATCCCTGCTCTACTGCAGGAGCTGAAAGCCCCAGAGCTCTTAGCTAAGGCTGTAGCAGACTCACTCATCTCTAAGTAGTCCTGGTGCCACTAGAGGGGACAGAACACCATTCCCAGGAGATGTGTGGGTTACACATTCTCTTTTTCTTAAAAAAATATAACTACCAATCATCTCCTTCCTGCCACCATGACATTCTCATGGCCTCAACTTCCCCTCCTTTCTCTTCTGAGTGCTTGTTATCTCATATCTGCCTGCTCCACTCTACCAAGATTGCTTTCATTAAGCACACTCATGAGTTGCCTATAACCAGATCCAAGGAGCTCTCCAACCTTATCATTCTTGATCTATCTGCGGTCTTTGACAGTCAGCATCCCCTCCTGATCTTCCTGGACTTTCTCCTCTCTGTGGCTTTTCAGTATAATTCGGGATCTGCTTTCATGGGTTCATTTACTGTGTCTACATTCATGACTCTCAAATCTACATTTCAACAAATGGCCTCTGAGATCTCTGGCCTCTCCTCCTGGATGTGGGGAGGGAAGACATGGCTATAGCTTCCTGACACTGCCTGGCCCCGAAAAGGAAGTAAAAAGAACTGCACAATACTATCAGCATAACTCAGTATCTCTCCCTGTGTAACACTTAGCCTCCCATATACCCATGCCACCCTTGTTTGTGGCATCACTTGCTATGTTATGTCTAATTTATAATGTTAGCCCTCCAGGACATGGTCCTGTCACTTCTTTATTGGTTTCTAACGTGCTTTGCTCTACAGGGGGGCTTGTATAAATATTACATTCTAATAATATTCAGCAGGCAAACTTGTCCTTTACATTAATGTAATTATTTTTCACAGCATCAGGAATGGCTTTCCAAACTCAGTTACTTTTCCCCTCTTGCTAAACTTTGTCACATTGATAAGAATAATGCTATCATTCAAATGCAGAAAAAAACATATTTCTATGCATTACTCGGAACACTAAATGAGATTTCATTTGTGCCCTTAATTAATATCATCCTCACATGGATATTAGAGGATTTAACTCAATACTGGTTTTTGTTTAGTCTGCTAATTTGCTGGAAAAGCTTGTTGAGATCTGTAAAAACCACTACTACCCTTAAAGAGAATTTAATTCCAAAATATGCTTGTTTCCCCCTAGTATAATCAGAGGGTCCTGATTCTAATATTGATGTTTGCTTGTAATTTACTACTGTGCTGGGTCAGCTTGGTTTTATTCCCATGCAAAGCACTGAAACTACAACCACAATATAAATAAAATGTGTTATCTTACTTGTGCATTCTGAATAAATACCTTGAAATAAGTAAATAATTCCAGTTTACAAACATTCTTTCACATGAATTGGGTAGGTAGCAATGATCACAAATTTATATCTAGATTTGATAGCCAGCACATTGCTGCAGCGGTGAGCTGGTGAATATCTTTCAGGCCCATCTCACTTTATATTGTAAAAATATGGAATAGGGCATGGGACAGGTCTTTTCAAATAAAAATTCTCTAAGCTCAAAACCCCCAAGGTCATAATACAGTGACTTCATTTTTCAAACTCAAAAGGATGGTTTAATAATGATTTTGGGATTAAGAGTCCCATTTCTATACGCAGCATACAATAGTCAGTGCAGGATAGGATGCTGTCTGGTGCATTTCTATTCGTGCTTTCCTTACAGTTACACAAAGTAGATCCATTTATTATATACCCTCTTGCATCTTTTTAAAAGACCAGATTAAATGTAAAATGCAGAATGGGAGAAAAGAAAGCATGATAAAGGACTCACTCACCAAAAGAAGTTGGTCCAATAAAAGATATTACCATGCCCACCTTGTCTCTCTAAAGGGCTCATTAGACATTTAATCTGAACTTCTTTTCTTAACCTTTTATTCAAACAACAAACAGCACATTGGTTTACTCCTGGACACTTAAAATGAAGCAAAATAGAAGTTTATACCCCTCTGGTGTCTTATTACAGTGCTGATAAAATTTAGCTGCCATGACATTGTCACTTCTCTGATAATTACTCTGGTGATGGATACTTGTCACTATTTAGAGGAAAGTTGGTACCTCATCAGAGCGAAGTGGACACCTCTCCAATTTGGTTACCTTTGTTAACAGATTTCAGTAATTGTGAACAAAGATGTGGCAGCATGTCCAAAAAAGAGGAAACCCAACCAGTTATTATGGACCTGTTCATTGAACTTCAACTGAATGATGCAACTCTGGGACAAATAATGTTCATCATTTTGAACACTAACCAGCCTATTCCACAAAGTCAGCCAAAGTGACCTTTCTTAATAGAGTATCAGAGTTGTCTTTAGACACCACTATGACAAAATGCAAGCAACAGACAGAGGTGATGGGTAAAGCATAATGGTACATGAAAAAAGTTGTTTAAATTTATATCTACTGCATATGCTCCTTTCTTAATTTCCAGATACCAAAGAGCAGCCACTGGAAGGAGTACAACAAATTATTTGCCTAGTTACACTGACTGGTAAAAGACATTGCAATGCAGCAAACTGTCACTCAACAGAGTAAAAATATTTTTTCCATGAAAGTAGAAATATTGAATATTGAGAGCAAGTGTTAATTTTCATCACAAAAATACATTCCTATATCATGTACTTTTCAAATATTGTAAGCCTTTGAACTGACTGGCAGTCTTTTTTTCCTTGCTTTGCTGAGTTTCTCTCATCCTCATAATAGAGGCTTTACATTTACGAAATGACTAACTTCCCGTTTTTTCCCCCCAGTGTAGTTTTGGCAGAAGATACCTTCCCATTTGGAAAGTCACCAAATTCTTACCTGGCACTCTTAGCAAAACTAATCAGCAATGTTTTCACAATAAAAGGCCAACTGGCTTTTTACAAAGTCCCTGAAAATGTTGATGTAAAATCTCTCAATAGCAATTGCAAACAAAACATTTATTTAACTTTATGAAGTCTCAGCTGAACAGCGTTTGCTCTAGTGGAAATACGGTGACTAGGCAGCTTCAGCAGCCTGAATGAAACATTAAGGCAATGTACCTGCATGATAATGAGAAGGTCAAACACTAAGATGAAAGAAGCCAGGAAAGCTCTTGAGACCTCATCACTCGGCAGAAATCCACGATTCAACTTGTCCCAGCTGATCCAGTCAGTAGTGATGACAAGCACAACTACAGAGGTCAAAGTAAATAGAACAGTCCTGCAAAGGAAAAAAATTCTTCAGAAACAATACTATATAATACAATTCTACATGATTTTCCTCTCTCCTCTAACAGTTAACTAATACTTTATCATACTGTACTGCAGACCAAGCGAGCTTTAAGAAAATTGTGTGTAAAAGTAGGTAATTTTACTCAAGATATAAAAGGCGCTGGACAGATCTTAGTGCAAAGAAATGTGCTAGTTATTTCCAAACAAGCTGAGAAATTAATGCTGAGCTACATCATTTTATATTTCAGTTTCATAGTTTTCATATGTATTGTAAAGACTAATAAAGACAAAGGTAATATAATAAACCAATAATTATATGTAAAAGCACCAAGATTACCATGGTGTCTTTGAAAAATGGAATGCAGACTCACTATCCCTGCATTGTGTTTACAATTACCCACATCAACTTTCAGCCCAGAGCCAAGGTTCCTTTTGGGCGTATATATTCAATATCCAAACCAGATGTAGCTAGCAACATTAAGGGAGTACCTCTAGAAAAACCTAACTACAGTAGAACCTCAGAGCTATGAACACCAGAGTTACAAACACACCAGTCAACCACATATCTCATTTGGAACCAGAAATATGCAGTCAGGCAGCAGCAGAGACCAAAAATGCACACGCAAAACAGTATAGTACTTTGTTAAATGTAAACTACTAAAAAAATAAAGGGAAAGTTTTAAAAAAAGATTTGACAAGCTAAGGAAACTGTTTCTGTGCTTGTTTCATTTAAATTAAGATGACTAAAAGCAACATTTTTCTTCTGCATAGTAAAGTCTCAAAGCTGTATTAAGTCAATGTTTAACTGTAAACTTTTGAAAAAACAACCATAACCTTTTGTTCAAAGTTATGAAGAAGCTCAATTCCCGAGGTGTTTGTAACTCTGAGGTTCTATTCTAATGGTTTTATCCACTGCTCTGCCTCCCCTGAAGGCATCCTGGTACCATTACCAAAGAAGACAGACAGCTCTCTGTGACTTTGTAGACTACAAGGCTCTGAATCAAATAACTACAGTATACGCAATTGTTACCCTTTACCATTACTCCCGAACCCTTGAACCAAGTACCATTAGTGCGGGTGTTTATTAAAGAGGACTTCAGAAGAACATACAATCTAGTTCAAATCCAGGCAGGGAACAAGTGGAAGATAGACTTTAGAACAAGGTATAGACACTTCAAGTATTTGATAATGCCCTTTGGACTCACCAGTGCTCCCACCCCTTTTGAGCACTGATCAATAAGATATTTTGAGATATCCTAGACCAGTTTGTTGGCATATTTATATATCTTATTCTGTTCCAGAAGCCAAGCAAGCCACAACCGTTGTGTCTGTGAAGTTCTCACGATTGCCCCAGTGTGGGTTATATGAAAAACTGGAGAAGTGTGTATTTGAGCAATCATCCATCAAATTTTGGGGTTCATCATGTCAGCAAACAGATTATACATGGATTGCAGGTATCTGCAATGTAGATTGGTCTGAACCCTGAAGCATCTGAGACGCTGAGAGATTCATTGGAAATACCAAAGGTCGCTGCCCCTAAAACTGCAATCCTCCAAAAACCTGCAAGGTTTCGCTGGCCCCTGGAGGCCTTTGAGCTCCTGAGGATAGCTTTCACATCTTCCACAGAACTGGCTCACCCTGATCCTGACCTACCCTTTGTCCTTGAGTATGACATTTCCGATGTAGCTATCAGGATAGTATTATCCCAAGAAACAGGCTCCCCACCTGAAATGCATCCATTTGCAAATTTTTCATGACGACTCACCTCAACAGAACACATTTATGAAATAGCAGACAAGGAGTTACTTGCCATCAAACCTGGATTAGAGACTTGGCGACAATACCATGGGGGAGACAAATCTTAACTATCCATAAGAATCTAGAATAGCTACAATCTGCCAAGGCTCTGAATCAGCAGCAGTTGATCTAGGAGTTTCTCTTTGTAGATGTCTGGCTACAGGCATCCACCACACACCACCACTGGCCAATTGGAACAGGTCAATCAGGTGCTCGAACAACACCTATGCTGTTTCCTGAACCACTGCCAAAACAACTGGGTTGTGGTATTCCTGATCACTGCATTTGCATATACTGTTCAATACTCCTCTACCTGATCCAACCCCTTTTTCCTCCTGCCGTAGTTTTCATTCTTGTTTCCACCCTTCTGTCCTCTTGTCCACAATGGTTCCTGTTGCCTGATATGGTGCAGACCATTCATTAAACCCAAGACAACCTATATGAGCATCTGGAAGTGGCCGAAACAGCCTACAAATGCCATGCTGTCTTACATGTCTCCCTCCTGAAGAGGGAGATCCATTCCCCAGGCAGCTTATGCCATCTCCACCCCCAGTTCAAGTTCAAGACCATGAGGAGTACCTTGTCCAGGATATCCTGGACTTCCAAAGTATGGGCCTTCCACAGGAATCATCCTGAGCAGCCTGGCCCCAAGGCATTCAGGGATCACCCTGAAATGGGTGTTTGTGGGAATCAAGTTTCAAATCCAGGCTCGTGGGGCTGCCAAGCAGAAGCCTTATCCTTAGTGCCATCAAGCAGCGAGGGCTGTCATGGCAACTGCTGCTAATACACTCCCCCCCCCCCCCGATGCTATACTCGCTAACTCAGCAGGGTCAGATGACCTACAGAGACTAGTGATTGGACATCATTGGGTGTAAAGTTTCCTGTTTCTGTCCCACCCCTTGTCCAAGCAACTAGTTGCTAGGCCTGTTGTTGCCCAGACCTTGAAACCAAGTTCCTGCTTCCTTGCCTGATTCCTGTTCCTCATCCCTGCTACTACACCTCATCCCTGTTCCTGTTTCCACCCCCAGGTGCCAATTCTGGCTTTGACCCGTGGCATGATTTCTAAGTCTGACTCTGACTTGACCCATGGCATGACCCTGACCCAGATGCTACTCCTGGCTTCAGTTACTAGACAACCCACATTACAGGCCCTGACACATCCAAAAATAAATATTTGTTTTTGGCTTCACTGATGTTTTGGAATTTATTCTTAGGCATTTAAACGCTACTCATTTTCTTCAGCAAGGGAAGAAGGCAAAACAAACTTGAGAATACTTCCAACATGACCAATACACAGTAGAGTAAAAAAATGGCAAACAGATAGACACTGACAGATATATAAATTTACAGAGCTAAATCTTGCTGACTTGCCTTTTTTAACATATGAAACTGAAGCAGAGCCAAATATTTAACACAAGTCTTTTTGTAGCTATTTTTTAAAAACAAAATCAGTATGGTTTTGAGTTCACTGAATTTTTGCAATATTGGAGCATTGTCCCAACATTGCAGAAGGAAAGAGAAGACACCAGGAATGTCATTTAATTGGAGCACGGCTTTATTGAGTAACATGAGCTAGCCAGCAATAAATCAGGTCACTCCTCTCCTTGTAACCCATATTACCTGGCAAAGGCTGCTCTTAGTTGCTACACACCCACCGTTAATCTGGTCTGAACAGCATAACTGGTACTCCACTGTCCTCCCCTTCGACAAGGGTTAAGGGGATGAGGAAGAGAATGTTGTCTCTTTGCTGCACTGGACATTAGGAGCCCCAGTCCCATTTCCCAGTTTTTTTAGGAGATTCTTTTCCAAATTCACTTCCAACTCCAGCTTATCAGGGAACTGGGCTCCCTAATGAGTGATTGCCTGCACTGACAAGTACTGTACGTCCGGAATGTCACTGGAGGGACAACAGTTTACAACCTACCCTTCCCAGCAGGTCTCTTGGCTTCTGGGACGAAGATATATAAACACCATATCGCCCAGGCCTCTTTAGCTTGCAATGAGGACGGGAAATTCTTCCCAACCCCCAAAAGACAGCTAACATCATGCCCACAGGAAAACCTAAAAATCTGGCCCTACTCTAATCACAAATCTTTTGCTGCCAAGTGCAGAGTGCAGCCCTGGGCAGGGGAATGGTTTATAAGGTGCATAGGAGCCAATAGGCTTACACTGCACCCTTCTGTCCAGCCAATCAGCCAAGCAGTATCTCCCTCCTCAAGTCCATGAGCCGGCTGAGTACCCACTGAGGTGGAGGAGGAATCCTTACAGGGGCCCAGCATTTTCCTTCCCTTGCTGGCTGAAACAAAGGCTCCCCATGTCTGAGGTTGGGGGTGAATGTTACAAAATATTGGGGAAAAAATTAGTATTTGGCATTATCTAGAGTTTGCAAAAGCCTGAAAAACCCATTTCCACTCATAATTTATTCTAGAAAATAAATAATTTTCCCTCACCCTAAAGGTCTAGTAGAGGGAGGACGCAGGGGGATCTTGGAAATCCTGAGTTATATTCCCTCTTCAGCCTCAGACTGATAATAATTTCCATTCACTGTACACAGAACTTTACAGACCCAATTAAATTATCACTTTACATCCATCATTTAAGCAATGCCTGGTATCACCGTGTGAAGTAACTAAATATTATTACCCCAATTCACAGTTTGGGGACCAGATTCTCTCCCTGGGGGCCATCCCTTATGCACCAGTTGAAACTGGCTGTGTTTAGCATGCTAAGTATTCCCTCAATGGAACAGATGTCTCAGCTAGTGGAAAAATCAATTTACACCTAGGTGTTCCACCAACCACCCTCTCCTGTCCATAGACAACATGTCAGGAGGAGTGGGACTGGAACGCAGCTGTGCTTGGCCAACTCTCAGATGGCACGTGGAGGATCACGGCCAGGAGGCACAAGTCAGAGGAACCTGTGGCAGTTTAAATTTAATCTGGGGCCAGACCTGGCAAAGATCAGTTCACAGAAACAAGGAACCATAGGAAGCTCACTGATTACCCCAGGGATGAAAGTAGAAATGGGGACTTACGTGTATGAGGCTGGGGCCTTGGGTGGAAGGGGCGGGGCTGGAGGTCAGAGCCAGTCCTGGCCGGACCTGTACCGATAAGTGCCCTCCCTTTCCTCTGCCTCCCCCCCGCCCCTGCTGGAGTAGCAGCGGTGGTGGGGCTCCGGTGGCTATGTAAAGGTCCATGGCTGTAGAGGCAGCGGGAGCCCTGCGCCTTTTAAATAGCCCCTGGAGCCCTGCCGCTACTCCACAACTCTGGGGACTATTTAAAGGGCCCCAACTCAGCCCTTTAAATAGCCTCCAGAGCTCTGGGGTAGGGGAGCCTGGGCTGTTTAAATAGCCCCCAGAGCTCCGGAGCCGCTACCCCAGGGCTCCAGCAGCGGGGCTCTGGTGGCAATTTAAAGGGTCTGGGACTCCAGCCATTGCTGGGAGCCCCAAGCCCTTTAAATTGCCATCTGGGGAAGCTGGGCTGCCCTGGTATGGCACACCAGCTCTTGCCGATACACTCTACTGGGCGTACTGGCTTACTTTCACCTCTGGATTATCCCCTCTCCTTCACTTGCCTGTGCTGAGTAGTTCTGAGCAGATCAGAATCTGTCCCTGGAAAGCTAACGATAAGTTAAGTAACCTGCCCAGGTCCACAAAAATCAATGCCAGAATCCAGACTCTCAGGCCCATGACAACACCACGTCACAGCACACCCAAAGCAAGTCACAACCTGTACCTTCGTTTCCCAGTCACTAACGTGGTAAAAATGAAACGCAGAAGGCTTGCATACAAGATATACCCAGCCACATGTAGGTGGTGTATATTATTGCCTACAATTACCAGCAACTTTGAGCTACCTATTGCAATTCTTATGTAGAATTTTCTTCTAGACCTTTCATGACTCTCCCTCCTCTGCAAAAGCCTTTATGATGTTTTAGCTTTGATGATCAGGAAGTAAGGGTTCTGCTAAGATCAAGTGATGAGATGAAAGTCATATTTGGACTATTTTCCTGCTCACTTCTTGCCTTTGTGACAGGCCAAAAAATGCATTATTTTTCCCTTTCACAAATCTTCCTATGCTAAAAAAAATCAGTGTACTTGGTGAAAAGTAAGCTTTGAAACATATGTGGCACATTATTTTCAGAGCTTTGTATTGCAGTATATCCAGGCATAATTCCCATTGAACTCAGTTGACTGAGAATTGGCAAAGACAGCTAGTGGACATTGAAGAGCATATAGCTTAATACTTGTTCTTATTTTGGGTAGGAAGTTACATTAGTTACCCAGAATTAATATTCAGAATGAAATTTCCATAAAAGTCAGTTGGAGTTTTGTTTGAGCAAGGAATAAAGAATCAGATGTTAACTTACCGATCACAATCATTGCATGAAGCACGTGTACTTAATAATTTATTTAATGGGTACTTATGTAATAGAACAAATAAACTGGCATCCTTTCCAGACATATTGAAACTGAACACAATATTAGTTAATAATTAATTAGCATTTGTCAAACACTTTCAGCTCATTGGATGGAGGCGTTACAGGGATATAAAATATTGTGCTATTCATTATTTTCCAAATCATTAGGTACGCATGGAACAGCAGTGAGTTAGAGTCGGGCACGTTTCATAAACATGCCAGGATAGTTAAAAGTGCACTGAAAACAGAGGAAGAGCAGGCGAAAACAAGTCTGATTTTACAACTCTTGGCATTTCGAAATGCTTTACAGACCTCCAGAAAGAAACGTTGTTGGGCAAGTTAAATATTTTCCATCAATTTTAATTTCCGAACTGGCTCAAACGCTGTCCCACATTGTAACGGTAACTACAAAGCACAACAAAACTGCAGCTGTTTATGTGCAAATGCCGACATTTTCAGGGGTTTTGTTTTAATTAGCAAGGTTTCCAATATTAAATCTGTTTCAAAAAATGAATTTCCTAAAACCATTTAAAAAATGAAATGAAAGATTTTCAGTCAGCCCGGTGGTTTGGTGTCAGCACCACTTGCTGCCATTTCCGACACCCGGTTCTTAGCTAGTGCAAAATGTCACAACTCCTCTGAACTCAGCGTAGTGATGATAATGTACATCAGCTGAGGATCTGCTTCCTGGTTTCCAGAATGGCCTGAGATCACAGTTGCCAACTTTCACATGGTAAATAAGCACCCAGCCTTTCACAATAAGCCAAAAATCAAGCTAATCCCATTTCAAAACAAGGCCAAGAAAAGCCAGTCCCTAAGAACCCCAACGCTCTATGTGACTAGATCCCTCCAGCGTGCAGTCTGGGACTGTGCTGGGCCTGCTATACACCCCCGACTCTCTCCCCTCCTTGCCCTTGCTTGCCGGGAGCCAGTCAAAAAAAGAGAAGAAACAAGCTACAACAAGCTAAACAAAAACAAGCTACAAGCTACAAGCCAAAAACTAGCCAACGAGCAACTCACAAGCCAGTTAAGCCAAAAACAAGCCCTATTTCTGCAGTTTTTTTGTGGGTTTGACATGTCTGCCTGAAATTTCTTGCTCTCACAGTAGCAGAGCCAGGGAATGCCAGAGGGGATTCATTGGGAGACTTAGCTGCACTGAGTTCCTTTGGTTTAACTATGTTCACAAAGAGAATAATGCCAGTGTTTGTTCTTACAGCGAGGATGTGTGTATGGGGAAGGCAGGTAGTGACGATGCTGCCAAAAATAATTAGCGTCTTAAATGTCAACATTAAAAATAACATTTGATTTATTCGCTATGATCTCATTTTAGTTCTTGACATCACCTACTGCATTTAATGCTGTCACTGCAGAGCACAGTGGGCCTGATTCTGATTTCTCTTGCCTGTTTTTACAGTCATGTAATTTCAATTACTTTATTGGAGGTTGTCTTGATTTACACTGGTGTAGGTGAGCTCAGAACCAGATCCACAAGGGCTAATTCCCCATTCACTCACTTACAGTTGGTTGGCTGTAGGATGCTGTATGGTAAGAGTGTGCAGTAGTGGCAACAGGTAGTAAGACATGGCCTATAGGTGTAGGTTAATGGGGATGAGCCCCTAATGCTATCTTGCTCAAACAGTACTGTTGCACAATGCATGTACCAGATCACACTTAGAAATGCACTAATGTGTGTTGCATGTTATTGGAAAAACATGACTTCTTGTCCTGTGGAATTGTGATGGAATTGTGATCTAGAAAAATATAGATGGTACTGGTAGTGTAGTGGTTCCCAAACTTTAACAACCTTTCACTAAAATGTCAAGTTTCATGAACCCCCTCCTAAAAATGAACATTTTCAGGGATTTTCTACTTTATCTGAGTATAAATTATAGAAGCAGTGATCTTAGAAATATAAAATTTGTTTTTATGACATGCTTATTGCACACTATTTATTATTATTTATCATTACAGTATTTTTATTACATTATGCAAATGGCAACACTCTTCCAAGAACTCATTTTCATAGCTTGCATCACTTTGAATAAGCTTGTTATAAGACAAGGCTCCTATGTTTCATCAAAGAGTGTCAGATGTGAAACACCATAAAGATATTTAAGAAGCTAGCTCAAAGAGTTTCTCCTAGACAAGCATTCAGGTCTTGAGGAGTCCAGGCAAACAACGCTCATTACAACAAAGCTAAACCTTGTTTTTCATCATAATTTGAAAACCATATTAGCTGGCTATTTAATTTTAAAAACAGCAAAAAATATCCACCTCCCTTTCCATTTCTTATAAGGAGTCTTGAAGTTTAAATCTCCTCAGTGTGATAGATATGCTTGCTTTGATCTGCTTAGCTCTTGGAGGTCCAAGCGCTCCAGGCTGCTGGCCCTGTGTTGCCCAGGATACCTAGGGACAGCTCTGTCCGCCATCAGGGAATTTTTTCCCAAGAACCCCCTGTAAAATTTCATGAACCCCGGTTTTGGAACCATGGTGGTAGTGGAAAATCTTTCACGCCAAGTACTTATAGAAGAGAAGCACGAAGGTATTAGTTATTTTGAATTTTGGACACCCTTTCTAGTAAACTCAGAGGAGAAGAGCTCCCCAGTCAGCAAGCCAGAATCTTTAGCCAGGTTTATTGAATATTAACATGAACCTGAATAAGTAATAAGTGATGTACGATCTAGCATTATTGTAACTTTGCCTTAATGAGAAGTTTTGAAAAAGAAAAGAAATGCACCAATGAATATTTTAGAGCTACTATACACTTATTATATTAAAATACTTTACTTACAAAGATCACAATTTTAATTACCAAAGTTAAATATCACTTAGCTGAAAATATCATTTTGTTTTAAACTTTCTATACCAGGATCTCTTTAGACAGAAACATTACCATTGCAAGATTTCACCCTAATCTCTCTCCCCTGGTTGAAATTAAATGGTAAATGATCTGCATTAAGAAATTGGTATTTTCCTATACAAGTCTGAAATGTCACAGTTCCCTTGACTTGAAATAGGAAATAACAGGGGGACCTATGTAGTGGGACCTGTTCACAAATGTTGATTTTTTAATAGTAACCATGGTATATGAGATTTGGGCTCCAAAAAACAGATAAACATTTTGGGGGCCCAGCACTCCCCAGGAGACATCCCCGGTCTGTGCATGTAGCTTTGCTGTTAGGTGGGAAGAAGGGACCAGCAAGAGTGAACAGACAAAAAGTTCTGAAGATGGAGAAAACAGTTCTAAGTCACCTCATCAGAGTGGAAAATACAGTAGGAAGAGATATATACAGAGAACATAATAACAGCACTCCTTAAATGATTTGTCTCTTTTGAGACAGCTTTTCATGTTCTCTGTGTATCTATATATATCTTCCTACTGTATTTTCCACTTCGTGCATCTGATGAAGTGGGTTTAGCCCATGAAAACTTATGCCCAAGTAAATTTGTTAGTCTCTAAGGTGCCACAAGGACTCCTCATTCTTTTTGCTGATACAGACTAACATGGCTATCCCTCTGAGTTCTAAGTCAATTTACTCTGAGCCATGGATCAAATATACATCTTAAATCTCATGTAGGAGCTGCAGAAGGAACGCAGATGCCACAGTTTAACATGGGGTGTCTATACAGCCGCTATATGTGGTAGAAATGATCCTTTGTCAAGCCTCGTGCCAAAACATCTGTACTACTGGTGCGGAGGGGTTGCAGCTGTTGTGTCTCAAGTGTCTGAGAGCCTATGCAGCTCACTGGCCCATGATTTGTGTGGTAGATTTCATCTCCTCCATCTCTTCATACTCATCCACAAAAACCCTGATGGTTGTTCATTATTAATTATTATTAATTATTATTATTATTATTCTTTGTCTAACTCTGGTGTCTAGGAGCCCTAGCCATGGACCAGGACTGCATTATAGCTGGTGCTGTGACAAACACAGAAACAAAAAGACAGTCCCTGCCCCAAAAGAGCTTACAATCTAAGATAAGAGATGACAAATGGGCATAGACCAAAATACGGAGGAGTATGAATTAGCAGTGAGACAATACTGGTCAGCCTTATAGCAGTGATCTCAGAATATCAGAAGAATAACAGCTGTCAAGATTATTGTAGGCATCATGGCAAAGGAGAGTTTTGATGGAGGTAGCTTTGCAGATGTTTATGGGCAGCTTGTCTTTTAACTATGCGGATTGAGAAGAAACACTCATCTTTTTATGTGGCTAGAATGTATTCCACTTTATATACCCTGCTAGCATTCAGTATTTATTTGCTGTGCTCATGATTTTGAAATTCACCTTCTCCAAACTTTCATTCTGATAATCCTTAAGGGCCTGATCCATAGACCATTGAAATCAAAGGGAGTCTTACAATTATTCAGCTGGTTTTGGATCAGACCTCACTTGAAAATAGATGGGAAAGAGGGAGAAAAACAGAGGCAACAAATTAATTTAAAAATCAGACACAGATACTTGTGGAAAAATTTATGCAGTATTCACCAGCTCTAATCAAACCCTGTATCCACGTGTGGCTGAAGATGGATGTTCTATGCAACCAAAGTAATGTAATCTGATATTTCATGCTGTCAGCAAAACCAGAAAAATAAATCAGAATACACTCTTCTCTGATACTAGTCATTATCCAAAATGCCCAATAAATAAATATGATTCCAGAGTTACTTGAGTTTTTTGCACTAACATTTGTATAAAATCTAAAATTATATTTATGTTAATGTGTAGAAGAAACATTTTTACTATGTTTTATGCAGTAAAATAAATCAGATTAGGTAATGTAATTATACGGAAGTATTAGAATTCCAGACAGCATCATATTTTTTATAAGTAGAAGCATCTTTTAGGGGTTTCTTTGCCACATGATTAATTTATCAAAATGAAAGTGTTATCTATTTCAAACACTAGCTCATTTAAATTAAACTAATTAGCTTTAAAGCTTTAAGTTTCAAATGCCATTGCCTATCTGTAACAAAGAAGAAGGAAAGCAGTCTAAGAAAGTTCATGGTCTTGCTTGTAAAAAGTTTCTTCAATCAACACTATCACATGCAAGGTAGTGCAGGATTCACATGAGTTTTAGTCATAGAATTCTACCTCTTGGTCCACTTTCACAGTCTAAAGTTAATTGCCTCTCTCTAGTAGAAAGCAATTTGACAAACAATCCTTTTATATGTAACCCCCAGCTTGTACTTACATTTAAAGAAAAGGGAAATGATATTTCAGGCTTATTTTATGTGGGATAGGTAACCTTCTTCCCCAGCAAAACTGGGAGGGACGGTGCAGCCAGTCCAGGAAATAGCAGAATCAAGGAAAAATTTTCAAAGCACCTCAGGGTATGTCTTCACTACCTGCCGGATCGATGGGTAGTCATCCATCTTTTGGCGATTGATTTATCGTGTCTCATTAAGACATGATAAATCGATTGCGAAAGGCGCTCCCGTCGACTCCTGAACTCCAGTTCGCTGAGAGGCGCTAGCTGGAGTTGACGGGGGAGCCTGCTGTCGACCGCTGCCACCGTGAGCACAGCAGGTAAGTCGGCTGAAGATGTGCTGACTTCAGCTACGTTATTCACGTAGCTGAAGTTGCGTATCTTCAGTCGATCCCTCCCGCTGCTGTAGACCAGCCCTTAGTGACTTAGGAGATTAAGTCCCATTTTGAAAAGTGACTTGGGCAAGTCCTGAAAATGTGACCTTAGGAGGCTAAAAATAAGCTTTTAATATATATTTCCTGATTCCTGATTTTCGAAAGTGTGAGCACCTAACTTCCATTGAACTTAATGGTAACTGTTGGGAATTTAGCCCTTTTGAAAACCAAGATGGTGTCTATATAAGGACTTAACACTGAGATTTTCAAAAGTGATCAATTATTTAGGGTACTTCCATTTTGGGGTGTCCAAACTCAGATAGAAAAAATGCTGAACAACCATCGTCTGAAAATTAGGCCCCTGTAAGTTGTCTCAAGCTGGGAACCCAAAAATTGAAGTACCCCAAAACTCTAGTTACTTTTGGAAATCTTGGCCTAGGATTCTAACTTTTGGCTTATAATTTTAAACATCTTGATCCATCAGGCTGACCTAATGGAAATTCCAGGCTATCTTACATGTACCAGTAGGTGAGAAAGTTTGGGTCATCACAGAGTGTGTACATAGCTTGGTCTCTCAGCCTCATTCAGACACCAGGATCTGCAGAAAATGTTAGTCCTAGAGATAAAGGAAGTAGAGGACATCCTCATGGATTCCCCTGTAATAACACAGCTCCTTTGGGAGGTATGATACTGCCATTGTAATAGCAGCTGTCAGGAGGATTCAGCAGGAATTAGTAATGCTTCAGACGTGCCCACACTTTCTCCAGCCACTCTCAAGTGGTTCTACCGCATTCAGTAATTCCTCTACACAGGGGAAATCCTCCCTGTGAAGAAATATATTGGCTTTAAAGAAGCTTTGTGGTGGCAATCGGATAAAGCTTTCATTGCATGGCCAAGTATCTGGTCAGGCTTCCTACTCCAGGCTCCCCCATCCTACCTTTGATATCTACAGGGAAGGCATGCCAGCACCATCTTGGGCACGATGCTCTGTCCTCTTGGTGGACTGATTTCCAAACATGAAATGTGAGGGCCCAGCAATTAAAGATCACCTAACCCTAAAAGATCTCAAGTAAGTGTGGAGGCAGGAGCTGACCAGTACGGCAATAGTCAGAAAAGAAACATTCTTGCTCTCATTGCCACTTCTGGCTGTCCTGAGCTGGCTGTAGATGATGGAGCACAATCCAAGGTTCATATCTGAATTAGTTTGGGAACCACACGAGGTACCTGTGCTGTCAGCTCATTGGAGACAGACACTGGTGGAAGATGAATTTTATGAGTATCTTTGCTATGTGAGCACCCTGAATGAACTCGTGTTGCTTAAACTGAGAATGCAACAATACTCTAATAAGAGAACATGCTGGCTGCAGATGATAATATATTATGAAACCACCTCAAATTAAAGAAGTGTTTTAATGAATTATATTTTAATAATTTTTTCAGTAATATAGGAATAACACACAATAATTTATAAGTAGACCTTGGGCTGCAAAGAGAGAAGGCTTAACAAATTGGGAGTAGATGTGATACAAAGAGAAGTACTGTTCATCAACTATAGAAGTTCCTGGAAAAGTTTTCAAAAGTTTTACAGCAGGTCCCAATAAAGGGCTTTTTGTAGTAAAATCGGTGGAATGGCAGCCTAAGTCACATATCTGTCTGCTGGGAGGAGGTGTACTATTAATATTCTGTTTAGCAGCAGTCAAGCTTTTAAAAAACCTTCTCACCAATGACAAGCTAATAGTCTGTGAGACATTATTAGACATAAGCTATCCAGTTACTGCCTCTCTGAAAAAAGGGGTGTGAGAATGTTCAGCCAGTCGGTAACTCCAGCTGGTGGATGATCCTTCTGAGATACTTTATAACATCATGAATCCAAACTCGGCATATTGAAAGGTTGTGGTTTTTATTTTAAGGTTCTGGTAACATATAAAAACTCTTTGAGTTTTGCTTTGTTTCTTGAAATCTTGACAAAAATGTACCTCAATAACACAGAGTTGGTTCTGTTTCATTTTATAGAGGAACAGAAGATGGGAACTTCCATCCATTATGGACACGAATCATCTGTCACTTAAACCAACTGTAACTCTAGCAGCAGAGTTACACCAGATTTGCCCAGCAATCAATGAAATGTGAATTGGGTCCTATGTATGCTGTTGGAGATTCAGATATGCAAAGGTATAATTGATTTATAGAGAAGGGGGTTATGGGAATAGTGATACCAGTCAGCTGTGTTTTTGGGGAATGAAGGTATCTAGCCTGTCTGACTCATGAAATACACGCACTCTCCCGCCACCGGTGTCTGCTTGAACCAAAACCAATCAAAGAAAAGACTTTCAGAGAGCAGTGAAGACAGTTGGGAGACTCACCTAGACCCCTCCCGACAAGGGTGAAAGATTAAGGCATCTCCATTAGTATACAGAGTGAAGCACAGAGGCAACTCCCCTAGCCTCATCTGCATCAAAAATAAGACAGGGAGACATCTCCATTAGCAAATAGAATGAAGAACAGAGAACGGTACTGAAATCTGGGATCAGAAAAGCAGGGAAGCACTGCATCCTGGGGAATCTTTGCTCCAGATGTTAATGAGCCTATGCCTGCACACACTGAGCTCAGCACTTATCAGACCAATTCTAGTAATGAATCCTTGATTGATATCCAAAATATCAAAGCAGCCTAATTGCATTCTGAGCTCCCTGGAAGAAAACACCACCCGTAGTCAAGAGTGATCAGCTCCTATTGTCTAGCCTAAAGAAAACCCTTGAGTCATCAGTTTATCCATAAACAAATCTAGTGTTCTCCCTTGAACCATTGTTGTTTCTCTATAAAAACTACTATCTATGTTCAAGTCAGTGTTCTGATGCTTGGATCCAAACTCTGCACCAGTTCCATTGGGACTCCATCTTCTCCTGACTGATCATGCTGGGGGCTCTGCCTGTCTCCAGCACTCAGGACCCTGAGCTACCACCATCATGTGAACTGGGAACCATGACCAGTTCAAGCCTTATGGAGTGGGTGAGATCCCTCTCTCTCTCACTCTGTTTTATTTTCTACTTCAGGTATTAACCTTTAATAATGTAACTGTTATGTTGGTTTAGGCTCTCCTTGTGTAGTTATTATTATTCAATAAATAACTTTTATGGTTAAACTGGTTGCTTTTCTCTCTGAACTTTACGCTTCTGTGTCTTTAGCTTCCCCATTTACTCTGTTGTAATGCTTCTTTTACCTAAGCTAAAGATCCCTGTAGCACCCAAAAATACTGTGGGGTTTGCTCATCAAGTGGTTTACTACCAGTATAATTTTAACATGAAAGTGGGGATAGGGATGTACTGAACCTGTGGCATATAAGAGTGGCAGCTTGAAAGTGCTGCTTGACCCAGCCCACTGAGTCCAGGGACACATAAGATTTCAGTTTGAGAGTGCTGATTGACCCGGTCCACTCATATTTGCTCTGTTTGTGTGTGTGTGTGTGTGTGTCCGTCCGTCTGTCCGTCTGTTCTGCAGGATAGCTCGAATGGGAGGGGACTTGCAGAAAGGAGAAGCAGAGGTCCACGTGAACGCACAAGTGACACAAGCAGTACATTGATAGAATCACAGACACCCCCCACCCTTCCCTGAAGAATAGCCCTAATAAATGAGCATACCCCAAAGTAACTGGCACATCTGGTAACACTGGTTAGTTGAAACACTGTTTGAATTTACTCTGCTATGGCTAAATTCCCTCAGAGGCTGCAGAAGGCCTCCAGTTGAACACAGCCATGGAGGTCCAACTGTGAGTAGGGCATGCTGAAGAGTGGACATTAGGGTGCTGTGGGATTCCTGTGTATGGCAGAGTTGAACTCAATCCCAGTACCATATAAGCCATCCCTGAGGCAAGCTTTAGAGCCATGCTGAAGAAGATGTGAGGATATGACCACTTAGTCAGCAATCATATGAATCCAGCAGTATGGGCAGGGGCACTGGCAATAGCCAAGCTGGGACAGTAGTCATGAAGGTATTAAAGAATTGCCATACACCATGCGCTGGTTTGGGAGTGGGGATTCCATTCCCCCTCAAGTTCCACACCATTTCCCACACAAAGAAACTTCACTCAGACTACGGGGAGAAGAAAGAACTTCACCCCAATGCATAAAGGCATCTCGCTGTAGTAATTCATGTTAATTGCACATTGATATAAGATACTGGTGCTGTTTGCCCTCAACTGTCACTGAAGTCAACAGAATTTGAGGGTGGCCCTGCAATTCACAGAATTGGATCTTTAATTAGTCTTTTAACACAAAGTTATCTGAAGTTCTCTCTGAAGTAATCTCTGAAGTTCAGAATATGTTCTGGCAAACCTCCTCATCAGCTTCTTTCTGTTCAGTTTTCTGTCAAAGCTAGTTTTATTTTGGAAACATTTAATTTAAAATAAATTATAAGATAAATGAAAAGCACGAGATTCTGGATAATTTATGCTTATTCATAGTCTAAGATCAACAACATCTTCTTAGGTAATAATGGACTGTGCTCAATTTTTTAAAAAAGACAAATATTAATTTGTTATTTGTGACATTTATTGTATTGGGGGGTCAACTGCAGTTGAACCAAATAGTAAAAATAGTACTTACTACAGTGATGACCAATTTCAGATGACATTCTGAGCATGTAAAATACTTTGGTAAAATATTAATGGCTGCAGATGTGACAACTGAAGCTCATAGGTCTTATATACTAATTCAAACAGAAACAAATCCTTATTGCTGTATTTATTGTGTAAAATTTAATAATAGAAATTTTTATATTTTTTGGTTTGAAGCTACTCAGTTCGATTACTGTCTTTTTTTAAATAAGCAAATAGGACTGTTCTCCATTGAATGATTTGTTTTATTTCTTTCATAAGTGTAATCGATTTATAACTTAGGTGTCTTTCATTTATGCAAAAAAAAATTTCCTTTGCTTAGTGACATATGGTGTGTATTCTCTGGAAACATTTTAACATGAAAAAATTGCCAGAGAAAAGAGTTATACCTTTTGGATTATTTTTTTTGTTTGTTTATAAATATATCTAGCACTAGAGTAATCATCCTGGTTAGATGAAAGAAACATATTTATTCAAACTCTTTAAAAAAAACATTAAAGAGTTGTTCAAAACACTTGTAATTATATTTTACCTTGGTAAGCTTTGCACAAATTTAATTGTAAAAAGTACTTACAAGATGCCTTGATGAATGAGAAGTTACATCTTGCAAGATATCACAGTGTGTGAAGTCTAAAATAACAGAAAATCTGCTATTGCATCAGTCTAATACAAAGCCAAAAATACAAAGCTAATGTAATGAGGAACATACAAAACTATTAGCCTATTATAGTTGTTTTACTCTAAACTTGAAAGCTGCTATCACATGTTAAAAAGCATCCTTATATTTTTCAATTCTGCCAGGGTTTTGTGGAATTATAGATATAGATATAGATATATTTGTGGAACTATAATATATATAATATATTGTACCAATATAATATGCTTATATTTTAAGTGTATTACACAGAATTTCTGTCTGTACTGCCACTTTGCTAGGGCATCCAGCTGAATCGTGATAGTGCAATGACATGCTTAAAATTGAGCTCTGCTCTACATAGATATGAGCAAACCATATTTTAACCATACTGTTTGGTAACTCATTTCCCCAACACGGTAGATTTTGTAATGGAGTTAGAACCTAATCAGATGAGTTGTCATACTGTAAAGGAAGTACTTCACACAATGCACAGTCAACCTGGAGAACTCTTTGCCAGGGGATGTTGTGAAGGCCAAAACTATAATGGGGTTCAAAAAATAATTAGATAAGATTATGGAGGATATGTGCATCAATAGCTATTAGCCAAGATGGTCAGGTATGCAACCGCATGCTCTGTGTCCCCCCTAAAACTCTCACTGCCAGAAACTCGGACTGGACTATAGGGGATGGATCACTCAGTTAAATTGCAATGCTCTGTTCACTCCCTCTGAAGCATCTGGCACTGGCCACTGCCAGAATTCAAGATTCTGGGCTAGATGGACCATTGGTCTAACCCAATATGGCCATTTTTATGTTCTTATTTTCTGTCAGAACACATAAATATTACAGTTCAAAATCTCATATCATAAAAGGTAAGAATGTGACATCCTACATTTCATAAAGCTATATTATGTACTCCTGTGCCATAAAAATAACAACAGAGCAGGCTTCATAAATCATGAGAATGTTGTTACTGTTCAAAACTGGAACATAAACCTTTAAGAAAAACAACTAGCCAAAAGGAAAACTCAGTAAATGGAGGGATGAGGTAGAGGAAGCAATATGCACAAACACAAAGCAAATACGCACAAATACACATAATCCAAGCAATGGTTGTATCATAGGAAAGATTTTTTAATCCAGATTCACACTGGTTTTACTAGGAGTTTTGCATGTGGAATAATGACAAGATATGACTCAGCAGTAGGAAGGAACTACCATTGGGGTAACATCAGGAAGATGCTCTTGAAGCTGAAGAAGAAAGTGTTTAAGACTTAACTCATCAAACACAATACCTGTCAATTAAAGGCTTCAAAATCTAGCTGTATATACTGCATGGAGTTTGTTTACAACTGTGGAAGCTAACTGCTGAAGTTAAATATCTGTCAGAATTAGGGTCAACTGGAATTTCAGCATCGATTTCAATGGGAAGAGGATCAGGCCCTTAGGGCTGGTCTACAGTAGGGGGAAGGATCGACTGAAGATACGCAACTTCAGCTACGTGAAAAATGACTTAGCTGCCGTCCTCATGGCAGCAGCGGGCGGCGGTGCACTCCCCCGTCAACTCCAGTTTGCGCCTCGCGGTGAGCTGGAGTTCCGGAGTCGATGGGTGTGCCGTTGGTGATCGATTTATCGCGTCTTAACGAGATGCGATAAATCAATCGCCAAAAGATCGATTGCTACCCACCGATCCGGCGAGTAGTGAAGACATACTCTTATTCCCTTGAAATATGTCTCTGTGACAATCAGTCACCTTAAATGCTAATATAGACTTCAAAGGCCAACAACCACAGCTTCTTGAAGATACCCAGGTCTCCTTAAACTCGGAGCACTTCCAAGATCATTGCCCTCAAATTCAAACTGTAGATCCTGACGTAATCACAAACATTAGTCATATAAAAACCTGCCTCCATGCTGATATTTTGACACTCCAGTCTCCTATGAATATTCCCCTTTGTTTCTGACATCTCCAGCAAGAACAGATGTCCTAAAGTTCATAGTTTTGAGTCCAATATGCTCAAGGTAGAATATTCAATGGAATAGTCTGGGTTCCTTCTTAATTACCTAATGTTTTGGACCATCAAAGTGTTCAGAATGTTGGTGCTGTGGTGCTGTGATGATAAATTCATTAAAGACTCTGAGGCGCTTAGATACTACAGTAAAGAGGGGCATACAAGTACTACAGATGTACAATAAACATTATTATTATTAGCCACAAGAGATTCAAATATGGCCATGATTTGGCAGGAAAGAACACACAGAGTTTTAGAAGGATCACAACCTGTTGTATTTAGTACAATGGTTACAATATCACTAGAACGCTGGTTTTGTTTTAATAACAGCCTGAACACTCACTCAAAAAACAAATGTTTCTAACTCTGCTTCAATGTTGAGTGTACACAAATGCCTTTGCTTCACCATGCCACTATGTGTCACGAGCATATCTCATTACTGGAGCACAAACTCTCATTCTACTAATGCCACTCCTTAAATAACACATTAGGATGATATTGTTTTGATATGAGGGATATCTATACATCTCCCACATGTAATTACATTATCAGCAATCCTCTTAACATATTGGTTTTGCTTAGATGCCTTGCCAGTAGCAGAAAGCCTAGTTATTTGAAAATCCCACTTACCTGAAGCCCATGAATTGATAACAAATAAACCAAGTGAAGTGGTGGTGCCATCTGATCAGTAACATGCCACAATGCTAAGAGCAAGTCCAAAGAAAACCTTGCTCTGAAACAAAATCTCTTTGCGGTAGATTAAGATTCTTTATCATTTGAAATGGTAGAGAGCAAAGAATTACTGACCTTCAAAATAACAGGTGTTCTTTTATATGTTTGGTAAAGAAGTGTAATTATCAGGAAATATTATCACTAGCATTCTAAAAAGCTCCATTATTCACTGAGGGTATAAAGAGCAGCTTCTGGCTATAACACAAGCTTCTCTTTTGTGAAGGATAAAAGTAATGATCTGAAGATACAGGATTCAGGCCACATCATAGAGGATTCTTATCAGAAATTCTAATAAAGCTGCAGCAACCTGAATAGGAAGTTTAACTAAAAACCCGTATCCCGAATAGGAAGTTTAACTAAAAACCCATGAATTAAAGCAGAAGATTGCTTCACACAGCCAGAATGATGCAGAATAGATTAATGAATAGAACTCTGCTAACCTGAATACTAACACTGTATTCTCTCTTACTATAGAGCCTACTTCTGGTTCCTGAGATGGTGATCAAAAGTAAAAACTGTCACTGTATCTGTCAGTCAATGGCTACATACACAATGCAACAGCACCATGCTCAGAAATGTTTTTGGACCATCAAGCAGTAGCACACAGAAAGGCTGTGAATAAATTAAACTAAAAATACAAGCCTTAGGCTGATGTGTTTGAACTTCACTGCAAACATTCTTCATAAATATTTAATTGCTCCATTGAGACAGTGACAGTTTTGGAGAAGTTCCAGGCATTATTTCCATTCCATTAGTAAGCTTGCAGTATATGTACTCCTTAACCCAAAATGATTGATTCCATAAATGTCTTCCCACTTACTGACCTGAACACTAATTATGGTTGTGCATAGATTAAAAGAAAGTGTATGTTTTCAGAAACCAGCCAAAATATACTGTTGTCATTGAAATATCTTGTGATATAAGAAGAAAGTGGCAAGACACCAAAATACCCTTCTCAAGAAGCCTTTCAAGAAATAGCTGGTGGAAACTGTACATGATGGGTTGCACAAATTCTGATAAACAAAAGTTGAAATGGACTTTTAAGTACAACAACAGACTGCCTTTCTGAAACATAGAACACATTTTCTTTGAAATATTAATATTGCATGCCAGATGCTTTCATCTGTACTTGGGTCTTGTACTTTAATTTGCTTTGGGAGATAGCATAAAAATAAAAATAAAGAAACACCAATAATTTTATCAATTCAGCTATGCTCAGGGGGGAAGCTAAATGTTTTGTAAGACCTTGTTCAAAAAAAAATAATATGAAGTTTAAATTATTATATTACAAAATAAACTTTCTTCTTCATATAAAAGTTATTAAATATAAATACCTTACTTATGATGTGACTCAGCCTGATCAACTGATTTTTCAGGTCTCACATGAGCTCACGTTATGGTTAATCTGAAAGCAATGGCTAGTTTAAAATTCTCTGATCACTAAACTAATTGCAAATAAAACTAATAATTGCACAGTTTTAATGAAAAGGACTGCACATTCATTGGTACAATTCCATAAGATGCAGCTATGTTCATGCAAATTAGATGAGTCTACATCAGACATTTGGAGATTCCCTAGGAAAAGAAACCCTCTTACAATATTTTATTCATAAAGCACAGTAACATTAGTATGTTTGACGTTATATGGTAGGCTACTGCTAACTAATTTAGATATAAAACTTGGCCAGCTTTATAGTGAGGCTGTACTTTGAAAATAACTCTGTAGAAATGTACATTCTATATTCAGCGTTTCTCAAGGTTTTCCGTTTCAAATTTACTCAGTTAAAAAAAGAATGTTTTTTCCCTTTAATTTCTGGCTCTGTAACCTCAATTTACAATCTGAGTCAAACTATGTTCTTTTCTTTTTGCTTATCATCACAAGTAATAAGAGTCTAAAGCCCAAATACTGTCCTCAACCACACCTGTGCAGCTCTGTTGTTTTCAATAGGACTGTATGGGTGAAACCAAGGGCAGAATTTTGCCCAGCGACTGGAATTTGAATGACAATTATTGTGATGATGTGTGAACCAGAATACAACCCAGCTCACTCCCCCAAAGCTGTGTTGGCTCTGCACTATCAAGAGGAGTGAAAGTAGCAAAATCATATTTCTATCACTTAAAATAAATAGATATGATTCAGACACATAGAAAGAGCAAGTAGGTGCCATTTTACAAAAATCACTTTTCAGAGCAGAGCTGCACTTTAATTTGATCATACTAACATCCTCCAATTCATAGGCTATTACAGTTATGTTACTGAGAAACTAAAATCAAACATGATTTTGGAAACCCATGCAATGTTTTGCACTCTGCTGCTGTAGATAGAACCAGCAAGCAGAAGCAGCATAACTTAACACTATCCTTCCCATAGTTGTGATATGATCTTTGGTGAAGTCTATAGACAATCATATAAATAAAAACAATAACAACAATAAAAAAATATGAAATGGCAATTTCACTCACTGAAAAACAGTACAGAGGCTGAGAAGGAATCCATGTGTACCTAACAGGAAAGGGCAACTGGGGCAGAGAAAGTTATTTCAGTGTTCATGATTTTACCAAAATATTACAAATAAAAGAAATGAAAGAAACATTGATGGTGTTATTCTTGAGATTTGCTTACTTTTTCATAAATTAACACGTTAATTTCATTAACTCTACTTACCTGTCATCCTATCTATATTCTATATAAGGATCCTGCAAAATATATTATTTCTAGGTATATAGGGGTTCTTCAACATTTTTCGACTCACATGTAAAGTACAAACAATAACATAATGCCTTGGCTGTTTGCAACTTTATTGCATAAAATCCAATAAGCATCCTTTCTAAAAAGTCGAACCTATGCAAAAGCTGCAGCTGGGCCAGCTCACAGGTCAGGTTAAACAGCACTCAATTAAGGCAGCAAAGAGTTCAGTGGGGCATATTCAGCCCGGCCTGGATAGGCATCACGAGGAATTTGGACAACCCTTTGAGAAATTGGTTGGCAGAGAAGGCTGTATGGGCTGTAACCTCCCTTCTTCTGTGGAATCCAAGGGACCAGTGGCATGGACATGGCTAGGATTAATTCTGTGTCCTATAGAACTCCAGCCACAACTTCAAGATGTCTCTCACCCCTCACATACATATTAGAAAGACCCAAGGGCAGGGGCCTCATTGGTGCAGGGAGAAGGAATTTAGTCCTACCTTTGCCAGCACTAGCGAGTCTGGCCCAGTGCTGTTTGCAGTGTGATTTCATGATGAGTCTTGTGATATTTGGTGCTTTTCTACAAGCCCCAGCTGCTGGCACCAGTAATTACCTGAGTGTCTCAGCATTCGTTACAAAAAAAAAAGTAGTTTCTAGCCCTTCTAGTTAGGGAATAAAGCTTGAAAATGCAAACTTTAATGGCTCCAACACCAAAAGCTAAATAATTCCTAGTCAAATATATTATTTTAAAAATCTCATTATTTTTAAGTGAATCCCATGATTTTGGGGACCTGACTCCTGACTTTTGAATACTTCAGGTTGGCCTTATGTGTTTGTGAGGCTGACTCCAAACAGACAGGTGGCTTGCCTAGAAAAGCAGAGCCTTGAGATCAGAGCTGGGCAATTTTTTTCATTGAGTAGCAGATTCACTGGACAGGGTACTGAAACTATTTTTACATTCAGGTCAAATTCAGCAAATAGATTCAGCTGGGGGAAAAACTGATTTTTTTTCAAAATGTCAAAATATTTTGTTTAGACATTTTCCAAACAAATCATTTTGTTTGGAAAATGTCATTCAAAAAGGCATTTCATTTCAAAATGTTATTTCAAAACTACGTGTAAAACATTTTGTTCGGCCTGAACAAAAAAGTTTCAGCCTTTCATTTTAAGGAGATAAAATGGGGAAAAAAATCAGACTGAGCTTGAAAAGATCTAATTATTTTTTTGTTTATTCAGTTTAGCCACTAAACTGAAAAATCAGTTATTTGCTTTGCTCTAGCCCAGAGGTAGGCCTATGTGGCAATGTCCTAGAGTTCAAGGGCTTAGAGGATTAGAACTCTCCACTCTCTCTGTAGCAGACAAAAGGAAAACCCAGCTTTTACCAATATGGCTTGCCATAGTTCCACTCACCGTGATTTGTTGCTGTATTTGGAATTTGTCTGTGTTTTGACTGTATAAGTGCTAATAAATTGCTACTGTAACTACTCATCAAAGGGCACAGGAATTGTGCAAGAAGTGCCCTGGAGTACATAGGTCACTCTGCCTTCACTCGTACTGGACTCTGGTTTCACAATTAAGGATTCAATTTCAACAGAAGGAGGATAGGGTTCTGCCCTAGAGATGAGAGGCTCTCCCCAGCTGTTTTGACTGTTTTGCTCTGGGTTCCTCACCTGGACATTCTGAACCCTACGCGGAATGACTGTGGGGTTGTGCTGGGCTGTTCGGCACCGCACTGGACCACATCAGCTCAGGCTGAAACAGCAGCAGTGCAGAGCTGGTTTAACCATAGGCAAGGCCAGACTGGCAGCACAAGACAGAGCTGACTTTGTAGAAAGGCCCAACCAGGCCATCAGCTGTAGCACAGAGCTCACATCACAGTGCCCCAGACAGGTGATGGTTGCAGAGATGACTTAACAGCTCTGCCACAGGTGGTGGCATCTCACAACTAGCTGCACAGTGCCTTAAAAAGGGGTGTGCGTACACAAAGATAATTTCACAGTGATGCCCAACTGGACCAAAAATAACAGAGCTGATGTCAGACCTGGACTATGTAGCTGCACCTGAGAGAGGGATCTGGTGGTGCAGATTTCACTGAACCAAAGCAGAGAGCCACTCCTGTATGCCCTCCTCACTAAATCTTAGTCTAATTGAGTGGGTTTTAGATGGTTGGGAAATGAGGTGTGACCAAGAGTCCTGGACCTGAGCAAGCAAAACAATTAATTCTTGGTATGTTGGGGCTGCCCATATTCCTGACACAGTGACTGGGGTTTCTTCATTTTATTGTATTTCCCCGGGCCAGCCCTAGGGGGTGAGATACCTAGCACCTTTCGTCAATGTGTCCCTGAGGAGCCTGGACAACCCCAGCCCTGCACCCAGGGGAGACTGTGCCTATAGAAATAGTGTGCCCAACATCTGGTACTTACTAATAACTGCACACAGCATTCTAGGCTGGGTGTGCATTTGCCCTCAACTGACAAAGCCTGAATAGGTTCATGTTCTGGTCATGATGCAAGACCCATTTATTCATTCATCCAGGCTTTGTCTCAAGTGGGTACAGATCAACCATTTGCACATAGTGGGATCCAGAGGCCCAGGGGATCAATGGATCCCTGATTGCTCTTAAGCAAGAGACAAGGTGGGTGGGGTAATGTCTTGTAGTGGACCCACTTCCGTTGGTGGAAGGGACAAGCTTTCAAGCTACATCGAGCTCTTCTTCAGGTCTGGGGAAGGTAATCACTGTGTCACAGTTAAGTACAAGGTGGGACAGATTGTTAAACATAAGAAAACATGTTGCAGACTAGTTAAGATGAAGGGGCAATTAATACCTCTGCAGCCATAGGACAAAGGAGGGCTAGTAGGTTACAAATTTTTGTAATGAGCCATAAAACCAGCATCTCTGTTGAGACCATGATTTTTTGTGTCTAACAGAGTTATGAATTTAAATTCCCAGGTTCGCCTTTTGAAGTGCTGTTTGCAGGTTTCCTTTGAAGGTGAGAATTGAAAGATAAGATGCGGAGTTATACCTTTGTGAAACGTGTCTGCCCATGGGTGATAGGATGCTTTTGTCTAGCATCATTTTTTTGTGTGAGTTTATTCAAGAGCATAGTGATTGTTTGGTTTTATCTACATAGTTGTTGCTGGTGCATTTAATGCACTGGATGAGGTACATCTGTGAGAGGCATGTTTAGGACCCAGGACAAGTGTGTTCTGGTTGGATACTGATCATCCTAGCAGTTGAAATACGTTTGCAGGTTTTGCATCTGTTGTTATGGCAGGGTATGGTGCCGCTTTGAGTTAGTATGCCCTGGTCTGTGGGGAACTTGCTTTTGATAATTAACTTGGTAAGGTGGGGGTTATTTGAAGGCCAGAAGAGCAGGTTTGGGAAAGATTTCTTTAAAGCATCAACTCTATCTAGTATGGGTTGCAATTGTGTGATGATATCGTGTATAGGTTCCAGGATAGTGTGTGTGTGATCCTAGGTACCCCATGTTCACACCCCCCACACTACTACAACAATATTTGTACTATATATGCCGCACGAGATATCCTCTGAAAGCTAATGCCACATTGGTTATCAATTTCATTGTAAAATATATAGTAGTGCCACATAATCAATTGTTTCAGCATCCATGTTACTGAGCACACACACAACCTCAAATATGAAAAAAACCTGACACTGACTATAGTTGTTAGGCTCTCACATGGTCTTTGGTTCAACATCGTAATACACCTCACGAAGATAGATGGCCTCCAGCCTGTGATTCTCCTTTATGGAATTTTCTCAATCCCACTGACTTCTGTAAGATTACAGTAAACCATACTGAGATCCAATCCACAGTTTCAGTCCAGGTCACCCTGTGTTGCTCTAACTTCTCTCTGCTGGGCTGGATCTGAGTAATGCTCAGAATGGCTGCCCAGTTTGTACCCCTGGCAGATCTCACTGCTGATTGGCCAGGAGCTTCAGGTAAGAGGACATGTGTGTACATGCAGGATTGTCTGTTCTTAATAACAGTTTCCAAATAGAAACTGTACATGGTGAACAACTTCCTGCACTTCTTGCCTGGGAATGTTTCCTACTCAGAGCAAGTGGAAATAACAGCTGTAATTACAGCAATAGGGTGTGGGGTTTTTGTTGTTTTTTTCTGCTGAACACCATGCAATAAGAAAAAGAAAAGGGGGTTACAAATTGGTATACCATTAGTATGGTGAAATAGATGTTTGGCAATTGTCTGTGGCGTGGATATATAAACGTTGTCCATTGTCTGGTAGATATTTGAGACAGGCAGTGATGTTGTCATGGTGAGGAATGTTGGTGATGTGACATTCATTCATAGTGGCAAGCATGATGTTCTGAAAGAGGCTGTTAGTGTTGCAGAGTTTCTGGAAGAAGTTAGGGCTAGTGCACATTGGCATCGAGGAGTGTAGCTATCAGTGCTGGTGCACCATCTACACAGGCACTTTACATCACTGAAACTTGCTGTGCTCAGGGGGGTGTTTTTCATGCCCGAGTGAGAAAGTTGCAGCGCTGTAAAATGCCAGTGTCAACAAGCTCTTAGTTATGTCCTGGAGGAACATAGCCCTGTGTGTGTTGAGTAATTTGAGGATGGTTTCTGTGCGTCCTGGTATTCTTTCAGTAAAAGTGCCATGACCAGATATGAGGGGTTTGACTTTGTTTCCTTGTTTGTGTATCTTGGGAAGCATGCTGAAGGTCCCTTGGATGGGTGCGTGGGGGATGAGGTCACAAAATTTCTCTTGAAGTTGTTTGGGGAAGGATTTGATTATATCCTTAAAGTCCTGTGTGAATTATGGTGTAGGGTCTTTGAGTTCTTTATAGCAGGTTTTAAGAGTTGTCAGTTGGCCTTGCTGAGGGAATCATCACAGTTGATGACTACAATAGAACCCCCTTTGTCTGCAAGCTTGTTTTCCAAGTCAGATGTCTGGGTTGTAAGCTCTTTAGGCCTGAGTCCATCTTTTTGTTCTGTGTTTATACAATGCTTAGCACAATGAGTTGCTGGTACATGACTGGGGATGCTGGGTATTACTGTAATACAAATACGAATACCTGTGCCCAGAGTGTATGGACAGGCACATTTTAAAAATCATGTATTCTAATAGACCGTAGCTGACAGTTAAGAAATCTATTTCTGTATTTCCCATTTAGTAAACATTTGTTTAGTATCTTTCAGTTTTTAAATAAAACTGCCCATTCAAAATCTGCAAAGTGCTTCCAGAATAATAAAAAAGATTGATTTATAAACCCCTAAAAAAATCCTACAAAAATTAAAATAAGGAACTCAATCCAACCCATCTTAATAATAAAAAAAACGCAAACGACCAAACTGAACCACCACCACAACAGAAGAAATATTGCCTGGATTCTTTAGATCCCATCATTCCCAAAAGCATTTTGTTGGCCTTAGAGCTTGCACTGGTGGTCAACCAATTGAGAACTATTTCAAAGAGAAAAACGCATTCAGCGGTAGGAAAAAGCCACATATAACATACTTGACCTTGGCAACATTTTGTTCTTTTTCTTTCAAGCATGTGTTTGAAGAGGCTAGTACTGCTGGAGCAACAAATGGAATTTAAACGTACACCAACTCCATTTTAATGTCGTCTTTTGACAATTTTTTGGCTTGTGTCTCCTTTTCTCTCAATTGTATACTTGCTGCCTAATGAAATTAAGTTCACGTTATTTTGTGGCAGAGCCAGTGGATAGTGGTGGGCAATGGGTTAGCTGGAATGTGAGAAATAAAGCTTCCAAAAAAATTAGCTCCCTCAATTTTTTTTTTTTTCAAATAATCTTTCCTGGTGCTGCCATCCCCTCTTCAGTGCCCATACACAACATCTTGATCCTACGCCCATTGAAATCCATGGGGCTTTTCCCATTGTCTTAATTAGAAACAGGATGGGGCCCACAAATGCACCATGGTAACCATTACACACAAAGCAAAGCACTCCAAATAAGAGCCAAGGTCTTTCTCAAAGAAAGATCACTCATTTCAGTAGATAACATCTGAATAAATGGAAGATGCAGAATAATTACTGACACTGTCTTTGTTTTACAGGCTGTTTACCTACGCTTTTGACTGCAATTAGCCCTGTAGATATTTTATGTTAATCGGAATAAACTCCTCCTTGAATAGAGTAACTAGAATACGTAGATTCTGAAAGTTAAATAATTGTTTTATTGTAAAAACCTGGAACATTAATTGTTAACATGATTTTTCTTAGGAATTTTTTTACAAAAACAGAGATCCATAAAAAAAGTATCAGTATGTGCATTAGAAACCAAAGAGCCTGCAGGACACCTTTTGTTAACACAATGTGATTTATTGACATTTTAGTCCATCCTTTCTTTTAGCTTGTGCTTTTTCTGCTATCCCAATTGTGAGCAGACAACATACAATTACATTGAATAAAAATAT
This sequence comes from Dermatemys mawii, assembly GCA_007922305.1. Taxonomy (NCBI): domain Eukaryota; kingdom Metazoa; phylum Chordata; order Testudines; family Dermatemydidae; genus Dermatemys; species Dermatemys mawii. The sequence continues at coordinate 44,266,124 of ML677341.1, read as the reverse complement.
TAACACAATGTTCTCATTATTACATCAATGTTATAAGAGAGATTTTTAAAGTTGGATGCCTCAATATAGATAACCATCAGTAGATTCTTTTAGTTTAAAAGCTTTATTAATAAGGGCAAAGTACAAAAGCAAGTAAAAAAAAGTAAGAAAGGATCCCTAACTCACATTTATGTTTTACATAAAAATTAACTGAACACAACTGAACTCATATTTACAGCTGTGCTAAGGTACACATAGACAATATTTGTTTTAATTTAAAGTGGTTTTACCCCAGTGAGAGTTATGGAATAAGAACCTGAATAGAACAGAATGGATAAAACTCTCTAAACAACTGCCATTCATTATTCAATTAATTGTTTCCTGTTCTCAATGTTGTCTTCCACTTTAAGCCCCTGATCCTGCAATAGAATCCATGCAGGCAGACCCAGACAAAAAAAACACCTAAATTCAACTGGGATCTGGCAGTCAAGCTGGGCTTTTTCTTTCATGCATGTCACCACCAGATATAAAGGTTTACTGGGCCAAGGGGTGACTACAGTTATACTGTTCCGCTGTCTTCAAATTACACTCTGTAGCCTGGATTAATTTGTGGTGCAATTTGCACTTTTTACAAACAATAGGTCCTTTCCTCAGCAGCTAAATAAAACTCTCCTTAATAGAGGATACGGCTGAGTAACATCCATAAGCACATGAAGATTTTACCACCAAAATTACTGAAAAAAATAAATAAAGTTCCACAAATGATAGATACACACAATTTAGAAGTCCCTAGGATTATCATACTCACACACTTTCAAGACCATAGAAAACACAGAGAAAAGATGATAGCTAGTGGCGTGCATCGTAAGTGGGATGTGATGATTCAGTGTATACCATCCTGTCAAGACCAATGTGTTCAATGAGGGTTGGATAAACACCTTCGTCCCATTCTATCCACACATATCTAGAGACATATTTGATGAGATTTCAGACCTCCTGCTCAAGTGTGCTATTCCAGAGAACCTTGTTTGGTATTCTGGCTAATTAAACTTCTCAGGCTGGCAGGTGTCTGATTTTTGACTGGAACACCTGGTTGAAAAGGGACCCTGGTGGCTCTGGTCAGCACTGCCGACTGGGCCATTAAAAGTCCGGTTGGCAGCACAGTGGGGCTAAGGCAGGTTCCCTGCCTGCCATGGCTCAATGAGGCTCCCAGAAGCAGCGGCACATCCCCACGACGGCTTTTAGGCATGGGGACAGCCGGGGGCTCCATGTGCTGCCCCTGCCCCAAGCGCCAGCTTCATGGCTCCAATTGGCAGGAACCATGGCCAATGGGAGCTGTGGGGGTGGTGCCTGTGGACACGGCTGTGCCTCCACATAGGAGTCAGAGCGGGGACTGCTTGAGGTAAGTGCCACCTGGAGCCTGCATCCCCTCCCATGCCTCAATCCTGTGACCCAACCTTGATTCCCCTTCTACTTTCCAAACCCCTTGCTCCCAGCTCAGAGCACCCATCTGCACCCCAAGCCCCTTATCCCTAGCCTCACTCCACAGCCCGCTGGGACCCTTACACCCCCCACCCCACATCCCAACCCCCTGCACTAGCCCTGATCCCGCTCCTTCCCTCCAAACCTTTCAGTCCTAGCCCGAAGACTCCTCCTGCTCCCCTAGCCAGAGCCCTCACCCACTCCCACATACCAACACACTGCCTCAGTCCAGACCATCCTCCCGCATCCTGAACTCCTCATTTCTGGCCGCCCCCCCTGGAGCCCACACCCCCTCAGCTGGAGTCCTCGCCTCCTCCCACACACCAACTCTCTGAGCCGTCCCGGTTAAAATGAGTGAGTGAGGGTGTGGAGAACAAGCAAAAGAGGGAGGGGGGATGGAGTGAGCGGGGCCTTGGAGAATGAGTTGAGGCCTCGGAGGAGGGGCAGGGCAAGAGTGTTTTGTTTTGTGCAAATAGAAAGTTGGTAACCCTCAGCATAAGACATTTGTGTCAACCCCTTTGCAAATGCTTTTGATACATCAGTGTGGTTCACTTCATGAATATGTGTGCCTCAGTATCCAAAAAACCCTGCTATTTTAACTCGTTTTTTCTTCTTTGAGGTTTAATTGTTTGTCACAAGCTACTGTGGCAAAGTGCCTTCTCTGACTCACCAGGCTCCAGTCCTTTAAGCTCTGGCGAGGCAAGTGCTGCCCAGGCAAACCGCCTAGAAAGCCCAAGGGCAGGCTTTTCCCTTCCCCTAGTCACTCCTTCTTGGCTGGGTCTTTTACCCTTTGTCCAGGGAGAGCAGTCTCCCGGCTTGGAGAGGCTCCCTGTCCTGCTGCCCCCAACCTGCTGGCAGCCTCACTCCCTCTATCTCTCCCTCCCCACCCCCCGCCAGGGAGGAGGGTTTAAAAAAGTCTCTGTCAGGGCTTACTTGGTATCAGCTGATCTTGCCTGAGTCTCTGGCAACCTCTGCTCAGCTGAGCCCACTTGACCTGTGGTTACCTCCCTTATCACCCCCTCTGGTAGCTGCGTGCTCTGGGTTTACCACACTACATATTGCTAAATCTCCTGACCTCGCTGAAGTACTCTACTTATACAATCAGGCCTCGGTCTCTTGCCAAGCCCATCTTAATAATACTCCTCACTTTACAGGCTTCTCTACTTGCATTTCAGCAGTATTAATATCATGTAAAAATAATAAAGTAACTTAGCAAGCAATATATGAATTAAGCTTGCCTCATAATTTCCACAGATCCGGTCCTGGCTCACTGGTCAACATCTCTTAGTGGTACCAGTGTAACACTGCTGTCTACAGAATTTACCCAGCAATTGTAATTTAGCAAACAATTCTGTTGATAATGCCCAAGAAGGAATCAAATTCAGCTCACCAGGATGAACAAGAGTCAAAAGTGGTAAGACATTTTTAGCTGGTTTAAATGGCATAGCACCACTGAAGTAATGGAGTTACAGTGATTAACACCAGCTAAGAACCTGGCCCAGTATGTCAACAGAGACCCTATTCTGCAACCCTAACATACTGACATGAATAATCTTATTAACATCAATTGAACAACTTTGTGAGTTAGTGTTTCTCAGTTTAAGTAAAATATGCAGCAGAATCAGGCCCGAAAAATGCCAATATGAGTTGAACAATTTTTTCCATTGGCCTTACATATGTTACGGAATTACTCCCTTCTGTTCAACTGGGAGCAATATAACCTTTCAAATGTGCATGCTATTAAGAAATAATATCTTCAGTGACCAATATGGCTCACAATTATCTTTTGCCTTTTATATAATGTAGAGTTGCTTACATGCTAATGTGCTTTCTAAAAACGAAATGAGTAAACACTCAATGGTGAAGACTAGGGGAACAGATACTCTGAGAATGAGTCAACGGTTCAGTTAGATGCATGAAATCTTGGACGTCAGCAAGTTCTAACACACATCTTTAAATATACCCTTATGCAGCCACACAGTTAAAAAAAAAAAAAGACTCCAACTTGCCATAATTGCTTTAGTCATTACATTTATTTTATAGAACTGAATTGATTTTTGGAATGCAGTCATGACAAAGGCTATGAACAATGGCTATAACCACTTGGAAGGTGAAATACTTGTTTTTTGATCTACATTGAATTTTGAAGCCCAGCGTGGGCTTTAAGAGTGCATATTTTGCATAGGTCATTGGCTGAAGCTGTATTTTTCACATAGAGTTTTCCGTTGTTGTTTGACAGATTTTTGAAAGCATGCTGAATAAAGCTTGAACTTGAAGCATCCATGTGAAATTTTGGGGGCATAAGTTACAAGGCCTCTGCACAACGAAGCCAGGGAGAAAGGAAAAAAAATGTTGCGACTGAAGGTCTTACAGGATCAAATTCTTTCTTAGCTTTACAGTCTGAAATGTATTTTGCTTCAGTATGTACAACGGTGTACTTATACTATGAAGCTTTGTACTGGGGACAGTGTCCGATATGTATTAGATATTGCATGCAGCCACACTTATTTTTTTCAGTCTGTGTGATCATGTTACTGCCTGCATTGATAAAATACTGTCACTTATGGTGTTGTGTTAATTTCTGTTTGCTGGCAGTCCTGAAACAAAAACATTGTTCTGGTCAAACTGAAAGTGATTTTTTTTTCTGAATTTCTGAAAAGTTTAAAAAGTAAAAACAAATCCATTTTGTGTCAAATGAAGTGTTCTGTTTCCTTTCTGGGCATTTTTAACCACTGTTAATAAGAACAGAAATGATGAACTAGAGTTAAGAAGCCAGAGAAGGTGGCAATGCCAATAGCTAGAATGCTTAGCTGGGACAGCCAGCTTCAAATCCCCACTCTGGAGCAGACTCAAACCCAGGTCTCCTCCCGTTCCCACAGTTGAGTGCCCTAGTGCCCTGGCTACTGGCTATATTCTAGGGTGAGGTGCTTTCAGTCTCTTCTACTGAAGCTGTTCCATTTTGAATAAATTACTTGAATAGTCATTGGGGAAGATCAAGAGAGAATGATCCTGTAGCCCAGTAGTGAGGGTACTCAGGATGGGTGAAACCTGCAGTCCCGTCCCTGCTCTAATGACTATTTTATTTAAATATCACAGTGTCTAATATTGCACAGATGTTATGGAATTAAAAGGTCATAAATCCTACCCAGAAATAAATAAATAACCAATGTTGTTGGGGAAGGGCAGCTTGGACCAATCAAATTAAAACCTTTACCAAACATCACTTTGCTCCTATAGTCACATTCACTATTGACACTAGGGGGAAAAAAGGAAGAACTTGCCTGTGCTAAACTAGGAGTATATTATTTACTTCAATGGATAATAATCCTATAATAGAGAATTACACTTAAATAAATAGAGAGTTTATGGTTTAGACTCACAGGACTGGACGTGGTCTAAACCACCCTTTTGGCTTGTGACTGGGACTCTTAAGTCTATTCTATCTTACACTCACTGTCTATGCCCTTGAAAAAGCCATTTCAATGTTTGAGATCAGGGAAATGTACCAGGCTGCAGGGGTAGGGCTGCCAACTTTCTATTTGCACAAAACCGAACACCCTTGCCCTGTCCCCGTCCTACCCATTTTCCCAGGCTCTGCCCCTTCTCCGAGGCCCCACCCTGTTCATTCCATCCCCCTTCCTCCGTTGCTTACTCTCCCACACCCTCACTCACTTTCACCAGGGCAGGGATTTCACTGGAGCAGGGTTTGGGGATGTGGGAGGGGGTATGGGCTCTGGGCTGTCAGGGCAGGCTCTGGGGTAGGGCCATGAGGTTCAGGATTCAGGAGGGTGCTCCAGGCTGGGGAGATCGTTGGGACATGGGGCTTGGGCTGGGGGTGAGGGCTCCAGGCAATGGTCATCTCAGGCAACTCCAGGAACCGCTGGTATGTCCTTGTGGCCCCTAAGCAGAGGTGCAGCCATGCAATTCAGCACTGCCCTTGCCTGCAGGTGCCGCCCCAAGCTCCCATTGGCCACAGCTCCTGGCCAATAGGAACTGCGGAGCCACAGGAGCCAGGCAGGCACCCTGGGTGGGAGGGTGGGAGCAGCGTGCAGAGTCCCCAGGGCCGCCCCTATGTCTATGAGACAGAGGGACATGTTGCTGTTTCCAGGGAGCCACATGGAGCCAGGCAGGCACCCTGCTTGTCCCACTGTGGGCAGCCAACTGGATTTTTAACAGCCTGGTCTGTGGTGCTCACTGGAGCTCCAAAGGTCCCTTTTTGACAGGGCATTCAGGTCAAAAACTGGATACCTGGCAACCCTATGGTGGGGGTCTCATGGGAACCTCCATACCAGTCCAAAGCTATCCGGGGATAATCCCATGTAGGCAGTTACCTCAGCTTCAGGTCTGTTTTGTACCACACTGGCACAGTGGATTGAATTTTAAGAGCCCAAAGGAAATCTAGAGACCTGCAAAGATCCCAAGATGTCTGCAGCCCCAAGAGGGCTCACTGCCTCCACACATTGTTCCCTCTGGCTTCCACATCTCCAAAGGCAGCATAGCTGCTCCAGGAATGGTGCTGTTGTGATCCCTACTGGCAGCTGTAGAGACAGCCACTATTCCAGCCACATCATGCTTTGTGGGTCTCGAGGGGAAGCATGAGCAAATGCATGTCCTCATTGGCTCATAAAACTCAGTCCACACACTGGGTAACGTTCAAACTCAGTACTTCCTTTGCTTTCTTTTTAATATATATAAAAATAAACTAACAACAAAGTTAATCTCAAGTCTTTCCACGAGGCTTGGTTGCTCTTTGGCTTCCTTTCTCAGAGCTTCTCATCTCGACCCTAACTCTTCTCTCCCCAGAGAGCCACAACCACCTCTCTTATTTACATGTGGAGTAATCAGACACCCACCTGTCTAAGTGAATTGGTAGATCCTATTTCACACTTTCTCAGCAAGATCAACACATGCTAGCAAGATGGAGTGCTACAGATACATAATGCTAGAGTCTGTCAGGGAATTACTGCTGACTGATATGTGGACTGCGGTGATGGAAGATAAGTGATTTAGAACAGTGGCTCTCAACCTTTCCGGACAACTGTACCACTTTTAGGAGCACGATTTATCTTGTGTACTCCCAAGTTACACCTCACTTAAAAACGGATTTGCTTACAAAATCAGACATAAAAATGCAAAAGTGTCACAACACACTATTACTGAAAATTTGCTCACGTTCTCATTTTTACCATATAGTTATAAAATCAGTCGATTGGAATATAAATATTGTACTTACATTTCAGTGTATAGTATATAGAACAGTATAAACAAGTCATTGTCTGTATGAAATTTTAGTTTGTACTGACTTTGCTAGTGCTTTTTACGTAGCCTGTTGTAAAACTAGACAAATATCTAGATGAGTTGCAGTACTCTCTGTGTACCCCCAGGAATACACATACCCCTGATTGAAAACACTGATTTAGAATGAGAAAAAGAGTAAATGAGTGAAGTAAATGAGGGGGATGGGGAGGCGGAAGGTGAACAACATCACTAGTTAGTTCCTTGCTTTATATTGTATCCATACATTTGTGTGATATGCAATCTAGAAATCTTAACTCTAATGAAAGGATTGTTTTGTCTGGGAAAGCATTTAATTTAGGCTGACAAAGCCATGAAATCTACTTACCTATTTTAAATGCAGCACACAATGAAAATAACTAATTTTAATAAGCTGTCTTTTGAAACAAATACAAGAACTGCTTTCAGATCTGTAAAAGCAACCTAATGCTCCAGTAATGCATTTATTATTGTGACTACTGCAAAGCAAGAAGTATTGAAATACAACTGATCAGGTCAAAGCCTCAATTAAGTGCATCACAGAAAAAACATTTAAAAATCCCATATTTAATTTCCTTTTTGGAGACATGGCTATCAATCTCAGATGGAAACTCCCACATTTACATCATAAAATCTCACAATGAACCGTGTTTAACATATTCTTTTTTAAACATAAAATAGATCTCCTGTAGTAACTGAGTAATTTTTGATCAATTCCTTTGAATAAACCGTACCATTTTTGATTCTTTTTGAACTATATTTCTAACTTGTTGAATCAAATTAAGATATTGAGTTTTAAAAAAACAAAATGCTAAAATGTAAAGAAAATTAGATAGATATGATATGCAAAAGCTATTATAAGAAAGTTATATAGGTTCCAAAATCAGACACACGAATGTTGAGAAATGCCTGTTTTACAATTGCCTGTGAGACCTTAATTTTTTTCCCCTTGTGTGTCCGTTCTATACACTGAATAAGACAAGTGACCTGTGGAAAAAACAGTATGTAATCATGTCACTATGGGCTATATCATAGTGAATATGCACAAAGGATGCCCATGAAAGGGCACCTTGAAGAATTTGACCCTTTTTAGCGATTTGCTTTTCAAAAATCCAGTTTGTTTGCACTATTTTTGTAATTGCAGATGTACATCAGGTTTTGAATAGCACACCTATTCTGTGTTCAGTCTTCGGTTTCTGAGATGGCAAAATTTTAAATATCTTTGTGATTTATCCTTTATTTTGAGTAACTAAACTATAGCACACTGAACTGACACTTATCCCAATCAAGCAGATGTGCCATTTAGAAGATACTAATTAAGCAGATTCTAGTACATCTATATTTCTGTGCCGTTTTCTATTTAGGATGTTGCTTTCGGACAGCTTACCAAAATGAACCTGTTTATGTCACAAGTCACTAAACAGAGCAAAGAAAGACAGACTAATATTTTATATTACCACCCACAATTTCAGTTAGCCTTCCCTCTCCCTTTCTCCTCCTCATAAAAAACCCCCACAAGTCTAATATTATTGTATGTGTGACACACACTCTATTTCTCTATTTAATATGGAGTCTTGTCTTCTGTGATTTTATTTCATTGCCAATAGCCACAAATAAAAGTCCTTTATGCTTCTGAGCCCTCATTAAAAACACTCTCTATTTTAAAATGTATATATGAAAAGAAACATCTGTTTAATTAATCCATTTCTACTTTCAACTTTTTGTGGCAATTTTAGTGTGAATGTTATGTGAAAGCAAATATGGCTTTACACAGTTCTGACCTGTAGAAAATTCAAAACATCTGAAGGGTTTTTTTTAAAAATAGCGTTTGATTGCTCTCTGTCTCTTGCAATGTTCTCTCTCGAAAATAAAATATCTTTACTATGGCACTTCTTACTTGTCCTCTAACTGGCCTCAGTATTTTCAATCTTTCTTCAAGTGAAAGTCTCTTCATAACTAACTAGTCACGTCACCAGAAGCTCTCTATTTTGAGACAGATTGACTAGAATTTAATACTGTATTCCAGATGAAGGCATACCATTGGTTTATGTCATGATTTGATCTTTTCTATCCTGCTAGATCAGGGGTCGGCAACCTATCGCACATGTGCCAAACATGGCACGCGAGCTAATTTAGGCTGGCACACAGGGAGAGCTCAGCCCCCCCCCGCGGCTTTGGGGTTTCCCCACTGGTGCCTTGCCATCCACCACCTGCCCCACTCAGCTCCGGCTGCCAGCTTGGGTTCCTTATACCCAGGCTGGCAGCGGGAGCTGAGTGGGCAGGCGAGGAAACCCCAAAGCGGCACGGGCTGAGCGCTCAGCCCGCACTGCTTCGGGGTTTCTCCCACGGGCCCCTGCCAGCCGGGGTCTCAGCTCCCACTGCCAGCCTGGGCTCCCTGAGAGCTGAGTGGGGCAGGCAGGGGACCCCAGCTGGAAAGGCGCCAGCGGGGGAACCCCAAAGCGGCCTAAACCTAGGCTAGCAGCAGGAGCTGACTGGGGCAGGTAGTGGGACCCCAGCTGGCAGGAGCCTGCAGAGGAAACCCCAAAGCAGGTGGGCTGAGCCACTCAGCCTACCCCGCCCTGGGGTTCCCCCTGCTGGCTCCTTCAGCCCCTCCCATTCTGCCCAAAGCCCCGCCCCTTCTGGACTGGCATGCAAAGGCCTGACTAGATGAAGATTCAGCACTCCACCTCTGAAAGGTTGCCGACTCCTGTGCTAGATATATATTTTAGCATTGTGTTTGCCTTTTTGACTACTCTCACCTCTGAAACAGAGATTTTCATTGTGCTGTCCACAATGGTGCCCAGGGATTACTGTCTTCCCCTGAACATAGTTGATTTCAAGCTCAGTAATATATAGGATTTTTTAAATATATTTTTTCTTAATTACCATTTCAATCAGATTACCTGGTACTGTACTGTCAGTGGTTGGTCATTGCCAGAATCATTCCATCACTTAAAAAAAAACAGGTACAGCATTTATTAATTCTCAGTCTTCCAGTATACCTGATTTTAATGAGCTGCATATTTTTGTTAGCTTGGCCCCTTCATTCTTAAGTTACTCCAGCACTCCTGGGTGTTTCCCATTTTTGACATTCTCATTTCTAACAGTATTAGATCTTTATTACCTGAAAAAAAGTAAGTATCCCGGTATCCTCTGTGGTGAGGACTGATGCAAAGAAATAATTTAGCTTCTCTACAACATAACCTTCTGAATTTCTCCCTTTACCCTTTGCTAGAATAGCACTCGCTGATGTTCTCATAGGCTTTCTCTATCTGAAGCATGTCTTATTATCCTTTTAATGTCTTTGACAATATGCTCTTCAAATTTCTTCTTAGACCATCTATCTTCCATTTTTCATTCTACCTGCCATAGTTTATATTCCTTGTTATTAGCGTGATTGGACTGGAATTACACTTTGTGAAGCATACCTTCTGGTTCATATAACTCTTGTACCCAGTTATTTAGCCATACTGGTTTATTTCTTGTCTATTTTTTATATTCTTTCTAAAAAAAAAAATCAATGCCTATTTTTGCATTCACATTAAATTTTGAATGCAAAATGTTACCACATTTAATAGCAAGCACATGAGAGGGCATTTAGATGTCTAGTTAACTTATATACAGGAACAAACAGGTAATTAGACATCTTAATGTTACCACATGTGCCAGCAATTTTGATCCTACACTTTTGTGCTCACAATTGCCTGGACAAAAAATGGAAGCCAGATTGAGGCAATTTTAAAATTTGGCTCATATGTCATATATTCGTATCAGAGGGTATGCATGCATATGCAGCATTGATTTAAATTGCCGTAAAGCTTTTTTATTCATATAAAAATGGTTTTAACAGGCTGACAAATATTGTATGACATTTTGTTAGAAAATATAGCTTAAATCCTTTACCAGTTTTATTCTTATCATGTATTCACTTCAAAGTTCTTCACTGACACAGAGCGTTAGAAGGTACTTTGGCAGAGGTTTGGATGTCTACACAAGGCTCACTTACAATAACTGGATTTTACTGTTTTCCTACCAGAATAAAATGATCCTAACATTTCCTTTCTTCCAGAAAGCTCTGGCAGACTTCCCCCAGCCAGGGTAGGGCTTGTCCTGAAGCATCATATCAGTGACCTATGAAGGAAGAGGGAAATCATCTACGTTTAAATCAGTGTCAAAAAGTTTTAAACACAGATATATAGATTATAAAAGGTTTTTCCATTTCAGATCATTCTAATCAACATTTGTAATGACAGCTAAGCTGAAAATCTGAACAAAGATATTATCTACAGCTCTGTTATTCAAAACCTACATGAACTCTGGTCTGCCTTCTAGAACTGGTATGTACACCTTCATGAGAGATGTGAGAAGACTCATGCATTGCCAAAGATGCAGAGAGGATAGAAGCTAATCTAAATGAGTTACTCATGAAGATCTAGGAAAAAATGGCTGTTGGTTACTTTCTTCATAGCCATACAAAGAAGGCAAACAGTATTGTTCCAGTCCAGGTTGGGAGGTAAGTCCAAGTTCAATGAGCATAGTGTTGGGAGAATTTTGGCTATGAAATCTGAATTGCAGTCCAGGGGCTTGAAGCCAGGGAAGGTTGTGCAGTAAGAGCCATATGCTACCCTCGATCAGCTCTCAGTTCCAGATGCCAGTGAGAAATGTACACACAGAGTAAAGGCCATATATGACCCTAAAACTCTGTGCTGTTCCCTTACACGGTATTTAAAAATTTTAATGATTATTCTAATTTTCAGTATTCATACTTAAACAGACCATCTGTCAAACTCTGCCCAGAGACCCATACACACATACTACTTCTGGATGATTTACAAAAAGAATTAGAAATGGGCCTTAACTAAAGCAATGGATTTGGATATCCATCATTTTTGGGAGTGTTAAAAAGCCATATTCTTTTTTTTCAGATTAACAGTCTTCTAAACTATTGAAAAATACAGCATAGTCATTTCATCCACCACGCCATTGAGAAAACCCAGTGGTGGGGAAAACACACACAGAAGTTTTTAAAAAAAAAGAAGAAAAAAAAAAGTCAGTACACAGTCCTGGCAGTGAAATGCAATAAAACAAATGTTTGTCTGCCAGTAGCATCACTACACTGTTTAAACTATTAATTGCTTTGACAAATATAAAAGTAACTCCGAAAGAAAGTTCAACAGAAACCCTCCCTAGTTTTACTCACTTTCAAACAGAACGCAGTTTTACAGAGAATTTCTTATTTTTATTTTCTTCCTGGTTACTTTTTGAAGCATGGAGTTGTTTTGGTTTGGGTTTTTTAATTTAATCAGCTAGCATGTGAATTAGTACATTCATTCAAAGACATTTTAAAGTGTTTGTCAAAGGGAATACAAAGCCTATGTTTAAATCCAAACCAGACATGAATCAAATTCATCTTCCAACTTTAGGGTTCTCAGTCCTCGGGGTGAAGGTGTTCAACACATTGCAGAACTGGGTCCTAAACGATGATGAAAACTTTAAGCATATATGGCATATAAACAAATATGTACTCCGAGATTCCTGGATTCTAACATTCTTAGCTTGAAGAATCGATTGTATCCTGAAATACTACCATTTCCAGTGGTTTCTCCAATCACCAATGTTATGGTAGTTTTTATCTTAATAAGACCCCCTAGGTTATCTAAATAAATATTTGGATACATATTTAATGCTTAATAGGCCCCTCTAAAGATTTAATTAATTTCATTCAGTAATACTTATCCAATTCCAGGAAGATTCTGTACAGTAATAAATATTTGACAGGAAACAGATGATTACTGGATGGGTTTTATTCAATTTTCAAAATATTTTCTCCAGAGTACTTTCTGGGAAATACTTATTATATTTGCTAGAAGGAAGCAATCTGCAGCTCTGTGACCAGTTATTACAGCAGCGTGTTTTATAAGAATGGCATTCAAGTAAGTGACATTTGCTGAGGAAGATGGCAAGACAAGGCAGGAAATGTTCATTCTGATATCAGACAGCTGGTCTTTTTCATCTCTTAGCTCCAGCATTTATTTTAAGCCTTATCATCAGATCAATGTCAGGTCACTTGCAGCTAAATTGGCAGAAGCAAAGATAGTCATTAAAGGGATGCATTCAATAAAGAAAAATCCAATTACTTTTTGCATTAGAGAAATCAAATTCATTTTCTGGTGGTGGTCAAGGACAGTCATTGTGGAAAATGGTGCATGGGAGGAAGGCACTCAGCTTTGTCACAATATAAATAATTTTGTTTGGATAGGGTCGATATAATAGGAACAAGTTGTTTTAACTTCCACCAGACCTGGCAAAAACAAAAATTCAAACCTTTAGTTTTCTACAAGTTAAAGAATTTATTTCTCTCTTCACATTTCAAAATCCAATGCACTACCTGCAAACACTCATCTCTATTAGATCAGACTATCTGGAAAAATGCTGTGTTACTGTACACTATGAAACAGATGTTTCATGATGTGCAATTCTAGCATTCTTCAGTCATGATATGTATGTATCTTATATAATCAAGATAAAATGGGAAAAGCCACTTGAAAAATATCCATTACTTACTTACTTAATTTTGTATCTATAACTATGAAAGAACTAGGAATGTGATACAGTATTAACATTGGTTATACTGATTCAATTTAAAAATGTATGGCTTTTTACGCATAACTATGTTCCTATGTTTCACTTAATGTTCCATTAGAAAAATGGGTATTATCTATAATGGCCTACAAACTACAATTACATGGTGTGCACAGTCAGAGGCTTGTTCAGTGAAAAATAAAACTGGCATTTCTTTTACTGCCTTATCGAACCACAAACTTCACTTTACAAGACACAAATATCAGTGTGCCTGCACATTATCTAGGAGGTAACCCAGCAATACTTTAGTGGCACATTTCTCTTCATAGTTAGGTCAAATATGCAGAAATGCTGAGTCACAGTGTTTGTTAAAGATGCAAAGAAACTGATGGCCCATTCTGACCTGGTACACTGCAACCATGTAAAAGCAGGAAATTTTGATTTTGAGTTGGACAGTTGTTATTGGGATTACCACTACCAGATAATACAATTACCAATAGAGAACATGTATAAAATGGGTATAATGATACTTACCCATCTTTGTAGAGTGCTTTGAGATGCTCAGATGAAAAGTGTTATAGGAAAGCTAATTATTCTTACCACTGCATCTGTTTTTAATAAAACTACCTTCATCGCTGGTCAAAGCATTGCTTTCTTATTACATCACCTACAGCAGACTGAGAAAATGATTGTGCAATTCTTCTTTTTAGAAGGTACCTTGCAGGATTCTCACTCCCAGCTTAGTCTGAGATTGGCAGAACTTCCCTAGTTCTTAAGGTTTTTTTGACCTTTGAGGGCTGTGATAGCAAGGCAGTATTGCAAACCATGCCCCCTGCTGAGTATAAATGCTGCTTTCTGAATATTTCAGTATGTTCTTTTGAGTGGAAGGTGAAGCTCCCACAAGGAAAAATCTTAATTCAAAATGATCAACATAAGATCAGAATATATGCCTCAGAGGGAAAAAAAATGAAAAACTAAGGTGCAAACATAACTCAAAAGCTAACCTCCCCAATCTGAGAGGACAGAGCAAGGGCAGAGAGATTCCTACAAGATGGACAAAGAGTCTTGTAGCACCTGATAGACTAACAGATTTTAGGGATCATGAGCTTTCGTGGGCTAAGACTCACTTCATCAGATGAATGTTGTGGAAATCTCCAGAGGCAGGTATAAATAGCAGGAAAGAAAGCAAGGTAAATTCAATCGGGGGGTGGAGGGGTGAAGCCCACTTCCAGCAGGTGATCTGGAGGTGTGAACAGCCAGAGAGGAGAAACTGCTTTTGTAACTGGCGAGCCATTCACAGTTAATATTGAGTCCAGACCTGATGGTGTTGAATTTGCAGATGAACTGGAGCTCAGCAATTTCTCTTTGAAGGAGAACACTTCAACCTGCCTGGACATACAGTAGCAGACCTCAAAACAGCCATCCTTCAGCAAAAAAACTTCAAGACCAGACTTCAAAGAGAAATTGCTGCTCTAGTTCATCTGCAAATTCGACATCATCAGGTCTGGACTCAATATTAACTGTGAATGGCTCACCAATTAGTTTCTCCTTGCTGCGTGTTCACACCTCCAGATCACTTGCTGGAAGTGGGCTTCACACCCCCCTGACTGAATTTACCTTGCTTTCTTGCCTGCTATTTATACCTGCCTCTGGAGATTTCCACAACATTCATCTGATGAAGTGGGTCTTAGCCCATGAAAGCTCATGATCCCTAAAATCTGTTAGTCTATAAGGTGCTATAAGACTCTGTCGCTTTTGCAGATCCAGACTAACACGGCTACCCCTCTGATCCTACAAGATGCTATCAGAGAAACAGCATAACAAATAACTGCAAACAGGAACCTTTCCAAACCTGTGCCTTGAGCCCAGCTCACACTGTAAAGTCCAAATTCATTCTTCTTCTGATGTTTGACTTTATTAACAAAGAAAGCAACAAGAAAATACCGTAAGATTAGCTTGCTCCTTCTATCAGGTTTGGCTGCTCAGACCACACTCTGCCTAGAAAGTTACTTCAAAGGTGCAGTAATGAGATCCAAACCTCAGTGAGTCATCAAACCCACTTAATACTTTCATGGTAAAATCATCTGCTAACAGTTGTTTCAGACAAACACTGTTACAAACCGGCTAGCTGCAAATAAAATTCTAAACAAGGACAACATGGGCATGCTTTTGACCATTCCCTCAAAAATCTTCAAAACCCTTCCTGGGAAGGAACTAAAGCAATCCCTTGTAGTCATTGGAGCAATTGCTGATAGTCTGTGGAGAGATGGTTTGTTAAATGGTGCTGGCTCATCATCTTTGTTTACAGCTGCTAAACTGCATTTTAAAATAAATTAAAAATCTATTAAATGCTTTCGTAACAGACCTTTTTCTACGCAAAGAGTTGGAGTAGGTGTAAATTGGAAGGAAAATGGACTATGAGACAATTTCTCTTATTAGGAAGTGAACTACCCTATGAAAATGTTTGGAAATGCCTAAATTAGCTAACAAGGAGCTCACTGGAGTTTCCTTCAGTATTTCATTTGTAGTAGTCATCACCAGGTCATCAAAGTGGGTGAGGTGCACACCTCAAGAATGAAACAGTAATTAGAGGATGGAATAATTGGAAGCCATGGTCCATCAGAACACTCTAGAATTACAAGCACCTGATGGACTCTGAAACATTTTCTACCTCAAATTAAGCACTGAGTAGCTTATGTTCTAACAGACGACACCACAGCAACATTGTATATCAACAAAGAAAGAGTGCTCATTCCCAACTACTTTGTCTGACAGCTCGGACTCTGTGTTAATAATGCCTGGGACACTGAGTGTATCCAATGGCTCTGTACCTGAAAAGGACAGATAACATATTAATGAACACATTAAATCACAGACTATAAGGTCAGCACGAGTGATCTGTGACACAGTACGTAGTGGATTTATTGCTCAGAAAAGGGATTCAATCAATACACCTCTTCATAACTAACAGCAATGAAAAATACCTTCTATTCTCCTTCAGAGCAAGGACAGACAAAGATTTGTGATACAGATCCATTCCTATTCGATTGGAGCAGCAGATTTCTAGGTTTTCCCTCTAATCCCCTATAAATCAGGAAGCTAGAACATTCTCCACTTGAGACTTTGAGGGTTTCCTTTTGTCCTAAAGGCACTTTTTCCTTTATTTGGCTGATGTACTAATTTGCTCCCCAAAATGTAGTATCTGAGCCCCTCACAATCTTTAATGTAACACCTCTCTAAGGAAGGCAAGTGGTATAATCCCCACTTTACTAATAGGAAACTGAGGCACAGAGAGGCTAAGTGATTTGCTCAAAGACACTCAGGACATCTCTGGTCGAAAAGGGAATTGAACCCAGATCTTCTATAGCCCAGGACTACACAATACTTATTGGACTATCCATCCTTTTCTCGTCCCAGGAACCTATTCAGGCTTACCAAGAAAAAGCCAGTTTCCACTTATTTTAAGCAGACGAGGTTTATCATTTCTTGAGTCGCTTGTTGCTCATTTCTAGGCTTTTAAAGTAGCTTGTTGCTTGTTTTTGCTTTCCTTTTGGACTTTTCTGGGAGGTGTTGCTGCTTTTTTAAAAAAATTGCCTACCAGAGAGTGTGATCAGCTCCTGGTTGCACAAGACTTTTCCCCACACCAAGAGAAAGGGGATGGGAAGAAATCAGTATCCAGAGACTGACAGTCCCCAGAGCCAATGCTCCAGGTCAGCCCGATTGACAGGGCAATAGCAGGCCATGAGGGAACCCAGCCCGTCCACGCTCCATCTGTGTGAGCTGGAGAAAGACAGCTCACTCCGTCAGCTTGGGTTGGGTTCCTCTCTCTGTGAATGTCGTTGTGAGATTGCTACATGTGCTTACTTCTTGCATGCTCTGCAGTGCCTATTCTGTCTCCACGGGCTACCTCCTGCCGGCACTACTAGGTACAGGGGAGTTGGTTGGTTGGTTTGGTATGGGCGGGGTTGTGGTTTGGTGTGTGGTCGGTGGTCTTTCTGTTGGTGCATCTCTGATGGTGATGTTGCACCTGCACTAGCGGGGGAAGGTCTGTCAGGGGACTTGTGAGGGGCAGGGGGGATGCAGGCTGTGCGGGTTTGTGTTGGGGAGGGAGCAAAGGGTGGCAAAGCTGGGTGAAGGGGCTGCAGCAGGGCTTGGGCCACAGTGTTGTGGGAGTGGCACCATGCCACCGTTGTTGGTCAGTGACTCTTGGGGCATTTCTGGTGATGAGATGCACCGGGTGATATCTTTTGGGGATCTGGTGGTATTATGGCTGTTCCAGTGATCAGCCGGTGGCACTGTAGACAGAGACCAGTGCTGACCGAAATGGGATTGGCTTGTTTTGGGCAGCTTGGGCTTGTTTTGAAAGGCAGTGCTGCTTTATTAGCTTGTGAGACTTGGCAACCATCCAGGTATGTATAGTGTGCCAATCACTATAGCACCTAGGCACCAGATACAAGAACTAGTCCCTGGAGGAAGGTTCCTACAGTATAAACTCAGAGTTCAGAGCCATCTCCTTTATTGGCCAGTTAACACCTCTCCACTCTCTTTAGGGTTACGGTTAGGGTGAGGGGAAATCATGACTGAATAGGGATTGGATTTATGGTTTTATGACAATCTACTTACCAGCACCCCCATATACACCTCCACTCAATTTTTTAATTTTCTGCTTTCCCCTCCAGGACTGGAGAGGTGTTAACTGGTCACTTGACCTTGAATGGTTCCTTGAAATATGTACTAACTACTTATACTAAACAATCTGTTCTATCTTGTATTTAGCTTGTGACACTGTTTACACTTCCCAGACCTGAGGAAGAGCTCTGTGTGAGCTCTGAAGCTTGTCCCTCTCACCCACAGAAATTGGTCCAATATAAGATATTACCTCATCTGCCTTGACAAGAGCTTCACAGAAATTTAGATAATATTCTGTGAATATTCTGCAAATAATTAGCTTCTAGTTACAAAGAGTAACCAGCAAATGGAAGCTGTCAACAAAAAATAAATGGCAGCTACTTATGCAATACATTTTGCAACCTTTCCCAATCCTCTCTTCAGCATTGCCTTTATCACACAAGAGGGAATTAGACAACTAAATGAATTTCCGTTCAGATCACAAGCCTTTGCCAAATATCCTTTAAGTTACATATGTGCAACATTAATATTGTTTTTAATTACCCATGTGTATAGAAACTACAACCACAGTCAAAAAACAAAAGCCTTAACAGTTTAGAAATCCCTACACTAAGCAATATCTTATTACATTTCCGAAGAAATACTGCCCTGGGAGCAAAGGCAAACCCCAGTCAACCCCACTTTTTAAAAGCTCTAACGTCTGACTTCTGGGAACAAAGGTACTGCATGGAAGCCAAGCTTCTGCTGTTAGTGTTCTTCATTCTTACTGAACATAGTCAATAATCTCATGACTATTCTGCTGTCACATGTACCCCAGTAGATAAACTGGCTCAGAGTACTGGTATGTGAAAATGACAAACCACTTTCAATGTCAAACTCTTTATATAAAAATAGTCCAGGCAAACAATTCTTTATAAAGCTTGATTCATTAGGAATCAATGTAAAAAGGCCTGTAACACTGGCACAAAAGAAAGACAATGATTTGAGCCTCACTACAGATAGGGACTGTTGTGAGACAGCAAGAAACAGCAGCTGCTCTGAGACT
This sequence comes from Dermatemys mawii, assembly GCA_007922305.1. Taxonomy (NCBI): domain Eukaryota; kingdom Metazoa; phylum Chordata; order Testudines; family Dermatemydidae; genus Dermatemys; species Dermatemys mawii. The sequence goes on along the minus strand of ML677341.1, from coordinate 44,247,133 downwards.
GCACAAGGAAGATTGTACTTAGTTACCGGCATCCTTAAGAAAAAGACACACAAATTGGAGGAATTAATTCTGTCTGTTACTTTTCTCTGATTAGGGAGCTGAGAAGATTAAGTGTTAAGCAAAGAGTGATTCCTCCATTAAAGTTAACTTTTACTAATGGTTACCACACTACAGTGCCAAAATATTGGATGCATTTCCTGTTCTAAACATAGCGATAATTGCCAACCCACAAAATAACATTAGACTTCCTTAAAAATCATTAATTTTTTTGAGGTTTTGTTTTATTTGCATTCTCTTTTTCGAGCCTTTAGGATTCAGGTTTTCTATCTTTTCTCTACAACCATGAAGTCCAGAAAATTATTATTTTCTTAATTATTATATTCTTTTTAAAAGAAAGCTCAGATTTTCACATATACATGTGATATCAGGACCTGGGGCTTCAAGAAAAATACCCGAGACTCATAAAAAATCACAAGAATTGGTGCTTCAGTGTAGACACTAGCTATGTTGATGACTGGTTCTCCCACTAGCATAGGTAATCCACCTCCCCGAGAGCCAGTAGCTAGGTGGATGGAAGAATTCTTCTCCTGACTGATGTAGTTAAACCAATCTAATTTTCTAATACAGACCAGGCTTTACTGTTATATGTGTAGAGGAAATGTTGCAGAACTCCAGGGATTGTGGTTTGATAAGAATTTTTTAAATGTTAATAAAATTTTGTAAATGTTTCAGAACTATGAAGTTAGCACACTGCTAGCCCATACAACCATATGGCATATGATAGTTACCCTTATCTGATTCTTTTGTGTGTGGGGGGAAGGAAAGGGTTTTTTTGCACGCATGTCCCCTTTCTTAAATTTTATTGTAAGCTCTACAAGGAAGGCAGCATGTATACATGTGTTTGGTAACACCTAACATCTCCAATCGTGCATACAACCACAATACCAATAACAGTAATAATAGTAATAAAACTTTGTTATAAAGTATCTAGTGTTGCTGCACAAACAATGCATGTGACATTAACCTCACAAAAATCAAAGAAGTGAAAAGTTAAACCACTTACCAGTCTGAATGCTGTGTTCTTCCAGCCGCAGGACTACAGTTTACCATTACAACTACCATACACCATAAACCACATGCTGCAGTGTGAGGTCCCACCCCTTAGCTTACCCTGCTCCAAACATCCGTTTACCAAAGTATCCCCTGCCAAAACTATTAGTTGTGGATATTTGCTCTAGTTGTATGTTGTGCTCGGAGGGGATAGTTCAGAAAGGAGGGTAAAGGAATGGTGGTACCAGGGCTACAAAAAATTCAAAGAGAATAAAAACTACCTTGGTGTGAAATTTCACATTGATAAGCCACCTGTTTTTAGAGACAACAAAGCCCAGTTTAGAAAACAATCCTAACTATTTAGTTGCTACTAAGCTTCCAAAACAAGTTTATTTTCATGTTATACTTTAACTTTAAATTGGAAAATTTCTACATAAATCCCAAATCAGGAATTTCTCAGGGTTCCCTCCCACCCATGCTTCACACTGTGCATTGCCAATTTGCAGACATTCATCCCATAGGGAATGGAGAAAGCTGATACTCATTGATGACATTTGGAAAAGAGCAAGCAACACTAGCTCACTGCTACACAGCTACTGGTCATTTGTTTGATATGTTCTTCTTTTATTGTCCATACACAAAGTCATATCAACTCAAGTAATGGTCGTTCATTAAAATGTATCTTTGCCTTATATATATTCATAGAACACGCTGTAATGCCAACCAATGTGTGATTTCAGAAAACAAACAAAAGGGAATATCCCAGCATGAACCAGGACCACCTTTCCAGAAACAGAAAATGTGCCTCTCAAGAGTTCAGATGCCACAATATTTAAACTGTCGCACTTCCAACATGGTGAATTTTTTAGATTTTTATCAGATTCTGTTTTGAACACTAATTTTCAACATTATGACTTCTCCAGTGTGGACAATTTCCAGGTTTAATTGTGTGCACAGCTGATATGGTACAATCTTTTCTCTACAGCTGGTCTTGTCTGTCATCTCAGCTTACTTGCTTAAAATTAAGCATTTTAATCAGTGTTTTGCATAGGATCGTGCACCTTCTGCTGAAAATCATGTATGGCTGGTATTTAGTTGAAAACTAGTTGACGCCAACATTTTATCCAGGCATCCCCTTTTTCTCATTTCATCATTTTAAAGGATTTAAGATCAATATTTTAAACTCTGCCTTTCCGTATATATAAAACAAAAACAAAATATTCCCCAATCACTTTAAAATCCTGTACTAATGATGTTGCTAAGCAGCTTCTGATGCTGCTGGTAAGCTGTTTACATTTGGTATAATACCTTGGAGAACAGCAAGACTTGACTGCCTTCCTTTGCCTGTCTTAAGTTTTGACCTTCTTGCCTCTCACACATATAAAAAAATTATATTTTTAGTGATGAATTCACTTATTCTCATCTGACAATTCAGCTAACCCCTCCTTCTGTCACCAACCAGATGCGCTGTTCTATTTATGTAGATTAAGCAAACACCATATTTTCCCAATGTTTCCCAACACCAATGTTTTCATGAAATTTAGCTTAAATGATACTTATAGTAAATACAAGTATGTTTAAATAACCTAAGCATATAGGTTAAAAATCAGTTTTTCCATTCACACTGTCACATGCTACTCATCTGATGTTATCATAACAGTTTTGCTATAACTTCTTCGAAATTCCATTTTTCAAAAAAATCCAAAAAATTGCTAATCTTTTGTAACTGTTCTTCAAAATATGTCACACTTGTCCATTTCCTTCTTGGTGTGTGTACACCCTATGCACAGTTGCTGGAAATTTTTCCCTCAGTGGTACCCATTGGCATATGCGCTGACTTCTGCTGGCATCAGTAGGTGCTAGAGCCCCTTCTGCTCCCAGCCCGGCCCCGATTCCATCTCTGCCCCACCTCCGCCCCCATTTCAACCCCTTTCCTAAAGTTCCTGCCCCATCTCCTCCCCATTTCTGCCCCTATTCCAACCTCTTCCACAAATCCCCGCCCTTGCTCCGCCTCTTCCCCTGAGTGCACCACATTCCTGCTCCTCCCTCTCCCTCCTGGAGCTTGTTACATTGCAAAACAGCTGTTTTGCAGCAGCAAGCATTGGAAGGAGGGCGGAGAAGCAGAGACACGGCACACTCAGGGGAGGAGGCGGAGGTGAAGTGGCGTGGGGGAGAGGGGAGCTGGTGGGTGCAGAGCACCCACTAATTTTTCCCCGTGGGTGCTCCAGCCCCAGAGCACCCACAGGATCAGTGCCTATGCCCGTTGGGGCAGCTTGAGAACCCTCTGCAGCTTTACATCACTGGTATTGGTACAGAGGGCCCAGCAGACCCCAAGCTCCCTCAGTTCCTTCTTTCTAGAAAGTCCAGTGAAGAGGGGTAAGAAGGTGGATCGTGCAATGGACACGTGTAACACATCTCAAGGAACAACATTCACAAAAAGTTAGTAACCGTTTTTAATTCTTCAAGCGATTGCACTTGGGCATGCCATTCTTGGTAACTCCCGGGCAATAATATAGGCAGAAGGATCGGAGTGCACGTACACACAGACAGGAGTATAGTTCAAGCAAATCATCATCTCTTGAGTATTGGGCGATGGCATAATGGGAGGATAAAGTGTGCACTGATGACCAGGTTGCTGCTTAAGAATCTGCACTATGAATGCCCTTGAGGATGCTTGCAATCTTGTGGAGTGAGCAATCAGCTCGTCTGATGGTGAAATGCCTGCTGCATCATAACAAGCATGGATACTGGAAGTAATCCAAGATGAAATTCTCTGTGAGGAAATAGTAAGACCTTTCATTCCGTTGGCTGTAGCCACAAGCAGTTGGATGTCTGGCAAAATGATTGGTCCTGTCTAAGAAGAACATATGTACTCATCTAACATCCAATATCTGTAGCCGTTGCTCATGCCTATTTGCATGTCGTTTGGAGTAAAAAAAATAGATATTGATTGATATACACATTTGAAACTACTTTAGAGAGAAAATTCAGATAAGGGCATAAGTACATCTTATCTTTAAAGAAGACTGTGTACGGTAGTTTGGATGCAATGGCATGCAGTTCAGAGACCCTGCTAGCCAGAGATGACCTATGCCAGGTTCAGATGGAGCAGGTGACCATGGTCTTGGGAGAACAGATCTGAGTGCAATCGGAGTGAGACTGGAGTTGCAACTGGAAGGTTCAACAGAATGGAGTATTCCTGTCCCTGTCCCATTCCTAACTGAGAATAACGCTGTCTGGTATGTGGGGGAATTCTTACCCTTCAGGAGGCATTGTATACATTTAAGGCCCAATCCTATGACCACTGACTTCAATGGGAGTCTCTCCATTGACATCCAGGGTCACAGGATGGGGCCTAAAATGATTTGTTTTTGGAGTAAATGAGAAAACAGAGCATACATCAGTTTGCACTGCTGTGCATAAAGAGTTGGCTGGATGCTGAGCTTGTGTAAACTGGCCTAACTCCTCTACAGGCAACACTAAAAACTTTAAAAAGTGTGGGAATTGTAAAAGCAGGCAGTGAGCAAGAGCTTCTAGAAAGAAAGGAAGCAGAAGCTGAAGACATTACATTGCAAAGGAAGTGCTGCATATTCCACCACCTGAAATAGGTTATCTCCTGCTCTTGTACCTGGACTTGCTGTGATGCAAGTTATACGTGCTCCTAGATGCAATGATCTAAAAGTTCTCATTTTAATACTGAAGACAGAATTTATGAGGGAGATTTACAGCATTGCTGTACAACGGTTTGTATACTATATACGTAACTTCTGATGGAAACATCTTAAAGAAATATTCATTTTGATTGTGGGCAAGTACAAAAGTTCTGCTAACATATAATCTACCATTTCTCATTCTACATTCTTTTGGCTACTGTTTTACCCTGTGATCACTTTGTAAATTTTAATCTCAGTTTCTGAAATAGAACCTTCGCCAAGAATCTTCTAGCTTTTTCAATTTTGCAGAACTTTCTTCTATACAATACCGTATCAAATGAGCCCATGTGGATTTATGTTTTAACTATAAAAAGCAAAGCCTTTAAAATAATCTTTTTAACATGTTTATAAGAATGTATTGCAAAAAAGTATTCATTGTTAGCTAAATGACATCAACTAGGTTTCAAATTGAAAAAAATTGACAAAATCTTGTGTCTTTGGCTGACTGATATTCCCACAAACTACAAGCAGAGTATGGCAAAACAACAACTACCCAACAATAAATATTATAGCACAATTAGCTAAAAATAAAAGCAAAAAATGTCAATTGGGAAGCAAGCAGTAATGGATTCCTGCAGTTTCTCTAGCTTTATGACCTTATCTTTAAGGAGTAAAAGCAAGGGCATTGCTAAACCTGCAGATTAGCTTTGTTAAATTAAAAAGGCGTAGTTGGAAATTGACATGGCAACAAGTACTACTGAGACTTGCTGCTGTGCTGATCCTACCAGATGTAAGAAGCTCACTAGGCAAAGGCCATCAGTCCTGCAGAAAATGTTAATGAAAGTAACGAACAAAAGGCAGCACTGGTGTAGGATACAGCATGCACAGCATCAGCCCCTTTAAAATATATTGAACTCTTAGGGTGGCTTGAGTGAGCTTGGCCATGCTGCAGTGATTGTTGCAGGGAAAGTGCACTATAATGGAGATAGCGACATCTTTTGTCACAGTAGATATTGACGAATGAGCACCATCTTGGATGTGCTTTTCTGTGGACTGAGTCTTTGCAGCTGGTTTTAAAACATGCAAAGCTCCTTTTTGCATAAGAAAACAGTTTAACATGGTTTGAGTTCAACATATTTTTCTAAGAGAATAATAGCATTTGCCTAGATCCACAATCTGGATGAGCTGTGCTAAGCTGGAGGCCAGGACATGAGAGGGAAATGGTGGCATTAAACCACATGTAAGCTGCGCTGATCCCAAGGCTGTCCAGGGTCTGGTCCAGTCCTCAGTGTTCAGGCTGCTTTAACTTGGGGATGTGGGCAAACAAGCCTAAGGGATGATTCAGAAAGCTGGTGATCAGCCAGGCTCACAAGTGCCCTGCCACATGCCCTTTTGCTCTGTCCAGCCCTCCCTCTCACCTCCAATGCTGTTGTAGCTGCAAGCATCATTAATTTTGGGAGCCACTAAGGTAGCCCAACATCACCTGATTCATACCATGGTGAGATTTGATTAGGGCATGCCAAACACATTGTTCTCCCTCTATTCTATTCATTCTTACTTTAATGGTGAGAGCGATGCAGCAAGGTGATACTATCAAATCCTCTGGATACTGAAGGCAGTCTCGATGGTGAGAAACTCTGCGGAAGACTGAATCTCAAACCAACAGCTTCTGCAGGCCTGGCAGGCTGACCTTCCTCTCATCCACAGCTGCCCTTTGCAACAGCTGCTATGTGATCTTCCTCTGGTGTGCGAGTGAAACTGTAACTGCTCTGCAAGTGACCAGACAAACTTGTTTGTCAGAAAGAGCAAAATAAAGATGCATGAGAAATATCCTCTGCTCAGTTCTGAGGGGCCACAGAAGTTCTGAAGTGGGAGCTTTTTCTGGTAAAGAACGACTAACAGAATACCATGAAAAACGCTGAAAGGGCTAAATTCTGGTCTCCTTTTCATGGCTGCAAAGCAGGGGCGCTGGAAGAATTTTTACAGTGAGGTTGCTAAGAGCCATTGAACCAAACTGTAAGCCCTGTGCATAATGGAAACAAAGGGGTGCTGCAGGCAGGAGGTGTGGCAGCACACCTCAGGATCACTAGTTCCAGCACCTGCACTGCAAACCTAGAGTTAAACCAACTGTCAACTGATGCCAACTAGGAAGTTCAGATTTACCCCTGTGTAAACAGAGAAAATAATTTGGCCCAAAAGCTTTAACTCTCTTTTGGAATTCTGGTGCATCACAAATCAGTCACGCTTTACTGTTGCAGTTTATTATACTCTCATCAGAACTCTGAGGTAAATTACAGACCTGATTCTCTTGGCTGTCTATCATTCATTTCTTAGGAACAATATAAAACTCACACAGCACAATTAACTTTGATATGGCTTACATGGACAAAAGAATACGCTTTTGGAAATACTATTTCACAGTCAATGGGAGGTACAGTTAAACCAGAAATCTCTTAAACGAGGTCCCATTCCTGCGTGCATTCAACCCTCAAAACTCATGTTCTTGACCCCATTGATTAACTTTGGCAAAAAGTCACACGATCTGAAATAAGTCCAATATTTAAGAAGTGTTCATGCCAAATGTCAGATTGTGGTGAGCCATTTTAAACACCTTATTTAAGTAATTACTGATGGAAATAAAAGAAAACAAATCGTTCATTTCTCATTACAAATGTAGACTAAGGGCTTGGCTACACTTGCAAGTTAGAGCACATTAAAGCAGCCCCAGGCGCCCTAACTCACAACCCGTCCACACTGGCAAGGCACTTTAGTGCCTGGACTCTGCAGTTGGAGCTCTCCTGGTTAATCCACCTCCACAACAAGCATAAAGCTTGCTGTACCTTGGCTGAAACGCCCCAGCATCAGTGCAAATGAGGTGTGGCATTACTGCGCTGCGATCGGCCTCCGGAAATGTCCCATAATCCCCTTAAATCAAGTGTCCACTCTTGTCACTGTTTTGAACTCAGCTGCAGAAATGCGGATATGCCCTTTTAGAGCTCCATTTCTGACCTCTGGCATGCTTATCTGCTCCAAGACAAAACAACCATGAATATGGCTGCTGTGAATGTGTGGGAGAGAGAGGGATGGGGGGCAAGGGGTTCTGCTGCTGTCTGAACTTACAAGGCAGCATGCTAACATGCTCTCAGCCCCCCAAAAACCCACTCTCTCTCCCCCCACATACACACAACACACTCCCTGTCATACTCCATCCCCATTTGAAAAGCATGTTGCAGTCGCTTGCACGCTGGGACAGCTACTGCAATGCACTGCTCTCTGTGGCATTGCAAGAGCTGCTAATGTGGCCATGCCAGTGCACTTCCAGCTGAGTGTGTGGACACACTACAGCAGTTTCCCTACCATGCTCTCGTGGTAGGCTGGTTTATCTCACAGCACTCTACATCTGCGAGTGTAGCCATGCCCCAATTGAACAATTGTTTTCAAGTATTAATTAACTTTTTATTGCAAAATATTTGTCATCTAATATCTTTACCATGTGCATTTATGAAGCTATAAAAGACGAAAAATCTAACAACGCATGGTTACAATTCTTTGAAGGTACCAGGGCAACAGAGATTAAAATTTCAATTCAAATAACAGACTTCAGCTGCTCTTAAAAACATATATTCCTTCAAAGCTGAAAAGAATACTAATATATTCTTTGTGTAGACTTGTCAAATGCACACAAGAACTGTCAAACTATATTTTTAGTCATGGAGTCTGCTTAATCCCATAAGACTTTATCTTGCCTTTATGCTGACAAATGAACAAGGCTGAAATATCAGGGATCTGAGCTCCTGCCAAGATCTACTGTGCTTCAAAAGTCATTGTTCTTGCACAGCTGTATCCTCTAAACTATTGACTTAAAAGCAGTGTTGTTATTCTATTGGATTTGCTACTGACCTCTTTAGTAGTTATACCTTAATTGTTTCTAAGCTTCACTTCTATAGACAGACCAATGAAATGTTGTGGAAATATAATATACCAGCAAGATGAAGTGCTTCTGATAAACTTCATTCACTATGGAGTTGTATTATACCGAGATTGCATTGTTACCATTTTCACGTTTCTTAAAATGTATTAAAAGTACATCTTAACATTTTAAAAAAATGTTACTTATATGACCAAAAAAATGCCTTACATTACCAATATGTACAATAATTAGTAGCAATAATAATTCTATACATCTAATTTCCTTTTATTGATGCTTTTAGGTTGGAGTTTGTGTTTGTTTTATTTTTGATTTTTTGTTTCCATTCCTCAAGGGTTTTTTTAAAGATTACTTTCATTATTTTCTATTTGATGGATTGTGACCATTTCATTTTAGATTTAATAAAAGACTGTTTTGCAAACACCTACATTTTGGGTTAAATTAGCCTGGGGAGTGTCCCTTGAAGCCTCAATCTCAAAATATGAATAGTTTCCCAGATTTTAATACAAACAAAAATACTACTGATCTGTTTACTTTAGTGCTAGCGAGGCTGGCCACACATTTGCATTACATTATTTTCATGTTCCTGGGTGACCTTCTCCAGCTGAGCTGCTAGCACCATGCTAGAAATAATTTTTTGATGATCATTTTTCATATCTGCATATGTAGTAAAAATTAATGTACTGTTACTGAACTCAATTAGTATTTGCCTGAGTAATGACTGAAAATGAATAAGGACCTGGATCATCCTGTACCATGGTAAAGCCTGCAGGAGGGGACTTTTTATGTGGGAGGACTTCCCAGTGAGCTGTCCCCTCTGAGTTCTCGATTGCCCTGTCAGAGGGTGGGCTTTCCTCCACCTCACAGAATAGGTGACAGAGCCTACCCTCAAACCTAACTGAGACCCATAGACCAGCAGGGAGCCATGGCCATCTCCTCTGGCACTGGACTGCCTGCCCCACTCCTGACTCCCTTGCAGCACGACTCCAGTGAAGCTACCCCACCATAGACTCCCCTGATTGTGGCTGCCCCAGGAGCGCCAATGGGGGCTTTCATGAAAGCATAATCCATGGGCTGCTTTATATTGGTTTTATTGTATGACCCTTGGATGACCATCACTGACTATCTTGCATGAGTTTTACATCACAGAAATATATCAGTTCCATTCTGGACACTTCTTGGAAGGCTCAAGCCAAGTGCTACTCAGGCACAACCCTGCTGAGCTTGGTAGACCTAACAAGATCATTGCTCTAGGCAGGATGACAGCTTTGTTTCTGCTTAACAGTAAACTGGAAAGAACCAATTACAGTAATGATTTAAGATTGGGCGTCCAAAATCAGTACTGCTGGTTAACAGGGTGTGTGTGTGTGTGTGTGTACACGTACACCAAGTTTTATTTGATGCTTCTACTGATTCATGATTGCAGTTTATTCAATGATGATATTTGTACAGTCCCTAGAGGAATCAGGGTTCTCAAAAAAAGTGATTTCAAAACAAACAATGTAAACTGGAGAAAGATAAAGTGGGAATGAAAAATGTTTCTGTTCAGTGTGAACTATAATCCTAATGTATTCTAGCTTGTTTTGCTTTTCATAAAGCAAAGATTTTTCTGGAGACAAATTAAAAAGCAATTATTTAGATTAGGCTGTTCTTTAGTGTAAGAGACTGCAAAGGACACGGCCGGGGTGAAAGTAACTTAAAGGACTTACCAGTACTCCAGAATCAGAGGGCAAGGGGGCTCGACTGGAAGAGGTGTGGCCTCTGCCAGAAGAGGCGGGGCCGGCGATTTAAAGGGTCCTGGGCTCCAGCTGCCCCTATGCTCCGGGGCCCTTTAAATCATCCCTGGAGCCCTGCTGCCGGAGCCCTGAGGTGGCGGGGGGCAGGGCTCCGCAGCTATTTAAATGGCTGGGGCACTAGAGGCGGCGGGAGTCCTGGGCCTTTTAAAAAGCTGCCGGAGCCCCTCCGCTGCTACCCGAGGGCTCCAGCAGCAGAACTCTGGTGGCAATTTAAAGGGCCTGGGGCTCCAGCCGCTGCCGGGAGCCCCAGGCCCTTTAAATTGCCACCTGACGAAGTCAGGCTACCCCGGTATGGTGCACCAGCTCTTGCTGGAACACTATACCGAGGCATACCAGCTTACTTTCACTTCTGGACACTGCCTATTCACTTTTCCCTATAATGTTCAACCTTAATCTCTAGTATATAATTCAACCATAATCTCTAGTATATAATAGTGTGGTGGCGCATGCCTGTAATCCCAGCTGCTTGGGAGGCTGAGGCTGGCGGCTCGCTCAGGAGTTCTGGGCTGCTGTGCGCTATGCCTCTTGAGTGTCTGGTGCTACTGACAGCCTGGCAAGCGGGTAGCTGGAGGATTAGCTAGAACAACATGTCAGACATGTTGTGAGCAGCGCTCTCTCTGTGATGGACTAATCGATCAAGGATATAATACACCCCTCTGGGTAACTTAAATTACTAATTACTTGGCATACCTTATGTGCAGAATCAGATGGTCACCCTTTTGGGCCTGAGGAACCAGTTGGCCAATATTCAGGGTCTTGGGGTTGTTTCTAATAGGAAGAAAAACTGATGATGGAGGTTCTGGTATTTCGTGAGTGTGATCCTGCTTATTTACAAAGAACATGCACAAAGTCCTGTTTCCCAGAACACAGCAGGAACAAGTAACAGGAAGTAGTTTCCTTGTTCACATTTTCAAGCCTTCTTCCAGGAAACACTGACCAAAGGAAGCTGTCTCGTCTTCCTCTCAGAGCCCTGCTAAATGCACTTTAGACATTTATCCTGAGCAAAGAGTGGCTAGCAGCCTCAGAGAGGTCTGGGATTGCCTGAAGATCAAAGACATGCCTGATGGTAGCCCCCAATACCCTCCAGCATAACATATTTTAAAAAAATAGTAGTGAATAATCCATAAAAATCTTCCTGCCTTATGTATGAAAATATTTAAGAATATAGCATGAAAACTGAAAAGGACACAATAGTCAGTGCAACTGTCAGTCATGCTAATGAGCACTAAATCCTTTTTGCCATACGAGAGAGATGCAATTTAAAAAAATTATAGCAACAGTTATTAGACTATACGAAGCAAATGTCCAGTTGCAATCCCTTTTTTTCCCAAGTTAATTTAAATGTCAGATTAGAAGAAAGGAATCGTCTATGGTCTCCGCAGCAATACAGCCGTTATCTAGAAAATATGTATAGCAACCACATTATAGTAGAATCATTACTCTGTATGCTACAAATGTATTATAAGAGCCACACTGTGACTTTAAGTCACCATTCTTAATAGTAAATTCTTACTCTCTTATTCAAAGTGTCTTCCTTAGGAAGGGTTTATAGGGAATCAATGGACCTACAGAAACAGCTGCACTGACCCTGGAGACTTGAGCCTTGGGCTGGATGTGGACATTAGAAATGCAAGAACTACTCCCTATCCTGTCAGACTATTTCCTCCTGCAAGTGAAAATGACAACTTCCCTCATTTGGAAGGCAAGAGGAATCCACCGCCGTGGTCTGCCTCTGAAAACGCTTGGACCCTATCACATTTCAAAGCTTTTTTATAAAAAGTCCTCGCTAACTGACTCCAGTGAACTGAAGCCCTAGCTAACTGAGAAACCCACATCTATTAGCTTCCTATCCAATACAGACCTGGTCATGCCAATCCATGCATTTTTGACCTCCAGGCTTGATTTACTGCATTTCATTATATCTAGGAATGAAATCACACATTGTGAAAAAGCTCCCACTGGTACAAAAAAAGTTGCCAGTCTGCTTAGCAACAGAAGTCACTGTGAATACATTTCCCTGCCCGCTTGTTCTCTGCACTGATTTCTCACTGAATACAGAGTCCATAATCTTTGCCATGAAATTTAAAGCTCTCCATGGGACTGGTCCTAACTACCTGATTGATTGTTTCATTCTTTGCAACCATGACCTCCTATGATAACTATGGCGCTCTAGGACAAAAAAATGGTCGCCCAAGGGAAAAGACTCATGAGTGCAGTAGACCTAGCTTTCACAGAAGCTCAGTCTAGATTGTGGAACTACTGTTCACAAAAGAGGAGGATGACCGCAGACCTCAGTTTCTGCAAAATACATACAAAACTCAGTCCTTGGACTACCCTCCATTAATTTATTTTTCACACAAACACACTCCTCATAAACAAAGAAATAAAAGAAAAAGCCACAAAAATATTTTTCCCTAAAGACTGGGAAAAAAGAGAGAGAGAGAAAGAGAGAGAGAGAGAGGCCCTAATTCAGCAAAGCATCTGTGCATGTGATTAACTTGAAGTACTTTCTGAAGTACATTCAAAGTCAAGGGGAGTTAAAGATGTGTTTAAATTTTTGATGACTTGGAGCCAGACAGCAAAGAGTGTGAAACAGGTACCATCATAAATCCAAAATAGAAATAAGCAAATTTGCATGCTAAATTTCCAATACTGTTCCTGTTCTCTTTTTGATAATGAAAATCAAGTCACTCTTATCAGCTCTATGCCGGTGTTCTTAAAAGAATTGGTAGTAACAACTTAAGGTCTTTCCGTAGGAAGTCAAGGATCCAAAAACTTGCCTATGGTGCCTTGCCTATGGGTGAAGTAAGAAATCTGAGAAACATGAGCATTCCAAAAAAGAGACAGAGAAATATTTGCTTAATAATATGTCTAGTGAGAGAGGCTGGGAAGGCCTGGTCTGGATAAACTAATTAGGAGATAAAACATTTCATTTTCTATTTTCTTGACTTAAGTACCAGAACTCACATAAGTCACACTGATTGCATACAAAACACTTCCTGCGTTGAACGTGGAGCCCAACAGCAGTAAGACTAGATTGCAAAACTCCTGTTTGCTGCTTCTTTTCAAAAGTCTCACATTGTCTCATTACTGAGCCAACACTGCTGGCCACTGTGGAATCAGGGAGCATGGCTGTTTCCCAGCCACAGTCTACTGGTACGTCTACATCAGAATAAAAGACACATGGCACAGCTGTGTCTGGCTTGGGTCAGCTGAGTCGGTCTCTGGGGCTATCCAATTGCTGTGTAGAAGTTCTCAGCTCGGGCTGAAGCTCAGGCTCTGAGACCCTGTGTTGAAGGGCCATGTAGTTTAGTACTAGAAATTTCAGAGGGAAGGAGCAGGAAACCCTCTAATGGCCAAGAGTGGAATAACCTATCCTAAAACAAATTTAATCCTAAACCCAATCAGTAAATGGCTTATGCCCTAAAGCGTGAGAGTTTAAATAGCCCTTCAAAAAATATCCTGTTTAAAAAACAAAAGACGACCAATGGAATGGTCTTCAATTTTCAGTAACATCCTATTCATTGCTGTTTGCCTACAAGTGCCATGCATTGAGCAACATTATACTTGTAGCTCAAGAGCAAGGTCAAGATGTGCTACTGGAAGTTTCAATTTAAGTGAAAAAGGTTCAGTCTCAGACAATTATATCTGTATAAATAAGTACATTGGAAAAATCATAGTACAAAAGAGAAAAAGGATGTGGCCCACCAAAAACATTTATTAGGATGCAATGGATTGAAATCTAAATGCTTCCCTCATCACGCTATCAAGCTGTCAAATTTAAAAGCCTGGACCACTCTCTTTTGCTATGATATAGAATCTACATCAGATAAGAGCAGCCCAAACTTTCCAAAACCAGAAACAATACAACTAACTATAAAATATAGAGTAACAGATGACCTAAAGTGAATACTAAAAAACGGGTTACTTACCTGTAACTGTTGTTCTTCGAGAGGTGTTGCTCATATCCATTCCAGTTAGGTGTGCATACGCCACGTGCACGGCTGCCGGAAGATTTTTCCCTTAGCAACAGGCTGGGTCGGCTACGGAGCCTCCTGGAGTGGCGCCGTTATGGTGCCGTATATATACCCCTGCTGACCCGGCCCCCACTCAGTTCCTTCTTGCCGGCAGATCCGACAGTGGGGAAAGAGGGGGGGTCTGGAATGGATATGAGCAACACATCTCGAAGAACAACAGTTACAGGTAAGTAACCCGTTTTTCTTCTTCAAGTGTTTGCTCATATGAATTCCAGTTAGGTGACTACTAGCCCCACCTAGGAGGAGGGGTCGGATCGACCAACCGCTGAGTGGAGGACCGCCGAGCCGAACGCTGCATCATCCCTGGACTGCTGGACAATGGCGTAGTGCGCGGCGAAGGTGTGGATGGAGGACCAGGTGGCTGCCCTGCAGATGTCCTGGATCAGAACCCGTTCTCGGAAGGCCGCTGAGGTGGTTTGTGCCCTGGTGGAATGCGCGGTGATGTGCTCTGTGGGTCTCCCCGCTAGCTCATAACCGCATGCATCCGTACCTGCTATCCAGGAAGAGAGGCGCTGCGTTGAGATCGGCTGCCCCTTCATCCGGTCTGCTACAGCAACGAAGAGTTGTATGGACTTTCTAAATGGCTTTGTCCGTTCTAAATAAAACGCAAGAGCCCTACGCACATCGAGCGTATGCAGTTGTTGTTCTCTGCGGGAGGTGTGGGGTTTCGGATAAAAGACCGGGAGAAAAATGTCCTGGTTCATGTGGAAGGGGGACACCACCTTAGGGAGGAAGGCAGGATGGGGGCGCAGCTGCACTTTGTCCTTGTGGAACACCATGTAAGGGGGTTCTGACGTAAGTGCTCGGATCTCCGAAACCCTGCGGGCCGAGGTGATGGCCACCAGGAAGGCCACTTTCCATGAGAGATATAATAAGGAGCAAGTGGCGAGGGGCTCGAAGGGGGCAACATGAGCCGGGAAAGGACCAGGTTGAGGTCCCAGGGTGGGATCGGGTGCTTGACCTGCGGGTATAGGCGGTCCAGACCTTTGAGGAACCTGTAGACCATGGGGTTAGAAAAGACCGAGTGGCCGGAGGTTCCCGGGTGGAAAGCTGAGATGGCTGCCAAATGGACCTGGATGGATGAAATGGAGAGTCCCTGCTGCTTGAGGGAGAGAAGATAGTCCAAGACGGCGGGTATACTGGCTTCCTATGGGGTCGTGTTGCTCTGCTCGCACCACCGGGAGAAACGAGCCCACTTTGCACAGTAGGTCGCTCGGGTAGATGGCTTCCTGCTACCCAAGAGCATGTTTTGCACTTCCGCGGAGCATAGGAGCTCTGGACCCCTTAGCCACGCAGGAGCCACGCTGATAGGTGCAGGGACAACAGGTCCGGGTGGAGCAGGCGGCCGTTGTCCTGAGATATAAGGTTCGGCCAGAGCGGCAGGTGGACGGGCGGTACCACTGATAGCTGGAGGAGGGACACGTACCAGCACTGTCTGGGCCAAGCTGGGGCTATGAGGATCATGTGTGCTTTGTCCCACTTCGCCTTGATGAGCACTTTGTGAAGCAGTGGGAATGGGGGACAGGCATAGAGGAGTTGCCCTGTCCATGGGAGGAGAAAGGCGTCCGTCAGGGAGCCTGGGGAGCTGCCCCGGAAGGAGTAAAACTGCAGGCACTTCCTGTTCTGGCGGGTGGCAAAGAGGTCGATCCGGGGAAACCCCCACCTGAGGAAGATCGCCCGAATGACATCCGGGCGAACGGACCATTCGTGAGAAAGGAACGATCTGCTGAGCTGGGCCGCCAATGTGTTGTGAACTCCTGAGAGAAACGAGGCCACCGGGTGAATTGAGTGGGCTATATAGAATTCCCACAGTAGAATCACTTCCTTGCGGGGGGCGGGTCGAGCGGGCCCCCCCCTTGCTTGTTGATATAAAAGAGTGCGGTCGTGTTGTCTGTTAGCACCGCGACACAATGGCCTATTAGCGTCTCTTTGAAGGCCTGGCATGCCAGGCGAACTGCCCACAGCTCCCGGACGTTGATATGCAGATGGAGGTCGGCCGCTGACCACCGACCTTGGGTCCTGAGATGCCCGAGGTGGGCTCCCCACCCCAGATCCGATGCATCCGTCACCAGGGACATCGTTGGCTGGGGTGGGAGGAAGGGAACGCAAACAAGCCATTGATCTGTCCACCAGGCGAGGGCGCCGAGGGTCAGGCTTGGGATGGTGAGGAGGGTGGAGAGGCTGTCCACGTTTGGTTTGTAAACCGAAGCCAGCCATGCCTGGAGCGGGCGCAAACATAACCTTGCATACTTGGTGACGTACGTGCACGCCGCCATGTGCCCCAGCAGGCTGAGAAATGATCGGGTCGAGGCAGTCGGGAAAACACTTAGGTTGTGAATGGCAGACTGGATACACTGGAAACGGGCCAGTGGGAGGGACGCCCTTGCCACTGTGGAGTCTATCAGAGCTCCTATGAATTCCAGCTTCTGAGTAGGCTGCAAGGCCGATTTCTCCTCGTTGAGGAGAATTCCAAGGCGGGAGAACGTGAGGAGAGTTAACTGAACGTGGGAGGACACCTGTTCCCGTGAGCTGCCCTTGACCAACCAGTCGTCGAGATAAGGGTAGACGTGCACCTGGTGTCGCCTGAGAAACACCGCAACCACGGCCATGCATTTGGTGAACACCCTGGGGGCCGTGGAGAGGCCAAAGGGCAGGACCGCAAACTGGTAATGTTGGCCTGCTACCATGAAGTGGAGGAAGCGTCTGTGGGCCGGACGTATGGCTATGTGAAAATAAGCATCCTTCATATCGAGGGCAGCGTACCAGTCCCCTGGATCCAATGAGGGAATGATGGTACCCAAGGAGACCATGTGGAACTTGGACTTGACCAGGTACTTGTTGAGTCCACGCAGGTCCAGGATGGGCCGAAGACCCCCTTCGCCTTGGGTATGAGGAAATATTGGGAATAGAACCCCCTTCCCCTGAACTGCTCTGGGACCGGCTCGATGGCCCCCAGAGACAGGAGCGATTGAATCTCCTGCAGCAGGAGTTGCTCGTTAGAGGGGTCCCTGAAGAGGGACGGGGAGAGTAGGTGGGAGGGGGCGGGGTGGAGAACTGCAGCGAATATCCCACTGCCACCCTGTGCAGCACCCACCGGTCGGAGGTGATGGTGGACCAGGCACAGAGGAAGTGGGACAGACGATCTCTGAAGGGAGGATCTGGAAGAGTGGCTGGTACTCTGCCCCTGGGCGCACCTTCAAAAGTTGGGCTTGGGGCCCTGGGGGGGCTTTTGCTTAGACGGGGAGTGGCCCGAGCAGCAGGTGGAGGAGCGTCTATGGCCACCTCGCCCCCGTCGCCTGAACGCGTCCTGTGACGGGCGCGGTGGCAGACAGAAATGCCTGGGTGGTGGTCGGAACGGTCTCCGTTGGGTCACTGGGGTATGCATCCCCAAAGTACGAAGGATGACCCTGGAGTCCTTAAGGGACTGCAGACGCGAGACTGTGGTCTCCGAAAAAAGGCCTGAGCCTTCAAAGGGGAGGTCCTGAATAGTATATTGAACTTCGGGGGGCAGGTTAGAGGCCTGCAGCCAGGCGATGCGCCTCATGGCGATATCCAAGGCCACTGTTCTGGCTGCCGAGTCGAGGGCAGCCTGCAGGGCTGTTTTAGCCACCTTCTTGCCCTCTGAAACAAAGGCCTCAAACTCCTGCTTAGCCTCTGGGGGCACAATGCTCTGGAATTTTCGCATGGAGTCCCATGCGTTGTACGTGTGCCTACTCAGGAGGTCCTGTTGGTTGGCCACCCTGAGCTGTAGGCCCCCCGTCGAATAGACTTTCCTGCCGAACAGGTCCAAGCGTTTAGCGTCCTTTGACTTAGGGGCCGAGGCCTGCTGACTGTTGCGCTCCTTTTGGTTGACGGAGTCCACAACCAGTGAGCAGGGCTGGGGGTGAGTGAAAAGGTACTCGTAGTCCTTGGCTGACACGAAAAAGCGCCTTTCCACTCCCTTGGTGGTCGGCGGCACCGAGGCTGGAGTTTGCCAAATGGTGGCCATGGATTTTTGAATGGTCTTAATGACCTGCTCAGGCCGTCTGTGGACAAGACGTCCACTACTGGGTCCTCGATTTCAATAACGTCCTCGACGGGGAGGTTTAAACCCTTGGCCACCCTTGTCAGGAGGGCCTGATGTGCCGACAAGTCTATCGACGGAGGGCTGCAGGCGGATGTGTCCGCCACCACCTCGTCCGGGGATGAGGATGAGAAGACCGCCTGCCCGCTGGTCTGCAGAGCCTCCTGTGGTGGGTGGATGCGGGGAAGCAGGGCGGGAGTCGGAGGCACTCCGCCCGTGGCTGGGAGGTCTGTCCCACTGTCTGGTGGGTGACTGATGGTGGCCTCGGGCACCCTGGATTCCGATGCCCCCGAGACCCTGGATGGGGCCCCCTGGGATTGGTGGTACGCCCAGGGGGTCCAGAAGGGCCACTGCGTGGTGTCCTCAACCTGCTGCTCAGCCCACTGGCCTTGCAATGCCTGTGGGAGCTCCGGTCCCCGGACCCGTTCCGAGCGGGGCGAAGTGGTGGCATACCGGGAGGGCCAAGGAGGAGCCGAGCCGACATAAGGGAGGCACCCGGTGGAAGAAGGGGAGCGGTGCCAGGACCGGGACCCGTACTGGCTGCGGTGCCGAGGTGACTCCGGGTACCAGTGGGATGCACTGTAGGATCCGCGGCGAGTTGATGATCGGTCTCCGGATCTGGAGCGGCGTCGAGGCGGTGACCGGTGCCGGGATGAAGAGCGGTACCTTGAAGGCGAGCGGTGCCGCGAGTACGACCGGCGCCGAGAGTATGACCGGCGCCAAGATGGAGAGTGGCGCCGGGACTCCGATTGGCGCTGGGACTGTGACCGGTACCAGGATCTTGACCAGTGCCGGGATCTCGACTGGCGCCGGGAGGCAGAGCGGTGCCGGGATGGGGATCTGCGCTGGGAAGAGGAGCGGTGCCGGGGCGGAGAGTGGCGCCGCGATCCGGAACGACCTCAGGATGAGCGGCGCCGGGACTCGGAGCGCATACTGGCGGGCACTGGAAGGGGCACCGAGGGCTGCAAGGGGGTTGGCTTTCCCTTGGACTGTGTGAGCGGAAGCTGAGCCGGTGAGGGTTCGGTGAGTGCAATGAGCTCCCGCACCGCAGCAAAGGTCTCCGGCGTCGTGGGAAGACGCTGCTGCAGCGGGGCCCTAGGCGGCGAGTCCAGGCACACCGGACTCAACAGGACCTGTCCAGGTGCCAGAGTCAACAGTGTCGGGGACGACGGGAGTTGGGCGGAGCGCTCCCCCATGGGATGCTGCTCCAGCTGTGCCAAGGCGGCCGAAGCTGTAGGTGGCACCATAGGCTCTCTCTTCTTGTGCACCGGGGAATGCGACCGGTGCCGTGGCCCTGTCTTCGGTGCCACAGGAGCTTGCTGAGTAGGCGCCGATGCGGGGGCGCTCTTCTCGGAGCTGGATGGACGGTGCCGGGGTCAGGGTCGCTTCCATCAGGAGCTGCTTGAGTCTAAAGTCCCTCTCCTTTTTGGTACGCGGCCGAAAGCTCCTGCAGATTCTGCACCTGGCCGCTCCGTGTGACTCACCCAAACACTTTAGGCAGGATTCGTGTGGGTCGCCCACCGGCATAGGCTTCCCACACAACGAGCGGGCTGAAAGCCCGGAGCCTTGGGCATAAGTGCCCTGGCTCCCTCGGGAGGGAGAAACCCCCCCAGCCAACAAGAACTAAGAACAAACTATTAACAACTAACACTAACTATAACTGTTTAAACTATGTACAGAAGAAACACGAGAAGCACAGAGCTAAGGAATATGGAGGTCAGAAGACTGAGCAACCATCACGGGCGGTAAGAAGGAACTGAGGGGGGACAGGGTCGGCAGGGGTATATATACGGCACCATAATGGCGCCACTCGAGGGGGCTCCCTAGCCAACCCAGCCTGCTGCTAAAGGAAAAATCTTCCGGCAGCCGTGCACGTGGCACGTGCACACCTAACTGGAATGCATATGAGCAAGCACTCGAAGAAGAATACATAATTTATTTGAGGGACTATACTACTGACATCAAACTATACATACGTTGTGGAATGGTTTATGAACAGTGACAGAGCCCTGAGAGCCAAATGCACACCACATTTTCTATGAAGTCAGCCAGTGCTTTATATAGAATAGATTATAAACAAAGTTTTGGAAACATTTTTCATCACACAATGAATAATTTACATTCCTGCCAAGTAACCTCAGTGAAATGGTTGGAGCGGGGGAGGGCGTTCAGTGTTTAAAGTGGATTGAACCAGGAGAGGGATGTCAATGTACAAGTCAAGAGGGGTGAAGGAGCTCTCCTTCTGTCTTTAGCTTCACATTCCCTTTTACTTTGGCCTTGTCTACATGTAAGGAAGTAGAACAGAGGTCATGCTACACCCAGTGTTTGAGGTACAACTATTTCAGTTAGGGATATAAATTTTTGCCAAAATAGTTACACTAGTACAACCCATAATGTGAATGCAGTTATATTGGTATAAAGGTGCTTTATGCAGGTTCCCCATTCTTTTACAGGAATAAACATTTTTTTTACTAGTGTAACTGCAAGTACTTTTTTTAAAAACTGTACTGGTGTTATTAAAGAGGAGAAATGTGCATACAAAGGCCTTTACCCCATGGGGAGGTACATTTAGCACTTTACTAATGCCTGTGAAAAGTACTGTTTTTCTGCTCAGTGATGTCACTCATCTATTTCAGTGTAGGCTACAGCAGAAGACAAAGTGACTGTATTTTCCCTGTGCTAACTCTGTATTCCTAAAACCATGTTTATTTCAATACAAGTAGATCCTATCTGATTTTCTTTTAAAAAAATACATTATACATTTGCTGCAACCATGTATTTCTGAATGGCATCATATTTTTAGCAATTATATCATTTTCAGGACCCTCAATACTTTTGAAGCCAATCTGAATTTTTTCTGACCATTATTTATGAATACTGTAGTCAATGGATTTCAGCCAGCATCTGTACATTTCCATTCAAATATATAGGATATGCTCTCCCACAATATGATACCTTTTTACTGAATGTAGGGGTGAGAATGTAGTTAGCACGCACATGGAAGACTATCATGGACAAATTTCTCTCCAGTGTAATTCCATTAAAGTCAATGAAGTTACACCTGGGATGAATTTGGCCCATTATGTCTTTTGTAATTTGCTCTAAGAGCCTTGTGAAATTATAGCCCTCGGAACTGATTAGTGCATGAGTGTGGTCATGCTCCTGTTGTCTTCCTGTCAATCGCCCAATCTCTATTAGGCTCCCGTACAGTCTTTTGGGAGACACTGATGAAAATTTCAATAAAATGTATTTAACTGTTTAAATTTTATTGACATTTTTGACACACTGTTCCCCACTGAACTGCACAGAAGCCCAGTACGCAGTGACTGAGAAAGCTGTAATTTCATGTGCTGCCTCCCCTAGAACATCTGAACAAAGTGCATAATTGCAGCAGAGACGGCATGGCATATTCATGTGCACTGTCTGCCCTGTGACTCTGGACAAAAATACTGAAGGCAGGCAACATAAGCGAGCTAAAGCTCAAAGATATCAGCTACAGCCGTATTTACTATTATTACTGCAGCATTTACATAGCCTTGTGCAGCATATTGTAAAGTAAACTTTGCTGTGAACTAGGACGTCAGTGCCAAAGAAACAAAAGGTCTTTGTCCTCAAGTGTTTACAGTGTATGGCTTGTTTTCACTGGTGCCTGTACAAGACAGAAAGAATAAATGCAAAGTGAGGTGCAGACAGTATGACAGGCACGTTTCAGGGATTAGATCGATGGGTTTTCATTCCTGAAAAGGAGAAGTTAGATACAGCTGGGTGCAATTTATTCTAAACATACAGGGTGACATGGAAGAAACCCAAGATGAACTGAGCAAATGAGCCAAAAGCAGCAGTGAAAAGGGAAATTTGGCAGAGTATGACTTGCAGGAGAGAGGGGACAGCCCATGACAATAAGACCAGGGATGTATGCAAGGATGGAGATGGAAATATAGGGAAGAAGTGAGGGAGCCACTCGTGAGCACCAAGGAAAGGGATAGTGAGAGTGAGGTGTAGTAGTGGGAAAAGATAGTGATCTTGGCAGCTCCATTTTGGACTGAATGAGAGGGAGGGTTGGACTACATGACCTCCTGAGGTCCCTTCCAATCCTGATCTTCTATGATTCTATGGAAAGAGATGAGAGTGCGTCAAACCAAAGAGAAGGAGGACAAACCAAAGAGAGTTGTAGTAACAGAGGCAATAGATTATAAGAGCATGGACTAATGCCTTGTATAATATAGCTCAGTGTAGTCATCCCTCAGGGTGCTTCTACATCAGGGACGGCCTTATGGAAAATGGCATGATGGGCAAATTTATATTTTGGTGCCTCTGGCCCCTGCGAGCTCTCACACATTGCCCCTTGTCCCTGTGGGCTCCCCAAGTCCCCCAGGACCCCACTGCCTCCCCCCAGTGTTAATTTGTATTGAAAGAAGTGACAGGGCTTAGCCCTAGCAAGCCCCAGCACAGATGAAGCATTGGCCAGGTGCTGGGGAGTGGTGGCTAAGGCACCCAGCTCTGAAGTCAGTGCCACCCCCAGCAGCAGTGAAGAAGTAAGAGTGGCATGGTATCTTACTTTGTGCTGGTGCTGGCACTGCCTTCAGAGCTGGGTGCCCAGCCAGCAGCCGCTGCTCTCTGGCTACCCAGCTCTGAAGGCAAAAAAACAGAAAACCGATAAGTTACAAGAAATCTGTCACTATATCATGTCACATGATTTGGGCAAAAAATGTCACCTTCAAAATGCTATACAGAACAACAGATCTTTCTGTACATCATAAAAGATGCCACTTCCTAGGGCTTGTTTCTTAAATCTGCTCTATCTGACTAATTTAGTACAATGCGACGAGAAAGGATCATTCGTAGATCGGATTTCCTTCTTGTTGGTCTGTGCTTTTTAAAAAATATTAACTCTGCAAACAGGATAAAGACTTATTTTACCCATTTTGTATTTGTACTTAAAAAAAAAAAAGAGTAGAAGGTAAGCAATCTAAAACAGAAGTACACTCTACCCACATTCCAGTAAAACAGGATGGACATTGCATTATATGCTTCAGGAATTTCCACTATCTATTGCTGTGGAATTGGAATCTCAAGAGATTACACCTTAAAAAACGTGTTCACAATAACCAGTCAAACAGAATACTGAACACACAGTTTGCTCCTCCTGGGTTCTGTTGCTATAATTGCTAAGTTGTACAACCACTTAGGGGAGCTATGGGTGGGAAGTGAGGATCAACACCAGGACTTCCTGCATCCAGGTCACTTAACCCATGTGGGCTGCAGAAGGGGAGGGCAGGCAAGAAGCAGTTCTTGATGCTGGCCTCACAGCATAGTCCACGTGGTGAAAGTGACCTGGACTCAGGGGGCCTGGAATTGCTCCTTGCCCCCCTCTCAAAGCCCCAAAGTGGGGCACAGAACAACAACTGGGGTTGGGAAGGAAGCAGTATCTGTGTGTCACTGCTCCTCACCCCATTTCTCTGCAAGGAGGAAGTGGGAGAACTCTGGCCCTCCCCACATGCATTGCCTCTGCAAGTTTGTGGTGCTCCCCTGCCAGCCAGTAACGTGCACCTCTGTACTGCCGCACAGTGTCTCCTCGACCATGGCGCCCTGGGTGGTCACCCAAATGGCCCAACATAAGGCTGGCCTTGGGTACACTGCACTTTGACACCTGCTGCTGGCCTGAGCCCGCTGACTTGGACTCATGAGGCTTGGGCTAACAAGCTGTTTACCTGGGTGTAGACATTCGGGGTTGGGCCTAAGCCTGAGCTCTGGGCCCATCCCACCTCACAGGATCCTAGAGCCCATGCTCCATTCCAAGCTCGAATGTCTACACTGCAGTTAAACGGCCCCTAAGCCTGAGCCCCACAAGCCCAAATAAGCTGGCATGGACCAGCTGTAGGTTTTTAACTGCAGCGAAGACCTACCGTCAATGCCTAGATACTACAGTGAGCAGCAATGCAGAAAATCTACAAAACAGATAACACGACGGCATGTTTCAGTTCATCCCTATGTTAAGAAAATGGAGTTCTGGGACACTGGTTATTAATTTGTATTATTTATAGCTCAGCAGGGCCTGAGGCCCTCATCTGGATCAGGGATCTGCCATGCTAGATCCTACACAAACTGATCTTTCCTATCCAGTTAGAGCGGTGCTATCTAGCTTTAGAGTTGCATACAACTCTCCGTAGGCCAGATCTTCAGTTCCTGTTCTGTCCCCACTCTTTGCGCCTCTCCCATAGTGCAAACTGCAAAGGTGGAAAACTTGTAAAACAGGGCAGCTGGAGTTTCCCCTGGCACAGAGGAACTCTTGGGTGGAGTAAAGCCATCAGTTGACTTGACTTGACCTGCTCCTGGCCCCCAACCAGCACAATGGACATTCTACAGGCATGCCAGAGACAAGAGGAAGTAAGTCCACAGTGCTACACACTGGTAATCCTGGACCAGTGTAAGATAGAGCAAGCCTAGAGTCACAGCCCCATTTTGCAGCAGGGCAGTATCTCTACACTAAGGATTTGTCTCAGCTTAGCTACACTGACTTGTAGTTACACTCATACAATTGTCCCTCATCTAGATAAGCCTATTGACCCAGTGATCAGGGAACCATACAGTTCCAAGGGCATATGGTCATAAAGGTGCTGGGCTGTTGGCTGTGTGTGCAGCAAGTCCTGGGTGTCTGACAACCATATCCATTTGAGTTTTGTACTCTAGAGCTTGTTTCTATGGTGATGAAAGTGCTGTTTGTGAAATCCTAGGTGGGATACAGGATGCTCATTAAGTAGAACATTCTTTTGTTTGGTAGGTAAGGAGTGGTGCACAGGACCCGAGTCTCCATTCCCTTAGTATAAATCCATTGACTGTGGTGGGATTACTCAGGCCAGAGGTAAACTCGCCCCAAGTAGTGGAGAGTCAGGCCAAGAGACTGATCTTCACAGCCCTGAACCTGGTATGGCTGGAGGCAACTCATGGTGAGGCCACTGGAAAAGGGGGTGAGATCCCAGGAGACCTTCCAGGGTGCAGTTCCCATTCACCTCCACAAAGGAGCCATGTAAATTGACCCAACTATTAGCTGGAGTCACCTCCATTGAGTAGTTCCAAATGCTTCCCTCCCATCTCCTCAGTTCCCTGCTCAGCTGACCTGGCATTGGGGTTTGTTTTTTTCCCTAAAAAAAAGTATTTGGCAATTTGGCAGAGAGGGCACACATTTTAGATACACCAGGGTGCTGCCATCAATGAAGACTAAGAAAAATATAGTAATTAAAATTGGGAACAGGGATATCATTGTGCTACAAACACAGGTCTGAAGTCCAAAGATTTAGGTTCTATTCTCAATTCCATCACAGACTTACTCTGTGTCCAAGGACAAACCCCTTCACCACCACATACTGCAGTCTGCAAAATGGGGACACCTAATGCATTTATCTCACAGGGTTGCTGTGAAGCTAAATTCCTTAGCTGTGAAATGCCAAAAAAAAAAAAAAAATTACCCACTCCAGGAGCAGCAATTACTTTTGTGATATGCAGAGGTGTGCTGCTGTAAGAAATTGTAAAAATAGCTTTTTAATGGCGGTTTCAAAAGGTACTTTAAAAAGTTGAGTGAAACTCAGCAACCTTTCTATCCATCTAATTAAGTGCTTGAAGTTCCCATTTCAAGGCATGTAAAGCAATAATACAAAAAGAGCCAAGACAAGATGAAATGGATCTGTACTATTTTATGAAACACAATATTAAAATGAGATTCAGTGCAAAGCACTGAACTTTTTTGTTGAATGTCTTCATTTTCAGGGAAAACAGTTGTGTATTTAAGATATTGGGACCAAATTCACCTCTGATGTTACTTCCTCTAGTCAGTAGAATTACATTAAGGTTCAGTTTAGCTTGAATTCCACAAGCCATCTTTGATGATTTCAGGGTAACTGCATCTGTCTCCTCCGTGGTTCATTCTAGGAATGCCCAGTCAGATCTCAAGTCTCCAGCCAACACCTCTCTCTGGACAGCGACCTCTGTCCTTCACTCCCTTCTGACTAGGGGATTATAAGGCTGCACAGCCCCATCTTACACAATGATACCCCCACAAACTGCACCTATGCATGGCTTCCTCTCTTCAAGAGCTATGAACAGTGTATTGCCAGCAGTTACTAGCTACCACACAGCGCTTTCTAAGGGCAGGTCTACGCTACAGGGCTAAGTCGACCTAAATTACGCAACTCCAGCTACATGAATAAGGTAGCTGGAGTCGACATACTTTAGGCCAATTTATTACAGTATCTACACTGCACTGAGTCAATAGGAAAAACTCTCCCATTGACTTATCTTATGCTTCTCGTTCCGGTGAAATACAGGAGTCAACAGTAGAGCCATCACCAGTTGATTTAGGCAGTGGTTCTCAAACTTGCGTACTGGTGACCCCTTTCACATAGCAAGTCACTGAGTGTGATCCGCCCCATAAATTAAAAACATTTTTTAATATATTTAACACCATTATAAATGATGGATGCAAAGTGGGGTTTCGAGTGGAGGCTGACAGCTCATGACTCCCCATGTAATAACCACGCCACCTGAGAGGTCCTTACCCACAGTTTGAGAACCCCAGATTTAATGGTAGACCTGCTAAATCGATCCCCAGTGAATCAATCACTGTGCATCAATTCCCCAGTAAGTGGAGACATGCCCTAAGCAAGCACATTCATTCTTAAGGGAAAAGTATTAGAGAAAACATAATAAAGACTAAGGACAGATTTAAATATGAACACTAAATCTATCAGGAGTCACCCATTAGTGTGATGTGGCCCTAGCAGGCCAAAGTGTTTCCAACCCTTTCTCAGAAGTTGAGTCCTTCCTTGGAGAGAAGCTCCTATCTGGTCGCTAGAGCAGATAGCCCTGAGTCAGTTTAAACCCAGCCTTTTTATATCAAAAGCCCTTTCTTCTCCTACTGGTCTCTGGAATAACCAGTTTGTACCAATATATGCAAACCTCCTCAGAGATGGTACCTATTTGGAGGTGTTTACTACCTGAGTGACTCACCTTAATCACTCTCCATTATTTTTAGTTCTTGGAGGAGCTGAGTAACATCTCACCACCACCTCTGCCCCCAGAGTTGCATGCAATATCTGGTCCATAGTAACACATGAACCATTCATAAAACTGAATACACTGTTCCCCAAAGCTACTTCATGGAGTTGCAGTATCTGTCATACTATCTAAAGTTTTTCTCCATCAGCCATATGAACATAATGAATCTCTAGTCTTTCTTCAGCAGAACACACAGACCCTGAGCTAGTGTCCAAAAGTCTTACCCTCTTCCTGTGGTTTGACTTTAATGACGACTCAGACAAAGCACATCAGCCTAAGCTTGGCTGTTCCTAAAGCTTCTCTGCTGAAACCTCTCCATCCTAGTCCTGGGCTCCCTTGTTCACCTCCCCTAGAGTTTAGGTGGAGTTAATGAATTGCACCTGCCACAGCAGAATGTCATCAGCTTGCTGCAGGTTTCCAACATCTGCTAATTGAATGGGTTAACAGAAGAGCTCTGACACCCTATTACAGCCCAGCCCTGTAGTATCTAAACACTGCACAGGAAAATTAGGTCTGCACTGGGATGGATGCAAGCATGTCCTTAAATGCTTTTCTGAATTAGGGCCTGTCTGTACTGAATATTCTTATGGTAATGCCAGATACTGTTTTTGTAGGTCTTGGAGCTGGGAGTTGTTAACCACAGTTTCTGAGTCTGATTTTAGTTTACACTTTAGGCTAATTCCAGTGTGAATACTGTTGGGTAACAGGACAGCACAGTTTGTCCCCACAACACATTGTCCCCACCTCACAGCACCGTTGTGAAATCCTGCCCCCCTGAAATCAATGGGATTTTTGCCATTGATTTCAATGGTAGTAGGATTTCCCACTGATACGTAAGCTGAAGAGGTTAATGAGTGAAAACACAAGCCTTCATTCAAGTGGGAGGAGGTAAGGATGGCCTGGAGCCACAAGGGACTAAGGTGTTGCAACACTGAATGCATCTGGAAGATCACTAAAACAATGTGGAATCCACAAAGCCTGAGTTAGGTGCCCAGGTTCCCTATCCAATGCATGGAGAGAGACAGAAACCTTAGAATGTGATCTACAGAAGCTACCATACTAGGTGGGAAGCCACCTAAGCTAGCCAATGGGAGATGTTAACCAGAAGGTTGTGCCCTCAGCCCCACCCTTCTCACAGAGCTTGGCACTTAAGCCCTGGCTGCAGGAAGGCACCTATTTCTGCTTGTGATACCCAGCCAGAAACCCCTATCCTGGAGTCAGGTGACTGAGATGCCTAAGGTAAGGATGAGTTAGGTACCTCCCTTGCTTCACACCTGGAGGATGACCTGGTGGGGGCAGCAGCAGCACCCTTATCACTTGTTTTTAGCCCGGTGGTTAGATCACCCACTGGTAGACCAATTTATAGGGACAGTCCCAACTTTTGAGTCTTTTTCTTATATAGGCTTCTATTAACCTGTCCCAATTTTTCACATTTGCTGGCTAGTCACCCAGCTCACTGGGAATGCGTGAGACCTAGGTTCAGTTCTGAGTCTGGCAGATGGGGAGCAAGGATTTGAAAAGGACTTTCACAACTCTCAGGAGAGTGCCCTAACACTGGGCTATGGGTTAGTCTATAAGGTGCTCTCTCTCCTTCTCTCTCCTGGTAAAGTCATTCCACTGTGTGTGAATATGTCAAGAGTCTTTAGGCCAGTGAAAGAGAGAGCTTGAGACTTGCTCTGTAGCTTGGTGATTATGGAATGAATCTTGGGAGTGAGAAACCCAGCATCTACTGCTCACTACTCCAACAGCTATTTAATTATTTATACAAAGCTTAACGGTTTCATTAGTAGAGATTGAAAGCCCGCCGCACACATCACATGATGTGATTCACTCAATGCTAGGAGCCCCCTATTTAAATCCTTTCTCTACCTCAGGCAAAGGAAGGACTGATGCTGGCTCTCCCGCATCCAAAGGGAGGGCTCTAACCACTGGGCTAAGAGCTATAAGGTGGACAGCAGCAGCCCCTCCATCTGGATTTTGAATTGGGTCTGATTCCTTAAGTGTGCTCTGAGCTCACCTACTGGATCAGGCGCCACAATGAGAGAGATGCTCCTCTCCAATCTTCTCTTGTTTTGTGGATTGCACTAGGGCTTAGCGGGGAGATAAGTGTCCAGACTCCTAGAGCGAGGTAGCAGTGTATGTGCCCAGAGGCAGAAACATAAATGCATAGGGAGCTTTTACCCTTTAGGTACCAAATAAGGTTCAGTACCTACAGGGTTAGCTGGCAGCAGAGCAGTTCTGTGGATTGCACAAAAGCCTAAAGCCTGAATTTAGACACCCGGGTACCTTTGTGGATTTGGGCTGAGGCACTTGCATCAACAAAGATGCTTCCAGCTGCTTCTTCAGACTTTACAATCAAGTCCTGGTTCTACAGAACCAGTCAGCTTCATTATAACACATTTAAAGACCAGATACGTTCTCTCTCTTTCTCTATCAGCTTCAAATGTGTAGTTTCCACTGTGCAAGAGCATCATCTTGTGAGTCAAGAGTGACGTGATGGTACATTGTCAGTACACATAGCATCCTGATTTCCTCCTTCCCCTGCTCAGGGTTTCAGATATCTCATTTTACAAACCCTGAAGGAATTTAGGATTAAAGAAAAACTTTGCTCTGTGCCGCTGCCATCTGCTTCTAATCTCTCCCTTTGGAAGATGCAGGGGGTCTTATTTGATCACATATTTAGTCCACTGCAGTTCTTCAGCTCAATTTGCATGGTCGATTGAATCCTTCTCTTATGATAATATCAGCCTTGCTGCTCCAAGCTTGGTACAAGTCAGCTCATTATGCATCTTGGCAGGTTTTCTGAATCTGTTGGCAAGGGCTTCAGTTCCAGCACTAGCAAGAAAATTATCCTTTATTTTTCTGTCAATGTAAAAGGTTTGTGCGGGCTTCAAGTCAGCCATTAGGTTCCAGAGTCAGACAACTGTTCTCGATAGGATGTGTTCCATGTTAAAGGCTCTAATAGAAACTTGAACCTGTTCTGAAGAGATCTAAGTAGAGATGGCTAACGGGCTATTCCCAGAGCCATCTCTGTATCCCCTCAGTTGCCCACACCTTCAAAATGTACATAAAGGAAACATCACATCTAAGTGTAGGATTGGTGGAAACGGCGACTCAAGGAATTCTGAATGTAGAATTGCTGGATTGTTATTGTATTTTTGTTATTATATCTTTTTTGATGGTACATATTTTTGGTTTCCAAGGTATTCAATTAAAAAAAATCCAACACAATGTTTGTCAAAAGACAACATTTAGTGCTACAGAGACAAATATTTGTTTAAATGAAAACCAGAAAGAACTTAAAACTAAAAAGGATGTGTCCATAAATACATTATAAAGAAGAACACAGTGGTTTTCTTCTTTAATCATCAAAAGAGGGAGGAAGAAAGATCTCAAAAGCACCAATGCAAAGTCCACCAGGGAAGAAAAGGAATTCTGATACAATGGAAAATTTACAATGTCAGGGCATATATCTTTCTTGCTATGTTTTCCCTCTTCTGTCTGGGCATTATTCACACACACACACACACAAGTCTGAAAGAGATTGTCCTCATCATTACAATACAGAAAAACAGCAGACCTGATCTTATACCTATTGAAGTCAGTAGGAAGCTTGACATTGACTTCAATGGGTTCGGGATCTGGGCATAATATGCCTAAATGTGCAATGATGTAACATAGTCATACAGATAAGTCTATGCACCACTTCTAGTGCAGAACATGTCATTCCTTTTGTACTCCATAGTCTAGGCATCATACTCTGCTATCCATTCTCTGCCTACTATACACACATACTGTATAATAGACTCTTTCTATAAAATGTATTAACTGGACAAGATTTGAGACTTGTGAAAGCAGATGCTCCAATAGAAGGAATTCTGCTTGCTCTCATCTCTCATGCTCATGTCTTTTGAGAAAGTGATGGAGTCAAATCTTTCTGCTGCAACATCAGGAAAACAGATTTGCCTAATACTTTTCATTGGGATTCAGCATTACATTGTATATGCATTTTTAAAAATCTGAGAATCATATGACTTTTGGATTCTGTTAGAGTGGTTCCGATCTACTTTAAGAATCGTTATGGCAAATAACTTGCATGGATTGGTCTAAGATAAGGGTAATGTAAATATTTGGTTTTAGGGTCACAACTGAAGGATTCAGAAGGAAATCACTATAGCCTCCAGGCACAGCATTGTACAATTGTCTAGATGTACAATTGTCAATTGTAAGCCTTACAATTGGTAAGCCTTGTTCAGAAGCATCTAATACGGACCATGACAGGGTGGCTGGATATTAGACAGAATGGATCAGTAGTCTGTTCCTGTATAGTGATTCCTGTGTTATTTTCAAATGTGTGCTTGATTTTCTCACAGAAAAGCTTGCTATGTTGAAAAATTCCATAGCAAATAACTATATCCATGAATCAGGGACAGCAGCGGACATGAGGGCAACATATCTAGGTTGTCTTTGATCAAAAGATAATGAGAAACCTAATGCTGAAAATATATGTCTTCCCAGCCTTTGATCCAACAATCAAGAAAAGTTGTTTCCATTTCCATCTGTCCTAAGTAAGTTTTATAACCATAGGGCCCCTTTCAATCCATTAACATCTTCTGGCCTTGTACTGTTGGATGATTAAAGGGAAGTTAAGTCCTCTTCTGGTCCAAGAAAACTTTGCTGGATTAGGGTTTTGATCTTTTGCTACATAAATGCTGCAGGGAAATGTATGAGTTAGTTGAAGGACAGCCTGTTAAACTGTTAAACAGCCTGTTAAATCCCTCAGACACAGGCCTGAGTCCTGGAAAAGGGGAAGAAAAGTGTGTGTGTGAGAGAGAGAGCACTTGACACCATTCTGGCTTCTATGAATGGGCAGAATCTCGTTGCCACCAATGAGGTTATTAGTTACACCCGAGTGCAGTGTGGTTAAGTGAGTTTAGGAATGTCTATCATCCATTCTGCTCCTTCCATTTCATGGTTCACAGTTTAATTTCATTTCTAACTCTGAAGTACAGCAGAGTTGTTAGCTATCCTGTATTTCAGATGCCACTTCAAATTCAATTACAGCTTTATTCTGTCATTTGATATGTCAGTGAAAGGGAAACAATCAAAAAGATTGACACTGATCATAATCTGAATTGTCATGCCCAACCCTTGACAGAATAATGAGTTAGAGACGATGTCAGTCACTCCAGGGCTCATGACATGCCGAACTGCTACGGAAGGTGCAGCAAAAATGGCAGTTCTTTCACTGTTTGTGAATGAGACAATATGCGGTACTCTGCAGAACAAATTTCTCTGCTTTTCTCACCATATGTGTGGACAGATGGATTATTCTTTCACTCACACACCATTTTAGGGTGAATATTTGTGGCTGTCCAAAACCTGCTTCTAGGGAACAAAGACAGTATCTCAGGAATTTTACTATTTCCATAGAATATGTTGCATTTTATTTTTGCATACAAAAAATGTATTCTGTTTCAATTCAGCCCTATAGTAAAGCAGATTTCTCTTTCAACCACTTCGTTATTTTATTTTTGTCCATTTGGGCTGTAGTACATTTTAGTATAGGCTGTTTTCAGCAACTGAACAGTTTTTGCAGCATCAAGTGGAATTCCTTCTCTGCTCAATTTGCTTTTAATAAACCATAAGAAAACATATACATTAGCAGACAAAAGAAAAACAAAGTTGTGGCACAAACTAATCCATGTGTCCTTATTTCCTCTAGCATGTCGAGATAGGCAAGCTTGTGAGAGAACAAATAAAGACAGAAATAATCTTCTGTTCTAATAGACACAAGAGCTGCATTGTGAAAAAATAAGTTAATAGTTTGTTCTCCCACTTTCTCCAACTAAATGCAGTCTTTCGAAATCACAATGATAACAAAACAGACACAAGTAAATGTGTTCCAGTACTGTAAATAAGACACATTCTTGCCAATGGGATATGCAGAACTATTTAAAAATTGAATTCAGAGCAATAAGTAATAAGCTACTCTTACTACAAAGAAGAGCAACCGATAAAACAATCTGAACAACGTTTACAACTACTACTGATTTATCAGAAGGTTAAATTAATCAGCTGGTATATTAAAATATACATGCTGTATTACTTGAACCTACAGCACATCATATATTCAAGAAGTGGGTGCGGGGTGTGTGGATGAGGAATATATTGCTAACAAAGTTGAAACACAAAGCTAAGCAACCTACTTAGCAGTTTTGATAGACAAATTCTTCCATCCAAAAATACAGAGGTTATATAGTGCCCTCAGTCTATACTGTAGGGAAGGGATGCAGAGAGTCTACACTGCAACAAGACTATCTGGAGGTATTCTGACCTATTGAGCCTCTGCCTCCAGAGAGTTATGAGTTGGGCACATCAGATCAGGGGCTCTGCCACCATTTCAAAAGTGAAGCATACATTCCGCCCATTTCAAACCTGGACAAATGCAGAAGGGTGGGGTAGTCAATGTCTTGTCTGAAACCCTCCCTTCCCAAACCCATGTGGAGAGTCTAACATGGTGGGCAGACCTCAGGAAGTACAACTTCAGTCAGCCACTATACAAGGGCAGCAAGGGAGAACGACTCTTTGCCATGCTCCCTGCTTGCATGCCTAGGGCTCAGCCAGCTCTTTTAAACTTAATGAGAGACTCTCATTGACTTCAGTTGGAGCTGGATCAGACCCTGATACAGAGTGAGCCAATGCCCACCAGGAGTGGGTTTAGGAGGTACATTCTGATTTCCGTATATGAATTATGCCATGTTTCCAAAGTATACTCTTTCCTTTCAAGTATTTTCCTGATATTAGAATCCTAAGACAATTTCTAAGAAATGTCTTGCCTGGTGCTAGAATAGCATTTTTCATTTCTTATTAATTTTGCAAATGAAAGTCCACAACTCATACTGACATTATCAATGCTGACTTCTGCACTCACCAATTCAACAGAGCATGGGGATGTGAACTCCCACAGGGCTCCAGTACAGAAAAATGAGAATACCATATGTTTTTCCTCATCTTCTGCTTAATAGCATAGGCATGGCTGACTTTTAGTTATTGCAGAAGCCTCTTAAGCATATTAGAATATAACGGTTATAGTAAATTAGAACCTGCCACAAAACTGGATGTTTCTGTTCTTCTTTTCCTCTTTGTAGCTCTGCCAGTATTGGAAGACTTTTCAGAGTACAAAGTGCCTACAAATCACTTGTGTCACTTCAATATATCTCAGCACTGTGATTAGCATTCACAAAGTTGTTAAACAAGTCCAAATAGCCAGAAGAGCATGATAGCGCACCTGTTCATAGCTAGAATGATTTGTCATGGTTTCCAGAGGAGTGGCCTGGAACGGTCACTGAGATTAATGGTAGAACAGGAGATGTTCCTGAATTCTGTGATGGATTTTTCCACAAAAATATTCAAGCTCTAGGGGAGACTTTCACGCAGGAGCATGTTCATGGCTTTCTCCTGCCACCATCCCTTAGTCTGCCTCCTGCTGATGCTGCTAGTGGTGCTTTTTTGATACTGTTAGGCCTAGTTGCTTTGAAGCATTGCCATTGCTGTAGTCTGCTCTTTACACATTTGTGTGCAGCAAAGTGGAGTGATAGCAGGACAGACCCAGCAGGAGTGGTCTCTCTATTAATTTTTGCTTTGAAGCTTTGCCCAGGTGAATTCAGATTTTTACAAGCAAGAATTTGAACATTTCAGAAGGTTGTAAAAACTATTAATTCCCCCAGGGAATGTTGTTATTTGTGGATAAAAAATAAGTTGAAATTCTACACAGAAGAAAGTGTTCTCATATTAGCTCTGTGCAGGAGAACACCTTCTTTGTAATGAAAACACTCTGTTGCCTCTAAAATCAAATAGACTTTTTAAATGGAAATCAGTGAAAAACCAAAGTGAAGTCACAAATCATTTTGCTTTTCATAGTGCTCTACCTTCAAATTCAACATATCACAGTGGAAGGAAGCAGAGAACAAACTAACATACACAACATCCCAAAGTGTTTTTAATATGCTTGGCAATAAGGGTTGCAGGAGAAAGAGTGATTCACATTTGAAAAAGGAGTCCAGGATGCTAGTGGCCTCTGGCTTCAGACATTTGCATAACAGCCTAACCCATCAACTGTTTTATACAATGACTAAAGTGATAATACACAGTGCTATATGATTCTTTGTGACATGCACTTTGAAGGAGATGGGTGAAGAGCTGACAAATCGGAACACCACCTAATGTACAGTGACCAACAAGTAATCCACCATTTGAATCATGAGCCACATATCAACAATAGGCATGACCCAACTCAGTTTGGTTTAGACCATGCCTTATCTTTCCTTGCGTAGCTGCTTGATGCTGTAGAAGTCCATAAAAGAAGAACCAGGCTGACGAGGTTCAGATACAGCCATGAATTTTATTACTGGTTTGATAGAAAGACACATTAAATGTCAACATCAAATCCACAGATCAGCTGTGTAATGTTCTTATTCTAAACCTGCTCAGATGGATGATTTGATGTGTACTTGGTTTTCATGGCCACCATTTCATAGAGGGCAATTTGTCTTGGTCAAGCCACTGACACTTACTGTACAATATGCTGAAAAAATCCTTGATGCTGCTCCAAATATGTGGAAATTAGAAGATAAATGGGGAGAAACTCAGATGATTCCCCAAGGACTAAGAAATGGTACCAGCGGTGCCCTAATTCTTACAGATACCCTAAGATTCTTTCTATTCTGGTACTTTGTTTTCAATGCTTTATGTCACAGGTAGCAGTGATTACTAACTAGACGTGTCAAATGATGACACTTTCTCCCCGTGGGTCTGTACTGCTCTGAAATGTGTTCAGAGCTGTATTTCCTGCATTAATGAAAAAAGCAACTTGAACACCGATGACTCTTTTGGGGTCACAAATCGAGGCAACATTGATTGCTTAGAGAAAGTAAAACAGCCTGAAAAAGAAAATGGCAATTGAATTTAAATGGATTCTGTACGGTTAAAGTTGTAGCTACTACTTCTCTCTGCAGCGGCACCATTGACATCAGTGATGGCAGAATCAGATCTCTCTAAAAATAAATCTTGCCTATGTTCAAGTTACATCCTTCAATTATTTAAATCACCAGAATTTAAAAAATCTTATTTACGTTAAACTATTCATGCTGTTTTTAAAAAGTGTATTTCTTTCAGCTCAGACAAAGAAATATATGAGTAAACTCACTTTGGCATGTAGTTAGCTGTCACTCTCCCATTCTCATGCATTGCTAACATATTTGGTTTGCAAACATGGCCAGGGAACATGTTTTTTTAAAATAGTTTTCATTGAATTTAAAGCAGATTCATGAAAACATTTAGTCTTAGGTTTCGCAAAAGCTTATTTTTACAAAAACCTAAATGTGGGGCAAATTTAATCTGATAATGTCCCTTTAGGTGGCTTTTTCCAGCCAACATCTGAGTGTATCTTAGATATATTCTTGGTTCTCTTCCTTTTTCTTTTCCTGCTTCATTCTTAGAATTAGTTTGCTCCGTCAAGTCTTCCTCCTCGGCTTTCTCCTTGTCACTATAGATGGAGACTGTGCTGTTATTTGCTTTGCCACTATGTTGTCTTGATGCTATTTCACACCAAAGGGACCCAATTCTGCTTCCATAGAATTCAATGACAAAACTCCCGTTGATATCAGAAGAGTAAAATTAGGCCCTAATTCATTTTAATGAGATCTCCTTTGGATTCCCAACTCATTACCAAATCCTGCCATTGTTACCTCTGTTCTTGTCTGAGTTGATACACTGTTTAGATTTCAAGGGTTCGGGATTTTTTTTGCTTTAGTCAACAGTTATACAGTTTTTGTGTTTTTCCTTTGAAGTTTGTTATTACATTTCTTACCATCCAAGCTGTGACGAAGTCTCCCATCCAAGTCCCCACTGCAGCAACCTTCATAAAACTTTCGTTCCTGATGCCCATAAATTCTGTTATGATGTATGCCCTGTGGAAATAAGCACACCTACTGTAAGTTACACACATTCATTTGTTTTACTGAGGAAAAATATTTTTAACATAAAAGATTTTCCGGCTTTTGTACGATCACATATTCGGCCAGATCTAACATCTACAGGGGTCAGTTCAAATTAGAGATGGAGAAGTGAATATGGTGGTACAACTGTGCCATATTTTTAAGCCAAAAGACTGACAAAAGCTTCTGAAGACTGTAACAAGAGTTTTATACTTTTCACCTCTTCCTGAGCACAAACAGAACTGTAGCATTCTGTCAGTTGGAGAGTTCCCATAAAAATAAAGTCCTTTCATCTCTCTTTAAAAATAATTGAGCCACCTGATCTTAAAATTCTGTATATATAGGAGCCTATATGAGAAAAAGATCCAAAAATTGGGACTGTCCCTATAAAATCGGGAAATCTGGTCACCCTACAGTAGACTCGCAATTATCCGGGCTCGGGTTAACTGGGCTGCAGATTAACCAGGATGTCTAAAACAGGGGTTGGCAGGGGAAGCCCCAAAGCAGCAGCGGGCTGAGCGCTTAGCCTGCTGCTGCTTTGGGGTTTCCCGCTGGCTCCTTGCCAGCTGGGGTCTCGCCACCTGCCTGGGGCAGGCGGTGGGACCCCCTGGGCACAGGGCGGCCAGCGCCCCCCGACCCCCGCGGGTCTGCGGGTGCACCACCCCACCTCCCACTCCCTTCTCCCAGGGCACAGGGTGGCCGGAGCACCCCTCCTTCCCCCCAGGGCATAGGGTGGCCAGGGCATCACCCCCACAGTAGACTCTTGATTATCCGGGATTTTATTAACCAGATTAAGTTTTTCCCTATCATCCAGGATAATCGAGAGTCTACTGTATTTATTACTATATATTCGTTAATTGATTTTATTCAACTGCCCCTGTGGATTTAAATTAGTGGTGACATATCTCTGTTATACCCTGATTTTTTAAGTTGTTGAGTAAAGGTGCATTAACTCTAATTTAAGTACATTGGATGTATATTATTTGTAATTGGTATTTGAGTTACACTCATGCCACAGATTATACTATTTATTATTAGAGTAGGTTTATTCCTGTTGTTTCCCAGGGCTCACCATTGAGTGTGTACAGAGGCCAGCCAGGTGGAGGCACTGCCAGTTTTGGAGTGAAGGGACTGCAGTGGAGGTGTAGATAGAGGATTCCCAGCCATCCAACAGCACCACTGGGATACTCAGGACCTCCTTTAATGTCAACAACATCAGACCCCCAGACGAGTGTTGCCTGCTCCTGAGTAACCCAGGGAGGAGAGGTGAGTTACATGCAAATCTGTCTAAATACTTCTTATGCGTCCATTGCCATAGTATCTAGTATCTAGGAGCTTATGGGCCAGACCCTGCAACTGTATCTGTGCAGGTGGACCCCTGTGGAGACCCATTAAAGTCAAATTTTGCTTGCATGGATCTAGTAGAAGGATCTGGTCTTGTATCTGTATTTGGGAACAGTGCGTTACAGTGTGTAGTAATAACCTACTTTTAGTGCACAGCTGTATGGCCTGACACACTATAATGGCTCTTGGATGAAACACTAATTTAGAGATATCTTAGCTAGTGTGTCATTAACAAAACAAACCTTGATGATGTCTGTTCTGTTAATCAGTTGAACAGCATGTAAATGTAAGCTCACATTTCCTGTTGGACTGCTCAAAAAAAGAGAGCGATGTAATAGGCAATTTTATGCGTCCCATAAAGTCAAATTAAGCATATTTTTCCCTTCGCTGCTGTCTATTCTCAACATCTAAGACACCGTCACTTCTGAAAACCCCAAAATACTCAAGCCGGGGTGCCTAAAGTGAGGGTATTATCAACAAAATGGACAGTGATGATGCTAGGATTGCCAGTAACTCTATCAAAGAAGGAAATTAGGTTGATTTTTCATGATTTGTTCTTCACAAATCCATGCTGGCTATTACTTATCCTATCATCCTCTAGGATAATTGGTTTTTAATCATTCGTTCCAGTATCTTTCCAGTTATTGAAGTTAGGCTGACTGGTCTATCATTCTTGGGTCTTTTTTATTCCCTTCTTTAAAGACGGGCACCACGTTTGCCCATTCCAGTCGTCTGGTACCTGACCTGTCCGCCAGAAGTTCTCCCGTATAATTGCTAGCAGTCAAGATGGCTTCAGCTAGTTCCCTAAGTACACTAGGGTGAATTTCTTCAAGCTGAGCCAACTTGAATACATGTAATTTATATAAATATTCTTTAACCTGTTCTTTCCCTTTTTTGGCTAGTGTTCCTTCCTTCTTATTGTTAATATTAATTGTGTTGAGTATCTGGTCCCCATTTTTAGTAAAGACTGAAGCGCAACAGGCATTAAACACCTCAATCTTCTTGATTTAATCAGTTATTAGCTCTCCTTGACTGCTAAGTAGAGGACCTACACTTTACTTCATCTTTCTCTTGATCCTAAGGTAGTTCAGGAATCTCTCTTTTTCCTTTTATGTCCCTTGCTAGGTGTAACCCATTTTATGCCTTACTCTTTCTAGTTTTGTCCATATATGCTTGTGTTATTCTTTTGTACTCCTCCTTAGCAATTTTTCCATGGTTCCACTTTAGGTAGGATTCCTTTTTGATTTTCAGGTCATTAAAAAGCTTTTTAATGGAACCATATTGGTCTCTTGGTACTCTTTCCAGCTTTTTTCCCACAGAAAGATAATTTGCCTTTAATATTGTTTCCTTGAGAAACTGCCAGCTCTCCTGAACTCCTTTTTCACTTGGATTTTCATCCCATGGGACCTTATCTACTAGTACCGAAGCTAGTGGGGAATCAGGGGAAGCAGCCGCTCCCCCGAGGCCAAAATTCTCAAATGGCGCCTCTTCAAGTCACCGCTGAAAGAAGCGGCATTCTTTCAGCAGCATTTCGGCGGACATATCAGCTTCGCTGCTTTGTCTGGCGACGGTGTTTTGGTGGCAGCTCCACGAGTTCAGATTTATTTATTTTTGCGCTGCATGGGAGCCAGCCCTGGAAGTGACACCTTTTTTTTTGGGTGCTCGCTCCGCCTGATCACATCTGGCTACACCACTGTTACCTACCATTTCTTTGAGTTTGTTAAAGTATGCTTTAGCTGGGGCCTTAAACAGAACAAACTATCTTGAGATTCATGGTAAAATTGTGAATGGTGACAGTAATGCCCAAATATGGAGAAAGACCTGGAAGGAATCAGGGTGTACTGATGGCCTCTTGTAAGTTGAAGTCAAGCAAACCCATTTGCTTTATTTTTGATTTTTTCGTCATCCTTTGGCTTTGAATCAAATTTGGACCTGGAACCTCAAAAACAGAGCTTTAGTCAGAATATTCTGTTGTTTTAAAGTAGGGCAAATATAAAGTCTGCAGTAACCTGGTTGCATAAAATAGAGCGTGAAGCGCCCAGCAAGGAGAACTTTTCTGCTCACCTGTTCCAAAGTGCCATTTTCTATCAAACCTGCAACACTAGCCCAAAGCATTTGCCATTTTATCATCCATACACATATGTGCTGTTAATATATAATAACCAGGTGTAAACGATGCACTTGATTTTAAAAATAATTAAGGCCTAATTTAAATATAATGTAGATGAGTATCAAATTGTGAATTATAATTAAACTAATAAATTATTATAAAGATGCTATTAAGCAATATAACCTGTGTATATTTTTAGCTCTATTCATTAACTAAAAATGAAATTAAGAACCACTTCATCTGAAACATCAGGAAACGATATCTGGCTTTGCCTTTGCCTCATTAGAAATGACAACAGACATGCACTACTTTCTATTCCTTTTTAATGCTAGTGGCTTAAAATTATTCTGTTTCTTTTATGTTCTACTTGAATAATTTTCATTTGAGAACACAACAAAATAGGTAATTGCAGAAATTTGCAATCCACTAATGCACTATTAGGATTACAAATTTTTATTTGGTTTCAATTACTGCTGTTGAGAGATATTCTCAATTTTCAAGTTTTAATTGAAGTACACATTTTCTTTAAAGTACAGGCATGTCGCGTCTTGCGTGAGGGTTCCGTTCTGCGGTTGCCACATAAAGCGGAAACCGTGTATAGCCAAAACCCATTGACTTCAATGGGAGGCAAAATTGTGCCCCCTGCAGGAAGTTAAAACAATTTTTTTTCTCCTTTCTTTTTTTGTTTTTGCGAACGGCGTAAAGTGGAAATCGCATAAGTTGAATCAGCATAAGACGCGACATGCCTGTACACTGTACCATTATTTGACCTCAAAGGATACATTTGCATAGTGCTGCACAAGGGATTAACTTTAACATAGGAAAATCCTCATGTTCATGGAAGAAAGCAAATTTGAGACAAATTCTCCTTTTCAGGATTCAGACTGATCTCCACTGACACTCACCACTAGTGACAGCAATAGTGCAAAGTATGTAATGTACACGGGGATTTTTATCAACATGCCATCTAACTCTGCTTACAGCTCAGAGCAGAATAAGATGAGATAGTGGTATAAAAACCTCATCCTATGTACATTACAGTTTCCATTAGTGCTACCATTGATGGAGTTGTACCAGTGGTAAATTATGAGTCCCCTTTTTGGCAGTGCAGATAAGACAGTAAAGGACAGAGGTACATCTTCACCTGTGACCAAATACTCAGACTGGACACTCAGATATCAATGTTTTGAGCAAATAAGATCCTGAAAAGTTTAGATGGTGGAAAAAAATCAAGAGAAAGTTTTATAGTATCATCAGTGCTTTATGATTCCACATCCACAGAATTTGCCACAAATCTACTCTTTGCTTCAGAATTGTGCTTCACAAGCTAAGCTTTTCTTTTAAAAAAAGCTCCTAGCACTCCAAGTTATGGGGAAACTCTTCCAAATGTCAAACAAATACAAAATGATGCAACAGTGTGACAGTCTCAAGCAATAGTTCTGAGACGCATGAATTTATCTCAATTGGCACTTAACTTCGAAATCAAATGTTGAAAATATAAGTGCCGATATTTTTAACTATTGAGGAAAAAATTCCCATTAATGTGTTTATCTCGCAGTGTCAAACTGCCTCCTGCTCCTTCCCAGGTGCCAGAAAAATCTATTTTCTCCTCCTTAATTGCCTAAACTTCCTGCTTCCCTGACCCCTCACAATGCTGTTGTGTATTTTCATACAAAATATGAAGCACAATGAAAATGCAAGGGGGGGGGGGAGACAATGTAATACCGATATTAATTCCAGTTTATGACACAGGGAATGCTGCACTGACCATATTATTCATTTTCATATTTAATTCACTACAACCCTGATTTTTTAAATTTATTGGATGCTGCCCCAGAATCTTCAGTCTGAACTGGAGCTTTACAGGATGCAGATTCCATGCTGCA
Organism: Dermatemys mawii; assembly: GCA_007922305.1. Lineage (NCBI taxonomy): Eukaryota > Metazoa > Chordata > Testudines > Dermatemydidae > Dermatemys > Dermatemys mawii. Next base: position 44,204,217 of record ML677341.1, on the reverse strand, counting down.
GAATTTATATCTAGTTTGCTGCAGAGTCCAGGGTCTTTCATTGTCAGCAGCCTGTGGAGGACAGAACTAAATTGCAACAGTAGGGTTGAAGTGAGGAACCCACAACTAAACCAGGAGATCTGAATATTCCATAAGATACCAAAGTGTTTTGATATTCACCCTGTGGTGTGCACCGCAGCTGGAGCCAGGCCAGCCAAGCTAACAAAGATAATGTTACCATTGCCTCCTATTCATGTTTCAGGGCAGTATTCATTGAATCCGCTCCAAAGCCATCCAACATACATATTTCAAGAAACAATAGGAATTTCTCTCTAGTCCCGCAGCTTTTGGAAGGTGCTGTAAGAACCAGAACAGAAGCTCAAGAGAAAGGTGTGCATTTAAGTGCAGATATAATATCCTGACATCACAGAAAGACCTAAAAGGAAATACTTATTCTTATACTCCTTCTCAAAAACAAAAAAACCCACACACCAGTAAAAAGCAAAGTGAACTACTCAAGAAAAAGTCTGACAGCAAGATAACACGGAGTTGCTGCACTATTGGCATAATAGGCAGTGAAATACATCCCACCATGGAAAGCCTGCAAAAGTCTATGCATCCCTCCACCTCAATGTCCTATTATTATTTATTTGTATTGCAGTAGCACGTAGAACCAATCAGACTGGGACCAAGATACTGCTGTGCTAAGAACTGCACAAATGTAATCAATGACTAGGGGCTGCAGAGCACCATTTAAAGTGTGTGTGGGGACATCGATTTCCTCCTCCAGCCCTTACCCTCCTCTTCCCTTCTCAGGCCCACCACCACCCCTGGCAGCCTAACACGCCTGATCTATGAGCCTCTACTCCCACCTCCCCAAATCTGAGTGTGTGGCAGTGTGACCGGGCTCATGGAATCACAGAGCCACTCAGCCTGACCATTTTTTGGTTGGGCCAAACCTATGATTTGGGTGGCTCTCCTGGTTCTATGACCTATGGAAATGACAGTCCCTGCTTACAATCTACTATATGATGAAAAACATTGTCTCAATAAAACCATCAATGGCGAAAGAGAGGATAACAGTAACACAATGAGGATTAGCAGCCATCAGCCATTATTAATTATTTTGTAGATCTCATGGTAGAGGTGAGTTTTTTAAATAGGAATTTGGAGGTTTTATCTATCTTAGACACTTACATGGCCTCTGCTACTATAGTACCTCAGCACCTCACAACCTTTAATATGTTTGTCCTCATAAAACACCCGCAAGGTAGGGAAGAGCTGTTAAGCCCATTTTAGAGGCAGGAAACTGAGACACACAGCAATTAAATGACATGACCAGCATCATACAGGGAATCAGTGGCACACCAGGACATTGAACCCAGGTCCATGCTCTTCAAGGCTAATGGCCTAATTTCTGGGCTATCCTTTCTCTCGAAAATAACCTACTGCTGTAAGGGTATCAGTGTGAAGATGAGCTGGGGGAATAATTGATTTTTCAGTATGGTGCCATTTCAAACCAAAGCTGAATTGTTCTTGTTTTTCTTGCCAAAACAAAACAAAAAATTTTGTTCCAGTCAAAATAAAAAAAAAGAGTCAAATGTCATTTCAATCTGACCTTTCAATCTATTTTTTAAAAACTTATTTGATATTTCCAAGACTTTCAGTTTCCCACTGAAACTATTCCCCAAATTCAACCTGATTTTGTGCATAGTTTCAGTGCTCCCAAAATGCATTTTTTTTTCAAATAATTTACTATTCACCAAAAAATTGTCAACTAGCTCTAGTAGGAGGCTCTTCCTATGCATAAGAGCCAGCATGGGAGAAAGTGAAAAGGTGCTTGACAGGAAACTTGACTAATATCAGATGTAGGCTTGCAGTGGGTATAACTTGGGACAACATTTGATGCTTTGAGTTCCAAAAGCAAAAGAACATCTGCCACTTTCAAAATTCCTATCCTCCCCATTCACACCAGTAACATTTTGAATTGCATCAGCTGCTTTTGGTTTATTCTTGAACTTTACCATCCAATTTATACATTATTCAACATTTTTCAGTATTTGTACTACATTTGTGTAACACTGTACACTTCATTTAATTTATGTTTTGTTCAGTCAGACAATAAAAATTTCACTTGGTTGCTTACTGATGAGAACAAGAGAATCCACTGCCAGGTCAAGGACAGGCTGCCAAATGCCCTCCGCATACTGCTGTGCTAGTAGGTGAACTCTTCACGTAAATATCCAAAGCTCATTCCTTTTTTAAAAGACTAAGCTTTTTCACCCCAGCTATTTTGAGCAGAAAGGACTCTTCAAGTAAAGTACAAGTTCTTCCACTGAAGAGATAAAATATAGGGGTCAGAGGCTGGCCATTATTTACAAAGCCATTTGGCAGCGTGGGAGGCGAAGAGGTTTTCTCCCTGCTAAATACTGTAAATTGCTTAGTAAGTCAACAATTCAAAAGAATTGTTTCTTTTTCTAATATCTCTTTTAATGGGCGAGTAAGCTTCTGTGGCTTATTTCATGCAATTCAGTCACTAGCAAGTCCACTAAAGTCACACATCTTGTTTAATTTGTTGCTTTTGGCTTTCTCTATATACAGTGATATCAAAAATAGACCAGAATCCGGTCAGAGCTGCCATACTAATGTAGTTTTTGGTAATAAACAATTACATTTTGTTGTCACTATAGGAATTACCACCTGCTGGAATATAACACTAATGAAGGTTGGGCGAGAGCATGTGGAGCGTTGCACATGCTGTTGAGTATGCTGGGTTGTTTATTACTAGATCTTTACAAGTTAAAACAAAAGGAATTGCATTATTGTACACTATCCTTTTTGGCACCTTTTGTCTATTTGTATACACCGGGCTACAAGCCTACATGAGCTCCATAAAAATGCTGGGAGAAAAAAGTTTAAAACTATCAAAATGTCTTTTTTTAGTTGAAACAACTTTTTCTTTCCAAATGTAAGTTAATGTTTAGTAAAAAAAATTAAATTCAAAACTAAAACAAAATATTTTGAAATTAAGCAACATGTGATTGACCTGACCTTAATTTTTCCAGATTTTTTGGATTGTGAAAATATGAAAGATATCACCTTTTCAGCCTATTTAAGACCAGAACATTTTTCAGAAAACCATTTCCCATTCAGCTCTAATTAGATCCATAAGGTGTTAGATACATTTCTCCTTCAAAGTGTGGTATGCAACACACTACAGTAATATTTCTGCATGAGGAATAATTCAAAGAGAAATTAACAATACAATATTCCAAAGTCTACTTAAGAATATCATTTTTTATCCTCTAGGGGCAAGAGAGGTAAATTGCTGTTCAGTTTGGTTTGGATACTTGACTAATTATTGTTAAAAATATATTTTACTTACGAATATATTATTTAGCAATATACTTGCACTATAGATATTGTGATGGGGCAAGGCCAGATGGCTATAGGAAAGTGCTAAGGAACAGATATGTAAGTCTCAGGCTAAACAAATCCCTAGTACCATTGGAACCTTCTAGAAAGGAGTAGAAACAACTAGCCTGATTGGGAAACCTGTAGCCAATCAGGGGCTGGCTGAAACCAGTTAAAAACCTCCCAGTTAGTCAGGTGGGGATGGATGTCAGGAGCTGTGGGAGGAAGTTGTGCTGTTGGTGAGACTGAGTGGTAGACAGCATATCATACGCAAGGAAGGAGGCCCTGAGGTAAGGGTGAAGTGGAGTCTGAAGAAGTGGGGACTGCTGTGGGGAAGTAGCCCAGGGAATTGTATTGTGTTTTGTGGCTAAAAGGTCAGCCATCTTAGCTGATGCTATTAGGGTCCCTGGGCTGGAACCCACAGTAGAGGGCGGGCCTGGGGTCCCCCCCTTTCTGCCTCCCCTAATTAATCACTGAGATTGGGAGACAACAGAGACTGTGCCAGGAAGGATAGCTTCTCCTCACTGGCTTACGATGAAAAGGGCTCAATAGACTGTGACCTTGTCTCTAGAGAGAGAAGGGCTCCGTGGAGGGTCACAGTGAGCCTCTGAGGCTAGTGAAATCCACCAGGAAATGCAGAATCCATGAAGATAAGGACAGAGCTTTGTCACAGTGTATATGTGGGGACAGAGGCCCCAGAGAGAATGAACAAGGCACTGAGAAAGTGAGCACAGGAGTATGGGGACTGTGTAGGAACTTCAGTGAGTATTTTTAGTTTGGCCAATATATAGTTAAAAACAACTTTTATGTTTAAGTTGGGGGGCTAATTTGGGAATTTATACCATCATCTTTTGTATTTACAAATATATTATCTAATTGTTCATGTTGTAACTGCTGTAAGAACAGATAATAAAGCTAACTTCCTGAAATTAACACTCTTTGAATAGAATAAAACATCTCTTTGAGCTAGGGTCTCTGTGGCAAAGTGGCATAAGTAAGCACTCAATACATGCAGCTGATGGGCGTCAGAGCTCAAGAACTGGGATCAGAATTACTGAACTGGAAGAGCAGGGAGAGATACAGAATGACAACAAAAGGGTATTATGGAGTAGGTGCAGCTCAGAACTGACTACCCCAGTGCTCCAGTTAAGAAGGCCAGTTTCATGATAGGAAGAACTCTTCCTCCGCTATGCCAGATATAGCACCAGTGCAGCTGAGGATCTGGCACAAAATCCACTAATTCAAATATTGGTCCTGGTCCACAGCTATGGCTCCTAGGCGCTATGGTAATCAGCATCATCATTGAGCCTATCCTGGCATTAGGGTGGTCAAATACAATCAAGTACATTCTGCTAGACTTTACATTGAAGTGTTTGGAAAAAGACTAAGTAGCCAATCACTTAATGCCACAATTTAGGATTTTTTTTTCCTCTTGCTTCCCAAAATAAAATGAGACATACTGTACTGTATATTAAAGTGCATATAAATATACACACATGCAAATATAAATGGGTTTATACAGAATATGAATTTTATTCTTACATGATGATGACATAATTCAAAGCTATAGTACACAGTGAAATTAAAATATTAACTCTGTCCTGCAGGGTTAGTGTGTTGTGTATAGGGGAATTGATGATGTAACACTTGGTAAAGCTTAGTAGGGAATGAATGTTTGTTTCTCTCTGCTCAGTTGACTCTCACATGAACACCACTGACTTTAACATTTGTCACCTAGTTGCCCTATGGATTCCAGTAGCAGATGTCAGGATCCATCAGGGTGACCAGTTCTCGAACACTGAAGCTGGTAGATACCAGAGAGAGACCATCAACATAAAGAGGGAGAAAAGCAATCTGACAAAACCAGAGAAAATTAAAAAGTAATAGGAGAAGAAGAACAAACAATGTTTAAAAGAGAAAGAATAGGGAAGGAGAACAGGAAAAAACAGAATGACAAGCAAGCACAGTGAGGTAGTGTTAAATCAGAGGGGAGAGAAATGACATAAGAGTGACATGTTATAAAGTGCAAACAATTTATAACATAAGGGAAAAGAAAACACCAACACAATAGCTCCCAGGATGGCAGGGTACACTGAACAGCCCATGATCTTCACAAGTTTTAAGGAAAAGTGCATATTCAATTCTACTTTAAGCCCCTTTGCAAAATTGCTGCTCAACCAGCTAATGTCTCATTGAGAGAGATGCCATGAAGCAAATACTGCTATAAATAGAACAAAAAAATTATGGCCCCAATCCAGCAGAGCACTCAACCATGGACTTAATTTTAATTACGTGGGCAGTTCTATTTACTTCTATTGGACTGTGATGCTGTCTCACAGATTGCCAGCAGGCTAATTCACTCACATGTTAATAGATACCAAAGGAATGTTAAAAGGTCATAGTATGTTCAAACCAATTCACTTGTAAGAGGTAACTGTATTGTTAAGCTTGACTGTATCCTGTTATTTATTTGCCATTATGCATGCCCTATAGTAAATAAGCCTAGGTCAAAACTTGTTAGTATAAAGATGAGTATTTACTTAGTGTGCAGAACTTCATGAATATTAAGGAAAGATACCGGTATTGTTCCCATTTAGCCATCCCTATAGTAATGAATGGCCAGTAATTACATTATATATATATCACTGGGACTGGATTATTTGTGTATTCACAGGAAGTAGAATGTTAATTTCAAAGCAAGGTTCATTTCATGTTCAGCAAGGGACAGTCACAGCTCAATCGGCAGCTGCTACTCATCAAAGCCCACATGGGTGGAGACACCTGTCAACTTGTTTGCTGTGAGCAAGATTTATAAATACTAGTTTAAGGGAATAATCTTTCATCTCTGGACTGATGACTTCTGACAGAATAGAATTCTGAGCAATTGGACCGAGATCCCTAGAGCCATTCTAGGTAACCCTGAGAGACTACTGGAAACCAACAAATTACTACATCTCTGCTATCATATTGGACTTACAAACTTTAATTCATTGGTAGTGTATTTACCTGCTTTAACCTCTCAATAACTCATTTCTTTCACTTAGCTAACAAATCTTTAGTTTACTAAAGAAATTGGCTTCAGCATTGTCTTTGATGAGATCTTAAGTATAACTTGACTTGGGGTAAGTGACTGGCCTTTGGAGCCGGGAGTAATTGATGCTTTTTGGTGTTAATAACTTTTCATCCTTAAGTCTTGTTTGTCTGGGTGGTAATATAGGCTGGAGTGTTTAAGAGGACTGGCTGTGGGTTAAGCAAGTATAGTGATCCAGGAGCAGTATACTAGCAAGTATACAGTATACTAGCAAGTATAGTGATCCAGAAGCAAGTGATCACTATACTTGCTAGTGATCACTATAGTAAGTATAGTGATCACTATACTTACTATACTATAATATACTATACTATAGTGATCCAGGAGCAAGAGATCACTGTACTATGCTAGTGATCACTATAGTAAGTATCACTATATTTACTATACTTGCTAGTGATCACTATACTTACTAATCACTATATTTGCTAGTATAGTGATCCTGGATGTAACTAGCAAGTATAGTGATCCAGGAGCAGACATTTGTTGCTGATTTGGTTAAATCTAATTATAGAGTATACCACCAGTCTGGATGTGTCTGCCCTGTTTTCTGACCTGAGATTATCCCTCTCAGCTGTGACCCATTCTAGGCACCGTGACACGTTCTTAAGTGCTTTGCTAGAGCAGGGCCTATATGGGTAAGAAGAGAGAATGAAGAGGTGAGTATAAGTAATTAGAAAATTGTGTCTGACTGGGTTCGCACTGTGTAATGCCAAAGCATTTTTGGAAAAAAGAATGGTTGACATACTGTCCTTACTAGAATCTTCAATGAACTATTCCTGCAAAAAAAATAATTCTGTCCAAAATACCAGCTATGCCACCCTGAGAAAAAAGATTCAGAACACAATACAATGGAGCCGACACTGAACCTCAAAGAACAGCAGCTTTCCAAGGAAAACATTTCAAAACTGTTCTGTGAAAAAATGACATCCAAGATCTGTAAAGCCCAAAAACTACGAACAATGAATATTCTGTGGGCAAACATCACAATGGGAATGCAAGTAATTCCATAAAATATGATTTATGGTCACAAAAGCAGAAGAAATATTTTTGCTGTTTTTAAGTATGCACAGTCTGTCGTCTATTGGAGACAATTAGTCACCTGTACCCGTGCTTTTTCCATCCCACTGCAGCTCACAAAAATCAGACAGATATAAAAACTGTTGGCTTTGAGGAGAAATAATTAGCTTTGGCCCCTTCTAATACTTTTGAAATAGGAAGGAAGGAAGAAGTGGGCTGACAATTCACAAGCGGGTCAGGTTGGCTTCCTTTATAATGTAACAGTAGCAGACTGCAGAGCAGATGGAACAGAACCAGACATCAAGTATTGTAGAAATTAACAAATTATGGAGATTTAAACTGATATAGTGAAGAAGCAATCAGTCTATAAAAACCAACTGGAACTGAGAGCCTTGAAGCTGGCCAGCTGCCTGCTGAATCACCAAAGTGTCTTTGCTGCTAAGATTTTTCTCAGCCTTGAGAAGATGTAATTCCCATTTAGCAAGATAAGGAGAGTTTAAAGAAGTAACTAATTGCCGCTGCCTGCTGTGTTCCTTAACCTTCAGAATTAGCAAGTAAAAAGTTTTCTGTAATTGCTGTGCTGGTGAGAAAATCACACATGCGCATAGTGTTTTTCTTTTTTTGCTCAAGCCTATATAACACTCAGCTCACACTCAATAAATTGTCACTCCATCCAGCTTGGAATGTGCATCTGACCCTTTGTATAAAGTGAGTTTGTTTTTCTTTTCTGGGGGCTTGCTGGCCTCAGCGGCTCACCTCCGCACCTTGCTCAGGCAGAAAGCCTTGGGAGGACAGCTCTGAGGCTTACAGAATCAGTACCAGTCATTCGGCAAGACCTAGATAATCAAGACAAGAATGTAATATAGATACTGCAGAAAAGAAGAGGAAAGCCCACTCTTCAACCCATTACACTGGTCTACAATTTTTTAGAAGTCGTCTGCTTCAGAGATAAAATGTGATATTTATTATGTATTTTGATGTGCTGAATTCAAATATGACAATTAAAACAACTGATTGGCTACTGTTTCTAAGATATTTAAGTTTTTACATTTTATGTCTATGTATATTGTGTAGATAGAGTTTTAATCATAAACTGTAAACCTAGGTCTTTTCATGTGTTTATGGTTGCTTTACATGAGAATATTTCACCTGTCCTGTTTATGTAACACTTTAAAAATCAGCAAAAGGGTTATATAAATAAAATGTATTATGAAACAAAAGGCAAAAAACTATTATGTATATAGTTTAGTCCTATTCAGTGTCTACTCGGTGCTTCTTGGCTTGTCTCTTGTATTCATTAAATGGAGCATCTCTTGTCACTGTCCAGCAATAGTCTGCAAGCATTGATGGGCTCCATTTGCCCTGATAGCGTTTCTCCATTGTTGCAATGTCCTGGTGAAATCGCTCGCCATGCTCGTCGCTCACTGCTCCGCAGTTCGGTGGAAAAAAATCTAGATGAGAGTGCAAAAAATGTATCTTTAGTGACATGTTGAAACCAAGGCTTTTGTATGCCTTGAGGAGGTTTTCCACCAACAACCTGTAGTTGTCTGCCTTGTTGTTTCTGAGAAAATGTATTGCCACTGACTGGAAGGCTTTCCATGCCGTCTTTACCTTGCCACGCAGTGCGTGGTCAAATGCATCATCTCGAAGAAGTTCACGAATCTGAGGACAGCAAAGATACCTTCCTTTATCTTAGCTTCACTTAACCTTGGAAATTTTCCACGGAAGTACTTGAAAGCTGCTTGTGTTTTGTCAATGGCCTTGACAAAGTTCTTCATCAGACCCAGCTTGTTGTGTAAGGGTGGTAACAAAATCTTCCTTGATTCAACAAGTGGTGGATGCTGAACACTTTTCTTCCCAGGCTCCAATGACTGTCGGAGTGGCCAATATTTCTTGATGTAGTGGGAATCTCTTGCACGAATATCCCATTTGCAGAGAAAACAGCAGTACTTTGTGTATCCAGTCTGCAGACCAAGCAAGAGAGCAACAACCTTCAAATCGCCACAAAGCTGCCACTGATGTTGGTCATAGTTTATGCACCTCAAAAGTTATTTCATGTTGTCATAGGTTTCCTTCATATGGACTGCATGACCAACTGGAATTGATGGCAAAACATTGCCATTATGCAGCAAAACAGCTTGAAGACTCGTTTTCGATGAATCAATGAAGAGTCTCCACTCATCTGGATCGTGAACGATGTTGAGGGCTGCCATCACACCATCGATGTTGTTGCAGGCTACAAGATCACCTTCCATGAAGAAGAATGGGACAAGATCCTTTTGGCGGTCACGGAACATGGAAACTCTAACATCACCTGCCAGGAGATTCCACTGCTGTAGTCTGGAGCCCAACAGCTCTGCCTTACTCTTGGCTAGTTCCAAATCCCTGACAAAGTCATTCAGTTCAGCTTGTGTTATGAGGTGTGGTTCAGAGGAGGAGGATAGGAGAAAATATGGGTCCTGTGACATTGATGGTTCAGGACCAGAAGTTTCATCCCCTTCCTCTTCCTCGTCTGACTCAAGTGAGAATGATTCTGGTGCATCAGGAACCGGCAGTCCTTCTCCGTGGGGTATTGGGCGTATAGCTGATGGAATGTTTGGATAATGCACAGTCCACTTTTTCTTCTTTGACACACCTTTCCCAACTGGAGGCACCATGCAGAAGTAACAATTGCTGGTATGATCTGTTGGCTCTCTCCAAATCATTGGCACTGCAAAAGGCATAGATTTTCTTTTCGTGTTCAACCTCTGGCGAAGATTTGTTGCACAAGTGTTGCAGCATATGTGTGGGGCCCACCTCTTGTCCTGATCTCCAATTTTGCAGCCAAAATAAAGGTGATAGGCTTTCTTAACCATAGTGGTTATACTGCGCTTTTGTGATGCAAAAGTCACTTCACCACAAACATAGCAGAAATTATCTGCACTGTTCACACAAGTACGAGGCATCTCTGCTCACTTTGGCTAAACAGAAATGTGTCCCTTTGCAAAATCAAACACTGACAAATAAGAGAGCACAACACTGTATGATTTCTAGAGCTGATATAGGGCAATTTGTTCAGCAGAGTGATGTAAGCTTCATGATTGCATAATCCATGACTTCTAGGAATAACATGATGCAATTCATATAATGTATGATGCAATACCAGCTTCAGATTGCATCATTCATTGTTCTGCCTAAAAAGCAAGTACTGTCCAAACCCAGTCATAGATTTATTCATAGATCCAGTCAAAGATGTATTTTAGTCATTTCTGGTTTAAATTGAGATCCCTTCCCTCACTTATCCTCTGCCATTCCCATGTCAAGGGTCGTATATACTGACCCAATAGCATATCTTGAAAACTAGAGCCAATCAACAATTTTAAGCCTCATTTTTGTTCTCAGTGACCCAGAATTAGTAAAGTTTGACTACATTTATTTCAGAAGCATTTTGGCTGTAGAGCAGTGTTATCTAACCAACCAAAACAGAATACCTTGGTTGCTATTCCTTGGTCACCTGCTGGTTGCTATTCCTTGAAGAAACTTTAAAATACTAGATCTACCATCCATCCTACTCCTTGTTAGTTTACTTACTGTTATATACCTTACTGTCCTTAATCTGTCACTTAAATACTAATGGGTCAGATTCTCAGCTGGTGTAAATTAGTGAAGCTTTGTTTTATAGCTTCTACCCTAAAATCAACCCAAAGTCTTTTGTAATGATCTTTACAATGAATGAATATCATATGTAGTAATGTCAGGGCCCCAGTCTGCAAGAGAATCTGCTAAACCATCATTGTCTTCTTGAGACCAAGAAGGAGATGGCACAAACAGACACGGAAATTGTGATGTACGTTTGCCACCCAATGGCAAATGTACAATTGCCACCCAATCTGTCACAAGTGAAGGACTTGCAGGTCTCCAAAAAAACAACAAGAAGCAGCAGGAGTAACACATATACAGATATCTATATCTGTTACACAAGTGTTTGAACTTCGCAGTTTTTTTTAAGCACTGCATGTGAAGGAGTTTTCCTAAATGTTTATATTCAAATGGATTTACTATATATCTATTGGCTCCAATTATCCTCATCCATAACGAGCTCCCTGCTTGCGTAAGAGACACTACTTTCCTTTTCTGCTCCAAGTCCAACAATTATCAGAGATATCATTCTTCTGCACAGCTGTGGACCTTGTCCACATTAGGCCTTGATTCAGCAAAGAATTTTAGCACCTGCTTAAATCAATGTCAATTCATTAAAGCACATGCTTAAGTCCTAATGACATCACTTAAGTTTAAAACTTAAGCACCTATGTAAACGCTTTTTTTATTAGACCCTTAAGCAGTTAAGACATAACAAGGTGTGGATTATGGTTTAAGAATGGCACTGTTTTTGATTATTAGCCTGAAGGTCCAGTAACACTGCTGCCCAAACATGTCCTTATAGACCAGGGTTAGGCAAACTTTTTGGCCCGAGGCCACATCGGGGTTCAAAATTGTGTGGAGGCTGGGTAGGGAAGGCTGTACCTCCCCAAACAGCCTGGCCCCACCCCTATCGGACCCCCACCACTTCCCACCTCTTCACTGCTCCCCTCAGAACCTCTGACCCATCCAACACCCCCCCATACACTTCTTGTCCCCTGATCGCCCCCTCCGGATACCCCTCACCCTAACTGCCCCCCTCCAGGACTCCACCCCCTATCTAAGCCCCTGTGCTCCTAGTCCCCTGACTGCTCCCTCCAAAGACACTCCTCCCAATCATCCCCCAGGATCCCATCCCCATCCAACCCCTCCGGCTCCCTGTCCCCTGACTGCCTCGCCCCATAGCCACATCCCTGCCCCCTGACAGGCCCCCTGGGACTCCCATGCCCTATCCAATGCCCCCGGTCTCCATCCCCTGACTGTCTCCCCGAGACCCTATGCCCCTTATCCAACCCCCTGCCCTGGCCCCCTTACCATGCTGCCAGACACGCTGATCTGTTGGAGTGTGCATCTCCACCACCACAGAGAGCTGCTCGTGCAGCACACTGAGAATGTGGGGAGGGGAACTGTGGGGAAAGGAGTAGCAGCCACCTCCCCAGCCGGAAGCTCAGGGGTCGGTTAGGAGGAACCTGAAGGCCAGATGTGGCCCGTGGGCTGTAGTTTGCCCACCCCTGTTATAGACCCTGTATGCAGACCCTAAGGTGCAATTTATGTGTGTTAATTACCAAAGAAAAATATGCATCATGAGAACAAATCATTTTAAATTGAAAAATAATGTTTTAATGACATGTTAAGGTTGAAGACTGTAGTGCCAAGTAATTGTACATTTTCAATGATAAAACATTAAAGAAAAAAATTAAATGATTACTAAACTGAAATGACAAAAATCATAAAAATAGATTAATTTTTGAAGTTGAACTCAAAATTATCATGAAAGATACAACTTGAAGTCAAAAATCTAGTCTATCTTTGCCTCATGACAGTGCTGGATGGCACTTCATGTTGCCATTGTTTAAGGGTGTTCTCCTTCAGAAATCATTTTATACTATTTGAATAGTTAACAGCCACATGCCACAAGCTGTGCCATTACTGGGTCATTACTGGGTCATTATTAAGAATGCCCTGAGATTTTCTTTGGATGCAGTTATAAAGTAGGGGGCCAGTGGTAAAGGTGGAATTTACAATAAATATTTTCTTAGATTATCTATTAATTTTTATGTGAAGAGGCTACCAAATTAAGCTGATATTCTTCCATCCTGAAAGCCAGTAAGCAGTAAAAGTTCACTTGGATTATCCTGGAGAGGAATTTTAAATCCTTCTCTGTTTAGAAAAAGCAGCTGCCAACATTCCCTTGGCAGTTTAAAACTAATTGAGGCTGGGAGGCAGTTAGAAAGGTCTACACTGAAGCAAATGAGATAGAATGTTCTTCTCTGATTAGAGTCAACTCTTAAACTTGAACCCCACAGGAAAATGCTTCTATTTTTTTAAAATATTTTTATATAGGTTTCAGGCACTTCCAAGCAGTAATGGACACACAATAGTCCATTCAAGCAGAGCTAGGGTGGAAGGAGATAAGATATTAGATGATGTGTCCTTAATGACTGCAGAATTTCTGACTAATAACAGAAAGACATGATATGGTTTAATCAATTATGTTACAGGACTTTTTAAATCCCACTTTATAAGAGAAATTTAAAACTTATTTATTTTTGCTCACTGACAAAACTGAGGTCTTTAAATAGTTATTGCAGCAGATTAAACCCTAATTCCTGGCACTCGTTTAATTTAACAAACGTTATTAAACTTGCAGTGAAGCAGATTTGTAAAGTTCTGTGTCAAGTCACACCTTCCAGTGTAGATTTATAATTTCCTTTGACTTATATCCCATCATATTGTAGCAAATAGAGCTCATCACTGCTAAAAAGGCATTTCTAAGGCAACTTACTCTGATTTAAAGGTCATATTTAAATATTATGGCAACAATACTTCAGACATGAATTATAATTTGCCTTGTAAAATAAAGCTGGTGGCCTGCTGAGGCCACCATGAAAATTAGGCAACTTATCCTTGTGATTGTTACCTTTCACTCCACCTTTTTTTAACCATTACCATACATCCTTAAAATAGAGTACTATTAGTTGTTTCAAATATGTAAGTGATCTTCATTGACTTAAGAATCAGAGAGGTAGCCATGTTAGTCTGGAATTGCAGAAGTGACAAAGAGTCCTGTGGTACCTTAAAGATTAACTAAAGTACTGAAGTATAAGCTTTTGTGGGCTAATACCCACTTCATTGGATGCATCTGACAAAGTGGGTATTAGCCCACAAAAGCTTATGCTTCAATACTTTAGTTAGTCTTTAAGGTGCTACAGGACTCTTTGTCACTTCTCCATTGACTTAAGTTATTCATTTACAGGAACACCACCAAAGGTTCACACACTAAAGTGCCATTTCACTTTTTCCCTAATTCCACCATGTTCTTTATAAAAGTACTCTATTTTCTATTATAAATTAATCTTATATCCACTTTCATTCATTACCTATCTTTAGCCTTTTATTTAAAATTTATGGAACAGTAACCTTCAAAATAGCCTTATTTACCTAACAAATGTTAAAATTCAACATTAATAGGAAAGGCACTGAAGATCGGTGGAAATTATAGAAAATAAATATTTCTAGTTAATAGTGCTTGAGGAGTTTAACTCTTTTATAACAAAAATTCTATAAAGATTTAAGAACCCAATCATCCCTTGAAGGATATTCAGTGAAGGAACCTGCAAATTTTGTGAGCTAGAGTTTTCATTTCTTGTTACATACTGCGTATAAAAACAAAATAGTCTGCTACATCAGAGGAAAAATAATACTCTATAACCCTGTCCTTTTTGATTCACTCATCATACAAGAACAGTGCACATCATACTGAGTAATCAATTTGATTTCCTGAAGGGTTAGAAAGCTTAAAACTGGCAGATGGTCTGCCCCTTGCGGGAATCTAGTTTCACTAGAATATTGCCTTATTTTTTATTATAGGGTGACCACTTGTCACCACTTTTTCTTTTTCTTTTTCTTTTTTTTTTTAGGAAAAGCTATGGTATTTCAGTCTGCTTGGTATTGAAACTTGACCTACAAAGTGACTTTTTGTTCCAATGTTTTTAAAAAAGACAATTTATGCAAATGAAAAAGAAAAAAGTCCATGATTAAATTTGTTTTTTTGCATACTTCACATGGTCTCATATTTCAAAAGTATCTGATTTTTATATAGAGGACTTCAGTTCCGATGGCTGCTCTTTAAGTAATAAATTGCTGGCTTAAAAATGAAGTTTTGATCCATCATTAAATTTAACAATACTATTTAATTGTCTAATATGGTATTTTGGGGGAAACAGTTTTAAATGCCTTTAAAAAAGTTTAAACACTAAACTTGGAAAAGTAGCTGTTGCGAAAGATTTGCAACATTTCTCCTACCATTTATTAATGTCTTTTATTAGAGGCCTGATCCATCTCTCATTGAAGTCAACATAAAGATTCCAGTTGACTTTAATGAGAGATCAGACCTACGTGTTTTAATATACATTCACACAATAGAATTGTTACTCTGAAACTTTTCAAGAGTAATAAACAACAGAAGAGCTCTGAGCAAGGAGGGCCCCACATCACTGTAGCATTCAGAAACACAGATTGATCCAGCCTATGAGACAGTCATTGTACCAGAGTATTTAACTTTATTTTGTGTAAGCTTCTTTGATTGTGACTTGTGTCCTTTCCAGCTGTCTCTAGTTCTACCACCTATGCCCTCAGAGGGTAGCTTTTGGTATTTCTTTGGTGGCTTGTACAAACCAAGTTTGTTCAGCTGCCATTCACTAGCAGAACTGTGGAGATTTGTTTTGAAGGTTTTGGAAATTGGGTTCCCATTGGCCTTTGATGATGATTTGAGCTCGAGGCAGTATATGCTTAGGCTAGCCCCGGGAGAAGCCATTTACTTGACAGAAAGGGCTCCTCATTGAGGCATCCTAGACTGAAATGTTGATTTCTGACATTATTGTGGATGTTGTGAGGTTTGATTATTTTTAAGAAGATTTCCTGATATGACTTTGATTGACAGTCACTACTTCCTACTCAGGAGTAGAGAACATTCCAGGGGGTGCTGCGAACAGTTCCAAATGTCCAGGACTTCTGTAGAATTCTAAGGTGAGAAAATGCCCACTGTACAATCTCCACATAAGAGATCCCAGAACTGAAGACACTGCCATACCACGACTTTTGAGGATCATCGAAGGTGAGCAAGATACAATAATTTCTGTAATGTGCCCATGGACAAGACTGTAATGAATGTGTGAGACCTTGTCCCAAAATAGATAAAGAAATCCTTGAAGGAATCATGGAGCTGTTTTTAAGAATAATAATTAAATTACGATGCTGCAGAAGTGAACTTAATGACTCTTGCTGGTTTCTGGAAATTGATGGTCTATTATTAGGATATCATGGTAAATAGGTATGTTCTCTTTTGAAGCTGGGATACTGCATGCATCATGTTTTACTTCCAGGTTTTTTGAAGTTGAAAGTCCAAAGGGTAAAGTCACAATTTTGATCTAATTTCAGTCTGAGGTTTAGTGTGCTGGTACTGGGTGGTGTTGGTGGCCTTTGATATACAGGAGGTCAGACTAGCAGATCTGGTGGTCCCTTCTGGGCTTAAACTTCATGACTCACAATGTTATGTTCAAACCTATATGTTATATAACTTTACATTTTAAACTAAGATAAGATTGGTTAAAGGTGAAAAAGGCCATCTTTGAGCTGGGGCAAAACTGAGAGATTAATGATGCAAAAAAAAAATTTCCCAAATTTTCCTGTTTGTTTTTTTGATCAACATTCCAAATTGATTAAAAGTTTCACTGAAATTTTGATGACCTTGACAATAAATATATTGTTATCTAAAGATGTTACTGAAAAGCCCAGAACAGAGTAAGAAAAGTTGTGCTAATTGATTTTGGATTGAAAATGATGGTGAAGAGTCATTGAGATCTCTGGCTGTGTCAGTCATTACCATCAGAATGATAAAATTCTTGAAACAGAATGAGATAGGTCCATTTAGATACACCCAGAACCATCTTTGCTTGGACATCTGATCTGAGTAATAACGGTTGACCATTCATTCCCCTTCTGAACATTTCCAGAAGGGAACACAAATAGGTTAAGGTATCATTTATCACACCACCATCTCTGGCCTTTAGTTCTCAGCGAGCATTTATCTGCTGATCACTTTTCTAGATCACAAACAGACCACTAAAGAATGACAGAAACAGATCAAAGATCAGAGAGATTTTTGGAACTTCTCTACAAGACTGCTAGGTCCTAAGTAACTTCTAGGATACAACGTTTAAGATTCATACTACTCCTTTTCTTGTACATAGTTTTTTTTTAACTGATTCAATTTAACCATCCTTTTTGTCTTCTGTCTAATCATTTCCAACCCTGACCACCTTTAGAATTGACTCAAATCTATTATGCCACCATAAATAGTATGCCCAGCTACAGCAACAGGAACAGTCCTCTCTTGTTGTGAAAGAACTTGTAAGAAGAGACCACCAGCCATATATTGTTTCCAGCTGGAGAAGTGAGCCAGGATCCAGGGAATGAGTGAGTGAGCTGTCCTGATATGCTGCTGCAGCATGTCAGTGAAGGAACACCAGAGATAGGAGGACAGAAAAGGTCAGAACACTTTCTCTTATCTTCCTATGTTTACTGTTATAGGCTTAATATTAACAAAAATGACTGATGAGCCAAGATTCGATGTTTAACTGATGCTTCCATTCCCCCTAAAATGGACATGACTGTCAGGGGACTAGGTAAAAACCCTGATTGAGATCCTTTTTCTTTGTGTTCAAATAAAGTATTCCTTCCCAAAATGAATGTTTATTTAATTTTTGATTTTCAGCCATTTTAACTATTTTACTTATAGCTTTTTTATTGGATTTAATCCATTCTAACTTTCCTCTTTTCCCCTTTTTAACAGGTATATATTTTAAAGCATTCTTTTATCTAGCTGCTTATTGTTACACCCGGTCTCTTTGCAGGAAGCAATTAATTTAAAATAGCAGCTATCTAAACTGTAACTTAATGTCTTCAAGTGTCCATTTTATCATAACACAGTAGATTGTGCTTGGAGTCCACATGGAAGTTCAAAATGGCTTCAGACAGGAAAGATGGAAAGATTTATGTTTTCTATTTAAAATTCTTGTTTTCCTTATGAGTAAATTCAATGGCGAAGAGTACTCTAGATTAGAAAAAAGTTTCCAGTTTGTTTTGAATGAAGGAAGAAGATGGAGTTGTTTGTTCTTCAATTGACACTGAAGCAATTGAGCTCAGTTCTCTAAATTTAAGAATGGATTGAAGAACCATTAGTCTCTTGATCTAGTTGAAGCAAAGAGATATTTAGAAAAAGGAGAGTTTGTCAGAACTCTTATCAGTCATCCCTCACATATCACTAGTTATGCTCACTTGTCTTAGGCTGAATCAGCATGCACAAATCCTCAGACATCATCCAGCACAGAATGGGACTCTAAACCAGCATGGCTCTGATGTCACTGGGGCAGATTGTTCCCACAGAGTCTTGGGATGTCCTCCAATAGAGGTGAGAAAAGAACAAATGGATTATAGTACTGAGGTAGTAAAAAATTGACATAAATATTCTAAAAGGTGATTCCTAGAATCCTTGCTATTGTACACTAAACTACTAAGGATTCTTTAATACTTTGTCTAAAGAGTTTTCAAATAATTCTGCACATCATAGGAAGCTTGAGTTACACATAATGGAGGAATCTATGTCCAACATGCTGACTTACAAAATTTCTCCTGGACAGAGAAACAGAAAAATCTTCTTGTCATGTCACACCATGCATCATAAATGAAAGTGAAGTTCTAATGAAGGTGCTTGAAACATTTTTATCTTTTCTTGGAGAGTGGACAGGCTTGTACCGAGCCTTCTTATTGGAAAGGAATTTTAGTCACAACAGAGAGGCCCTGGAAATTCTTATATAGGTCACCTCGTGGTTACAGAAGCAAATCCTATTATATGTATATTTATTAGGGAGTTTAGGGAACCCAATATCATCCACTGGAATGATAACTGTCCTGTAGTTATTTAGCAAGGCCAAGGTGGAGGAATCAATCTTGGGAGAAGAGGAGATATTTGTACATTCATCATTTCAGACCTTGTGAGCTTGTGAACATCCTTGCACTGATCAGTCTTTTCTTATAGAGTGAACACACTAGGAGTTCACAAGTTTACTATTGTGGAATAATGAATGCTGCTTAATTGTTGGGTTTGCTCAGTTGCAACAACATTTTCAGCCTTCTCTTATATGAAGGTTTGTGCACACATAATTTAACACCGGTCTCCATGCTGACTGCAGCTGGTTGAAATTTTCCCAATTCCAACTTTTCAATGAATTTTTTTCATAAAAATTTGATTTTCAGTTGAAAAAAATCCCCAAAATCTTGGTTAAAAATGTTGGAGGGCTTCAAACATATTAACAAGGTAGGAGAGACCTTTATGATTATATAGTATAACCTATGTAACACAAGTCATAACATTTCTTCAAGTCCATAACTTGTGGAAGAGTTGGAGCAGATCCTTTTGAAAGCTGTACAAACCTTCCTTTAAATTCTTCAGGTGATGGAGAATTCAAAGCATCCCTAAATCAATTGTGTCAGTGGTTAATTACCCTCATGGTAAAACATGTGAACTTTCTTGTCCTATATTTTTAAATTTGTTTTACATCATGTACACCAGATACAGTCTGATCCAGTATTTATAAAGTCTGATACCTGTGCACTTGCAATTGTACATCCAGTCTTTATAAAGTCGGATACCTGTGCACTTGCAATTGTACATTCAGGACAATGGGTTTTGCAGGTACAAGTGCTAATATTTGAATGTGCCGTGTAGTTGAGACTTTCTAAAGAGGGCACACAGGTGTTAGTCTAGCCCACATGCTTTATATTTCAGTATTTGACTTTGTTTCTCTCAAAGAGAGGGAGAAAGCAGTGGGGAGGGGACATAGATTTTAGTAGGAATATTCTCTCTCTGCACATATTCAGAAGGTAAGACAGGGCAAGTCAGTTAGAAAGGACCAAAACCACCCAGAACCAAGGAAGTTATTCGACATGCTCAGTAGCTGTTTGAGGGTACACAGGAAGTTTTCATTTGGGGCAACCCAGGTAGTAGGTTATGCTTGGTCACCCTCAGAGATGTGGGTGATCACAGATACAAGGGTAGAAAGGTTAAAGACAGCCCTGAGGACTCAGTGGCTGACCTGTGCAGGATAAAGAGAGATGTCTGCTGTGACTGCTGGGTCCCAATACTTTAGATACAGGCTATAGATTTGTTTCACCAGCAACTGAAGACCAGTAAACTATTAACTCAAGGGCTGTCATGCTGTGGAGTCAAACAGTGGAGTTTCTCAGATTGTTTGCTGGCTGAGATGCTGGCATTCTTCAAGCTCTGGTGAGTTCAGGTGACACACATTTCATATGATGACCAAGCTATAAAGACTGAAATAATCTGAGGGAAGATCAGAGGAGAATGTGTTTGATGTGTGCTCTAAAATGTAGAAAATGTTATGATGAAAGCTTATATTTAAATGTACTTAGCAGAAACAAAATGGGGAAGTCGGCTGAGGAATACCTGCAGATTTACTGTCTAATAGTTCCTTTGAAAAGTTATTCAAATACTATTTATGATGTTTTATACAATTTACAATATTTTCTGTGTGCATTAAATGTTACTAAGAAAGTGTATGGCACTCTTTTTGAAATTGACTGGGAACTATTAACATATTTAATTGGCGGGGAACTAAAACATATTTATCTGGGGTTGACAAGCAATAGTCCTGAGGTTTAATTTCTGAAAAGTCATGAAAAGACAGAACTCTGGCCAGCCTGTGCTTCAGCAGAAAGTTAATGTGCAGGAAGAAGAGGGTTGTAATAGTTATACATAGTATTGCCTTAGCATCCTGTATGGTGCTACCTTAGCATACATATAAGCATTTACAATTGCGAGGTGCAGGCATAAGTTTGTTCATGCACACAAGATGAAGTCGGGTAGAGGTGTAATTTAATGTATATCCCTTTGGGCACATCTGAGAGATTAGGATGCTTGGTACTTCTCAATGTCTACTGTCAGAACAATTAATCCTTAGTTACGCCATTTTTATCATCTTTGTATGTCCATATCTCAGACTGAGAAAGATCAGAGGGGAGTTCACCTTCCTCAGAAGTAGGCAACTTTACATGAGCACTAAGGACACATTAGAGACATGGAGGTAGACAGTCAGCTAGGCCTAACTTATTTAGCTGACTTGCTGACAAGATCACTATATACTGAAGTAGTGTGCTTAACAGACATTTTTCATGCTGAACATTTTAGTTTGGAATGGATTTGTATTTATTTATTTATAGAGAGTCCATATATCACAGACTTACTCCTTCCTCCCCAACAAATTAAAGTTGGAGTGTTTTGATTTTTCTCCAGTAAGGCCTGCTCCAGTCTTGATCTGTAAGTTGAGGAAGCTACCAACAACTGGTCTGTCCATGCTAAAGAGATGCAAAGGTGGAAAAATTTTCCTGAAATAAAAGAGAGGAGAGGAAGCTGCTTAGGAATCAATGTTGGGGCAGTAGCTAAACAGCTAAGCAATTGCTGTAGAACTGCAGCAGGGCTGCTCAGCGGGGAGCGTCGCTGAAGCAGCACTTCTGAGACCCAACTATCACTTCAATCAAGAGGAATATAGGCTGCAGAAAAGAGAAATAAGCTTTGGAGATTGGAGATGTGGCTTCCCAGGAGTGGGACTATCTATCTGTCTGCCTTGTTATCTATAACACTCATCACCGGATCTTTGAAGACTAAAGATACTAAAACCAGAAGTGGCTCAGCGGGAAAAGGTGGAGCACAGCTGCCTTCAAGGATGGAGGCAGCTCAACCTAAGTTGTCTGGAGTGGTTCAGCTAGTTAGCAGAGCTTCCTCTTGCTACAAGAGCCAGCTGATTCCATGGATGATTGAGTGGGACCTTCCCAGAACCAAGTCCTCTACACTGGTGGAGAAACTTACAGTTAAGAAAGAGAAATTAAATAAAGTTATATTTCAATAGCGAAACATGGATGGACCAAAGCCAAAACAGGCAAAATAAAGTTAGGCAGCACATAGCATTGCCTCTAGTTTCAGAGCCTTAATTTTTCACTTTTTGTCTGTTAGTCTGTATCACACATACTGGTTACATACATGCTAAGGCTCTGCTGTTCATTATCTCTTCCCCTTACATCTAATTCTCTGCGCCTCTGATGACATTTTTGCACAGTCTCATGGAGAATAAAGTGTGGGCATTCCTATGGCTAACTGAAGAGATTCCATAGTTAAGATGTATTTCGCTGAAATCTAAGCACTGCTTTTGGGGTACCACGGATGCTGGAACTAGGAGTGTTGGGGGCATAGCAGCACCTGTTGCCTTGAAGCAGTTTCCATCATATACAGGGTTGACAGATTGTTCATTGGCTGTCAGCACCCCCACTAGAAAAACTGTTCTAACATCACTGTGGGGTACTAAATATGTCATTGCATGTTGCTCACTTGTGCTCATACCTTATTGGTGAGGCCTGAGAGACTCCCAGTCCAACTTCATTTCACTTCTGTGCATTAATGCTTTTGGAAACAAGACTAAGTCACTCATGTTTAAAATGACTGGACATGATTGCTGTTCCTGCTGCTGCAGCATGCTTCTTCTTCAACCAGGTTAGTTGTATTCTTGTATTGCTTTTTCAATTTTAAAATGTAAAATTTGCATCAGTAGGTGGAGAAAGCATTTTGTTTAAAAGGATCATTATATCTCCTCTGCATGGAGGCAGTTAGATTCATTCATTCTTGCTACAATTTCGAGCAGGCTTTTATTATGATGTTCTTGGAAGAGGAAAGGCTACTCTGATTTCAAAATGAACATTTTTCAAAACCAGAAGTCTTGTTTTTGCAAGCCATCCATATGCAGAAACCGGGGGCTGGGCTCATAAGACTGTGTCCTAAGTCTTCTGCAATATATTATATCTGCAAATAATTATGTTACTTTTTCCCTTCAACAAATGAGTTACATGTCCATTAAAATGAAAGTTGATATAAGATAATCAAATGTGCTGTCATTCTAACATTGACAATATTGAAAACAATTTACCTAATGAGTTAAACAACTATGTTACTTGTGAATTGAGCTCAAAATGATAAAAAGTCAGTATGTGATTCATTAATTTATTCTGACAGGACTTCATTAATGGCATCATGTTACTAATCTACTAGGTATCCCTAAAATAACCTGCTTGATGAGATTAGGGATTTATGTGTGCACTAACTCAGTCAGAGGGCTCATGTCTTGGACTCACTCTATCCGCCAAAGAGGTCCCTGTGGGAGTAATTTGCTTTCAAAGTAATTATAATCAATAATTCTAGAATCTCAGTTGTACAGCTTCAGACCATCTTAACCAAACAGATGACTCTAAAGTTTAAGAAAAAGGTTTTAATTAAAAACACTGTTACGGGATTCAGATAAATTTGTATTTTAAGAAGTTCTAATTCCAAATTCCCTTCATAATAAAACTTTAAGCATAAATTACAGTCTTACATAGTCCTAAACTAGTAAGACTAACCATGGAATACCATATACCCTGTGACTGAGATGTTAAAAATCTCAGCCGTGCTGTATGCTGCTTTGAAAATCTCTGCCAGTAACCTTTATTTTTTGACTGGCATTCTAGTTTTTACATTTTTTAAATCTTCAGTCATTGGCTTTACAAAGTCACCATGTATTGACAGATACCTCAAAATCAGATGTCATAATAAATGATTTAATAAGTTATTAGAAATAACTGCAATTCCCTTTGGAGATGTCACTTAAAATAAAACTTGATTTCATTCAATGTTAGACACACGCACTTTCCATTTACTAAGTACCACATATAGCTACAAGATAATGTAAAAAGTTTGGTGTAAACCAAATAAAGCAAAGAGTTTTTAAACTCTGGGCCAAATCCTTGAATGGTATAAATGGGCATAAGTTCATTGGAGTCACTGAGCTAATACTATTTACACCATTGGATCCGGCCCTATATTTTAAATTCATCCTGTTGTGACTAATGTACCTTGTGGGAGTATTAACAATACTGACAATGATTATCAAGGTGGGGAAAATCACTAAATATTTAACTATCATGTATTTTGGAGTGCTAGCATTTATCAACTGTTTTCAACTTGAGTTTCTTATTTAAATTTATTCTACCACGTACCAGCATTGCTACATAAATAATAATGCTTAACTCATATTAAGAAAACATAATTGTTGCATGTTAAATAGTGTCAGAGAGTCTCACACATCTCATTACTAAAGGCATTTTGTTTTAGGAAACTACTGAAAAAATACTGTCCACATTATAACTTGGGTTTGCTGTACAATGAACAATCAATTCAATGAAGCACTGAACATGCTTAACTTTTAGCATGTGCGTTGTCCCATGGAGAAATCAGGGAGATTACTCACATGATTAAAGTTAAACAGATGTTTTACAGCTTTTCTGATTCAGGGCCTAAAAGAAGAAGAAGAAACATATTCTTGGCATTGTTTATTTTCTGTTTTACTGCATTTTGCATTAATTGGCGTTGTATACAAGTTTGTTTATTTCCCTGGTGTTACTTTGTCACTCCTAGCCTTAGAGAGCTGAAGGGTTCTCTGATGTTAGTTCCTTGCATGTCTCTGTCTGTCTCCTTCTCTAACTCCTGATTCAATTTATACTCCTTTTAATTGCTTCTTTTTTAGTTCTCTGTTTTTTCTCTCCTCTTTATGTTAATTTTTTTCTGTTTAGATTAGGGATTACAGTACCAGAGATTGAGTACTAGCTCCTGACCTGACAAATCTGCTTAGTTGAGGAGGAAATTGTTTCCTTAAAAATAAGTATTCTGAATATAGACCAAGGAAACCACCTGGAACAGGTAGAATAAATAAAATTATACTGCTGAAATTGTCTGCCTCCATTGAAAGAGTTTGCCAAAATCTGAAAAGCTGACATTCCTGCATACATCTCAAGGTCATAATCATAAGTACAACTAGCTTAAATTTTAGTTCCTAGTAGACAGAAAAACTCCCATCACAAAAAACACTGGAAATAATTGAGCCATTTAACAGATGGTATATCAAATGAGCCCTATGGCTACAGAAAAGTATGTGTCCCTTCGGATCAACATAAAGGTGCAGTGTACTAATAAACTCAATACTGAAATGTGACACACTTGTTTCTTGTCTAGTCACAATTAGAGAAAGTTCCCTTGGTTGTTTACATTTCCATCTAAATTTACCTCTGATGACAAGCAAAAGAACTTGTGTTTTTTGAATGCTAGTTTCATTTTGACTATTAAACAAAAAGTAACATGTCTCCTTTTCTTTCCCCTGCCTAAAGAAAAAAATAAAAAAATGAAGTGCAGTAGGGCATTTGGGAATGTTTCAGAGAAAGAACTCCAGAGGCCTTTGTAGCATTTTTATCTGCATAAACATCTTGCTTCAACTCTGCAGACAGTCAAGAGACTCAATACAAGAAAACAATACAGATGTGACTCATTTAAACAACTGTTTTCATGAACTGTTTGTACTGCTTTCAGCAGGTTAAGAATATTAAGTCTTTCTTTCTGCTGAGCATGGCTAGATATTTTCTATTTGTTATCTCCCTAGGAACTTGTCTTAATGTCTCTTGGTGAGGATAAGATACTACTACATTTTGCAGTTGCTGGCAGGTAGGAGGAAAACACCTGGGTGAGGTCCCTGATAGTTTACATATTTCATTCCATGGCAGACTTGACAGTCTTATAGAAGTGTGATTTGAGAACTGGCCTATATTTCAATAAAGTATAGTGCTGCAGATGAACAGTTTGTGGGGTTGGACATGACCCTTCCTATCGCAGTAGTGTGTGTAACTAATGTAGTTTCCCTTAAAAACAGCAATAGAGAGAAATAAAGTCAGGGCAGCCGTGGTAAGATGCAGCAAGGAATACATTAGTTTATTTAAGTGTCTTTCACTTACTATACCACAAATACAACTGTTAAGCAAAATCCTTATTTTCATGCTAATATAATCAATAATTAATATAGGGGAATGAACAGTGATTATTCAGTATAGTTGGACCAGATATCCCAATTTTATAGGGACAGTCCTAATTTTGGGGCCTTTTTTCTTATATAGGCTCCTATTACCCACCATTCCCTGTCCCAATTTTTCCCATTTGCTAAACCAGAAACTCAATGAATAATTGGTGTTATTAGCCAGTGTTGTACCTGTATTTAAATCTGTAGTATAAATATGAGCTCAGCATCAACAACCTCAGCATCACTTCATATTATTTACCTCATGTAACGAACACATATAGTGTAAAGATTGTAAAAAACTTTTCATTCCCCCCAATCCCCATTGCTGACGCTTCCATACAATCTCATTATGAACTAGGTATTTTCCCACAAATCACAGATTTAGCAAAGGGGGAAAAAAAGAAACAGTTCAGGACTATTGCTCCATGGCTCCAATAGTTGACTTGGAACTATTCTAGACCACCAAAAAGGGACCTGACAAAATATAGGCCAAATATGTACAGTTATCTATCCAGTAATTCATTCAAAGTGCCGCACTGATAACTATGTTTGTCTTGTGTTTTAAAATGAGGAATCGACAGGTGATTTAATAAAGTCTGTACTATTTGCGACCCATGAATAAGACACTCTTTTTACATATGTGCAGTAGACCAGATTGAAAAATGGAATTTCTGTCCCACAGGAAATTCCAATAGTTTCACACCTGAATTAGGATGAAAAGTTGATAATACAAAAACTTCACAAAAAGAAAAGTTCTGAACATTCTCAATTTGGAAGTGTTGTTTTGGTGGCCGTAGCCTCTGTTTGTCAGAGCGGGGTGATGGATGGCAGGAGAGAGATCACTTGATTATTACCTGTTAGGTTCACTCACTCTGGGGCACCTGGCATTGGCCACACTGTCAGTAGACAGGATACTGAGCTGGATGGACCTTGGGTCTGACTGCGCCAGGGCCAATGTAACCACTAGGTGAACTAGGCGGCCACCTAGGGCGCCAAGATTTGGGGGTGCCAAAAAGTGGTGCTCAAAACTTTTTTTTTTACACTATTGCTGAAAACAAAGGAAAGAGAAACGTCATTGAACGTTCATTTTAACTTATCGTTCTCTCGTACATTACAACTATAGCCTATGCCAGCTCTGTGTTGCAGGCACAAGTGTACTGCTTCACTATGGTACAAAGTGGCAATGACGTCATTTTTCTCATTGTGCGCAGCCATTACCCGTTCTGACAGGATGTTTATAATGCTAAGTTTACTAGTTTTTGGAGGTTGTCGACTGAGGGTAACTATTTTTGTTGAGTTGTTTCAGATCTAAGACTCTGGCAAGTGCTGCTGCATCATTTTGCTAGTACTTTGTGTCAATTGTATGTATATGTTAAGTACTTGAGTGTATATGCTTATGTGAGAATATGCATGTGTAGGTTGTTGCAATTTGTCATATCGATATTGTCAATTGTTGTATGATGGAGTAGCCGCCATTCTAATTTTATAAATTTTATTAACAATAATTGGATATTCTAAAGGTAGAATAAAATGTAGTTGATTTTGATATGAAAGAATGAAGGAACGTGACTAAAAAGGGTGTATTTTGAAAGTTTATAATAAGTGATGCTCCAGGGAGAGGGGAGAGTAGAAGGGGTGCAAGGTGGAAATTTCGACTAGGGCGCAAAATATCCTTGCACCGGCCCTGGACCCAGTACGACCATTCTTATGTTCTTAAGAGATGTAGTCTGGCTGGGGAGCTTGATCTAAGGGAGAATTGGGCATAAGGCACCCAAACTACCACTCCCAACCTCAGTGCCTGTTTGAGCTTTGGCTCAAACAGGCACTGAGGTTAATGTCAAATTAACTTGAAATTAAAATGTTTTGTTTCTATTTGCCTTCATAGAAAATTGAGAAACTTCAGAAAAAACAAGCATTTTCCTATGAAAAATTAAAATTTTGTGGAAACCATATTTTATGTCAAAAAACATTTGTAACTGAAATTCCTGACCTGCTCTAATGTGCACTCAATATAATTAGAAGTTTTTCCTTCTGGACCAGTCTACAGTGCTAAACAGCACCTCAGATGACCCAAAATGTGTTGCTTCTGCACAGATGCAATTTAAGGAAAGACATAAAACAAAGGCATGGAGAAAAGCTTTTAGTGAATACATTGTCCCCAAAGAGTCGGGAACCAAGAGCTCCAGAGTGTTCCCCAAGCAATGACTCTGACTACTTCTGTGAGCATATGAATCATTTAACTTATCTGTCTAATTTTCCCCATTAACAAGATGATGATGATAATACTTACTTATCTACATCAAAGGGGGTGATCTGAGATGGAATTAAATAAAAGTCTGAATAGTGCCTTGAAGATTAAAGGAACTGTACAGGTGCTAAGTAGCATTGCTATTTTATTATTACAACAAACGGTAGATTTTAATCAAGGGGTTTGAATAATTTTAGGTCACTAAAAGGTTTAACTGGAAAAGAGTTGGCAAGTAGCCATATGCATAAACTGGCATCATTCTTTATCTGCTGCAATAGTGAAGTCAAATGAAATGGAAGCAATGCTATCCCATCATCACCATAATTTCTCAACTCTTTTCCCATGATTTTTCTCTCCCGTCTTTTTTCCTGCAGGCAAACAGGATAGTTTCTAAACTCAAACTATCCCATCTATATTCAGAGTAGGTAATAGTAACCCTGTCTCTTCTCTCTCCACATACAAGTTCTCTTTCTCCTTCTCCTAGTTCAACCCTCTATGATCACTTTCATAAATGCAGAGTTTAAGGCAGAAGGGACCATTAGATCTAGTCTGACCTCCTACATCAGGGTGGGCAAACTATGGCCCGTGGCCCACATCCACCCTGCGGGTCCCTCCTGCCTGGCCCTCGAGCTCCCGGCTGGGGAGGCTCCCTGAGTGTCCCCCCACACTGCTCCCCCTCTCCCGCAGCCTCAGCACATCGCGCGGGTAGTGCTCTGGTCCATAGCTCTTGCTAGCAGCTTTGGACGCACTGCATACTCCATGTTCCTGGGGGGCAGCGTGTCTAGCTCCCTCGGGCCACGTGGAGCCAGACAATCTGCATGGCATGGTAAGGGGGCCGGGGGTTGGATAAGGGGCAGGAGGCCGCAGGGGGATGTCAGAAGGGACAGGGAGCAGGGGGCAGTTGGATGGGGTGGAAGTTTTGGGGGACAGTCAGGGCATGGGGAACAGGGGGGCTGTATAGGGCATGGGAGTCCTCGGGGCCTCTCAGGGGGCAGAGGGGGTGGATAGGAGTCGGGGCAGTCAGGGGACAGGGAACAGGGGGGACAGGTAGGGTGTGGAGTCCTAGTGGGTGATTGGGGTGGGGGGGAATTTCTGGAGGGGGCAGTCAGTGGACAAGGAGCAGGACAGATTGGGGGTTTTGAGGGGGGCAGTCAGGCTGCGGGAAGTGGGTGGGGGGTGGATGGGGGCAGGGCCAGGCTGTTTGGGGAGGCACAGCCTTCCATACCCGGCCCTCCACACAATTTTGAACCCCAATGAGGCCCTTGGGCCAAAAAATTTGCCCACCCCTGTCCTACACGTTACTGGTCATTAAATTTCATCCTGTTCCCCCTGTATTGAACTCAATAACTTGTTTGACTAAAGTATATCTCCCAGAAAGGAATCCAGCCTTGATCTGAAGACATCAAGACATGGATAATCTATCACTTTCCTTGGTAGGTTGTTCCAGTTGTCAATGACTCTCACTGTTAAAAATGTATACATTATTTCTAATCTGAATGTGTCTGGCATCAGCTCCCAGCCGCTGTTTCTACCCATCTCTGTTTAATTTAACAGTCCTGTAGTACCTGGTATTTTCCCCATGAAGGTACTTACAGTAATCAAGTCACTCCATCAGTCTTCTTTTTGATAAGCTAAACAGATTAAGCTCTTTCAGTCTATCACTGTAAGGCATTTTCTCCAGCCCTCCAATCATTCTTCTGCACCCTTTCCAATTTTTCAAGTATTTTAAAGATGTGCACACTAGAACTGTATGCAGTATTCTAGTATCAGTCTAAACTAATGCCATATACAGAGCTAAAATCACCTCCTTACTCCTACTCACTGCACCCCATTCATACATCCAAGGATAACATTAGTGCTTCTTGCCACAGCATTGCTCTTTTTGTCCTCCAAGGTTCAACCATCTAATGCCCCTTCACACCGCATACAGGGGCTCTCAAGCTCACAACCTACTGGAGAAGAGAAAGCCTGGCTTCTGGACTCAATATCTTTTAACTACTTCAGTGCCAGGAAAGGTTCTAAAAGCATGATGGACATGGGAACACCCCTGAGTTTTCAGTGCCCTGTGTTGCTGCACAGGTCATTCGCTCATCAAGGCAGGCTCTGTCTCGCTCTAGCTGACTCGGCCTGCAGGTAACAAGATTAAATTTTATAAGACAGCTCTCTGTGAAGGGACAAGCAGAGTGAGGAAAAGCTTTTAGCACCTGCATCCACAATGAAAAACACAAATACTGTAGGTCACATTTTGGCCTGCCAGACTTGATAGCACCCCATCTGCTGACAAATGCAGATCGACAAAGGTTTTTTTGTTGTTTAGAGAAGCAAAGCGATGTAATATTTTTAGCTTGTTATCTATTTGGAATTATACACGCTATTACAATAAATAAAAGGTGGGCAGCAACTCTTAAATGGATGGTATTTTCAATCATACTGTCTCTTCCTGAGCCTGCAGAGCAGCTTCATTGTGTAGCAGACAGAATAATGCCTTTTTAGTTACAATGTGCCGACTGCTGAATAGAGGAGATACTATGCAATAAATAACTCACGCGACAATCCACTTTTATTTCACTACTTTGGGTGTTATAATGTGCTTCACTCCTATCCTAGTAAATGGAAGTCACTTTTCCTCCCAAAGAGCCACTGAGTCTGATTCTGGCCCTGGCCCTAGCCCATGTACACACTGCTTCAGTGGTGTGCAGTATTAATAATGGCCCCCAAGGGAAGAGTCCTGGGGCAAGACTAGCATAGGGCTGGTATACCCTACACCAGACCTCCATGTAGGAGTATGCTATGGTAAAGCCAGGGACATGAGGGGGATCGACTGCAGGACAATCACTGGCTGTTCTGAGCTGAAGAACAGCCATAGGCAGTAGAGGAGAGGCTGCCATAAATTAAAGCAGCCCGTAGGACTGTTATAACTTATACTGTAGGTCACTTCAGCATCTCAGGGCTGTAAAGCCGTCTTTGAGGCCCCTACTCCAGGGCTGAGCCTTTTGAGAGGTGGTGGAGCATTGGAATGGGAGGTGGTGGAATCTCCTTCCTTAGAAGTTTTAAGGTCAGGCTTGACAAAGCCTTGGCTGGGATGATTTAGTTGTGGTTAGTCCTGCTTTGAGCAGGGGGTTGGACTAGATGACCTTCTGAGGTCTCTTCCAACCCTGATATTCTATGATTCTGTGATTCTCTGAAGTGCAGAAGAATGATTTCATATATAGTTTAAGTGCCCAGATGTGGCCTGCTAAGTCCTAGGACACAATGCTGTTCCAGTTTGCCATCTATTAAATATGGTGGTGCAGTCTGTGAAGACTATTAATTCTAATAGTTCAAGGTTCAAATCTGCTCCTCAAGCATCTTTGCACCAAACTCCTGCTCTTCCCCTTTCTTTTTCATCAATGTCAATAAATCATCATCCTCTCTGTCCTACAGGCTCAATCATCTCTCCTCCTTTCTCTCCTTCTACACATACTCCCTCAATCCTATCATTTCATCTCCAAAATCCACCAGTTCCTGGCCTTTGACAACATGAAAACCCTGGTCCAGGTCTTGATCGGGTCTTGACTATTGTAAATTCCTCTTCACTGACCTCTCCAAGACTCAGCTAACTTAAGCTATGCATAAGAACACCATAAAAAGTAATGCACATTGCACTGTGGTACAATAATATTCAGGTCCTCTGCATCATAGGCCTCACTTTCTACTTCTCCATTTATCTAGTTTTTCTTCACCCTCGTGCTTTTCTCACTGAGCCACTCTGCTTACCTTCAGGCCCTTTCACATCCTATTACCATGCCTACATCCATGCTTCCCTGCAGTTATCTGTGCCTGGAATGCAATTCCTGATCCAGTTCATGATACATACATCTTCTTCTTTTTCATGTCCCTTCTCAAAACTCAAATCTTCAAGGAAGCTTATAAACTATAGCCATTTATATTAAGGCCAAACTGTGTAACCCTTAAGATAGGCACAGGCTACCATTAGAAAACTGTAGATAAAAGGCTTACTGTAAAAAGGTATTTCATATTGGTTTTACATTCGATCAAAGACCAAGAGTCTTGTATCATTTATAAACTGTGCGGGTCTCTGTTATTGCTAGTTACCCACTAAACCAAAACAAGAACAAAATATTAGACCTATCAAATATTTGGCACCAGCACAAAAGACTGAAAAATAATTTTACTACCTATTCTTTATGTAGCTCTTCTGCCAGACGGAGTTGGCAGCAACAAGGGCCAGGTTTGATATCTAGGGCAGTGTTTCTCAAAAGCGGCCACTGTGTCCACATGTGGCCATCAAGGGCTTTTCTTGCAGCCACAGCAAAGTAGTGCCCCCTCCGCCTCTGTTGCTCCTGGCTGTGCAGCGGCAGGCCCCAGGCTCTGGCCACAGGGCTTCCGACTCCAGCCCCCTGCTGGTTCCCCCAACCTATCTCCCCTGACCCTCCATCCAAGGCTTAATTTGTCCCAGGCTTGCCAGGGCTGAGTAAGTCTGCTGTGAAAAGTGATACTTGTATGTTTGTTAATATCACTTTTCATAACAAACTTACTAGCTAGCAATACATAAATTACAATGATTTGGACATGTATATGTGCATATTTATTTGGTTTCCCTAAAGCTAATTAGGAATTTTAGGGAAAAAATGAAAGCGGCCACCAACAGGAGTTGGTTGCTGTCCTCTGAGGCCACCAAAAATTTGTCATCTCAACATCACAAAACAGAACTGGCTCAAGCTCCAGTAATCTGGTAAAATTTACCACCTCAGGATCCCTGTAAGAGGCAATACTTCCCCTCTTGCAAGCATTGAGTCTATGTGTAACAAAATAAAACTTTTAATAAAAGGAAAAAGGGGGGGAAATTTTTTGGGAAAAGACCACAACCACAATTCAAAAGCATGTGACCATAGGCAAACACCCACCCGAGTGTGCTGGGCAGTATTCTTTGCCTTGTTTTCTCAGTTTGTATTGTCTGACCAACAACTGTCCTTGACCACGCCACTCCCTGTTCCTTCCACTGCACCCCACGCACAGTTGCTGATCTTTGGTTAGCAAAGATCCAGAGTTCAGACATGACTTCACCTGCCAGCCCTGGGCAGTGTGTGTGGGGGGGGGTGTTCAGCAGTGCATCTGCTCAATGCTGCCAGTGCAACTAGATTACAGCTACCACTGCCTCTCTGCCACTGCTGGCTGCTACTTCCACGGCTCTTTCTCTGCTGCCTCTGGCCACCACTGCTTGCTGCTCCCACAATATCACCTTCTGAGGTCCTGCCACTTCACTAAGGGTTGGGTTAATTCAGCTTTCAGTGATTTCAGCAGATAGTGGAAAATCTCCTGCCAGTGCAGTTTCTATGTTGTCTTTCACTGCAACAGTGTCCCACACAAGGGCTAAGGTTTAGCCCCTAGACCTGCTCAGTCATGATGTCAGCTATAAGAATCACCAACCAAAAACAAGGACTCTCTATGAGTCTATTCAGCTCTATCTTTAAACACTGGAGGGCGGTAGGTCAAATGGTGTCCAGAACTCCACACCAGAGCGAAACACCTGTCCCTACCCATTTCCCCTCTTCATTGGGATTTGGCAGCCCTATTCCTCTGCTTAGCAAGTGAGGTTCAATTTAGGGTGACCCCCTCAATCAGGGCATGCTAAGCACAGTTCTGCTGCCCTTTACTTGTACAATAAGGATAACAACATTACATTGCTCCTGCATTCAAATACTAGAGCAGGGGTGGGCAAACATTTTGGCCCGAGGGCCGGATCAAGGTTGAAAACTTGTATGGAGGGTTGGGTCAGGGACGGCTGTGCCTCCCCAAACAGCCTTTCCCCACCCTCTATCTGCTCCCTCCCACTTCCCGCCCCTTGACAGTCACCCTCAGAATCTCATCCAATCTCCCGCCCCGCTCCTTCTCCTCTGCCCCCTCCCGAGACCCCCCCACCCTAACCACTATCCCCGGAACCTCACCCCCTATCTAAGCCCCTCTGCTCCTTGTCCCCTGACTGCCCCCTCCAGAGACCCCACACACTAACTGTCCCCCCCGCTGAGCTGCGGGGAAGGACCGGGAGCAGCCTCCCTGACAGGGAGAAGGCAGTCCCCCACCCACCCCTGTACTAGAGTGATTTGCAACCCAAAACGAGCCAAAAATTGATCATTTTGGCAAAGCAGCTCCATCTACTGTGCACCTTGGCTAGGGTGACCAGACAGCAAATGTGAAAAATCGAGACAGGGGTGGGGGGCAATAGGAGCCTATATATGAAAAAGACCCCAAAATTGGGACTGTCCTTATAAAATTTGGACATCTGGTCACTCTAACCTAGGCAGAGTAGGTGTGTCTCTGCCAATGGTTCTTAACCCATCTATTTACCATTGTAGGCCACATCCAATATTACATGTATGGCCCTGAGGATGTCACATGGACTGCAGCTGTTTGTTGGCTGGGCTGCAAGCAGCCCACAGGCTGCAGCTTGAGAACCACTAGTCTTTTAATTCAGTTTCTCTCTAAATGGCAAGGGTGAGCTCATTCTGACCCAGCTTACACTATGTCCCCTTCCAGCGCTA
The DNA here is from genome assembly GCA_007922305.1 of Dermatemys mawii. Lineage (NCBI taxonomy): Eukaryota > Metazoa > Chordata > Testudines > Dermatemydidae > Dermatemys > Dermatemys mawii. Next base: position 44,169,306 of record ML677341.1, on the reverse strand, counting down.
GGTGAAGTTCATTCAAATGCACTACAGGAAACATTAATGAGTGACTAATTGCAGCTTGCTTTGCCTGCAGGCAAAACCAAAGTTTTATTAACAATTCTGTGTTGCCACTCTGCTAATTTTAACCAGGGCTAATGTTTACTGCCGCTGTCTCTTCCCAAAAAAGAATAAAATGTCCATACCAGCGTGCAGTGATGCAATACAATACCTCCAAAGCTACAATGTCCCATGACACAAAATATAGACATTACTGAACCTGATGTATCTAAATCTAGTTAACATTTAATCAAACTTTAATCAAATAACTAAGTGTAGAGGGATTTAAGCTCACATTAGATCAGTTAGTATGTACTTGCAATCTACAATAAGTTTCACCCAGGGAGGGTTTTCTTGACGTCTCATTTAATGGATAACCAGAATCTCAGAGAAATTTCTTGGAAAGGAAATAATTTAGTCAGCCTAGTGGCCTTGCAGTAATGTGCTTCCTTGTTTCGTCGGACAGCCCGTGGAGGAACAGAAATGGAACTCTTTCCACCTGGTCCAACTCTACACCATATGCCTTTATTGAAAAAGCCTCTCTGTGGTGGGTCTGGCACCGCAGTGCCCCTTTGTGGCAGGGGTGGGATGGGATGTCAGACCCTCACCACTCTCCAGTCCCCAAGTCTGTCTCTCTACGAGCAACTCAATGCGGCCTAATGGCCTGTCTCCACAGACTTACCCCTTGATCAGGTCAGTGGGCCCTAACAGCCAGAGTCCATATCTCTTGCCCCACATGACAGGGCAGTGTGGCCCACCAGTCAGAGTTCATATAGCTCACCCCTAGTATCAAGGTGGTGTGGCTCAATGGCCAGAGTCCATAGAATCCCCATGTGGGTGTGAGGGCAAGGTAGCAGGGAGACCCAGGCCCGCCCTCTCCACCAGATCCCGAGCCAGGGCCCTGCTGGTGGCAGGGATTCCCTTATCCCTAGCTCAGCAGGGATCCATGTGCCAAGTATCCAGGAAGCTCTAACACTGTTTACCTCTAAAGTTCCCCTGGGTCACTTCCTACCATACATGCTGTGTTCTCCACTTTGGCCTCCAGCCTGCTCCCTTTTGGGGCAGGTCTCTGTCTGGGCCTCAGGGTGCACCCTGGTTTGGCTGGCCTCTGGATCCTGGAGTGCAGGTTGTTCCCCCTCAGGAGCTGGTGGTGTGCCTCCTTCCCCTCCAGCAGTCAGTCCAGACTGATCAGCTCTGCAAGCTTTTATACCTGATCTCCAGTTGGAGCATACCCACAGGGCTTCCGGATCGTGGCTTCCTCTGTTAGGAGGGAAGGGGTTAACCCCTGCAGTACCAGTGAGGGGCCACTCTGCCCATCACACACTCTCAGATGTCATTCTCCACCCTCCATTCTCTCACCCCTACACGCTAACTTACAGAACTGTTGACTGTGATCCTGGAGATAAGCTGCCTTTTTCTCCCAGTGGAGATAAGTATATTCTAGTGATAAGAAAGGGACAAAAAAATCAAAAGAAGAAGACATCAGGGAAAATACCATAATACCATAATATCATAATACCATTAGCTGTGGGAAGGTGAGAACTCTTGTGGCACACACTTCAGTGACCACAAAGATGGAGAAGGATGTCCTTACTCTACTGAATGGAACTCTTCACCCCAGGATATCCAAAAGTTGCTGTTTTTATTAAAAGAGTTATTTCACTGAGTCATATTTTAATGTGATTTTGAAACTCTTTACAGTGAACAGTACCTGTGATCATGGGTGGTTCTGACCTGGAGTTTTTATTAGCCATCATAACCTGTTTCATAGGCACTTTGTCACATAAAAATAATATGTATAGGGCCAGAACTGGCATGAGAGAGGTGAGGAGAAATACGATCTGAAAGCCAGAATTCCTGGAGCTGGTGCTATGCTACCCGTCCAAAGAGTACAGCATACACTTCTCTCCTCATTGGCTCAGTGTGGCTGACTGCTGCACGTGAAGGGAAAATGACTCTGCTCTCACCTCAACCCCTTGGAGGAGGCTAGCAGTGACATTAGCCTAGCACAATGCCTGTGCTTTGTCAGGGCTGTGAGAAGAAGAATGCCCCTTGAGCCTACTCTGCCCCCCTGTGTAGATAAGACATCCCCTAACAAAATATACACATACATATATTAACAGAAATACTTTATTAGAGTAGATGCAGACTCTCAGTACAAAGGCTAAGCTCCAGGTTCCCATTCCCTGCCCACCCCCCTAAAATGTGCATCAAAATTTAAGGGTAAATTTTCAAAGCAATTGTCCCAGCATAATCTGACTCTGCCTCACCTGTGCTAAGTTTAGCCGACCTCCCAGCCAGAGTGTACTAGTACAAGGGTCATGTAATAGCATATAAGACTAAAGACCTGCTGGGAGATATTAAGCAGCCGAGGGGCAGTCAGGAGAAAGACTCCAGGAAACAGATGTGGGAATGAATACTCCATTGAAGAGTGAGAGGTAAGACCATAAGAATGGTCATACTGGGTCAGACCAAAGATCCATCTAGCCCAGTATCTGATCTAATGGCGGCCAATGCCAGGTGTGAAAAAATACTTCCTTTTGTTTGTTTTAAACCTGCTGCCTATTCATTTCATATGGTGATCCCAGTTCAAGAGTTATGAGGAATAACTAGCACTTCCTTATTTACTTTCTCCACCCCAGCATGATTTTAGCCCAGTTGCTTTAGACCCATCCCAGTAGTCCAGTTGCTTTAGACCCCATAACCAGTACTTTAGACCGATAACCAGTTGCTTTAGACCCCACTTTAGACCCATAACCAGTTGCTTTAGATGCCATAACCAGTTGCTTTAGACCCCACTTTAGACCCATAACCAGTTGCTTTAGACCCCATAACCAGTGCTTTAGACCCATCCCAGTAGCCCAGTTGCTTTAGACCCCATAACCAGTACCTCAGCTCTCTGGAGCTCCAAATAGTTTAGACATGTTCCCTCAGAGTTCACCTCACTTTTGGCACTTTTAACTCCTAAAGGGGCATTCATCAGTCAAACAAGGAAAACAGGCTTTGCAAAGGAATTTCTTAACCACAGACACTTTTGCTGGTACGTAATAAAGAGTTCCAGATCTTTGAAAATTAAAGCAGCACAGAGATGCACCTATGACCACACCCCACTTTAATCTGATCTCATCCCTTCTGTGAGTCTGAGGTCAAGTCAGCAGTTCACGCAAGGCAGATTCCCTGCTGCCTTCTCTCACTCTTCAGCTGAGTCTCTGGCACGTAGCAGTGGAAGACCTCCCCTTCTCATAAAATATCCCTCTTTAAATACAGTCTCTGTCCCTGGTTTACTATGTTCCAAACTAGAAAACTCCAGCCCCTAGCCATGTGAGTCCCAGTCATTGAGATGCCATTCAAAGTTTATAGTCTCTAATGGCTCTGGGTCACTGACAGTTCTTTCTGGGCTCTCCCACAGATCTCCCTAGCAGGACAATGTCTGGAATAGACTACCCTTGTCATGGTCAGGCTGGCATTTCAACAAAGAACCTCAAAAGTCATGTAGCATATAAAATGGAAGTCACAATGCAAAATGGAGTTCACAATTCAATACAGACATGTCACAGCTGGATCTCTAGAATAATGTTCAACATGAGTAATAGCTAAAAAAAAGTCTGACCTCCAAAATTAAGCTATAATTGTTTCAGTCCCCCACAAACTTTGTTACTCACCTGATCAATGTCCATCTGTTTTACAATTTTGTCATTTTTACCTAATGAATTAATTGCATTCAGTTAACTGACAGCAACACCAGAGTGCATTTCTAAAGGATAACAAATTAAATTCTAATTATGGTTCCTTGTGAAGGGGAAATTAGGTATAAACATAATCAACCTCCATTATAAAATTAGTATGTTAGACATTTTCAATAAAACATGTCTACTGTTCAAATTATAGTCAACTATGATATGTTGTGCACAAGTGTACTATTCATTTATAAAACTGAAAGTATAGCTCCTCCCACACAAATGGGGAAGATATTTATATTTTTCTCACAAATGTTTCATCTTCAAACTACAAGTTTTCACAGATGGTACCAAGAAGAAAACATTGCCCTTATGGTGATATGAAAACTATTTCATACCTGTAGTCTACAACAACTACCATCATTCCACAGAATGAAAGCAGCACTCCAAAAATAGTATTCTCCTACCATAATAGCAGCACATTCCCTCAACTGTCTGTTAGTCTGTCCACACACCCTGCAAAATTTGATCACTAACAAGGGGTCATTGTGTGTCTATATCTCCAAGTAGTTGAAATACCTGTTTGAAAACAAGTGCGACAGCTGCTCATAGTGGGAAATATTCTTTGTAGTGTGTTAGTGTCTCTGAATTTGAAAAGGAGAAGAGAGAAAAGAAACAGATTCAGAGAGAAAGAAGTGACACACAGAGGAGGATATTAAACAAGCAGTGGATAGTGTTCAGATTCTGAAAAGAGGGTATTTTAATTACTGCTGTCTAGAAAGACAGAACATTTATTGTTTCATCTACTGCTACGTAGTTGGGTAAAGCATCATCTTCATCAGAGAGTACAAAGAATAATATTGAAAAAATTAGCATATATTTGAAATGGATACCTCCAGAAGTCACAACTCTTTTCTCTAGAAGATTAAATTCAAAACATTTGGTTGTCCAGACGGTCAATGAATTCAAAACTACATAGATATGCTGGGGCAGATGTTGAGCTGGTGTAAATTAGTATAGCTCCATTGACTTCAATGGCCAGAAAGGATAGACTTCACATTTCTGAGGGTCTCAATCCAACATTTTTTATAACACTGGTCTCTCTTTATTTGGTCTGTGCCATTCTTAAGAGTATGCTGCACACAGGATTTATCTGCCTTCGAAAAAGAAAATCAGCTCTTCAATAAGATAAGGGAAGATTCCTGTTTTGAAATACTTGAGAAGAGCATTTGGATACAGAGTTCCTCACTGATGGCTCAATACTTCAAAGTTCCAAGAAGTTTGGCCCCAGTCCCTCAAGTCATTTGAAAATGTGCTTAACTTTAAGTATGAGAGTAGTCCCCACAAGAACTGGATTGAGAATTCCAGCAATTGTCCAAACAGGTACAGTGGGTATAGCAACAGTGCAACACTATCCTTCAAAACAACAAAGTTGTGTGTAAACTAGGGTTATCACGTGAGTAAAAAAATCAATCACATTTAATCATGTGATTAATCACACTGTTAATAATAGAATACCATTTATTTAAATATTTTTGGATGTTTTCCACTTTTTCAAATATACTGATTTCAATTATAACACAGAATACAAAGTGTACAGTGCTCACTGCATATTTATTTTTGATTACAAATATTTGCACTGTAAAAACGAGAAAAGAAACAGTATTTTTGAATTCACCTAATACAAATACTGTAGTAAAAGCTCTTTACCATGCAAGTCAAACTTACAAATGTAGACTGATATACAAAAACTAATTGCATTCAAAAATAAAACAACATAAAACTTTAGAGCCTACAAGTCCACTCTGTCCTATTTCTTGCTCAGCCAATCGCTCAGACGAACAAGTTTGTTTACATTTGCAGGAGAAAATGCTGCCTGCTTCTTGTTTACGATGTCACCTGAAAGTGAGAACAGGCATTCACATGAGACTTTTGCAGCTGGCATTGCAAGGTATCTACATGCCAGGTATACTAAACATTGTATGACCCTTCCTGCTTCAGCCACCATTCCAGAGGACATGCTTCCAAGCTGATGATGAGTTCTGATCTATAACAATCCAAAGCAGTGCGGACCGACGCATGTTCATTTTCATCATCTGAGTCAAATACCACCAGTAGGTGCTTGATTTTCTCTTTTGTTGGTTCGGGTTGTGTAGTTTCTGCATTGGATTGTTGCTGTTTTAAGACTTCTGAAAGCATGCTTCATATTTCACTCCTCTCAGATTTTGGAATGCACTTCAGATTCTTAAACCTTGTTTTGAGTGTTGTAGCTATTTTTATAAATCTCATTGGTACCTTCTTTGCATTTTGTCAGATCTGCAGTGAAAGTGTTCTTAAAACGAACATGTCCTGGGTCATCATCCAAGACTAATATAACATGAAGTATACGGCAGAATGCGGGGAAAACAGAGCTGGAGAAATACAATTCTCCCTCAGTGAGTTCAGTCACAATTTAATTAGCACATTATTCTTTTAATTAGCATCATCAATATGGAAGCATGTCCCCTGGAATGGTGGCTGAATCATGAAGGGGCATACAATGTTTAGCATATCTGGCACATAGATACCTTGCAATGCCAGCTACAAAAGTCTCATGTTCATGCCTGTTCTCATTTTCTGATGACGTAAATAAGAAGTGGGCAGCATTATCTCGTGTAAATGTAAACAAACTTGTTTGTCTCTGATTGGCTGAAAGAGAAGTAGGACTGAATAGATTTGTAGGCTCTAAAGTTTTGCCTTGTTTTGTTTTTGTGTGCAGTTATGTAACAAAAATATTTGCATTTGCAAGTTGCACTTTCACAATAAAAAGATTTGTATGAGGTGAACTGAAAAATTCTTTCTTTTGTTTCTCATTTTTACAGTGCAAATATTTGTGATCAAAAGTAATAATATTAAGTGAGCAGTGTACACTTCGTATTCTGTGTTGTAACTGAAATCTATATATTTGAAAAAATTCAAAAATATTTATAAATTTCAACTGGTATTCTATTGTTTAACAGTGAGATTAAAACTGTGATTAATTGTGATTAATTTTTTAATCACAAATAATTTTTTTGAAATTGCAGTTAACTCATGTGATTAACAACAGCCCTACTGTAAATCTGAGAGATTAACTACTTCAGCAACTAAGATTTAAATATTAGTCAGTGAAAACTCCTTGTTACAAGATACGATCATAGTTAAATATTAAATGGATTAAAAACGGACTGCTTGACAGATCTCAAAGTAATTGTTAATGGGACTCATAACCGGAGGGGACATGGTTTGTAGTGGGGTCCTGCAGGGTGTATTCTTGGTTCAGTGCTATTAAAAAGTCTTAATTAGTGATCTAATGGGAAATATGAAATTGTTGCTGGTAAAGTTTGCAGATCACACAGAAATACATAGTAGTAGTGACAGATAGTTCAGCAACACAGAGTAATCTGGTAAATCGGACTCAAACATTTTAATAGAGCCAAACACAAATTAATAATTTAGGAATAAAGAATATAAGTCACACAGGGTGGAGGACTCCCACCAGGAAAGCAGTGACTTAGGGATCTTGGCGGACATCAACCTGAACATGAGCTCCCAATGTGATGCTGTAGCTAAAAGGGCAACATAATCCCTGACTTTATAAACTGGGAAATATTAAATAGGACTAGGCAGTTGGTATTATCTCTGTATATAGCACTGAGAGGATTGCTGGAATATTTTGCCCTGTTCTGATGTTCAGACTTTAAAAAAAATGTTGAAAAATTGGAAAGTATTCAGAAAAATGATACAAGAATGACAGGAATCCGGAAAACTGCTTTACCACCCACAGACTTCAGAATCTGCATCTATTTATATTATGAAAGTGAAAGCTAAAAGGTTACTTGATCACAGTCCGTAAGTACCTGCATAGGAAGATTTCTTATAGTGCAGGGCTCTTTAATCTAGCAGACAAAGGCATAACAAGTTTCAGTGGCTGAAAGTTGAAGCTAGACAAATTCAAAGTGGAAATAAGCACAAATATTTAACAGTGAAGATAATTAACCAGTGGAATGTGGTGAATTCTCCATGACCTAAATCAAGACTGGATATCTTTCTGAAAGATATGCTATTGCTCCACCAGTAGTTATAGGCATGATGAAGAAAATACTAGGTAAAATTCTGTGGCTGGTGCAATGGAAGGGGTCAGACTAGATGACCCTAATGGTCCTTTCTGGCCTTAAAATCCATCATATAGAAGCATAAGCCTTTGGGAATTACCACACCAAATAGAAATCAGAACGTACTCCCAAAATTTCTAAACATTATAGATTAAAAAAAAATAAATACAGATTTAAAATACCTACTTTCTGGAGTAATTGAAACAAAATCAGTAATATATTGATTTTTAACCTTGATCTGCATTGTTGTAATATTTGGTTTTTAATTTAATACTTGTTTGAATTTACGTTTGCATTGAGTATAATTAGAATGACACCCACTGCCCTATTTTTTCCCTTTGCATATCCTTGGAGACTCTCAGTACTGTAAGTGTCTCAAATTTGTCATATCACAGCCATATGACTACTCCTATGCTAGTCTCACTCAATCCCCTCTTATTTAGACTATGATCATGTAGCTAAGTAGGAGGCTGGACCACTAACTGAAGTCCATAATGCTGTCACTGTGATCTTCATGGATAATTTACAGTGACTATGTCTACTGACATGTGAAGAGAAAACACACATAAGTGTCATAGTCAAATGCTTGGTGGCAATTTATTCTGGCTATTCTGCTGCTGTAATTTTAATGAGTGCATTGCAAGTTCTCACATGGGACCCACAAACCATAACAAGATGTTACTTTATACACATTGCAGGCACTTGACTGTCATTTAGTTCTCTGCTGACAAAAATGAAAATTATACTATATATCTGCACAATGACATGCAATAAAAATGGTGTTACGTTTCATACATGATTTATAAAATAGAAACCACAGCATGTGTATATTTGGTTGCAAACAAGATGTATATGAGATGTGTGGAGGCATATGTGTAACTAGTTAGGGTTTTTAAATGTCTGTAGGATTTTGTTGTTCGTGTATGTATATTTATATATTAGCGAGAAAAAAAGATTTATGTTCTTTCAGGCTTCTGAGTGAAAATTTAATTTCTTTTTTTATTTGTGTGAATGACAGTTTACATCTTCAGGGGCAGATTCCTGATGGCTTATTGAGCCATTCCTTTAGGACACTAGGAAAAAATAATAAACATTTGATGGAAAGCACCTAGTCAGAGCTGTCAAAAGTGCTATATAAGTCAACAAATGAATAATAAAAAGGAGACTTTTGCTATAAATAGGCCTTTCCTCTTTCATACAAGCTTGTTTAAAAAGGAGGGATTTGGATTGGAGGGGTATCTCCGATATACAACAGTGAAAATACAAGGATTTCTTTGAATTCACAATGTTATCTAAATGCATTACAACACTTTTCAAAACCTCACTTTACATTCCCATCATCTCATGTCTGTACTGTACATCTGCTTTCCCTGATCTGCATTATCAGCTGAAGTAAACAAAAAGGGGAGGGGAGGTGGAGACGTGTTCATAACAAATTGGTGGTAAATATTGTTGAGAGAGCCCAAATGAAAATCTTGCTTCTAGCAACTGTAAGAATATTTTATTCGGCATTACCAGATCTTTAATTTATTTGTTACCCATAATTCACTTTTCTAACTCAGTTTCATACTTTATAATAATCTCACTCACTGCCATGTTTTTGCTACATTCTGTTGTTTTGCATTACACATCCCCTCATGTTTTAACAGTATCATGAGATCATAGAGCTTTCTCTATTCTAATGAATATTTTATTAGTAACTTTTGAAATGAAGGAAGGGGGTTTGATGGTGGCTCATTGGGGTGGTCCAGGTGCAGGGGGAGCAGGGCTCATGTGGGGTTTCTGAGTGCAGGGGGTGGCGAGGTTTGGTGGGACAGGTCTGGATGCAGAGGGATTGGGCGAATGAGAGAACAGCTCCCTGTATAGGATCCCTCCCCCTGCAGCTGAGGAGCGATGAATGCAGGAAGCTCTGGGGGGAAGGGGGAGTGTCGCATGACCGCTCTTGTGGCTTCCCTCCACTTCTCTGTCAGAGAGTCATTTTTTGTGGAGAAGCAGAGAAATCTGTGGAGAACATAAATTTTGCACACGTGCAGTAGTGTAGAATTCCCCCAGGAGTAACCTGGCATTGGCCACTGTTGAAAAACAGGATATTGGCTTGATGGACTATTGGGGCACACCCAGTATGTCCGTTCTTATGCTTGTTATGAAACCATAACTTAATATCTAGCAATACACATGGGGCCACATGCTACCATTTGCAGGATTTTCTATGTTGAGATTTGGAAACTGTATAAACTTAAAGTCAGAGGGCCAGATCCTGTATAAACTTATAACTTATAACTGTATAAACAAAGTCAGAGGGCCAGATCCTCAACTGCAGAGTTTTCAGCCGATCTGCCTACTGAAGGATCTCGGTTTGCTTGTCTGAGGAATGATTGGTTGTGATTGATGAGTCACTCTCTCTTGAAAATCCACAAGGATTCTCTCAAAAGCAGAAAGGGATTTGGCTAAGGCTGGATGAGTTGGGGAGTAGCATGCCACTGATGTAAGTTCACTGGCCTCCTGTGAATGCCCAAATGTGCTAGATTTCTCTTCAGATATTAGGGTATTCTTAGATTTAGAGGGTCATCATGTCATCTGTAGTAGAAAGGGAGCCTGAAACATAAGCCCTCGTATCAGAGCCTAGTATGAAGCCTGAACTAAAGTAGTGATCAAACCTTGCTAATATAAAGCAAAGTTAGCAAAACAGACTATGAGCAGAAGCCAGGCTCTGTTTGCACGCAGGCTCACAGAACCTGGAAAGAACAGGGCTGGTATTGCATAATCACACTCATTCATGAGAAAGACTAGGCACAAGACACTCACATAGACACATTCCAGAAAGATGGGACCAGAACACCCCGATACCAAGTAGGATGTAGACATTCCCCAGGACGATAGAGTAATATACTGATCCCCTCTTAGAGATAAGGTGAGGATGATAGTGTGATGGATAGACATGTTTTGATCAAACCAACATACCCAAGGTAATGGATGGTAACTAACCACATCAGAGGGTGGTAACTGACCATGTCAGAAGGGAATAAGGGACTTGTTTGAATTGATGTATAAAATGAAGTTTGGCTGGCCTAGGGGGCAGAGGAAAGTCCTGCCACTTACTGAGCTCATCCATTGTGACAGGCATGCATGTGTTAATGGTCCTGTAGTCTACGGAATACTAGGTCTGTGCCTCGTTAACAATAAACCTGGGAAGGTGCCTTTGCTACTGAACGGATCCGTGGTTATTGGGACATTCAATCGGACCTTCTGAACAGGTTATCTAGCCAGAGCCAGTGCAGCACACAGAGAGCACACACACAGAGCCAACATCTGACTACACCATCTGCCCATTATATATGGAAGGAAATGCTTAACTTTTGATAGGATAATTTGCCAGAAACTTTGTGACCTCAAAGAGGAGGGATTTTCTGCCCAACTTTTCTTTTTGTTTGAGAGGGTAGCAGAAGGAGAATGATTTAAAGTACATTCTGATATGTATTCCAGATGACCTATACGAATGTGATGTTAGTGTCAACTCTTAGATAGCACCTTCCTTTATTATGTCATTACATTTGACAGGCCAATGCATGTACCTGTTTAATATTCTGACTTGCAAGTACCCAAAAACTGTGTTCAGATTCTTAATGGACCTTTCGTTTCTACTGATTTCTAGACTGGGCACCAATGTAAGAGTTATCCTAGCCCAGTTCCATACTAAATCCTCAAACTAAAGAAGTGCAGTCTGTCTTCAAAACATGCTACACGAACCAAAACTCAGACACTATTAATCACCAGAAGACTCTTTCAAAGGTTTTGAAACTTGTTAACATCATTTAGTGGTCTTTTAAAGTACTTTCCATCCACAAAACTGCTGATCCACCTTGTCCTGACTTTGTTGGTAACAATGTTTCTTTTAAAGAAAAACTTCTTCCAAAGCTGAATCCCTTGTTATTCGTCATCTACAAAACAGTGTATTCATTTTAAATATTAAAACTAATATTTGCCAGTGTCTGCATTCCTGATATTAGAGAGACAAGGTAGGTGAGGTAATATCTTTTATTGGACCAAATCCTGTTGTTGAAAGAGAGAAGCTTTTGAGCTTAAAGAGCTTTTCTGGTCTAAAGAAACTCACATCTCAGCAAGCATTGTTTTGAAAAACAACGAACGGTTTTCTTCAGCAATATGTTTGCTCTCTGGAAAGTGAAAAATGCTGAACTCTCAACTTGTTTGGTAAAAGCCATTTTTATTTATTGGCTAAAGAACAAACAGGAGAGATCTATTGTGCACTAGCAGACAAAAAAAACCTCCATATATTGAACAATGAATGCCCTCAGCAAGAGCAGAACAAGGTATTTTCACATATGACTCTGAACAGCTTCAAAGAACCTTAGGAAAAGAGCCTAAAAGAGATAGAGGGAAATCCTAGGAACCAAATAAGTGCAGTCATATGTGAACTCAAAGTATCATAACGACATTCTTTTTAAAAGTAACTAAGATTACATTCCATGCTAGCAGCCATGCCCATTTACTAGGACAGAACTTCTGTGAATGCTCTGAGCTTCCTCTTTCTGTCGTCAGGCTGGCCTGTGCTCCAGCCCACCCTCTGCACATGTACACACATCCTACTTGGTCTGCTCTGAAAGACATTTTGAATTGACAGATCACCACAGCTTTGTCATTCAGGAATTAGACTGCAACTCATTTGTGTTATATGCTTGCTTGTTTTATCCTGTAAATACATCTCTTATTTCTTTTTCCTAGTTAATAAACCTTTAGATAGTATATTACAGAACTGGCTACAGTTATTGGGTTTATTGTCAGAGCTAAGATACCAATTCAACTGGGGCAAGTGACTGGTAGCTTGGAACTGGAAGCAACCTGAGTATTGTGTGATTTTTGGTGCAAGTGACCACTTATCACTACACCCAGGTTACCTAGGTGGCAAGACAGACTGGAGAGTTTAAGGGCACTGCGTTTGATTCCATGGCAAGATTGTTAGAAGGGTAATGGGGTGGGACTCACCATCCTGGCACCTCCTCCTGGTCATTCTGGGAATTTCACAGGGCACCCCAGACTCACCATCACTTATTTCTGCTCCAGACCTATGTCACCTCAAGGATCACAGTGTCCTCTTCAGGACACAGCCCTCCAGCCATGCCCCATTCCATTCTCTCCCCCTTCTGGGGAAACAGCAGTCCTCTGTCCAGCCACTCACCTCCATGGCCAACTGCAGCCCAAGGTTCTAGCCACTTGCCACAGTGTCAAACTGCAGCCGTACAGTGGCCACTCCCCTCCATGGCACGTGGGGGTGGGGAAGAGACCCGAGTCTGCCCATTATCCCAACCCAGGGTCCCTCTAGGCAGCAGCCACACACTGCATCTCCTTCAACCCAAACTGTCCATTTCCCTGGGCCACTTCCCCAGAGCCCTAGCACGTTCTCTGTCCCTGTATCACAGATTCAGTCTTTCAGACAGTCAGGCTGGAGCTCCTGACCTAACCCAGCTGAGCCCAGCACTGCTCTGCTCTGCTCTGTCCAGAGTGCCGGCAGTTCCCTCAGCCCTTCTCCCTGGGCTCTCAGGAAGGAACTGCCACCTCTGCCGTTCAGCTCTCTTTATATATGGGCCTGTTCTGCCCTGATTGGCTGTCTGCTGTGCAGCCTCCCTGGGGCTGCTTTTAGCCTTTTCTCCACAAATGTGGGGCAGATGCTCAATCACAATAGGCCAGAAGTTCACATTTATTACTAGGTTGGTGAAATTTAATTATAGGACATAGAACCCATCCTTCCCTCCTCCACGCCCCTGCTTAGGGTGTCTACCCTGGTTTTGACTGTTTGTCCTGAGGTAGGCACTCATGGTCAGGAGCCATTCCAGACACATGGCATCTGGCATAGCCTTAGCAGGATTCACATGACACAGGTCAACTGAGTTTATAGATCTTAACTCCAGCGCTTTTAAAAGCTTGAATTTGAGAATTTTCTAAGGGTTAAAGAGTATGAGTGAACTGCAGTTATATGAAAGTCTTGATACTAAAGACTTTGAAAAATTATGTAAAAATAGGGGAATAGCCTACAAAAAGAAATCTTCAGATCAGGAACTGAGAACTTTGCTCATAGACTTTGACCAAAGAGCAGGGTCTGAATAATCCACTACCCCAGATGCCACAGAGACCACTGCAGTGGAACTGGTTCGGCTGAAGCACCAGGCAGTGCAGGAAGAACATTAGCTCAGCATGCTCAAGGTGGAACTCCAGATCAAGAAGAAAGAAACCGAGGAGGCAGAGGAAAGAGCCTATCAAAGGCACTAAGCCAGTACTGAAATTGAGGAAGAAGCTTACCACAGGTGTGTGGAACAACTACAAGACGAGGAGACAGTACTCCAGAAACTGATGGAAGCTCATGCACTGCAGCTCAAAGTACTGGAGCAACAAAAGCAGCAGTGAGAACACCTCCCCAACAGCGCCAGGGAGTGGGAGAAAGCCCATCCAATTTATCAGGGGACTGACTGTATGGAGGAGTTCCTGTCCACCTTTGAGAGATTGTATAGGATCCACAAGACTCCAGAGGATAAGTGGATGCCAATCATTTTGACCAGGTTAACTGGGAAGGCAAGACACATTTTTAATGATATGGAGGAGGAGAGTGCTAAGTTGTATAAGAAATGTAAAGAAAATGAACTGAAAAGGCTTTGGATTACCCCGAGTCCTATCGATTTGAAGTATAGAAATCTTAAAATGTTTGACAATTTCACTCACGTCAAATATGTGCATAAAATGTGTAATTTTATGAAAAAATGGCTAATGGGTCAAGGAAAAGAAACTATGAAAAACTGTTTGATTTGATGGCACAATACAGTAGTGGACGGTCGCTGATAAAGTAAACGTGGCCATCTGTGACAAAAAAACCTTCCACAGTTTTGGAGGCAGCAAAAATTGCTGATGGATATATTGAGTCAAGGTCTCATGGGGAGTAGAGCACAAATCCCAGGGGAAGTGTGATCCCCAGTTCCCCAGAGTCAGCGGGAGGAGGGGGTCTAAGAATAAACCTTACCCCAACTTTGATTTTAAAAAAACCTCAAGGGAGCCCAGATTTTAAAACCCTTGTCCTAAGGGAAGGCAGGTAGTCTGGCATCACTGTGGGGCTCCTTGCCATATGAAACCAAAGTGCCCCAAGTTTAAGGTCACCCCACAATCTGCACTCCCCACCCCCGCCCCTGTGAGTGACAGTGCTACTACTGTGCCCCAAAGGGGACAGTGGATGAAGAGGATGACCCAGTGAACTATGTTAGGACTGGAATCAGAGGGGTAGCCGTGTTAGTCTGGAATTGCAGAAGTGACAAAGAGTCCTGTGGCACCTTAAAGACTAACTAAAGTATTAGAGCATAAGCTTTCATGGGCTAATACCCACTTCGTCGGATGCAAGTGCATCCGACGAAGTGGGTATTGAAGAATTGGGCCTGAAGAAGTATCTTACTTAGGACACAGGGTGGGCAGTGGTTTTGATCACCCTAGCCCTTTAAAAGCAGAATTTATTAAGAATTGGCCTGCCCCACAAACCAAGAAGCTGGTCCAATCCGTTACTGGGGTCTGACCAATTATTACCAGAGGTTTGTAAAGGGGATTGGTGACACTGTAGCCCCCATAATAGACCAGTATGGACAGAGGCCTGTGAAAAAGGCTTTCAGAACATAAAAAAGGCTTTGTCTAAAAAGCCTATTGTGGTCAGCCCTGATTTCAGCAAATCGTTTGCGCTCTGTACTGATGCTTCTAACTTTGGGTTAGGTACAGTGCTAATGTAGGATGGGGTGGGAAACAAGAGGCATCCCGTTGCCTTCTTGAGTAAAAAACTAACTACCCCTGAACAGAACCGCACTGTCATTGAGTGGGAATGCCATGCCATCCACTGGGCTGTTAAGCAACTTAAACCTTTTTGTGTAATAAAATATTTCAGGTTTTGACAGATCATTCCCCTCTCATATGGTTACACCAAGCTAAAGGGACCAATTCTAGATCATTGTATTGGAGCCTGGCTCTACAAGAGTCATGGAAATAGTCCATATCAAGGGGAAAGAAAATGCAGTGGCTGATGCCTTATCCAGAATAGGGGAACCTTGCAGTGTATTCAGGAGTGTCGGTGACACCCCTTCCTACACCAGTTTTGTCTAGGGGGTGTTATGCTATACCAAGTGCCAGCTCTGGCTACGCCATAGGGAGCTAGCTAAGAACTAACAAACTCACAGCTGGAAACCCAACCAGCTTGCCTGTGTGTTAGTTTTCTTCAAAACAGGTATTAGTCTTATAAGATGTATTTAGTATTTAGATTCTATGAAAAGCTTGTAAATTAATCTCACTTGTAATGTCTGTATTCCATGTGATAAGGTAATATGTACATTTTGCTTTACAGGTTTGAAAATGTTTGCTCTGAACTTGTGAACCCAGGCACAGGAGCCATCCCCCCACCAACCCAAAAAAGAGCACTATCCAACATTAAATGGGCCAGCATAAGACAAAAGCTTTGTTAACTGCCCCATCCACCCATGAAGAAATATGTGTAGAAGGCCTGGTCCTATCAATTTGAATGTTGAAGAGGGAAATAAATAAAAATAGCAGACATTAAGATTTTTCATCTCTTTGCTGTCTGAGGTCTCACAGAGCCAAACACACAGAACTAAAGCAGAGATCTGACTCTGCCCTGTAAACATGTTGAATTGACAGGATCACTACAGCTCTGTCACTCTTAGGATGTAAACTGCAACTCATTTGTGTTATATGCTTGCTTACTTTAACCTGTAAATATCTCTCATTTCTTTTTCCTAATTAATAAACTTTTAGATAGTTTATTACAGGATTGGCTACAGACATTGTCTTTGGTGTCAGATCTAAGATACCAATTGATCTGAAGTAAGTTATGGTTCTCTTGAGATTGGAAAGAACTTGAATACTTTGTGGTTTTTGGTGTAAGTGGTCATTCATTGCTATGTCCAGACTCCTGGGTGGCAAGATAGACTGTTATAGTGATGCAGGAATTCACATTTGTTACTGGGTTGGTGAAATCTAATTATAGCATACCACCAGTTTGTATCTGCCCTGGTTTTTGACAGCCTGCCCTGAGGTAGGCACTCACAGTTGTAAGCCATTCCAGACAATGTGATACCATGCACAATTTCGTGCACACATGTAATGAAAGAAAGATGGGAGAAGAAACTGCAACCTTTTGGGTGGTTTGATTGCTCTTTTTAATTTTGGCTGCATTCAGCTGCTATGGTAAAAGCTGCAGTTTAAGGGTCTAATCAGGCTATTTGGTATGCATATTTTCTGCACATATGCGAATAGTGTATGTGTGTGTGTATATGTGTGTGAGACACACAGAATGAGATTGAGAGAGAGCATGCTGGCAGATCTGCTTAAATTTATTGTCCTGGAAAACAGAGCATTTGAGATATTTCAGAAAACCTGAACTTAAATTTTCAAAAGCCAAAAGGGCATATCCTTAGTTGGTGTAAATTGCCATAACTCCATCCACTTCAATGGAGCTATGGCAACTTGCAAACACTGAAGATCTGCCCTGAAATCTGCAGAGTAGTCTTTCTTCCCAAAAAAGAATTGTTCAATATTAATGCAGGAACATCAGAAATATACTTAATTATACCTCATTATAATTAATTGATAGAGTTCCTAGATTGTATAATAATCCAAATGTCTTATATAAAAACTCAGACAAGATTTAAGGATGGAAATGAAGATGAAATTGAAGCAGCATGAGTATGTTTCTGTATCAGATTATAACTGTTACTAGAGATGAGACAATTTCCCTAGAATACCTCCTAAATCTATAAACATGTGACTCAGCATTCACAACCACGGTCAAGGAATCAATAGAATTCCACAAATTCATTGAAAAATAAAATTAAGATAAGATTTTAATACAGATTTCTGAAGACCAAACCTAGTTATATTGTATTTCTGCTGTAAATATGTTTTTAGGGAAAATACAATTTTTAATGAAAGGAATTTATTGTATTTTAATTTATTTAAAGTCTCTATCACTTCATATCTATTTCTGACTAGTTATGTAGGGTTACCATTAACCAGTTGCCACATTCTGCCTTTGCACATGGCTATGTTGAGCAGCTGGTAAAATGATTATTGTATAATCATTGTTTGAGGCTTCTCAGGATTTGTCGCGATAAGTAGGAAGATCCCAACATTAATTAGTTGAAGTCACCAGGAGTATGACTGGAACAAAGAAAGGAAGAGTATTGTCCCCTAGTCAGAGAAGGTTGTTTATCCAAACTAAATCACACAGATGGAGGCCATACACTCAATATTAGGAGCATTATATAAACATGTACTACAGAAATAAGATATTAGTCTCTTCAGTTGTCTGAATTTCTAAGGACATTAGAAAATGGATTGCCAAAAATAAAGGAAGACTTAATATGTTCGAAGCAGTAGCAATCTGAATATTGCTGACAGTATCAACACTCACATTTAGACTTCTCAGGTAACTTACTGTAGGAAACAGAAGCATTCTGAATATCCCTGATACTCTTTAAAAAGATTACATTATCACTCTCTAGGGATATGCAATCCCTCTCCAACTGAATTTGAGGACTTTTTTCTAAAGTGGACTGACTAATATGCTTAGGAAAGCATTGTTCAGATCTAGTTTTACTAATAGACCTCCAATGTAAGCAATGGCCTTTAATACCATGAAATGTTGTCATCTTAGAAACACATTTATCAGAAGAAATCTTCTAGGAAAGCAGACTTTTATAATTCTATATGCCATAGCTCAGATCCTCAGCTAGTGTAAATTAGCATAGCTCCAATTTTAAAAGCAGACCCACTATGATCTCACACTTTCATTGGCGCATTATTATTATTTATTTCTATTATTGTGTAGCACCTAGGAGCCCCAGGCATAGACCAGAACCCTATTGTGCTAGGTGCTGTTCAAATACAGAACAGAAAGATGGCCCCTGACCCAAAGAACTCACTATCTAAGTGTAAGAGAACAGTCAACAGATGGATAAAGACAGACAGAGGAGTAATGGGAGGAGAAAACCCCCACCCACATCTTGCTGGGAGAAAGGCTAATGATAAAATGCACTCAGGCAGCACCAATTAGGCACATCTGTGAACAAGTTCCTCTTGCAGACGTGGAGCTTAATTAGGTGAGACTGACCACAGGCAAGGGGGAGGCATTTTCCCAGGAGCAAAGAGGTTGCCAACAAGTGCTTGTGAGCTCCAGGGGTAGAGGGAGCCTACCTACCCCTTTAGCGCTTTCCAGGAGGGAGGTGGGAGGAGCAGGGAGCCAAGCATTCAGGGAAGGAGGTGGGGCAGGGGTGGGAAGAGGCAGGGCAGGGGCGGGACCTCATGGAAGGTGTGCAGGGGGGCTGGAGCCCATGAGGCAAGGTGTGTCCGTGATGTGGCCTTTGGGCCAATGCATCAGTCCACGTGTGGCCGTCTTGGTCATTTGAGTTTGAGATCCCTGGCTTAGATGTAATATACTTAGGCCTAGTCTACACCAGTGGGGGAAGATACGCAACTTCAGCTACGTGAACAACATATCTGAAGTTGGCGCATCTTAGGTCGACTTACCTGGCGTTCTCATGGCAGCAGCGGGCTCCCCTGTCGACTCCGCTTGTGCCTCTTGGCGAGCTGCAGTTCCAGAGTCGACAGGGAGCACCTTTGGTGATCGATTTATTGCATCTAAACAAGACATGATAAATCAATCCCCAATAGATTGATCATTACCCACCAATCCAGCGGGTAGTGAAGACATACCCTCTGACTGTTGTCAATGGGGAATCATCATACGGGGCAGGGTGTTTCTAGTGGGGTTCTGCAAGGATCTTTACTAGGCCTGACACCATTCAATATAATCATCCTTTATCTGGAAGTAAGTATAAAACCACTGCTGATAAAAACTGCAGATGACACACAGACTGACAGAGTGGTAAACAGTGATGAGGACAGGACAGTGATATAAACAAGCAAAATTCATTTGTAATACAGGCTAATGCAAAGTTAACCATTAAGGAACAAGGAACGTAGGCCATACTTACAGAATGGGGAACTGTGTCCTGGAAAGCAACGACTCTGTAAAGAATTTAGAGGTCTTAGTGGACAAGCAACTGAACATGAGCTCCCAGTGCAATGCTGGGGCCTCAAAGGCTAATGTAGTCCTTGGCTATACAAACAGCGGAGTAGTGAGTAGGAATAGGAGGTGATTTTACCTCCATATAAAAAATTGGTGAAACTCACACTGGAATGTGGCCTATAGTGCTAGAGTCCACCTTTGAAAAAGATGTTGAAAAATTGAAGAGGATGCAGAATAGAACTATTAAGCTGATTTAAGGGCTGGAGAAAATACTTTAGAAGGAAAGACTTAAAGGGCTCAATTGTTTTAGCTTATCAGAAAAGACTGAGAAGTGACTTGATTACAGACTATAAGTACCATCAAGGGGAGAAAATATTGGGTACTACAGGGTTTTTTAATATAGCAGTGAAAGGCATAACAAGAACTAATGTCTGGATGTTAAAAGCCAGACAAATTCAAATTACAAATAAAGCAAGAAAATTGAACAGAGAAGGTGATTAACCATTGGAACAAACCACTAAGGGAAGTGATAGATTCAAATCAAGACTGGATGCCTTTTGAAAGGTATGCTTTAGCCAAATACAAATTATGGGCTTAAGATGGGGATAACTGTGTGAAATGTAATGGCCTGTGATATACAGGAGATTAGACGAGATGATCTGATAGCCTTTTCTGACCTTAAGATCCATGGATTTATTAATAATTGCTGGTGTCAGCAGTGGCCAGTGAATATAAAAGCCAAAGGCCAGCTTCCACAGGTGAAAGAGATCTTGAGATTCACTGGTGGACCCTAGCGCATATGGGAGAAGGAGAGAGCTGAAGTCTTCACAGAATGCGTCCCCCTTTGGTGCCCATCTACTCCTCTCCGAGGCAGAGAGGATTCAGAAGTGAGCTGAGTCCAAAGGGCAGGCAGAGAAATATCTGCCCCAAGTAACAGGTTATTATGTGGTGGGGGGAGAACCCTATAATCCCTGGGGAGGATGGGGGTAGATGGAGAGAGGGAGGGAGTGGAATTTATAGCACCTACCCCAAGTATTAAACTAATAAAATTGCAGCAAGCCACTTAAATCCATCTCTGTGCGTCTTTATTCTGTGCGTCCTGCTCAATCTCCAATGAAGTCAATAGAAAGACTCGTATTAACTTCAACAGGAGTTGGATCAGCCCCCACCTATCTACATCTGTTCAGAATATACTGTATGAAGGAAGAGTGAACAGGTGCAAGCAGAGGTAATTCTGCTTGATCAGTATAACAAATATCCAGATCTACAATGCAGTGTCAACAACAACAAAAAATCATTATGGGGACCAAGTTTGTACCTAAGGGATTACCAAATGATCAAATAAAAGTGGTTTTCAGGCTTCATTAGTCATGTATATGAGGTCTTAGTTTAAGCACTCACAAAAAAAAACTGGTGTAGAGCAAACTTCCACCATTTACATTAGTTTTAGTTGAATAAATAAAGGAAAAACTATTCTCCATAGACTTCTGAGATTATATGAAATTGGATTTCCTTATTAAATACAGTGTTTCTATTTAAAATGGTAATGCACTGTATACACTGTTGAATCCCTGATGTACTGCAAGTTTGACGTTTAACACAACAAAGGAGAAGGGACTCAAGCAAGTCTCCTTTGAGATTGAGGGAAGGAAAAGAGAGATAACAACAATCAGTTGCATGTCACACTGCTTCAAACATACCCTAGAACTGGTAGGGCATTAATGTGAAGAGTTTACTCTCATATTGAGGCTCAGAGTCATTATGAGTGGAATCAATTATCCTGAGTGGTTTCTCTGTAAATTGAGGACTAAGCTAGGTCAGCATGGTTCTTTTCATGCCTTGCCCACTAAAATTTCATTTCCTTCTTGAGGTTTATTATAGTAGTATGTCTGTCTGAAAGCAAAAGGACAACTTAACTGATAAAACAAGTTGCCAATTAAAAGTCCTGAAGGTTGAGCTGGTAACAAATCTTTAAAAGTATTAACATGTTTATAAACAATCATTTGTCTTAAACTGTCATGGCAGTTTCCAATTAACATTCTTTAAGGTACACTTTGCATAATATTCACAGAAAGAGGATAGCTAGGTGTTAAGTAACAAGAATTCATTATCTGCATTTATTGTTTACTTTTCTATTTCAAATCCTGCAAATTCAGTTGTTCTGGAGAATACACTTAGAATTTCTGCAAAGGCGAGCACACACATTTTTCAGCAAGACTAGAAAATAACAAGACAATGTTGGAACAATTGGCTCGACTATGAGCAGCCTGTGAAGAAAAAAATATCACCCCCTAAAGACAAAGGATTTTATCTTTGCTTTGGGCACAAGCTCTAATCCACCACTAAACTCAAGACGGATAACCAGGGTCAGCTGTTACCAAGACCGCTACCTTCCTGTCTAAAATACAGACAAAGGCAGAGAACAATCGAGTCATGGTGCAGCTGCAACACACAGCATGAAACTAATCCCAGCTGAGCTGCACAATCTCCACCAACAGCCAGCACACACCAAAGTGGGTGTGATTGATGAATGATTCACCAAATAGATTGTCTAATTAAATAAGTGGTTAATTACTAATTAGCATGCAATTTATGCAGCTAACAGCATTTAGACATGTCAGATATAAACCTTGCATTAAAGATATATATAGCTATAGATATATATTCACACACAAAACCATGATCACTATGCAAATTCTTCTTTTATGGTACATCAAGCCAAAACATTTCTGGTATTGTAAAAAATAATGTAATCCTATACTTAATGGGCATCATTTCTATACAAGAGATGCAGAACATTATTGTGCATTACATGCTTTGAAATGCTGCAAAACCTCAGTCTTTCCTGTATACTTTGTTCAGATGGATTTTGAGCAGAACCAAACTATTATTTTATCAATCAGTTATGCACACAGAGCATATCCCCTATAGATTAGCAGACGGATTTAGAGTAAATTATCTGGCACCTGTCCTTCTTAATTCATAACAATTTACTTAAGGCCAATTTCAGCTAACATAACTCACACCGAGTAATAGCTTACTTTGGAAGTACTTCCATTGATTTCAATGGAGTTACTCAAGGAGTAAGATACTACTCAGAGGAAATAATGATGGCAGAATCTGACCTTTAATCTTTCCTTGCATGTCCAAAAGCTGTCATTCTCAGTAAGACAAATCATGAAGTCCTTCCTTAAGCAAAATTCATTCCATGGATAAAAATATTACTTGTTATTCTGTGAAGGGACTGATCAGGTTGTACAGAAGGAATTTCCATTTAACTCAGTTTTGCAAACATCCGGGTCAGACATCAAACACAAAATACATTTTATGGACTGCATGCGTTAGATAACTCCTTTAGGTTTGCTTCCCTAGCTGTTCTGAGAGCCAGAGATAGATGATTTCAAATTTTGGCATATACAGAAAAATCCATCTGTTACCTACTTACACTCTGAAAGGTCTTGATATAACATATGGATACCATCTTTCCTTATCAATTATGTAATACATATATGGAAATATAATTAGACACATAGATTAATGGATAGATGTTCTCAACATCTGAAAAAGGGCAGATAGTGGTAAATATCCATGTGATTTGTAATGACTGTATTCTTCTGTGGGAAATCATTACTCTGCTATATGTGGTTTCCAATTCTTCATTCAGAAACTCACCAAACAGGCAAACTAAATACCCTTCAGCTGCTTATTTTTTCATGGTAATTTTGAGCCATCCGCTGCATTGTAACAAATGACAGAAGACATGAGGGGTTAGTTTAAAACTATTGTTGATTCTGAATTACAACTACATTCTGGCAAGTAAATTATGTCTTGCTAACTAATGGATTACAAATGTTTAACCACAGTGCCCTCTAGCTGCCTTAATTCTAATTTCATAATTTCAGTACAATTTTCAACATGCATAAGCAGTGAATTCTTGAATGAGCCACTAGCTTTTAACAGTGTGAAATGAATTTGTCTGCACTGGAAAGAATATGAGAGACTGGTGTGCAGACTCTATAAAAACAGGTCAAAATCTGTCAACCTGTTTTACCTCATCGTGACTTGAAAAAGTAGAATGGTCTTGTTAGCCAATACATATATGCTAGAAATATATTTACCACATTAATAGGTATTATAAACATGGTACTAATATACTTTATAGATATAAAATTAGACATAGATAGATAGATAGATAGATAGATAGATAGATAGATAGATAGATATGGTGTTGGGAATTTATGTTAAATGAATGTATTATGCACTTCCCACAATTCTATTCACCCATGTCAGGTATCCAACAGCACTTTGAGAAGCTGAAGTCAGCTTTTGCATTAGAAAATAGGAAACTTGTCAAAGCAAAGATTAATGAAATCCCACCCACCTGTAGGTGGGGGAAACTGATTGGGCTGGAGGTGGAATGGTGACATTCCTGTGGAAAAGGAGGGAGACATTTGCCAAGGGACAACAGGTAGTCCCTCCTTGGGAGTCTCTAGTACCCATTGGCCAGCTGGGGGAAAGGGGTGCTGATTGGCCAGCATTCCCCAGCTTTTAGGATTTAGACAAGCGCAAGGGCCATATGGAGCCTCTTTTGGCAGCTTCCAGCAGCAGCAGTCATTGTCTTCCTCCTTAAAAGGTTCCCAACTTTTTAATTGCACAAAACTGAACACCTCTGCCCCCAGGCCCCGCCTCTTCCCAATCCCTTATCCAAGGCCCTGCCCTTGCTTCCCCATCCCCCACCGCTCATTTCCCCCACCCTCACTCACTTTCATTGAGCTGTGGCACGGGGATGAGGTGTAGGAGGGGGCTGAGGTGGGGAGAGTTGGGACCACATGGGAAAACCACTGGAACCTTGGTGCAGCCCAGGTTGGGCCTGTAGCCAAGGCCCTCCTGCTCAGGGAGAGGAAAGCCAGGTGCCATATGGTGCAGCTGTAAGTGGCCTGGCCAGAGCAGAGTTTCTTGCCATGGCCCTCCCCATTTCCCTTGCTGGAGGGGGCCAGGGCTCACAAGGTACAACTATGGTGGTGGGAAGGGCTCAGGTGGCCCTACAAGAGCCAGACCTATGAGACCTGCTTCTACCACCACCACCACACACACCCAGCCACCAGGTTGGGAGCCCGACCATCACATGGAGCATCTCCGATGGGAGGAAGGGATCCTAGCTTCTTTGGTGGCTTTGCCCAAGCTGGGGCTGTTGCTTTGGCCCTCTCCTCTCCCACTGCTCACTGGGGAAGGCTACTACTGTGGCTGGGTGGGGCTTTGGGTGTCCCTGACAGAGTGGGATCCACGGGTTCAACCCCCACTCCTACCCATGGAGGAGGAGCAACAGGCACACACAGCTCTTTGTGTCCTGCTGTATGCCCCCCACATCCAGTTTCTGGTGGTGGAGGAGAGGCTCGTGGAGCTTTGGTCAATGATGCTGCTGGCTGCCTGCAGCTGCCCACTCCAGGAGTCTTCCCCGCTGCCTCAGTGCGAGACAGTAAGAGTTGGGGCATCGGTAGCTTGGGTGCCTTTCTACAGGCATGGGAAGGACCCAGCCTTGCCCCAATGGAGGCACTGAGCTTGATGACTTCAGAGGTGGATGATGACTCATCAGAGCAGATTTGCCACGGAATTGTGGGATTGGGAGCACAGCCCTGTGGGGAAGGACATATTCATATTCACAGTGGTATAAACTGTGGGACAGTAGAACCCAGGGAAGAAGAAAAGGATGAGTTCAGCCCCAGCAGCTTCTGTGCCACAAGTTCGTTTAACCTTCATGAGAAATTTTTTGAGTTACATACAGGATGTTGCTGGGTGTTTCAGACTCTTTCCAGTTATATATGTCTGTGTTTCTACCAGGAAATGGTGACTAAAGGTGCAAGTCAAGGTTCAAGAGTCAAACAGGAAAAATCTTGTTTTCATCTCCCACAGTTGATTGCAGAAAGCTTCAAGAGGTGACAGGATGGAATATTCCAACTCCATGGCTATTAAAATCCAAAAGCTCTCTGCAATTTCCTCAAATCTTACTCTATCTGTTGCACAGTGACTCTCTCTCGGCAGCTACATAGGCTTATGTACTGCAGAAATTGCTTCTCTCTGCTGTTCAAGCATTTTTATTGCTAAAAAGTTATTCTGATTTTATTATGAATTAATAGCATTAATCCCAGGTGTCAAATTTTACTGTTAACCACTATCAATTATGTTCTCAGTTTTCCATCGTACTTATTTATTAAGTACGATGAAAATATTTCAATGGGTCATGTGAAATAAGGAGAACCTTTTGTGCATCTTTGCTCTTAACTTCAGAACACGTTCCCAATTAAAAATAATTTTATCACAATTTTTTTCACAAAGTTGCTTTCATTTAAATAGGCTCTAAGCTTGTAATTGTCAGTGTTTCATTTTAACTTTTACTAGAAGCTATGCTCTCCATCCCAGTCCTGCTGCTTCTCTTGCAGTAAAAAGGACTTTAAAAATAACTTTCCAACCCACATTTTTCTAGGTGAGAATAGATGACAGCTCAAAAATCTCTAATCAAGCCACAGAGCACTCAAGAATTTCAAGTAACTGTTAGGAATCTTTGCATGCAGAGATTTGTAGAAGTATGTGGGAATTTTCCCCTCAGTCATTTACCACGACAGGAATTCCTAGATTAATAATATGCAATGAGTTTTACTTATTTTGAACAGATCTGGAAAAAAAAATCTCCAAAGACCAGACTTCTAATAATGCCTTCGTTCAATGATGTGTTTCAGATTAATGAAGATCCTTTTCAATTCTTTAGAAACAACCACGTATTAATACGACTCGTGTCTCATGCACGTCGTCACATCCGCAGGCCTCTTTTTCTTTCTCTTCCTTCCTCCTCCTTCTCCTGTTCCTCCCTTTTATGGAATATTTCTATTTAGCAGAATGGAGAAAGAATCCTTAATATATATACATGGATTTAGTCTGAATCACACTGAAAACTCCATGTTAATTTTAAAATGTTAACAGTAGATGTAACAAAACAACAGTATATAAATGTAGAAAGCTCAGTGGATAGTCATTTGATTAATTTTTCTGTCACTCATAAGAAACTTAGTTACCACAGATACACACATTATTCAATATTAGTCTATGAATTCTTGAGTAACGTTATTATTCTGTGGATTGACCATGAACAATTCATGGTGAATATTCACTAATATTTAAAATTCCTGCTGTGATAGTTGGTTATAACTGTTTTTTTAACTACCCAGATATCTGAACCCATTCATCAAAGAAGTTTTTAAATTTAGGAACCAGAAATAAGAAAATCTAGTTAGAGAGGAAGCTACTCCTTAGCAACAGATAATAGCTGACTAAGAACATAAGAAAAACCTGGGTCACTAATGATCACAAGATCATTGAATTCACTCTAGTTGAGAATACATATAGAACCAAGATTTCAGGAAAGTCAATTTATTTAACTGTGAATTCTTTGGGACAGAGACCATGTCTATCTTTGTGTTGGCCCAAGTGCCAAATAAAATGAGGTATTGATCCTCATTTGAGGTTTTGGATGATACTGCAGGACAACAAATAAAAATAATAATTTAAGAAGTCCAGAGACTATGGAGCAATGGGAAGAAACATCACAATTTATGAGCATGGAAGAAGGATAAAAAAATCCTGAAAGATACAACAGACTGCAGTTCCTCTGAAAAGAGGAACTTGCTAAGGCAAAGTTCCCACAGCAGTCAGGGCATTTGACTTGGGAATAGAGGATTTGACTTGAAGGCTCTCAGGAAGAATAAAAGACCATCATGGCTTCACAGGGAACTGGAAAAAGAACTGAGGTTAAAATAATAATAAAACAGTAATAAAAAAAAATAAAAACAGCCTTAGGTTTCTTCAGTGAGTATTACCTGCAGGCTGTAATTTGCTGTTCCAAAGGCTGAGATTTTGTTTGTTTGTGGTGGAAGTAGTGGTTTTTCACTCCCCATTTTAGGAATTGCTGAAGAAAGATTAAGGGCCTATCCAACATCCATGGCAAAACTCCCATTGACTTCACAATAGAAGGACTGACCCCAATAGGCATCATATAAAGTAATGTATGTAAGAAGAGTGGAATGTACTATTATGTGGCCATTTTCATTTTTGCCCTCTACTACCCTGTAAAGTGAACTCTGAACTGAACTCTCTGCATTACAGTGTCAACTAAATAGACCTGGTTCAAGATTTAAAGTCTACAACAGGAGTCAGCAACCTTTCAGAAGGGGTGTGCCGAGTCTTCATTTATTAACTCTAATTTAAGGTTTCGCGTGCCAGTAATACATTTTAATGTTTTAAGAAGGTCTCTTTCTATAACCTTATAATATAGAACTAAACTATTATTATTTGGAAAGTAAATAAGGTTTTTGAAATGTTTAAGAAGCCTCATTTAAAATTAAATTAAAATGCAAAGCACCTCCAGACCAGTGGCCAGGACCCGGGCAGTGTGAGTGCCACTGAAAATCAGCTTGTGTGCCACCTTTGGCACGCATGCCATAGGTTGCATACCCTTTGTCTACAATGTTTTTGGATGGAAAATTGGGTTTTCAACTAAATTAAATTTTTACTGGAAAGCAACTGCTTTCTGTGAACATTTTTGAATTTTAACTGGATAGTTTTCAGCCAAAACCTAAAATCTTTCAGTTTCTGGCTGAAAAGGTTTTTTTTAAAAAAT
Organism: Dermatemys mawii; assembly: GCA_007922305.1. Taxonomy (NCBI): domain Eukaryota; kingdom Metazoa; phylum Chordata; order Testudines; family Dermatemydidae; genus Dermatemys; species Dermatemys mawii. The sequence continues at coordinate 44,140,716 of ML677341.1, read as the reverse complement.
AAAAATAGAATTTTTTAATATTCATTTTTCAGTATTCAACTCCTTCAATTTTTAACATTAGCAAGACCTGGGAGAGGATTTTTGACAATTCAATTATTCACTTAATACTAATTACCATATTCTCGAAACCCCTGTACAATCACTGATGTGCATGCACAACCCCTGATTTGCATACGTATTTAGGTATGTGTGCCTATAAATGGTTCGCTGTGCATCTAGCAATCAGGCATTCAGTGTTTAAAATCTAGACCTTGGAAAATAGGGTTAAGTGCTGCAGGTTTTATCACTTCAACCTTGAGTAGTCAATATGCCTCTATTCTATATTTATTTCCATATTTTTTTCCTGTCAACAGGCCTGAAAGTTATACCGTTGTTGTATTTGATTTTTTTTTTCTCAACCGGAAATAGGGTGACCAGATGTCCTGATTTTATAGGAACAGTCCTGATTTTGGGGACTTTTTCTTATATAGGCACCTATTACTCTCCACCCCCTGTCCCAATTTTTAACACTTGCTATTTGGTCATCCTAACTGGAAAGGCTATTGAAAGTTTTCTAATTAGATTTCAGTGGTTTCATTTTAACTAATGGGAATAACAATGGATAAAGCAACAAGAGATTGACACCACATATTAGCTTCTGCTAAACTCTGATATTGCTAGTATCAGAGTTTCTACGGCTCGATTTTGCATCTTGAAAACAAAATATCATGTCTTACAAGTGTAATAACATTCTTGGGGGTGGCAACATACCACAAGTATTCTTCCAAGCTCATACAATATTAAAACATTCTCTCAAAAACTAAACACTGTGAATCCTGAATCTTATGAAGAAAAGATACAAAAATTGCTTTTAGATAATTTCAAATAATTAGGTTACCCTCTCTAGCTAGGGTCTCATCTGTAAACATTAAGGCCCCAATTCTGCATAGACTTACTTATGTTTTTTCCTTAATGCATGTTAGTAGCTACTCAGAAGTCAAATGTGAAGTTAAGTACATGTGAAGTCTCTGCAGGACTGATGACTAATTTTGCAGATACATTCCTCTTTTTAAATAATATTTTTTAAAATTATTTAATCTTGAAAAACTACTTTTCATTAAGTTTTTTGTGTCATATTAATTCTTCATCTATTAAAATTGCATTTGGCTTTATCTGAATGTCCGCATGACAGAGCCAAAGCAAGTTCAATTGGTTAGCACCAAACAGTGGAAAGAAAGTGAAAATAATGTCCAGATCCTCAGCTGGTAAAAATTGGGATAGCTTCACCAGTTGTAATATTACTATGCTGATTACAACAGCAGAAGCTCTGTCCGAGTGGAAATTTAATGTCAAACCATTTGAACAAGGACAAAGGACAAAGCTATCACAGTCCAAGATTATAGTTGCAACATAACAGCGAGAGTAAACTAAAAACATTATTAGTGTCTATTATTGCAATGTTCTGAAATGTAAAAAATGAAACAAAGCAGTGTCATAATCACAACACTAGTCTTAGCAAAGCATCAGTAGTGTCAGTGAATGCCCCTGGTGTGAGCAAAATTAGTCTTTTGGCCAGTATACAAACAATGTGAACAAAAAAAATCAAAAATGTCAAATTTACATGTCAACAAAAAAAGGAAAAATTTCCTTCTGATAGCTAATTTTTTATATGTACTACAAATTAATAGATACATTAGTTGAAATTTTGAACATTTTAAATTGCTTGGTTTTGTTAAACAAATACATTATTTCGAAAGAAGAACAAGATGATATGTCAAACACTTAACAGAGTTGTACATGAATGTATGCCCGAAGTGTAAATATATATAGCTTTATGATCAATTTATTTGGCCTTGTGCTATTCCTCAAATTTAAAAGGACATAAATTTTAAATGGGTGGGGGGAATCATAGGGCTGTAGAGACCAACTACATCACAAACACAGTCCAGTTGTCACCAGGGCAACTCCACAGTACTCCTATGTCATAGTTGCAAGGTCAGCTGCACCTCTGTCCCCTTTGTGGTGTCTCTCAGTGTATCCCCTCGGATGTCAGACATGCCTTTACTTCTCCTAGAGAGGAAACATGTCAGCCTGGGCCCTGGTCAACAGCACCTTCTATATCAACCATGTTTACACAGCAGGTCTAGCTATGTTCTGACAACTGTAGTTCTTCCCTTTAGGAGTGTGACCAGTGGTGTACAGTGATCAGATACGCTAGTTAAACCTAAGTACTGTTTACTTTAAACAGTAGAAACAAAGCATTGTAGGATTTAAAAACAACAAAAGGTCTAAACGTAACCACCCTTGGTTAGTAACCTAGGCAGGCCTAACTTCATAAACACCAGCAGGTGGCTGAGTCTCAGCCTAATTCCTCTGAAAAATTTCCCTGTCTCTCAAAAGAAAGTCTGTTTTTTTTAATTGCTATAATATTTTGATTTTGTATGTTCCCAGGCCTTTTCCTGCCTTGGCATTGTCTTAGCACCCTTACATGTTTGCAGAAAAGTGGCTTATCGTGAGCCATTTTACCATCCTGTTTGTTTTTCCTTACAGACTCTACAACACTAAACAAATATTTTCGCACAGTAAACATCCCAATAACCAGATCAACATACATTGTATAAAGTGTAACAGCACAGTTCCAGTTCTGTCACGGCCCTTTCAGCAACTGACCAAGAGATGTTGTTGACATAGCTGTGTGCCCCACAAGGAGCAGATTATAGCATTTCTCAAACTTCTTTGCACCGCAACCCGCTTCTGATAATAAAAATTGCTATACAAACCGAGGGAAAGGGGTCTGAAGCCTGAGCCCTGCTGCCCTGGGGGTGAAGCCGAAGCTTGAGGGCTTCAGCCCTGGGCCGGGGAGCTGTAACCTGAGCCCTGTTGCCCAGGGCTGAAGCCGCAGCCTTAGTCCCACAACCCAGGGCTGAAGCCCTGTGGTTTCAGCTGCAGCCCTGGGCAAAGGGGGCTCAGATTTTGGCTTCAGCCCTGGACCCCAGCAAGACTAACACCAGCCCTGGTGACCCCATTAAAATGGGGTCATGACCCACTTTTAGGTGGCATCCCACAGTCTGAGATCTGCTGGTAGGCAGTCTTCACTCTTTTCTAATAGGTTTCAGGGCACTGGTATTCTGTATATGCTCCTCTATCCTATAGTCTCTCTGTGACAGGGTGGAGTAGGCCCTGCAGTTCCATTGCAGGAGGCTTTGTGGCCCTGCCACACCCCACCCCAGAAAACGGCAGTTGAGAGAGTCTTCTACACTGCCTAGAGCGGCGGTGTGGGGCGGAGCCAATTAGAGAGAGGCTACAATGAAACAGCCAAGCTGGGCCCAGCAGGCCCATATAAAAGGAGCTACAATGCAGCGTGGAATTCAGTTTCTTGCTGGAGGTGGAGGAGTGTTAATGGTGTGCCTCACTGGATCTTGGATAGAGCAATGCTAGAAGAGACCTGGGGAAGGAAGAGTTCTGAGCTTGTGGCTCAACCAGGATGAGGCATTGAGGTAAGGGTGAAAAATGTGCTGGAGCCATGGGGAAGTGACCCAGGGAAATCACAGCAGCAACATAGCTTAGTGAAAAGGACATGGTGGACGGCTGCTATCTTTAGGGTCCCTTGTTTGGGACCTTGAGGAGAGAGTGGGCCTGGGACCGCTCCCCGCCGCACCAGCCACTGGGAAAATTGCCTGAATGTTGCACCCCAGAAGGGGAAGTGAACTCTTTTAGGGGCCCAGCAGGAGAGCTAGGATCCAAAAAGCCCAGAGAAACATTACTTCCAGTGAGGGAGACCTGGAGTATGGCTCAATATCAGGGCCGACACCACTTTAAAGACTGTTGAACTAATTAAGGGCCAGAGCCAGGGAGGGCTACATGGAAAGAAATGCCACCTGAGGGGTACTGGGATAGTGCCCCCACCCCACGTTGGACTGTTTCCCCAGAAGGGGTTTTGAATTTACCTATGGACTGCATGTGACTTGGCCAAAGGACTGAGTCACCAAAGACCCACCATAAGCTGGAAGAGAGAGAGTGTAGGCACATGCACTTGGACAGGGGGCACTCGCAAGAGGCGAGTGTGACTCCATTACACTCATTTCAGGTGTCCTACAAGATTATAGTCTGCCTCATCTTCTGTGCAGTGTGTGTGAGGCTGAGCAAGGGATTTGTTAGAATGTAAAAGTCTTTGGACTTCAGAGCCACTACCATGTCTATGACACTCACCTTTATATCTTACTTTTATGCCATCCAGATTGTGCATTTTTCTTGCCTGACTCTGGAGAAAGATAAACACACACATGCATGCTGAGGAACACCTATCTTCCTCTGGCTTGTGAATTGTTCTGGGGTTTAGGCAGGAGACAGGCACTTGCGTGTCTGAAGTGAGGCAGCAGCACCTACATGCTTAGAGGCACAACCAAAGGCACACAGGGAACTTCTACTGTAAAAACTTACGTGCCAACCAACTTTAGGTACCTATAGGGTTAGAGAGCAGCTGAGCAGGAGTTTGGTGGAACGCAGTGGTGCTTAACATCAGGATTTAAGGGCTTCAGGGTCTTTGTGGATTCAGCATAGTCCCTGGGTGAAATCTTGGCTCTGTTAATGTCATTGGGAGTTTTGCCATTCACTGGAGCCAGAGTTTCACCTCTTGACTTCAAGAGGGCCTAAGCACATGCCTGAAACACACTACATTAAAAGCAAAGACACCGGAGTACCAAGAAATGTTAATCTCAAACTCTGTGAAAACAACTGAATCATGGTGAAAGAATATATACAGAAAGTGCTTCAAAAACTGAGAGATCCTACACTCACATGAGACAATAGTGACAACTGTATTATTAACTGCAGAAGATCATAATCAACAACCAGAGAGAAAGTGTGTTGTGGCTACAGCTTTAAATTATTTTGTACTATTGAATAATGATGTATCTGAACACATCCATAGATATAGCTTTCTTTAACAGGAGGCCAATATTCCATTTTAAAGTGTCCCATTTGAAATAAACTTCAATTAATCTTGTTATGAATTTATACAATCTTTCCAATAAATAGTATTGTGTAGTCTATAGTCAAATGTGAACAGGTAATATGAAACAGACAATTCAAAACTAAAAATGTCTTTTGAAATGAAACTATACAGATTGAAAAGGAAAGAAATTCAGTTTGAGATTTTGACACCAAAAACTACAGAATAAAAATTAGTTTTCAGTAGAAAAAATCCTGCTGCTTTTAACCCACAATCATCTATCATATTTATTTTTAAAACATGACTTTTGCTGCCATCATGTGGCTCTTTACAGAACACATTGACAAATGTCAAATGCTGTGCAATTACAACACGGTGGTTTTATAGCATTTTCTCTCACCCGCATAATTTGTTCTTTTCCACTTGGCTAAGAAGGACGTTTCCCCCCTCTTCCATATGTTTCAAATGAAGCTTTAAATTAACACAGCCTTTTTCTCATGTATCAGACCCTTTCTTGCATCAGAATCAGTGATGAGGTTTGTAAGAATGTGAATGGTCTCAGTTAACCAATACTGCAAAAGGGCAAATTAAATACTTCTCAGTGACACTGAAATAGAAGGGACAATATTGCTTTTCATCTGTACCTTTGTCCTGTCATAGACATGCTGTCCACCCACCCTGGCAGCTGCTGGAAGTCCTGTCTGCATTATGACATTATGGAGCCAATAATCTTCTAGAGATGCCTGAATGACATCAGGAGCTAAGCAGGACTTTCCACAGAGGGCCAGCACTAATGGACTTTAGAACAAGATAATAGAATTTAGACCATAGTAGACTGAAACAATATGGACACCAGTTTATTGTGGTTCCCAGAAGATGGGTTCACTCACATCTCATCAGCCCCCTGGGTCTGGAGAGTGACAAGGGCTGGGTGGTAAATAGTTTTCCTGGCCTCTGAAAATGTTCACAATTTCAAACATTTTTCCCATTCCACATTGGGACCAAACTGCAAACTTTAGAAATGCTTCATGAAAAGCAGAGAGACCCACTCCAGTGATTAGGGAATTCTCTTGGAGTGTGGGAGTCACAGGGACTTGAACTTGGGTGTCCATATCCTATGTGAGTGCCTTAATCACTAGGCTAGTCAGTGTCTCTGACCCAAAGCATGTTTATACAATGAGGAACAGCTCCAACAGAAAAGAGATAAAGAGCACTTACCTAGAACGGGGCAGACCTAGGTTCATGTCCCTGTCTTTACATTGAATCAGGCAGAGCAGGATCTTGAAGAAGGGTCTCCCACATTCCAGGTGAGTGCCCTAGCACCTGGCTATACCAGGGCCTCTCTATCTCACCCCTCTCCCTGCCCCTAGTTCTGAGAAGCCTTCCATCAAAAGTGAGTAATTTCCACAAAAAGTTTTTGTTTCAACAAATTGGCATTTTCAAAAAAAAAATTGTTCTGTAGAAAATTCTTGACCTGCTCTAGTGGTAACTGCAGGGCCGGTGCAACCACTAGGTGAACTAGGCGCTCACGCAGGGTGCCAAGTGGTTGGGGGCAGTGGTGGAGCGGAGGTGAGCTGGGGCAACAGGGCATGGGGAGGGTGCCCACAGCAAGTAACAGAGGAGTGTGCAGGGGAGCCTCTCCCCGCCCCAGTTCACCTGCGCCCTGCCTCCTTCCCTGAGCATGCCGCCCGGCTCTAATTCTCCTCCCCTCCCAGGCTTGCTGGACCAAACAGCTGATTGGCGCCCCAAGCCTCAGAGGTGGGAAAAGTGGAGCAGTGCCAGCGTGCTCAGGGGAGAAGGTGGAGCCAAGGTAAGCTGGGGCAGGGAGCTGCCGCAGACGGGGCTCCCTGGATAAAGGCAGGGCTCCCTAGGCAGAGGGAAGGAGGTGGGGAGCTGCCGCAGGGCTCCTTGGGCCAGTGCAGGGGTCGCAAGGTGGAAGTTTTGCCTAGGGCGCCAAATATCCTTCTACCGGCCCCAGGTGACTGGTTACAGTTTGTAGCTCTGGGTTTCTCAGGCATATCCCAGATACACAACCTGTGTCTAACACATTTCTTGGGCAGTAAGATCCTTCAGTCCAGCTGCCTTAGATCCCCAAAGGAGCGTTCCAGCCCTTCAGGGACAAGACGGCAGGCAGGCAAGGAACTCAGGTTTAGAAAAGGATTTTCTTAACCACAGGCATTGTATTCTTCAACAGCATTAGAGAGTTACAGATCTTTGGAAAATAACAAACAATCCTGAAATCCCCCTTCTCTGTGTCCTGTTTGGTGAGCCTCCATAGGATAAGCAGCTCTTCTGATTTTCTACCTCCTTAGCCCAGTCTTCCTGCATGGCGGCTATGATCTGCTACACCCTACTCCTGTGAAAAAGATAATTCCCCTCTTAAATGTAGTCTCTGACCTCAATGGGCCATACACCTAGGCTGAGAAAGTTCATTGTTCTTGTGGCTGGGCTGATAACTCAGAGACATCAGACCTGATAGCATTACATTGCTCTTTGCCAACTTCTCAGACAGACATTCAACTACGTGTCAAGCCTACTGCCAAAAAATGGATGCCCTAATCTACAATGGAGGTTGCAATACAAAGTGGAGCCCCTAACAAGAAATGACATTAATGGGCAAGATGGTGTTCCCAATACAGTAGAGATCGACCCCCAATCTGTCACAGTCATAAAAGGCTAATCACAAAGATTTTGATCCAGCTGTTCATACTCTCCAAGCAACCTTTGGCTGCAGTGTGTATTCAGCCACCAACAAACTGGCCACCTACTTTCAGCTCCCAGTAAGGCACAATTCCTAAACTTTTGCTTATTATAGGGACACTAATGAAACATTCTTGGGGTTGACAAACATAAAACACTCATTGAAATAGCATTTAAAAAAATGTCTCATCAATGACCACAAACCCATCTCATACCCTTAGATGAGAAACAATGTTAAAGCTCTATCTCCTGTCTTGGGACTCACTCACTCCAAACCTACCCACTCCAACTCCTGACAGGACATTGTTTTTGCTGTGATCACCACTCCAGACATGCATCTGGCAACATTCATCACTCTCCCAATAGCTCCATTCTGTGAGCCACTAGGGACTTTCATTGACAAGATCAAGTATTCAGAGATGAAGGAACTTGTCAGCTTCATTCCCCTGCCATCACACAAAGCTTGCTGGTAGAGGGACAAAGTTGTGTGCCCACATGCACAGAAGGATTGATCTTTTCCCACTCAGTCTTGGGAGTTGGGATTTTAATGCTCTCTCAGCCAGCTTTTGCCAGTCAGAATGGAAAACGTTCCAAGAAGTTGATACTCAAGGTGACCAGCCTGCTTGCCCATCCCTAAAACAAGCCCTGCTCACAGCCCTTGTTTTGGAAGGATGATTTTATTATTGTAAATGCTTTAATTTTAAAGTATTTAATGTTCAGGAGTCCACATCACTGTAAGTATGAATGTCAGCAGTCCGTGCAGAGACTACAGACTGCGTGACCATGGATACTGACCTACCCCTTTACCTTTAATGCCAGTTTCTCCAGTGTAGGATTGGGCTGCACTAGTAAGGCAATGTGGCAAAGTGTGTCATCCATGCTGTAACCCCTTTGTATAGAGTCAAACAAGCAGCTTTCATAAACATTACATTCACTAAAATGAGAGGAAATCCACTTTCTAAAATGTCATTGTAAGAGAGAGTTAAACAGTGGGCTCTGGCATTCTCTCTTTTGTTGATGAGTCTCCCAAACCCAAATGGTCGGGGGAGGGGTTTTGCAGAGAATCAATGCATTCTGCATTACTTGTATTCTGAGAGAGCCAATTGAAACTCTCTTTTGTCTGAATACACTATCTACAGCTGAAAAGTTTGTTTCTGAATTGAAGTATTTTGCTGGATGAGTATAGCAGAAACACATAATGTGGGAAGAAGTGATATTCTACATCAAAGTCACACAGCTGAAGAGTGAGATTTTTACTGTTTGTTTACATTCTTGCCTACTGTCCCAATGCTAGAAATGCACCAAGCACATTCCAATAAACCTTCAGAGTCCAAATGATTCACCAGGCATAGCACAGTCAATTTCTCATAACAATTTTCTTCAAATATCATATTGGCATAAACACCAAGGATGGAGAGACTTTATTTCATATTATATAAGAATATAGATTGACTGATACATGCTATTTTATAAATAGATGATGTCTGTCTGTGTGCACATGGGCTTTGACTATCAGGGGGTTGTTTCCGCACAGCTGGCAGTATGCAAACAAACCAAGGGAGAGAGTAATCAAGGCAAGGCACAGAAGTGCTGGCAAGAGTGAATTAATCTCATTTCTGAACATGAATCAAGGTTACAAAAACTTAATGCTGTCACCTGGCAGGGCCCAGTATCTACTGACTCTAAGAGCTAGTTATACCTTTTGGAAAATCAAATGCAAATAAAGCATAATTGTAACAACATGACACAGTCAATAAGAAATACATTTCCATCCTGCATTTGTAAGACCTAAACCTCATGAGTTGGGAGGATTATCCTACCTTACTTATATTGGGCATCTGTCAGGAACTACCATCTCAGAGCCTTGATGGTTTTCTGACCAGATGGACACTTGCTCTCCTAGGATAGCAATCACATTCAATGACCTTATTCATATCTATTGGACCAATACAACTTCATAATCTGTTTGGTGTTATTATGGTGACCACATTATTAGCCCAGTTGTTTTATCATCTACTCAAGTTCAGCTTCTATTTTATCTTATGCTGGCAATGGGACTTCACATGCTGAATATATTTTTGGCAGCATGCTGGGACCTATAATACATCACATTTATATTTCCTTAATGTATTTCAGTCCATTAAACAACACATCATCACAGTCTTTAATAGTATCTTTTTCAGCTTGCTAAGTAGGCAAGATATTTACCCATTTGATCCTCTGAATTTCCTAGGCTGTAATGCTCCGTATTGGGACAATTACAATGTCCCTGTTTTTACCCTTAAATTACTGATACATACTCAACCTTAATTTCAGTTTAAACTATAAGCAGTAGATACAAGAATCATTAGTAAGTTAGCTTAATAATTAATAGCTTAGGTCACATTTTTATAAATGTGAACTAATTGGCTTAATACTACTCATCACAGATCATCAAACCTCTTAGTCAAGCTGCTAAATTACCATCATGTCTAAATTCAGAAAAACAGAGACGTGAAAAAGATAGATTTCCAATGCTAATGTATTTTCATTATAGTAAATTATTATTTATACAGGAGCACACTATAAAATTCCAGAGAGAATATATACACCAATAGAAAATAAAACCCATGGCCTACCTCATATTCCCTGCCATAAGGAGGCACAGATTGTAAATGTGAGAAAAAATGAAGAGGAAGAGAATGGTGCTGAAGAACATTGTCATCCAAGATCCATGATCCTCTCGAAACATTTTTAGCCGGAATAACTGACCTGTAGTGTGAATATTATGAGAAATCAGTTCTATTTTATCCAGAATACAAATGTATCTCTACTTTATAGCAAGAGCAAAACTGTTTGCTAAACTGTACTTATGAAATGCAATAACTCAATTTTCTGTAATTTTTTTTCAGGATTTTACAGTTTCTATACCATTTTCAGCCTTTTCTTGCACTCAGCATAACTGGAGAATATTCCTGCAATATTACAGGGTATTTGGGTATGCTCTCCATAAACTGATGCCCACCCAACTTAGGCCCTGCTCCTACAATCAGATACTCTAGTGCAGACCCCTGTACCTATGCAGAATCCTCTGGGCTGAGCAAGAGTCTGTACGAGTGGTTCAAATTGTAGGATCTCAGCCCTAGTCTGTTCAAGGAGAACACCACATTAATTCAATTAAGGAAAATTACTATAGAAAAGAAAACTGTCACAGGAATTAATCTAAAAGCCAACTTAATACTCAAGGCAAGAGTCTTTTTTTTTTTTTTTTTTTTACTGTGCTATGCTGTATGTTAATTATTTTATATGATATACTTTTGCAAAGGATGAGCCTTCGAGTTCTGTGTTCACACTACTCAAATTCCCCACCAAAGAGCTTGCAAATGATATCCACACCCTATGGCACTGATAGAATTCCTTAATTTTATTATTTGATCTGATGGAGTGCTAAAATTCATAAAGCTGCCGGACAAAATGGTTTAGATCTAAAAGTTCTCACTACAAGCAAGATAATTTTTGCCCCCAAAAGAAAAAATAATGAACCATTTTGCAAGCAGAGAGAAGAAATGGCAACCAGTGCAAAAAAACACAGGAAACTGTTAGGCTTGGGAAAAGACAAAATGCAAAACAGCAAGACATTTTTTTAAAAAAATAAGTCCTGAGTACTCTGGTCCTGATCCAGCAAAACACTTAAGCACATGCTTAACTTTAAGCAGATGAACACTCCCATTGGCTTCAAACTAAGCACATAATTAAGTGCTATACTGAATCAGGCCCATAATGGTCAGCACCTTAGACTGAGCCCCTACAGTGGGAAATCCAAAATTAGAATTTGGCCTAGCGCTAGCCAAAAACAACAATAAACAAACATATTCACATAATTCTCCCACACACACACTTCTTTTAGAAATTTCATTTAGGTGGTGATTATCTGACCAGTTGCAGCGAGGACACACCTATTCTTCAAAATGTACCATGGCATCCTTAATTATCACAAGTGTTTAACAAACATTACTGCCTGGGTTAAAGGGTTTGGTTTACTACAGTTGTTCTGTAACCTCTTCCCAGAAAGATCCAAGACAACTGTGCTGGGAAATTTCCCCTTTCTTGTAGAGTTCTGCAGGTTGCCATGTGTCCTGTTCAATATCCATGGAATGCCTATATGGAAGATTTTGAGATGGTTTGAGCTACTCAAAACCACTACTGTGGCAAGACACTGGAGGGCTCACATCAGAGCTGGCTCCAGGCACCAGACGAGGAAGCACGTGCGTGGGGCAGCACATTCTAAGGAGCGGCATTCTGGCCATTCTTTGGGCAGCACAATCCAGCCGGCCTTTTTTTTTGGCTTGGGGCCGCAAAAAAGCTAGAGCTGGCCCTGGCTCACATGCCAGTACTGACAAGGTTCAACTCTGCTTAATGGCTGAGATGGGACAACTTCACAGAAAAGTCTGGTGGTTAAGGCTGTGCATCTGTCTCAGGGCAGCTGGATTCAGTTTCTGATTCTTCCACTGACTTCCTGTTTGACCTTGGTCAAACTTCTTACTTTCTCTGTGCCTCAGTTCCCCACCTGTAAAATGGGAATAATAATACTTCCTTTGCACCCAGGAGCGAGCCTTCCAGCTTAGATCCACAGACTTGTTTTATTAAGGCTTGTGCTAGCCCTCTGAAGATAGCACCATAGATATTGCAGCTTGGGCTGGAGCTTGGGCTCTGAAGCCTATGTGCCCGGATGAACTTGGGAGTCCGAGCTCCAGCCCCAGCTGTAATGTCAGAGTTACGTCCACACAACTAGTGTTAAAGCCCTGCTAACACAAGTCTGTGGACCCAGGCTGAGAAGCGAGCTCCCAGAGGCAGTGTAGACATGCCCAAAGTGCTAATGTAGTAGAAATAGTAAATAATCACATTGCAAAGCAGAGCATCCAGTGCTACTACAAGATAATCATTTTTCATTTCCTAGCCAGAAATTGTCACTGCATCTCAGAGGACTAAATGTTCTCTGGAGTATCTGAACTGTGATTATTTTCATGTTAATGTTCTTACCATTTCATAAATATAATATTACAAGTGTATTTGGAGTAGGATTGGCTTTAATGTCATAGGCACAACAGTCTTTCTGCAATATAACGACATCCCCCAGTTCTACAGTTTACACTTAGCTGTAATGGCTCCTAGTTTCTGCTTGGCTCTTCATCTGCAGAGATTAAAGAGCAAAGGAAGAGTGGGTGAGTGAAAGCGGGAAGGTTTAGAATTATTTGCATTCAGGGCCTGAGGCCCAGAAAAAAACAAAGAAAATATCACAGATTTGATTTTTAAAAGGGCTTAGATCAGCATATTACATTAAACACCCCACTAATAACCTGACTACTAAAGGAATTTTTACTGATGAGGCAACATATGAGAAACATAAGAGACTTGCTGATAAATACGAGGCAAGGAGATTATCTGATTAAATATGACAGGTGGTGATATACAGCACATTGCTGTTGGCAGCAATGCTAAAGGGTTATCAGCTAAAATCTTAAAAAATTTCTCACCAATTAATCACTGAAAATACTCAGTTCTTTACCCACACATTTCCAATATTGTGTCTTCAAACATGACAGGCTAAATATGCAGCTAAGTGAAACAGATTAACAGCATTTTTGAGGTGGAGCTAGGAAGGTTTACTGACCATTACGACTCATTTCAATCATTGGAAAAAGCCCACTGACTCATTCATCCTATTCTCTCTCACCTGTCTAATGGGAGCCTTTTCCATTTATCAAATATTTGAAATAGAAAGAGATCATTTTTGCTAAAGTTTTGTAATACCAAAGGCCATATTCTGTCCAGACATCCTGTGCAATCTAAAACTGATTTCACTGGGTTAGCAAAGGGTATAAGACTGGGCAGAATTTGGCACTAAGCATTTTATGCATCCACCTAACAGGTGATTTGCTACTTCTGCCTTTTTAGTTTGCACAGAATCATCATCCTGTCTCAAAGCACACCAGTATATCCCCTGATAAACGTTTACCAGGGTTCCCTCTGTAGTGGGAACCCTCTGGAGAGGTCGGTATGTAAAATGTTTGCCATGATTTTGCACAACATATACAAATAGTCTCTCAAGCAGTTTGGAATAAAGGGAAAGACCAGAAGCAGAATTTGAGGAGGGGTGGGGAATGAAAAATGCAAGTAATCAATGTGAAACTCTGGCTCAATTTCATGCTGTGCCATTCTATTAATAGGGTGACTAGACAGCAAGTGTGAAATTCGGGACAGGGGACGGAAAGCAATAGGAGCCTATATAAGAAAAAGACGCAAAAATCTGGACTGTCCCTATAAAATCGGGATGTCTGGTCACCCCATCTATACAGTACTTCTGCACAGGAATTTTGAACAAGCAGTGAAATAGGAAATTGACCAGGTATGTTAGATTTGAACAGCTCATTTCTAATTAGGGTATATTTTCTGTAGACACTGCCCACATATACCAGACCCTGCACCTAAAAGTAAAATGATGAATGTGAATGAAGCTGAAATTTCAGAAGTTTCAGGTATTGGTCCTTATAGATCTGCACCACTGCTCTTTATAAAAGATATAAGGAGCTTCTTTAAGATTTTGTGTACAAGACACTACTCTCAGTTTCTAAAAAAAATAGTTTTATTATCAGCATGTTGCAAGGAAAACCTGATCCTGTGGTCTGGGCTGGGGAAGGTGAAGTAAATCCAGGACTAAGAATCTGTAGATAATCTATGGGGAGCAGTTGCATTAGTTCAGTTTCCCTATTTGTAAAATAGAGATAACAATACTTCCTCATATAAAAAGAGTTCCATGGATGAGAACAAATATTCTTGATAATGACATTGATACCTAAAATATTAACTGACAGTCAAACATCCAGGATAATATTATGAGAGCATTCCATGTTTCTAAAACTAAACTGGCTCTTTATCAACAGAGATGCTACCACCTCAGCTAGAATTCAAGCACTGTGCAAACAGACTGACTTCTTGCTGCCTCTACCAAATTATTCCTTTCTGCAGTCTGTGTGCCTCCCTTCATGTTCCAGGCACATTGTGACATCTTTTCTTTTAACTGTTGTTGTGTCTTTTGTGCCAGCATTTGCTGACTTGCTGGGCCCAGAGGTGACTAGTACATAGACTAACTCAGGGACATGGCCTATACCATCAGCATATTGCAGTCTGTTAGACCTCATAGTTTTTAAGTGGGCTGGTCTTTGAACGAGTCTCTCACTTGTGCATTGCAGCTGTTGGTGGAGGACTTGCTTCCATCCTATTACTGTCTACATTCTGTTGGTTGGTTTACTCATACACCTTATTTCTTCAGACTCTCCTACATCAGACTAGCTGATGGCTGAGGGTCTTTCTAAGCCCAAATAGTCCTTGCCTTAACCCAGTATGTCTGGGTGTTCTGGCTGTCTGCTGCTACTCAACAGTTGTCTTCAAGGTAGTCTCTACCACTATTCTGAGACTGTAGCTTTCTCATACGGCTTGTGTCCACTATGTTGCCTTTTGCTATTTTTGTGTATGGCTATTTGATGGCTGGACTCAGACCTGCTCATCCGTGTGTAGCAGGTGTGACAGGTTCGGTCACAGAGACCCCCTTGGGATTGTCACCTAAGGTGCTGGAATTACCTCTGAGCCATTTCCCTGCCAGCTTGGGACTCCAGAACCCTGCCTTGTGAAGACAGACATGCTAGCCTCCTGCAGCACAGACCCAGGTCTGGTCCACACTCCCAAAGTTACAGACTTTAACTAAAAACAGCACAGCAGGTCACCTATCTCCAGCACCCGCACGCCAGTTCCCAATGGGATCCAAACCGCAAACAAATTTTTACTCTGCATAAAGTTTATACAGGTAAACTCATAAATTGTCTGTCCTCTGTAACACTGATAGAAACATATGCACAGCTGTTTGCTCCCCCAGGTATTCATCCCTATTAATGAACCCAGTGTTAAACAAGTGATTTTATTAAGCATAAAAAGTAGGATTTCAGTGGTTTCAGGTAATAACAGACAGAACAAAGAAAGTCATCAAGCAAAAACACTCAAGTCTAAGCCCAATACATTAAGAAACTGATTACAGGGAAAATCTCACCCTCAGAGATGTTCCAATAAGCTTTTTTCACAGACTAGACTCCTTCCTAGTCTGGGCCCAATCCATTCCCCAGTACAGTCCTTGTTAGTCCCAGAAGACATGAGGTGGAAACTAGGGGTGTTCTCATGACTGGCAGCCCCATTTGTTCCATTCCACCCCCTTTTATAGCTTTGGCACAAGGCGGGAATCTTTTGTCTCTCTGGGTTCCCACTCCTCCTTCTAAATGAAAAAGTATGGTTTAAGATGGATTCCAGTATCCTGTGACATAATCACATGTCCTGTGAGACCTCAGCCTCCATTCTTCCTCGGCTGACCCAGAGGAACACAGGTAACTAAACCATTTACAACTAACTGTCCTAGTCAATGGGAGCCATCAAGATTCTAAACCACCATTAATGGCCCACGCTTTGCATAATTACAATAGGACCTCAGAGTTATACTTCATATTTCTAACTTCAGATACAAGAATGATACATGAGTACAAACAGGATGACCACACTCAGTAGATTATAAGCTTTGTAATGATACCTTACAAGAGCCCTTTTGCATAAAGCAGATTCCAGTTACATCATATTCATAAGCATATTTCCACTGAATATTATGGAATACAGCATCTCAGTGGGATCAGGTTCTTGGCTTTACTGCAGTGAGCTGCCAACCTAGGTTGACATTCTCTTAACTGCTTATCTGTACTGCCCATCATTCTTCTGCTGGACCATGGCGACTTCTCATGGGAAGCAGAGTCTTGGTTCTCCAGCCCATCAGCCCCTGTGCTGGCCTACTACAGTAAAAGCTTTGTTATCTGTCATGTTCGTGGTATGGGGGGTGCTGGTAAATCAAAAATTCTAGTTAAGTAAGAGGGAGGGAGTTTGGGTGCAGGAGAGGGCTCAGGTCTGGGAGCTGGTGTATGAGAGCGGGTACAGGGAGATGCGGCCAGGCGGCTCTGCATGAGGCCTCTGCCTGCAGGTGCCGCCCCTGCAGCTCCCATTGGCTGCGGTCCCTGGCCAATGGAAGCTGTGGAGCCAGCACCTGGGGCGGGGCAGGGGTAAAACACAGAGCCCCCATGGCTGTTCCTCCACCTAGGAGCACTGACTTGGCCATGACCCTTCGGCCACGTCGCTGCTTGCAGGGAGCCGCCCGAGGTGAGCGCCATCCGGATCTGGCACCCCAAAACCTCTCCCATGCCCCAACACCTGCCCCAAGGCACCCCCCATCCACCCAAACTCCCTCCCAGAACCCGTGCCCTGCCAAAATGCCAGTTTACAGAGCTTTCCGATTTGTAAAGTGCCAGATTACACAGCTTTTCCTGTATCTAGTTCGTGGGAGGATGTATTGCAAAAGGTCCAAGATTCCTTCCTATCTGTTTTGCATTTGCTGCCTTCACTGCTGACTCTGCCTTATCATAGCTTTGTGGTTACCTTGGGGAAGACTTCTTGTGCTCAAATTCCCCTTTGGTGCTAAATCATTTGAATATTGCTGCAGTGTACTGAGGACCATTGTTTTAGCACAGCATGTCACATATGCCATATCTTGTGGGGGGGGCGGGGAGGGGGGGAAAAAAAAAGCACCTTCAGTTTCCTGATCAGAGTTCTTCCCCTGAGCATTTGGCAGATAGCCCAACTCCCAGAAATGGCAGTAGTAATTGACCATGATCTAGTAGTTGCGATCATTAAAAGTGAACAGGTTTGTTCCAACCTTTTCCCAGAGTTGGGTTGGGATTTCATGGAGCTGTAGAGTCTCATTCCGTTATTGATCTCTATACTTTTTGCACATCTTGTACTATTCCATGGACTTTCTCAACTGGACATTCATACCTGGCCAGTAGATACACTCCCTGGCTCATGCCAGGCATGCTTCTATACACAGGTGTGAAGAATATATCCATCTAATGATGTCAGCTCTTAAATTGTCTGGGATTACTGCTCAGTCACTTTTAAACAAAAACCTGTTTTGCACACACAGCTCATCCTTCACCTGATACTAAGGGGTAACCTACTTTGGCACTTGCTGGCTTGGAGTATGAATCATTTTACTGATCGTAGCACTCCATCCTGCTTAGTGCTTTTGCTGGATTATCTGGAACTTCCCACTAGAGAGGTGAAGTTCTTATAGCAGGGTGATAGACAATCTGTTCTGGAGAGCCTTCCATGTTGTAATCTGGAAGGTATGCCCTGATCAGTGTATGTTTCTTGGTAGTAACTTATCCTCACTTCATAGCACTGGGGTCTGAATAACATGTGTTGTAGTGACTTGGGTACAATCAGCAGTGGCTTCTTCATGTTACCGTCTAATGACTTGTGATCGGACTGCATGTCCACTGCCCAAAGGAGAATGGATGGAATCATTTCATTCCAAAAAGCACAGCAAGGAGCAACTCTTCTATCCTAACACATCACGTACAACAACTGAAGCATATTTTCATGATTTTATCTGTTTCTGGGATTTACAATAAGACCTGTCTTCCTCATGGCAACATTGGGTGGATGCAGAAAAAAATATGGTAATAGAAATGAATCCTCCCTTACTGAAAGGAGGAGCTTAATGGTAAAAGACATCTCTCTTATGCAGTTTGACAATTGCTCACTGAAGAGTAATCACAGTATATGGAATATTGCTAAATCTACAGATTATTAACAATATTTACAAAATAGTATTGTACTTTGAAAAGGCTCCAGGTTAATGGAAAGTAAAAACATGGTTTGGAACAGAGAATCCTGTATCACAGATAATTTCAGCATTTTCAGACAAGGTAAGGGAAAGATTTGCTAAATACTCCTTCCATTTCTATTCTTTTAAAGTTTCTTTCTTTTATTTTATAGAATAGATTCTCCTATCACACTCACACTGATCAATACACACATACATACACAAATGCATGTAACTTTTTTAATGAAGTCATGTTTGCTTCATCTTAGCAAATTCTTAAATATCCAGCTACTGTAGCTTATTTCTGCCATATAGGATTTGATTTACTCTAACTCTCAGACAGGTGCATAACTTCATTGCCTGGTGAAAGAAACAGTTTATATTGTGGATTATCTGCTAAAATGTTACAAAAACTTAACAAAATATTTGAGAACAATAACATATGCTCACTTAATGTCCTAGGAATAGTTTTATATTATATACTGTTCCATTCATACTAATAGACATAAATCCTGAAAATATAATATGCTGAATGCAGTTGAATTTGAAATGTTCAGCTTTAACAGTTCATTATATTTTATTATAGCAACTCAATTCTGCAAACAACATAATGTACCGAATGATTAAAAACCAAAAAGATAAGAAGTTAGAGTGAACAAACATTGCAAACTACATTTGATGATATATTTATAACAAAACTCTTCTTGATATCTTTTTATTAGTTTTATAAGGCTGTGTAGAACATGAACTAACAAAAACAGTATTGAGAGCATATGCAATTAATGGGAAAATATTTCATGCTGCTCAGTCAGTAATACAGAAAAGACCCCAATGGAATACCATAACACAACAACAAAAATTAGTAATCCAACCTAAATAGCACCAACTAGTTTGAAATACAGTCATGGATGGCCAGGTAGCACTGTGGAGGTCAAAAAAGAGAAAGAAAGCAATTCATTTAAAATCATGGCATTAAGAAACAGCAGAGCAGAGGGGGAAATGGACTAAGAGAGACCGGGTCTTAAGGAACTAAATTACATAAATGGCATGTGATGTAATGTCTTTCTAGATTGTAGTTGGATTTAATCTTTCAATAATATAGAGCCAAATTAATCCCTGGTGTATCTCCACTGAAATCAGTAAAATTATACCAAGGACGATGTTCTGCTGTGGTATAAAATTATTTATACAATAGAATATTTTGGGAAAAATATTGGCCCAAATCTACTGGAAGACAATCCTTGCCCAATGTTTCATGTTAGATGCCATATGAATGGTTGTTTTAATAAACTGTAACCACAAATTAACTGTAGATAGGTCAGATTAATTTCAGTGATGTAATACAGTCTTCCCAGCTCAAAACACAAGTTCAATTAATCGTTTTTGTACAAACATTGAACTCTACTGAGCACAACAATTTAGAGGCCAAGGCAGATATAGCAGCCAAAGGAGATTCAGTTATCTCACTATTCACTGCTTGACAGGACCTGTAGATCCTAAGAGATATTCCCTGAATGGAAAGCAGAGCCCTGGGGATTTTAGAGCACTGAGGCAAGCCAAGAGGTGAATTAGCATACCTGTTACAAGCAATATACCTCAAGTCACATTGCAGCTAAGGCAATCTACACCAGGTGAAGATCTGGCCCTATTTGTTCTCTACAACTGAAAGAATTGAGCAACCTAATTTCTTCTAGACACAGAAGCCAACTTGGCTCCTGTAACAGCTTGTAGCTATTCAGAGAGAGGGAAGCTGCCAAAGTTCTAACCCATATTTCTTTCTGATACTAAAAAAACCCCACAATGCCAATGAAAAGATGTGGACAATAATCCAATAAAATGGATCACATTTTTTAAACCTACAATGCTTCCATATTGTTTAGAGCTATAGCACACTATCAAAGTATGAGTAAGATTCTGCTCTGTACCTATTAGACTTAGTATAAAACTTGCAGTCCATGTGGATGGGAAATTAAATTGGCTTTTATTCTCTTTTCCATCTTCCCAATTCAGAACTGCTGAAGGGGTCAGTATGGCCCCCAGAGTGGCTCAGACTTCTGCTGACTGCTTACAAGGTGTTCTGATATCCACCCAATTTTCAAATCATAGGTATTTGCTTTATTTTGGATGCTCCATCACTTGATTTGTCATTTGCATCTACTCATTCTTTCAGGCCATCTCCGTCAAATTAATCCCTGGTGTAACTCCACTGAAATCAATAAAGTTATCCAAGGACCATGTTCTGGTATAACTTTATTGGTATGACTCTGGTCAACTGAAAAAAATACTTGCAGTGACTCCAGAATATTTCTTAGCCCCAGAGTTCAATCCTGTTTTCCTGCTGAAGTCAAGGGCAAAACACAAATTGACTTCAGTGAGAGAAGGACCAGGCACTAACAGCATATGTGACTGCTCACCAGCAAAAGAAGGATATTTTCATGCTTCTGTTGCTCATTGTTTTAGTCACTGCACTGACAATTTCCTTTCCTTGTGTCACCATTAAAGGTTATTTATGGATTAATAATACATGGACTCAGCATTGACCACTGCAATCTGGGGTGAGAAAACTCTCATAACTCACAAGTGCAGTGTCATAGCCGTAAACTCTAAAACTGACCAGCTAACCTTAATTGCCACCCAGCCTGGCAAAATGTTCAAACTTCAATTAATTATTTGTTAGGAATGCAAAATTCTTAGAAAAAAATAAAATTAAAAGGCAAGCTAAGCTAAGGCAGAGTATGATTTCACTCCAGCACTATTACTATAACCTCAGATCAAAGGAATATTTGAAACCAGATCATACAGTATAGTAAAAGAAACCCTTTCATTCAAATGACCACAAAAGAGACTTGTTATCTTGTCAGGGTTAACGTGACTTGGAAAATATTTAATAACAACTACCACCCTTATTTTCTTCAATTAGCAAGAAGCTTTATCAGCATAGAACGCATGTTGTGAAATATACACAATGCTACACACTATACTACTCTGTTAGATTCAAAATCACCATTTTCCCACCCACTCTTTGCCACCTCCACCTATGAAAGTGAAAGAAATCAGGCTTTGTGCAGGCAATACCATGGAGAGTGAGACAAAATTAATTCCCCTTGGTCCCAGCAAGTGCAGTGTCAATGGGCTAGGTTATACAAAAAATAAAAAGGGACCTATCAGATGCTCTAGGCATCAGACTGCCATTGACTTCAGAGAAGTCAGGATTCCATCCCAGGTTGTCAGGATTCAGAGTGTCAGATCTCAGATTGCCACCCACTGAACAGATGTCCACATTACAAATGCCACTATCAATAAAGGTACACTTATTGACATTCAAGGCAAAAGGGCCAAGAATACAATGAGCATTGAGCATTAGCTGCACTATTACCCTTAGAGATCTTTCCTCCCGAGCTGGGTTAAGGCACTTTTGGTGGGTAGTGGGAAGATGCTGCTATTGCACGGTCTCTCTCTCTCATGAAAAAATACGTTGTCATTTTCCCATGCTACAAACCTAGATTTCCTTCTCAGCGCTAAATTTACTTACAACTATTAGGTGGAAAAGAAAGAACATCTTGCTATGGGTTCATAATGATGGACTGAACTACTATTGCTGCCATAAAGCAATGGTTTATCTTTTTAAAATATGCATATTCTTCAGGTACTGAAGAAGAGTTATTACAAAATAGCCTCTGATTTCTGAATTGTTTTTACTGATTAAAACAAGCTGGATTTTACTCAGAGTTCTGAATTGTAAATTCAATAGATTTAATTCATGCTTTCATTTTATTTTAAAAGCTTTTGGTCTTACTTTCCCCTTTAGGCAGAGACCATGGAAAGATGCTGAATGCTACATGCATTACTTTCTTCTGCAACACCTATAGTAAACTGGAGTGGTACTGTTATTTTCTGATCCTGGTCTGCCTTTTTGCTTTATTATTGGGATTTCTGGGAAATATCTTCGCAATACTATATTATGCATATACCATAAAGTCATGGACCAGTAACACTATATTTCTGTTCAATCTGGCACTGTGTGACTTTACTTGGATTCTCATGGTTCCTTTTTCAGTTTACTATAATCTACAGAAGTTAGCCATATACTCCAGTCAAATATTTTGCCAGTTCAAAAGAATATTCTTCAATATTAATATCTATGGAAGTATCTATTTTTTGACACTCATCAGCTTTGATCGGTACGTAGGTGCTGTCCATCCTATCAGTTCATTAAAATGGTGGGACAAAAACAAGGCTACATCTTGTACTGTTGCAATATGGATCTTCATTTTCATTGAATCAGTTCCTGGTTTTTACTATACGTTTGCAGTTGGAAGACGAAATAACACTATAGCTTGCCTGGAATACATTGGAGAACCTTTAAACTTCGTAGTGCCATTCACAGTCTCCAGAGTTGTATTTGGATTCCTAATTCCAGCCACGGTCATATTTACCTGCTATATGTTGACTCTTAAGGCATTACGACAACTGAAGAAACGCCAACAGAGAAGAAATAGAATTGCTAAACCATTGATGTTGATTTTTGTGGCAATGATTGTTTTTGCTATTGCATTCATTCCCTATCATGTAATGATGACAGCAGTATTAATTTACAGATTGAATTACCAGCTAAACTCTGACAATATAAGCACGATATTTACCATTTATGAACTCTCTGAAATCATCTGCAGTATTAGCAGTTGCTTAGATCCAATAATTTTTATACTGGTAAGTAAGAATTTCCATCAAAGATTTCAAATGATAAAATGCCCTGCTAAGTCTGGTTGTCACTGCTGCCATTCACGGAAGGTCAGGGACATCACTGTTGCCCAGCAGAGAACGCTGAATTAACCTGCAATCCACAAAACATCCCCACGAGTCTCTCATGAGCCAGTTAGTTTCAGTGTCATGCACTTTTGTTTTTTTCAGCATGGTTACAACTATCTCTTGGGAAAGCAAGAATATTGAGAAGCCATCTGGGAAATAAAAGAATTGTCATAAGAACCCACCGAAAAAGCAGAACAGGGCTTTTGAGGCGGGGGCTGGGCCATACCATTGACAGTTTATATATCTTTATCAATGTGTATGTAATGCTGACAGACCCCGGTCATCAGCGGCCAGGGTCGAACCTGGGACGTCTGGCGCTTACTGCATGAGCCTCTACAGCATAAGCTAAAAGCCAACTGGCTGTTAGCTAAGGCTGTGGAGCAGATTTATTAATTGCTCTCCAAGTGGCCTTGGTGCCACTAGATGGGACAGAACACCACACTCAGGTGGTGTATGGGTTACATGTACACACACAAACACTCTCTCTCGCAGGCGTGCATAACATTCTGTGTAGCACAAAGAAACCAAAAAGGATTCTAAACACCAGCTTATTCACTGTGGGTAAAATTCACTCCTGCAGAGACACCCACCAGAAAGCTGATGTCCTTCAAGGAATGAAGTCAAAACACTCATGCCTTATCTACACTAGAGTTCCATTGACTCTGTTAGTGGAAAGTAAATCTACCTGCGAAGATAGCACGCTGGGCCCCAAATGAGCAAGTACGTGCTTAAGTCCATCCCTATACAGCAAAACATTTGAATATGAATTGTTGATAAACTAGGGCTTTAGAGTTAGATTTTCAAAGAAGCCTAATTGCTCTTTGAAAATCCCACATCTAATGCAACAAGGGCTCAAAAAAGCAAGTTCAAATCTTAATCTCCAAACTAAAAATACTCAATCTCCAAACCATCACAATTACAACAGGGAAACATATAATCAATCACTGAGCAACTAGCTTCAAATGTTCTCCAACATGTTTTCTGAACACCTTACACTAGCAAAATCCATTCATGTTTTTGATTCATCTACCCACTGAGATGGTGTTTTGACAGCTCTTACACAATGATTTGTTAATTATTAAAGCAGCTGTGTCAGAAAGAATATTAAATTATTTTCCAAGAGCCTCGTGGATAATCTATTCGTCTGTTTGTACAGTTCAGTCATTGTTTCGTTTCCATAGTTTGAAAATGACTGGATATAAAATTAATTCTGTATTGTATCAAGTCCAAATTCACTTTACAGTACATGTTTCAATTCTGTCAAGCAAAGCCAATACTTGGATTTTTTGATGTTGTCACTAGCTATTTTAGGCAGCGAAATAAAGGACTATGGCTTAAGCATCTAAAGTACTTGTTAAGCTGATGCAAACTGAAATACCAGATTTCACAAGGAAATGGTACATCTTTTGATCTATTCTTTCCTAAGGAATTATATATCCAATGGGGGAGACGAGCTGTCCTAAGCCTCCAAATGCTGCTTAATCCTAAATGTACTTTTGTTTTAAGGAAAAAAAATGAAACTATATTTTTGAGTTTATTTCATCCATTGATTGTCCAATACAAACTGGACAAGTTCGTTAACAATGAACTGTGTTCCGTAATATAAGCGCTCACTAATGCATCACTGGACAAACACTGAGAATATTAAATATGCACACATACATCCCAAACGTGTGGAAGTAATATTCATGGACCAGATTCCGACACCATTTAAAAAGTAAGGTGCATCTCATCATGAGAACGGACACAAGAATTTTATCCCATGTGAAGAACTACACAGTTATGGGGTGAATGAATATGTATACCTTTGATTCCTTACCGGGCCCTCTCCCCCAGCGTCACCCCACCAAACAGCTGCCATTTTTTTTCTTTAAATTGACCTGGAACAGGCACATCTCCACTCCCCAATGGACTACTGCACTTAAAAAAATTAACCTCAGTGAACACTGGATCAGCAAGATTCAGTATGGGACCAGGAACAGCTTTCCTGGGCATAATGTCACACATGTAAAGTCCAATATATTCTGGCCCTGCGGGGCTAGAAATGGTAGCTTCATGCCACTGGGAAGAGAGAAATTTCTAGCTCACATCCAACAAGAAGATGCCTTACATTTGTGAGCTTTTTATAGAAAATATTAGGTATATTTTAGGTCAGTTTTTATTATGCTCTGTCTGAGCCCTGTACTGATGAACACAAGGAGGGCAGCTGGCTTTCTATTTAGAGACACTTTGTGCGGTAAGATAACAAATTAGATGCTCTGGGATGGGTGTTAATAGTAGTATTGCACATGAAGTAGAAAGCTCTTTTTTTATTATGAAAGAAGCGCTCCACTCAAAGAAGGAATCATTAGAAACAAGACTGAAATTGTTTCCTCTTACAATGCCAATCTTTACAAGACCTGAAAATCCAGTCTCTGGTCACAAGGGAACCAGTAATTGAAGATTGTATTATTAGAAGATCCAAGTGAGTTTAGATTGAAGATGTATAGCAAGCTTTAGACAGTTTTCTAGATAGCCCTACCGCAACTGACATGCAATGCTTTTTTTAAGCATTGCTAAAGTGGATTTCAGAGATTCTCTATCACAATCCATGCTTTAGGTACTTGGGTTCCACGGTAAAAAAAAAAAAAAAAAGGAGGGAGGGAGAATAATTTTTCAAGGACATCAGTGAAGAAATGGTTGAGTCAGCAGCCACTATAACTCTACAAACTCTTTATATCAGCTGACAAAGAGCAGTGATTGCTGCTACTACACTGTATCCAGTGATCAGAAGGTAAGTACATTTAATTGATCACAATGTTGTTTGTGTGCTACGTTATATAGGGCAGGCCCCTGTGCAGTGAAACCATGCAAAGAATGAAGGCGGCAAAACAGGATGGCCTTCCCCTCCCCTACAGCTACCTTTGCTCCCTCCATAAACAGCTGCATGGCCAATGGGGACGAAGCAAGGAGAGAGTGAATAGCCCTGCTCTGCGGAGAACTCATGGTGAAGCCAAGTCATTGGATAAAAATAAGACAGTAGCAATTCCCACTGCTCCTCCAGAGAGTCAGAATGTTAGCCATGACCAGCAGCCCAAGCAGCAAGGCTTCAAGTCCTGCTGCACACTGCTCGCTGGGAGGTCAGGGAGAACAGATTGGTGAGGTGCACAAAGGATGAGCCCCTTGGTTCAGTTAGGCAGGACCCACAGTGTTGGGTTGTCCAGATACTCAGTTCACTGCAACCTATTCAGACCCAGCTCTCCATCTATTCCACATTTGCAATGGTCCTGCACACCCACTATTTGGCTTCTGCAACTTTAGTGAAGCCACACAGTTTCTGCATTAATTTGTTACCCTCCATGCACTTGTGCAAAGGAATGGAGCATGTGGACCGCTGCGTGAAAAGTGTGAGAAAGTATTGGCCTGGTCTACATGTCTGTTTCCATAATCTAGAATCTTGGCTTGGCCAAATGAGGTTGCTAGAAAAGCACACAGGCTCTTCATATCAACAAAAGCAACAATGATAGAAGTCTAAAGATTACAGAGCTGAATTGTGACTTGGACTACAAGCCCACAGAGGAGAGTAAGGGGGAGTAAGAACTACCCCCTTACATACTGTTATAGGGGCTACCCAAAACTTGTGAACAGAAGTTAGCAGGTGTTGCTCACCCATTTACTCCCTCCCAAGAAGGTCTAGGAGTGGGCTTAATCACCCCTACTCACTGGCCAACACAGCTAAGGAAGCATTGGGGCTGTTGTAGTTTGTTGCTGGTATAGGCCAGGAGCAAATGACTATCCTTAACCTCCAAGCAAACAGGAGGGACACTGTGACTCAGAAGCGTGTCGAAAGCACAATGCCTCCCCGCAGCTGCTCCTCGGGTGGTACATCTTAGGCTTGTGACAAAGCTCTGTCCTTATCTTCGTGGATCCTGCGTTTCCTGGCGGATTTTTACTAGCCTCAGCAGCTCACTGTGAGCCTCCACGGAGCCTCTCTCTGGAGACAAGGTCACAGCCTATTGAGCCATTTTCCTCACAAACCAGTGAGGAGAAGCTATCCTTCCTGGCCCAGTCTCTATTGTCTCCCAATCTCAGAGACTAATTAGGGGAGGCAGAAAGGGGGGAGCCCAGGCCCACCCTCTACTCTGGGCTCCAGCCCAGGGACCCTAATAGTATCAGCTAAGATGGCTGACCTTTTATCCACAAAACTCAATACAATTCTCTGGGCTACTTCCCCACAGCAGTCCCCGCTTCTTCAAACTCCACTTCACCCTTACCTCAGGGCCTCCTTCCTTCTGTATGATATGTTGTCCACCACTCAGTCTCACCAACAGCATAACTTCCTTCCACAGCTCCTGACACCCACAGCCCACCTGACTAACTGGGAGGTTTTTATCTGGATTCAGCCAGTCCCTGATTGGTTTCAGGTGTCCCAATTAGGCTAGCTGTTTCTACTCCTTTCTAGAAGGTTCTTAATTGGCCCCAGGTGTCTCGATTGGCCTGGAGTAGCCTTTGTTTGGCTATCCAGGGAACAAGGACCTGCACATCCTGAGACTAATATACCTGCCTTCCAGCACTCTCCTATATCCTTCTGGTCTGACTCCGTCACAGGCTCCATACCTTGCTCAGGGCTGAGCCCAAAGGCAAACATCTAGTCCTTAGAGTATGTCTACACATCAGCTGGGAGGTGTGATTCCCATCTCAGATAGATGTGCATAGCTCTGCTCGAGCTAGCACTTACAAATGACAGTGTAGCCGCAATGTCAAGGGCAGAGGCTAGATGCCTGAGTATGATTCTACCTGACCCCCTGGGTGCTAGGGTGACCAGACAGTAATTGTG
Organism: Dermatemys mawii; assembly: GCA_007922305.1. Taxonomy (NCBI): domain Eukaryota; kingdom Metazoa; phylum Chordata; order Testudines; family Dermatemydidae; genus Dermatemys; species Dermatemys mawii. The sequence continues at coordinate 44,112,735 of ML677341.1, read as the reverse complement.
AATAATAGGGACGGGGGGGTGGGTGGGTGTAATAAGAGCCTATATAAGAAAAAGACCCCAAAATCAGGACTGTCCCTATAAAATCGGGACATCTGGTCACCCTACTGGGTACATACTCTGGCGGTGAGCCTGGGCCTCCACTCATGCCACCACAGCCTGACTGCTAGTCTGAGGCACTAGTTGGAGCACAGCTAGCATGTATTCAGAGCTGGGAATCACACATCCCAGCTGCTGTGTAAATGTACCCTTACAGGTTAATTTTAGGTTACATAATTACTATGTTTCAGAGGGGTAGTCCTGTTCTTCTGTATCAGCAAAAACAAGGAGGAGTCCTTGTAGCACCTTAGAGACAAACAGGCCCAGGCTGACCTTTTTAAACCCCTCATTCCTAGGTGGTGAGTCATTCACCACACTGACTGCTTTTCCAGAAGTTTTATGTCTCCCCTCCTCCCGCAAGCCAGAAAGCATTGCCATCTTCTCCCAACCAGCCAGATAATCCCCGCCCACTCCCCGCCCCTGCTTAAAATGCAGGACGGTGATTGTCTGGCTCTGCCGAAAGAATGACAGGAGACATCAGATATGGGTTTAATCAGGCTGCAACTTTATTATTAGATGTCTGGGACTAACCCGGCAGATACAATGTGCAGTGCAAGTGAAAACCCCCACAATTCACCAGGGGGGAAGGGTGAGAGTGCTTTTTTTAGCTCCCCCGCCCCTTTCCATTCATGTCCCTCCAGCAGATTCACTGTCAGGAACCTCCAATCCCAACCATTCCGGGGGCAGGGGATGGAAGGGAGAGGTCCCTCCAGCAGTTCCCTTACCTTACTGACCACCCCCGCTCCTAGGAGGGGTTAAAGTGGACTATAATGATGGGGGGGGTTGGCATCCTGCAGTACCAATCAGAGTCGTCCCCAGTTGCCCCCAGTTTGCTCAATTACTAAGCACCTCTCCTTAATTCCTCTTCCAAACCATTTATCTGTACTTTTGGCCTTAATTTATGGAGTACCTGCACTGAATATCCACCACAAGGAGGCACCAGCCATTAGCTTGGCTGCCTCCTTCTCACACCATGCTAGGTTCCCAGACATCTTGCAAGACTTTCTTTTATATTAGCCAAAAATATGGCAGCACCTGAGTTTGACAGGTGCACCCCATCCTTCCAAAATAACTGCGGTGCCCCATAGAGTACGCCAGGATGTGAAATTACTGCCCCCCCCCCAAAGGCAACAAGAATTTGGCCACTTCCCTGTTCACATACTTCCTGGTTTTGTCCACCCTGACGGGGTTCATGACTCCCCACCACAACCTATGCTGAAACATATCCAACCAGACAATGTTAACACCTGGAAACATTGCTAGGATCTGCTTCAGGTTCCTCCTAGTTCAAAGCATTAATTCCACCCCTTTAAATTTTCCCAGATCATTTTCTCACAGGTATATCACCAATATATCCAGTGGTCAGTGATGCACCCGCACAGCATACAACAGTGGTATCAGCTGTTCCCATAACATGCCCCTCTGTGCGTGCCAACTGAGTAACGCTTTGCCATCGAATCCCAGCTGGGAGCCCTCGGGCAATCTGGATGCGTGCCTACGCACCGAAAACACAATACTGTGCCCACAGATCCACACCCTCGTGTGTATAGCCAGCTGTCCTGTATCTGAAATGAGAACACAGCCGTTAATGTTGATTTTCCACCTGCTGTCTTACATACATTTGGCATGCAGTAGACTGCCAGGGCCCAATTACCAGAATAGCCTCTGGTTCCATATCTATCTGCGCTGCGGCCATTGCCACCCCTATTCTGAATGAGTGGGAACCAAATTCATGGGCTGGCAGCCCCAACCTCGTTAGCCCCCGTCTCAACATGGTAATCAATTGATATGCCATGAGGGGACTTCTGTCTCCATGTACAAAAAGGAGGCCTTCTCCCTTCCACTGTATTGCCATGTAGGCCCTCAACACCCGAACAGGGCAGACCCCAGGCTGGCCATCCTCCCATAGGGTAACGAATGCATCCCGGCCGACTTGATCAGTCTGTCTCTATGGTGCCACAAAGACTCCTTGTTGTTTTGATAATTATTATAATAATTCCTTCCCTCTTCTACTACCACCACCTAGCCATGCTCCATCTCTGTATCCTTCAACAGTGTATAGTCCTCTATGGCTCACAACATTTATACAAGTTCTCTGTCCTCTTGATAAATGAAGTTATAACCAGTTAATAGCACCTTTTTAAAAACTTATTTATTCAACCAGGCAGAGCTGATGCTAATGTTGTCCTGATTAAAATTAATGTTTCCCTACAAAACAAAAGTTAAAAGGCACTGAGACATCTGCCTATATTTACTTAGTCATATTTTCATTTGGAAACACATGGTCCTAAAATGGTTTATTATAATATTCTCGATTTCAGTTTGACACATACAAATACAGTAAAATAAAACTATTCCATTTTGCTGCAATAAGAGAACAATAAAACGAATAATTAAGAGGTAAAGTAAACATTTTCACTGATTACAATATATGTTGCAATATTGTGTTCTCCTAGGTCACCGTTTGCATTAATTCTTAAGATACGGTGCTTAATAAAATGGCCAGATGTTCTTAATAAGTTAGTTAAACACTGTAATAATTCATTAGCCCACAAAACAACCTGCATGTATGGGTCACAACGTGCTGTGCACTACATCCAGTCTCTCGGATAGGCACCATTCTAAAAACCTGGATCGATACAGATAGATGAGACTCAAACTTTGCAGGATTCTTAAAGATTTGAATATTTCTGGATGTGATGGACTGTGTTCAGAAGTAGAGGACCAGCTTCATCTGTTTTTACAGTTGAGTTGGGGCATGTTTCATCAGAGAAGCAAGAATTAAAGTGCTACAACAGAAATCTATCAGCCAAAGGGGTAAATCATGCCGTGTGTCTTTAAACTTCTGTATGAAAACGCATCTTTACACCTGCACTGACATTCACTTTGCTTTGCAATGCTATGATCTCACTGAGGAGCTGCCTTGAACTGACACTCTAAGAAATAAGGTAAAAGTTACACTTCCTTACTAGCAATAACCAATTTTCCTAGAAATTGTGGTTTTCATTTTGATTTACCTAAATACCGTCAGAAAAAAATTGTCTTTCCTTTTGTTATCTGGAGGTTTTGAAAAAGTTCAGGGCCAGATCCTCAGCTGTAAATTGGCATAGCTTCACTGAAGTCATATTGCAATGCTGATCTACACCAGCTGGAGATCTAGGCCTCAATCTTTACAATCTACAGGTGAAATCCATTCTATTGCATAGCGTGTAGTATTCAAACTCTATACAAGTGTTCTAATGGAGAGGAGATATTTATCCCCAGCCCAGGGTGAAGGTGTGGCATCACCATGAGTCCCCTCTCCTTAGAGTGATCAGACAGCAAGTATGAAAAATCAAGACAGGGGGTGGGGAGTAATAGGAGCCTATATAAGAAAAAGACCCAAAAATTGGGACTGTCCATATAAAATCGGGACATCTGGTCACCCTATCTCTCCTATCAACTGGGATAACAGTTACAGCCCAACCACACCAGTTGCACACTGTTTTGGAGGCCACTGGAACCTCAGAAATGTGCATCTGTGGCCTCTCCAATGGCCATCCATCAGCCCAGCCTATGCAAGGCAGGCACAGGGATGCTTTCTGCAACTGGTAGGGATGAACGGACATTCCTCTGTGGCTGCTCTACCACTGGGTTTCCTGTGCAGCCTACAAGTAGAGTTTTAGTGACGAGGAAGTAGGGTGACCAGATATTCTGATTTTATAGGGACAGTCCTGATATTTAGGGCTTTTTCTCATATAGGCTCCTACTACCCCCCACACATTGTCCCGATTTTTCACACT
>ML677341.1:43900828-44108847 GCA_007922305.1 Dermatemys mawii | reverse complement strand
CCCACACATTGTCCCGATTTTTCACACTTGCTACCTGGGCACCCTACGTGGAAGCCCTAGTGCTGACTCTCTGTACCACTGGGGAAATTCATCCTATAACTTTCTGTTTAAGACAATTATATATCCAAGAATAAAATTCAGGAAGCTGTGTAGTAAAGATACCAACTGTAGTAAGAATAAGCTGTGGGACAAACCATGCAGATATATCAGTAAGTCCATATCTAACTGAAGACAGGGCCGGTGCAAGCACTCGGTGACCTAGGCGGTCGCCTAGCATGACATCATTTTTTGAAGGTGGTGTTTTGGCGCTTTTGGCAGCACTTTGGCGGCAGCTCTCATGGCTGCTGTGCGCTTCCGGGTAAGTCTGCTGAAATGCCGCAGAGGCGGACGAGGGCCCTGCGAGCAGCCACCGAATTGCCGTCGAAGCGGATGGGGGCCATGCGAGCAGCTGCCAAAACGCCACCACTGTCTAGGGCATCCAAAAAGCTTACGCCGGCCCTGACTGAAGGCTGAAACTTACTCAGCAGAGCTATTTTTAGGACATATCAAACACCCACTGGAATGTAAAAGGCAGGGGGAAAAAAAAAGTAGTAAATTCTTAAACTGTGCATAAAATAATAGAACTTTAATATGTTATGGGAATACCATAATTCATATTTCTTGTAGGGAACAAAATAAAATGTAGTTTTGAATGAAAATATCCCAAAGTGACATGAAAATCTTTACATTAGGGGTCAAAGAGTATCCTTACATGAAAAACTCCCATAGCTTTAGGGCTGGTAAACTCCCTTTCATTCTTAAATATCCACAGAATAGGTAGTATGTTCCGCTGAGCTGAGGGCATCTCGAAGTCTCTTGAGTCTTTAACAGTTACTATGTTTTAAAAGAAATAAATAGAAAGCATAGAAAATGTTAACATGTATCCTCAACTCTGCAGGGCAAGCGTCAGACCAAGAAGTTTTATTTTCTTCAAAGGTAAGTACTTCATAAAGGAACGTGGGAATTATCATTCTAGATCTGACCAATAGTTCCTCTACCCCAGTATATCCTGACCATGACCAGTAGAAAGGTGCAAATAACTTTACACTGGCCAATTAAGGAATGATCTTCCAATAAGGGAAATTAGACACCCCTCCCCCATTGTGTTAAGTGTAGCTGAGAGCATTTTAAGATTGAACTCAAGAAGTGTGAAAGCCTGTAAGTGTAAAAAGCTGACTCTCTGCTTTCAGTTTATCCCACTCTAACATAAATACCATTGTACCTAGACACATCATTGATGAAACTGCAATATCTAGGCACTGTGGGAAGGCAGCAGCCTGTTAGAGCAAGTTAGAGAGTGGGAACCCTGGGTGTGAATCTACAGCTGTTAGAGTCACCTAGTGGCTGGCTAAGGCAGGAGCAGATGCTGGCTAGCATGGACACAGGCACACGCTAAAGCTGCAGCAGGAGCAGGAGGAAGGGCTGGCTGGAGCAGCAGCTGGAGTGAGAGCAGACTACTGAAACACTGGCAATGGGAATGCTTCCGGGTGGATCACAGGCAGTGGTGTTGAGCAGACTGGAGGGACTGCTTCTCTTAAGAGACTATATACCAGCCTTGGAATCACTCAGATGGGTCCTCGCCCATGAACTGGCTGAACCCTGGCTGAATGGCACAGGGCCTATCACAAGACCTGCCCTCAACGACCTCTGATGACTAATCACACTCTGGAAAACGGATGGCTCATCGGTCTTAAGTAGGCTAGGGCTCAAAGTTAAATCAGGATTAGGCAGGCTCAGAAATACCATAGCAGCACATCAACTGTTGGGTGGACCCCACCACGGGGTACTGAAAGTTCCATAGTACACTTTGGGAGCATGTCAAAGTGCTCCAGAGAACTTCTACAATGTGTTTACACAGGGATAAAAAACCTGTGGCTCAGCCATGGCTGCCCCAGCTGACTCACATTCATGGGGCTCAGGCTCTGGGGCTAAACATTGCTAGATAGACTTTCTGGCGCAGGCTCCAGCCCAAGGTTCCAGACCGAGCCAAAAATGTCTACACAGCAAATTTTCAGCCCCACAGCCTAAGCCCAAGACAGCTGACCCAGGCCAGCTGCATCCTGTGTAGATGTACCCCCCTAGTACACAGTAGCAGTGTCCACTTAATGAGAGTGCACAGCAAGCTAGTGTGCTGTAGTTTCAAACAATGGATTGTCATGTACTAACGCTAGACATCTAGACAAGCCCTTAATGCTACCACCTGAGTTACGGTGAGCAGACAAGTTTAACTCTGTATTTCTTTGCTTTGGTCAGTTTAAGGCAGACTTGTAACATCCTTTTAAACATAAGTTTTGTATTTATTGCTGTCAGTATTACATCAGACTGACACAGGTGTGCTGAATCAATTCAAAAGAAACAGTGAAAACAGATATTAGTTTCTTGTAATTCTTTTGAACAATTTTCAGTAAGGAAACAGATGAAAAATCTGCTTTAGCACCTGAAAAAGCAACTGTGTTTCTTGCTGAAATGCAGATTGTTGAGCTCAGCAGATGTCATTACATTCCAGATTATAAAATGTTCAATGAAAGTTACCTCAGTGAATAAATTTCTCCTATCTAGATAACTTCAATGTATAGAAAATTATATTCATAAAAATGTGTGACTGTGGAAACTGACTGTTCAAGCCCAGACCCCAGTCACAAAGCTAAAGGTCTCAGAGAAATTGGGAAATAATCTCTGTAGCTTCCTGCTGCTCTTTATAGGAGAATGAGCTGATCCCTGCTCAGGTGTGCCTACGTAGGCCCTGGTCTACAGTAGGAATTTATGTCAACATCTACACCCCTGAGAGGGGTAGGTATACCAACCTAACCCCCAGTGTAGAGAGTGCTAGGTCAACAGAAGAATTCTTTACTCGCAGGAAGGTGAGTTGGCATAGGCAGCATCTTCACAGAAGTGCTACAATGACACAACTGTACCACTACAGCATTTTAAGTGTAGACAAGCCCTTAGTAACTAGGGTTGGCTGGCCACAGGCCTTTAGCCCTTAGAGGGGCAAGCCACCCTGATAAAAGAAGTAATGTTCACAGAAGTAGAAAGGGGAACTACAGTTGAGTCTTTTTTTTGGCTCTCTGCAAAAATGGCCCTGTAAATAATGTATTTCGAGAAAGTTTATATTTACACTGAACAAATTCATAGGAGCCCAGGTCTCCAAGTGACTCTCAAAAACTCATGAAAGTAGTTCCAATTAAAGCACATAACCCTACTCAGAAAAGGAGGCTTCAGAGACATTAATTGATAATACTAGAGATCCTCTGCATCTTATTTACATATGCATCTTAATCAAGGTTGTCAACCTTCAGAAGGTTGTCAAAGAAGATCTATTTTGCATGTACAGAGAGTATAAATTCCTTTAAGAAGTAAACAAACAAAACCTTTTTATTTAAAGGCCTCTGTAGGCAAATGGATTTATAAGACAGTTTATTTTGCAGTATGTTGCCTATAAAACAAAGTAGCTCAAGAAAATTACTATTTTCAGAAAGTTATCTGCAAAGTAGGCTAGAAGGGAATTCAACCCTAGGAGAGGGAGGAATTTGTGTTAGTTAACACTGACACATTTGACTAAATAAGAAACATTTTAATAGGCTCTACAGGAAGTTTTTGAAGCCACAACTCACCAGAACCAGAGAGCTGCAAGATGTGGGGCCAGGTCCTCAATGGAGCTAAGATGATACACACTAGCTGAAGATCTGGCCCTCAACAGTCTAGCATAAGAAAAACAGGAGATTAATCAAGGTTTTGACAAGGAAATGCTGGATTCCTTTTAGGAAAAGGGAAGAAATGACAAATTCAGTTTTGGATAAGATTTTCATACAGCAAGACCCAGGTTTTCCATGGGTTTTTGTACCTACTTTTGTGAAGCTGTGTGAGCGTATAAGATATTCGTATATGCAAAATGGGCACATGAATGCCTGTTTACCTATTTGCATCTGGAGAGCCCTGTTTTGCATGCACAATTGTGGAAAACACAGACACAGATGAAAATGTACAAATGTGTATTCAAAAATGTAACCAAATCTTAGGGATAAGGTAATGAATACATTCCCCTTAAAATTTACTTTGTATTAAAGTTAGAAATAATTTAATGATGTGTTCACAGCATAGACTTATTTTTGCAGCATTTAAGAATATTCCTTAAAATAAGCAGAAGACATTATGTTTTATCATACATTTGATTCTGTGCCTTACAAAGAATGATGATGGATAAGCACTGCATGCAAAAAAACAAAATTAGAGCTGGCAGAGAAACAGAATTTCACTCCAGAAATTTTTCATGGGTGTATGGAATATTTTTTCTTACCAAATCAGGACAAAGTCAAAACCTCAAAATGTTTTGTGGAACTGAAATTATACAATATTTTGGTTTGGAAACACCAAAATGTTCCCACTGAAGGAAAGTTTTGGTGTTTCCAAAACAAAATATGCTTCCCGGGACCCACGGCAGCCTATTCTGTGGGTTACTTCATTTCACAGGCTCCCAGTCTCTCCTCTGCATGACCTGCTGAGCTGGCCAACCCCCAGGCTCCCCACCCGGCAAGCTGGGGAGGTGGCCCATTTGCTAAGCATGTCACTCAGGGATCTGGGGAGCCTGGAGAGCCTGGTAGTCAGGCAGCTCACTTGCCCAGCTCACTAGCTAGATAACTAGTGGGAACTTTTCACCCCTTCCAGAAGGAATGCTGCAGCTGATCTGAATCCAACTGTCATATATTGGACACTAGTTCTTTTTTAAACTGATGTGAAAATGGAAGTTACCTTGTAGAGACACACTAGAATGGCAGCCTCTTTTCCTGCACTGGCTATTTTAGCATGTTTGCAATTCATTAGTATCTTCCCTGGAAAGGTAATTCATACAACACACTGAAAACCTACTGACACCTCTCACTTCCATCTGTCCAGCTGCAGCTACATTTTTTTTTTCAGAGAATCACTGAATGTTTCCATATCAAAAGCTAAGAAGTGTGTCAGTTCTTTGTTTGTTTAATTTTAAGAGGTCTTCAGAAATAAATTGCTGCAAAACAGGCAAATGTGATCAATAGACAAGATGGGTGAGGTACTATATTTTATTGGACCAACTTCTGTTAGTAAGAGAGGCAAGCTTTCAAACTCCTCCTCAGGTCTATGCTGTATTTCTTTCACCAACAGAAGTTGGTACAGTAAAAGATATTACTTCACCCAGTGACCTTCTCTCTCATAGCTACAGCACTGAATGCAAATATGATTGATTACATTCTCTCCACTAGTCAGACTCTGTTGTTTCTTTTTCTTATGATTTTAAGGAATTATCCGTTTACCAACACAAATATTGAGAGGAAATGAAATCATTACTATTCTAGTTTTTCTCCATCATATTTAAGTGCTATCCTTCACCTTAGCTATTTTAAAGACCAGAAATTCATTATTTAACTAACTGTAATCTTCAGCGAGTCCCACTAGAAGATGTTCCTCTATTGGAAGACAACTAATTCTGTTCTCCCAACTTAATATAAACCTTCTCTCTCTCTCTCTCTCTTAAAAGGCTGCCATTCTAGTTTGTCTCTACAAGGTAACTGCCATGATGTATAATTTATATCTAATAACCACACTGATCACAGACTTCGTTAAAACACAGGTATAAAACACTAAACTTGCCAAAGTTCAATATTAGGAACTCCACTGCGCTACCATGTGTGGTGTGAGCAGTTAGACATCAGATGCCAGTGACAGACCCTTAGCTGATGTAAATACGCTGAAGTCAGTGGAGCTATGGCAATTTCTACCAGTTGAGGATCTGCCCCCTATTGCTTTAGGAGAGGGCTAGAGCATGATTTTTTATTGTAAAAGTCCCTCCCTTTACTAAATTTCCCCTATAACACATGCTGGTCTTTACTGGTGACTGGAGGACCAAGAACTCTACAAGGACAACCCAACTCCACATTTCCTTTTCTGTATAATCTTAAAACTGTTTTTACTTAATATAAAGAATTCAAAATAAAACCCAAATCATTTTAAACTATTTACATTAAAATCTTCTTAAAGCTCTTACACCAAAACTTTTTGTCCTGGCCTATCTCTACTAATCCTTTCACTTTGTGATAAATATTGAAGTTTTGTTACTACTAAGTTTTATTTCATTGTCTTTATTTTTTTCTTGGACTTTTGGCATTCCCTTTTTCTCCCACCCTTTGACAGTTCTCTTCCCTTAGTCTCGGTACTACCCTCTTTGGCTTTATTTTGTTTGTATTTCTTTGAGTTGCTTTTTACATTCCTAACGCTGGGTTCCCCAGAGTGTCTGGTTCAGGCTCTTCTTGATCAAATGGAGCACCCTCTTCCACTCCATAAGATTTGTCAACTGCAAGTCTACATCTATATAGCTCTATATTCACTATATTCATGAATGATGTCATCCCTCTATCAGTGGAACAGGAGTTAATTTTGCCTGCCTTCTGCAACAGGCAAACCAAACAAGCAGTGCAACCACATAAAAGCCAAATTGAACCAGGACTTGCAGTAAGCCAAGAATCACTACAATGCTCTATGGGCAGAACTTGACAAAGCAATAGCAGGGAAACAACGTTTGGAAAATGACTCCAGTGAGCTTACACAGAACCTGTGAAGAGCAGAATAGGCTTTACTAGCAAACCAGTCAAAGGAAAATGACTTGAGGAGAAACTTTGAGGAAATGAAGAAGGAAAAAAGCTTCTTCGCTGCCAGTCTCATCAAAAATTGTGAGAAATCCATCAGCTGGAAGAACTAAAACCAGCCAAACTGTTTCTAAAGGAGATCCAAAATTATGCTGAAGAGATGAAATAAAAGAGTTTGTCTCAGGAAGAAGACCTAAAGATACTCCAAGAGAAACTCAACAAACAAGATGCCTCTCTCACTTTTGAGAAATTGAGATTAGCTATAGCTGATCTGGAAAAGCAACGAGACACCATTCAACATCTGCTGAAGCAAAGAGAAAACCACTCTGAGGAACTAAACAGTAAGTTAAGTAAAATGGAGAAAGAATCAGAAGCCTTGCTGAAAGTCCTTGGATTAAAGGGGAGAGAATGTGAAGAACTAAAAAAGCAATAGTCTGTAAATCCTACTGCAAATTAGGCATCTTTCAAGTCACAGGAGCACCAATATTTTGTGAGGAGCCTAATTTGAATTCAGGCAGTGAACTAACTTGTTTTCATCTGCAATAAGCTCCAGGCTTGATCTAGTGTGTGTGGCATCAGAGTCTCTATATTTGTGGGCTGATCTATTATATGTGCTGATAAATCCAGCACAGGTTTATGATTATAATCATCACTGAACTGCTCCTCAGGGGAAAGATGTGGCAGCAAAGGAGTCAGAACTTCATTCTGATCAGTATCACACTCCGACATCTGCAACTGTATAGTTATGTTTGGCGGACACATCTCTTTCTCTGGCTCATTTTCACTCTCTCATTACTGCCTTGAGCCTGTTGCCAGGTCTGTTGTAGAAATTTTATCTTTCTGGGATATTCTTCCACCACTCTCAGCACAGCTGCAATAAGATCGAGAACTATGTAGCCTTCCCTATCATCTCCTCTTTCCTTTCTTTTGGGTTTTCCTCTATTAAATCTGTCTCGCACTGAGTCTTTATGAAAACTCTATTTTTGTAGGTCAAAGATTTTGCCATAACCTTCACGTCCCCAACTCTTACTTTTACTCTGCGTATTTCCCACATGCTATGTGTCTCCCCATGTTCTTCCTTTTTCTTTGCATCTGCCATTTTTTTTTTGTTAATGTCTTGAGACGGCTCAGGATTCTTAGTGAAATAAACAAGCATTTTCTTTACTTTTTCATACTAATTCTATTGATTTTCAATGAGGCCTGAAATTTCCAGAATATCATCTTCCTTCCCCCCGCCCCCATGATGAATATGGGAAAATTGGTATTCCTTACTCTTCACAAGTCCTGATTCCACCTGGAAATGGTTCATCATGGTGTAGCCATTTTAGCCAGGGTGATTCAATAACAAAATTAATGCATGGGTGGAGCGGCGGAGTCAAGAATCATAGGAGCCATTAGCCCCATTATCCTTGTACTTCTCTGGGCTCGCTCTTTATTTATTTTGCTTTTGTCCCTCTGAGGGCAATTTGTGCTGTCACTCTCTCTATGTCCTTGTGAAGATGGACCCTCTCTTTCTTCTTATAGGGCTCCTTGCTATAGCTCCAATGGAGTTTATTTTTTTATATTCTGACTGCTATTTACCTTGCCTCCACTCTCATCTTCTCTGAACTGGAGTGTTTCCTGCCCTATCATCTCTTCTTAAAGCCTTACACACACACACACACACACACTGTCTCCTGTGTACAGTGAGCAGGGAGACTACATGGTGAGTAGAAACACATGAAAATCCAAGTGCTGAAGTACAGAATGACCTCCTGCCTGGAATGGAAGTCCCTCACTTTATGAAGTTCAATATCTACTATTCATCTCTGGTAACGGAAGATCAAGAACTCTGCAAGTTCAATTCCATGCCATGAGCTGTGCACTGCAGACGAGATCCTTCTCAGCTAGCGTAAGTCAAAGCTGCTCCAAAATTTGATCCTGCATATTTTACTATTGTAACAAGTTATATATGTATATATATTAATCCACATTTAAGGCTAAATCCAAGGAAGAAGTAAGGGCTACTATTCATTTAATATTATCCAAGCATAAGATTCTGTACTTGATAATTCTTTGATGAGATTAGTATAAGAACCTACCTAGCACAGAATAAAACATGTGCTTCAATTATTTTGTTCAAGTGCTATTCCTGAATAGGGATGTTTTCCTAAACTGGAGCCTAAGATGGATAAAATAGATACTTTAAGTAAAGATGCATAGTTAAGAATAGTCAAATACAGTTTGGTAGGTTAAAGAGACATATTCAGGTACTTTAGTCCCAAAATGTGGCCTATTTTAAAACATTATATATAATTAAATCTAATATACACAGAACTTATTTCAGAATTCACAAATGGTCCTTAACATTCTGTCTCAAACACTGGGGAACATTAATATTTACTAGTGCACGGCTTCTCAGACTCGGGGTGAGGACCCCTCAGGAGGTCACAAGGTTATTACATGGGAGATTGCAAGCTGTCAACCTCCACCTCAAACTGCACTTTGCATCCAGCATTTATAATGGTGTTAAATGAATTAAAAAGTGTTTTTAATTTATGCGGGGGAGGTCGCACTCTGAGACTAGCTATGTGAAAGGAGTCACCAGTGTAGGAACTGAATTTTATAATTGTTATAAGAATTGATGTAAACTTTGATTTCAGTCTGCCATCAACCCTTTTTGAATCACAGAAAGGAATGACTGTCTAAGACTGGGATGCTGTTTCCCATATGCATTACAATTCATAAACATTTATGAAGTTTAGCATGGTAAGAGAAAGAATTTTGTATTGTGTAAATGATAAATAGATTAGAGAAATGTTGAGGGCTTGAAGCCAATGTGGATTATTTTAGTTATAAGATTTAGCAAGGCTTAATTTAGTGTGTGTGTGTGTGTGTGTGTGTGTGTGTGTGTGTGACTAAAAAGCTTATGCTAACTTGTATCCTTAACAAACATGGCGTATATTAGCCTTCCTCTTATAAAAGATCCCGTGTGCTTTGTATAGCATAACACCGGTACAAAACTTTGAGAACCACTGTACTAGCGTCAGATTTATGTTCCTCAAAAAAGTTCAATAGGTTACACATTCAAGAGTCAACACTGCAAATCATGGCCCATATTCTCTTCTCATTTCTATACAATCACATTGATTTGAAGAGATGTGTGAGGCAACAGGCTGGGAAAAGTCAAAAGTTTTTTTCTGACCACTTGTCTATAGGCAGCTAAAATTTCTTGTCAAATAACCAAGTAGGTTATCCCAAATTTCAGGCTTTGATATATGAGCCTCAAATAAATTAAAAATGAAATGTTGTTGCTGCTGTGGACTAAGGCTAGGACTATAACAGGGTTTAAAAGAGAACTGAATAAATTCATGGAGGTTAAGTCCATTAATGACTATTAGCCAGGCTGGGTAAGGAATGGTGTCCCTAGCCTCTGTTTGTCAGAAGGGGGTGATGGATGGCAGGAGAAAGATCACTTGATCTTTACCTGTTAGGTCCACTCACTCTGGGGCACCTCGCATTGGCCACTGTCGGTAGACAGGATACTGGGCTAGATGGACCTTTGGTCTGACCCAGTACGGCCCTTCTTATGTTCTGTGATTGTCTGGAGATGTTTCTCTGCATTCTGCTTTTTCTGCCTACGACGATTGTGCCAAGATTTGTCACTTTTATTCTCTATTAAGTGTGTATGACTTTCCCTTGGCTTTATATGGTTAATTTTCTCTTTCTTGTAATATAAATAAAAATGCATTTTTATTTATATTAAAGCACATTAAATCGGTGTTCCAGGATATGCACTGGCTATCTCTTGGTTACCAAGTGAGCTTCAACCAAAAAAGCTTTAAAATGGCTGCCAATTTGCGAGATCATGACATTGCAGCTGTGATCAGCAGAAACTCCCTACTTGGATCCCACTCAATTTGACAGAAAGGAAGCCCTCAGTGGAGGCACCTGCAGCTTTTCAACTAACAGCCACTTTGCTCTGAAACACTTCTGGTCTTTTAAGCCCATCGCAAAGCATATCTGTTTTCTAAGCCTGTTGGGAAGGGAAGGAGTCAGAGGGTGCTGCGGCTTGTGAGACCATAAGGATGCTTGCGGGAATGTTTTATTGGAGATTGATTTTTATTGGGAACAGGGGAAGGATGTAAAAAGGATTGGTGTTAGCAGCTATATTTATTGTTTGTCTCCATAACCTTTGTTAAAGATACCTAGAGATTTTTGTCAATATTTTTATAAATCAAAATAATAACCAACTAAAAATCTGTGCCACACAAACTAGCTAGTGCATGGTGACCAATTTCAGAGTGGTAGCCATTTTAGTCTGTATTAGCAAAAACAACAAGGAGTCCTTGTGGCACCTTAGGGACTTCTGAAGTGGTAATGAGAGTGGCCTGTTTTAGACAGTTGACAAAAAGTTGTGAACAACAGTAGGGGGAAACCCAAACCTAATTCCCCCAATACGAATTTCCCCCTACTGTTACTCACACCTTCTTGTCAACTGTCTGAAGCAGGCCACTCTCATTACCACTTCAAAAGTTATTTTACCTCCCTTGGTATTCTACTGTCCATTGAATTGTCTCATTAGACTGATTTCACAGTTGTTAAAGCGACCCACATCTTTTCATGTATTTATACCTCCTCCTCTATTTTCCACTCCAGACATCCACAAAAGCTTACGCCCAAATAAATCTGTTAGTCTCTAAGGTGCCACAAGGACTCCCTGTTGTTTTTACAAACTAGCTATGTACTTCAACACAAACCAGTTCAACACTTAATCTGAAGACATCCATTTCTGATCACTCCTTCTGACTGGAAATCAAGGTTGTACGTGTGTGGAAGCGAAGGCAGAAGGTATGTGTATCGCAAGTGATACCTGTGGGTGTTATAATGGAAAAGATTAAATTGTGGTTGTAGGTTGCAATGGTCAGGTGAGGGCTAAGCTAGGTACTTCCTGAATTTCGTTTAGTGTATGTACTGCAGTGACCTTATTTGATTTTCAAATAAGTTTTTGTCTGGTGGATGTAAATAAAGTTGTGTCAGCTTTTTCCTTTTAAATCTGATTTCAGGCATTTGACAATGAGCCATAAAAATAGCAAAATGACATTGCATTGCACTTCTATAATTTTCATCTGAGGATTTCAAGTACTTTACAAATGGCAAGTTTGATTTTTGCTTGCACAGGTCTAAATGACTCCGCAAGGTGAAATTCTGTTCTAGGTAGGTCATTATACCATCTGCATCAACTGTTGTATTCAAGAACCTAGGCAGTGAAGCACTAGTTAAACCTCTTACCCTCCTATAAGGTAGGTAAGGGAAACATACAGGAATTCACTCTACTTAGCACTAGAATGCAGCCATCTTTGGAGCAGAACATAGCAGAGTGTAATAGGGCACAACAGCACTACACAGCACCTAGGAAACCACATGAAGAAGAATGGTATAGTCAAGTGATGCTACAGTGGGAATTTAGGTTAACAAAATGTCAGTGTGTTTATAAAAAGAGCCATGAATTCATCATCGGTTATCATGGATTACAAATAGCTGGTGCAATATTTATTAAAACACTCAGCCCCTGCTTTGCCATTGCCCTAGGGCCCCTTTGGGCCAGCAATGCTGACACAAAGGTTCTGCAAATCAGCTGTCCTGCCCCCTGCATTTCCCACAATGTATTTCCTGCTTTCCCTTCTCTCCCACTCCCCGCCAGCAGGGACACAGCAGCAGCAGGGACCAGCTCCAGAGGCTCTATGGAGGCCATCTCCAGAGGCCATCAGCACCATCAGAAGCATCAGGAAAGCCTGGGTGGGCCACCAACTAACGAAAAAATGAAAATGAGAGACATTTCCTAAAATGTGAAATGAGGTTGTGACTTCTCTCCCAGCCCACCCCTCAGCACAGGAATCACCATTGGGCACATGCTCCCCACCCCAAAAAAGGCTCCACCTCTTCTGAGGAAAGAGCCCTGAGCCTCAGCTCTGCTCTTCTAGCTTCCACTCACCACCTTCCGGTCAGGAAAACACTTCATGGCTGTAACTCTGACACACCCCTAAATAGTAAGCGCTATTCCCCTCTCTCTCTCCCCTCCCACCACACAGGTAATGGAAGCAGTGCTTTATTTATTTATTTTCTGGTTTCTGACCTTTAAGGTATGCTGGCCTCATACAACAATGGGGGCTAGAATTTTTGATTGATTGATTTGGATGGATTTTTAATGAGAGCTGGGATTCTTGTGCGAGCTCCGGATTCCAGCATTTGGGGGCTTTAAGAAAAACAACGACATTCACAAGAATTGGCAATACTGAGATGAACCCCACTTTTCTTGGGCTACACCCATGGGCGGCAGATATACTAGGCCCTAGCAGAGCCATTGCTGCGGTAAGCTGGGTTGCCAGGTTTTGCTTATTATTATGCGCTGTGCAGGTTCCGGGACAGATGAGGCAGGAATATCTTTTTTCAGCTTCACCATAATCTCCCTGAACTGCAGATACAGTAGCAAATACTGCCTTCTCAGCAGCCCCAGAACCTGCATAGCACATATGAAAAAAGCTCAGCTTCTTCCACTGGGCAGCTGTGGTTTCAGGGGACAAGGTGTGTGGTGTTTCCCATTCTCCAGCTAGGGGCTGGGGCCGACTGGGACTCAGGTCAGCCAGCCGGACTGGCTGAGGCAGGAATCGAGGCTGGGGTTGGCCCAGGGTTCATGTTGGTTGGCCAGCTGCAGTTGGTTGGCCAGCTGAGGTCAATCAGCTAGCTGGAGCCAGACTGGGGTTCAGGTTGGTCAGCTGGCTCGGGCCGGTCCAGGGCTGGAGCTGCTCAGGCCAGGCCGGGGCTGGAGTTGGCTGGCCAGGCCAGGGCTGGAGTTGGCTGGCCAGCACGTCTGGAGCTCCTCAGGTCAGCCTGGGGCTGGGATTGGCCAGCTGGCAAAGCTGGGGCTGTTCGGGCCAGCCCGGGACTGGAGTCGGGCAGTCATAGGGTTGCCAGTTTTGGCTGGACTTATTCCTTGCGGTTTCTTTGCATGAAATGAAAATCTTTAATTAAAGATTAACCTTTAATTCCTGGAGATTCCAAGTCAATCCTGGATACTTAAATATATGAGCCGTCTTATTCCTGGATACACATATTATACACATTGGCTCAGGGACAACATTTTCTGGCATATTCTGAACAGTGCTGAGCAACCAGATGGTGCCCAGACAATAATCATCGACTTTATGGCCTCTGTGAATACAATTTCTGTTCTTTGTGCTGGAATTGGCCTGGATTAAACTGAAACCCTAAAAATCTGAGGCATAACACATCTGACAAATCCTTTCTTTTCTTGAACTCAAAGCAAAAAATGGCAAAACAAAATAGTTTTCAGTTAAAATGTAAAACTGCACAGCAGTCATTGCTCTACAACACAGCCTGGGCAGAACTTGACAACCTTTGGGGGTTAAGTGATCTCTCATCTGATTCACAGTCTCTCTCTTTCTTCATTCTTCCTGATCTCTTTGCTGTTTTTCATGCTGTCAATCAAGACATCCTTCCCAATCGCTTGGACCGATTGCTGGAGTCTTAGAGAATTGGCCTCCTTGATTTTGTTCCCATCTATCAGAGTCCTCTTTTTTGCAGCATGCAACAGAGAAATAGGCTGGTTCAATGGATAGGGAGCTAACCCTGAGAGACTTGGATTCTACTTCCTTCCCCATGGACTTCCTGTATGACCTCAGGCTGTGCCTTAGGGACAGAATTTCAAAGGTTTTTAGGCACTCAAAGAGTGTACTATTTTTTGAGTTTCAGAGGGAAGACAAAATGTGAGAGAAGTGCCAGGAAGAACACCACCAAGTAATGATGTTATGTGCTAGTTAAACAGTTGTTATGTATGAGTTGTTTTCAGTCAATGTATATGTTGTCACTAGATGCTGATCTGTATTTAAGGGCAAAACATCCTTCATTAATGAATAATTTGAGACTGGTAGCCCTTCTAGGAGACTCTCACTATTGCTTTAGAAAGTGAGATCTGACTCCTATAGAACTAGATGCTTAAGGGAAGTTTAAAGGGAAGAGGAGGATTTTGGGAAGAATTTAGAGATGCTGGTGTATCCCTCCTACTATAATCTCTACAATTAATTGCAGATATAACCTAGAATCGAGATAACTTAATGACTAATCTAAAGCCCACCGAAGGCTGTGGATCAAGCCCTAAGAAAGGAAAGGTAAAAATGTCACTTTGCCTTTCTAAATAGAAAAGAAGAAACAGTTATGAAACATGCTTCCTTTTTATTTAGACGGACATTTGTATCCTCAGAGGAGAATGTTGCCCAGATTAGTTTCAAGCCAACATCTGATATTGGCTATTAATCAGTGCTGGAAACTGATGAACCTGCATTCATGATCAGTGGCTGGCTGTCAATTTTTCAAGTATTTTGATGATGCTGGCTGTAGAAAAGACTCACTCACATTCACCTCGAGACTGGTCTCTAATTGGTGCTCCTGAACACACATTTGTCTGTTTTGAATATGCAACTGTCATCATAGGACCATACAGAAACACAATTCCTAAAATAAGGTTTGTCTTGATCCAGTTTTATTTGGCATTCATTCCAATGTTCAGACTCAAATGTACCATTTTAATTCTAAACAACTGTGAATTTCAGGTCTCCATATTATAGAGTAGGAGTCATTAAAAACTCAACATTTGCTTGCCTGAAGAAGTGATTGCACTGCTATGATGGTGCCTCCTGTTTTAAAAAGGAGATAGCTGGCCCAAGCTGCCTGCACTTTATTTTGTGTTTTGGATAGTTTCTAACTAAAATAGTCAGCATTGACTCTTTCTCCATCCATTTAGAAAGGAGTTAAAATAAGTGTAAAGCTCTAAGCCAGGGTTGGCCAACCCGTGGCTCCAGAGCCACATGAGGCTCTTCAAAAGTTAATTTGAAGCTCCTTGTATAGGCACCAACTCCAGGGCTGGAGCTACAGGCTCCAACTTACCAATGTGCCGGAATGCTCACTGCTCAACCTCTGGCTCTGCCACAGGCCCGGCCTCCGCTCCCCGGCTTCCTGCGCCCTCCCGAGCCTGCCGTGCCCTTGCTCCTCCCCGTCCCCCACAGATCCTCCTGCATGCCACAAAACAGCTGACTGGAAGGTGCGGGGCAGGAGTGAGAGGCACTGATCGGCGGGGCTGCCAGTGGGCGGCAAGTGCTGGGAGCTGGCAGGGGGGAGGAACTGTTGACGTATTACTGTGGCTCTTTGACAAAGTACATTGGTAAATTCTGACTCCTTCTCAGGCTCAGGTTGGCCACCCCACTCTAGGCACACTGGCTTGCCCAGGGGTAGGCAAACAACAGCCCACAGGCCACATCCGGCCCGCAGGACTGTCATGTCTGGCCCCGCAGCTGGGGCGACTGCCCCCAGCCCTCCCACACCTTCCCCCCTCCTCCAGAGCCACGTCACTGCGCAGGAAGTGCTCTGGGGGACGGGGCTTCGTGCTCCCACAGTGTAGCATGTTTGGCTCTGCGTGGAGCCAGACATGCTCCCCACTTCCCTAGAGCCATAATAGCAGCGGTCTGAGGGGTGGGGCTGCGCACTCCCATGGGGCAGCATGTTTGGCTTCATGCAGAGCCAAACACGCTGCTGTGAGCAGCATGGTAAGCGGGCCAGGGGGGGTAGATAAGGGGCAGGGGCTCCCGGGGGGGGGCAGTCAGGGGACAGGGAGCAGGGTGGGTTGGATAGGGGATGAGGTCCGGGGGTGGTGGTTAGGGGTGTGGAGTCTCTGGAGGGGCAGCCAGGGAACGGAGGGGAGGGATTGGATGTGGCGAGGGAGTCCTGGGGGTCTGTCAGGGGGATGGATAGGGGTTGGGGCAGTCAGGGGACAAGGAGCAAGAGGGGTTGGAGTGGGGGAGTTCCGGGGCAGCAGTTAAGGTGTGTGGGAGGGGTCTCTGGAGAGGGCGGTCGGGGACAAGGAGTGGGGGGGTTGGATACGTTGGGTGTTCGGAGGGAAGCAGTCATGGGGAAGGAAGTGGAAGGGACCGGATATGGGGTGGGGCCAGGCTGCTTGGGGTGGCACAATCTTCCCTCCCCGGGCCTCCATACCATTTTGCAACCCCAATGTGGCCCTTGAGCCAGAAAGTTTGCCCACCCCTAGGCTAGCCAGTAAGCAGAACTCAGTCTCTGTAATAACCAATTTTTTATCAGTGTTTTAACTTGTCTTTTATGGTTCCAGCTAAGCAACTATAAATATGCATGCAGGTAAAAATTTTTAGATTGTGAATATTTCTTTAAATGTTAGTGAGCATGCATGAGATGAGAATTATGACAAAGGATACCACAACATACATATGAGTGAAAACACTTCTGCTCTTTTTACAGATATTGTCCATTTCATGTGTATTCCTCATTTTACGTGCAGAGCCTCTCTTTCTCAAACAGGCAAAATCTACTAAAATGGAAGAAGCTTTAGGTAAGTTCATACGTTAGGGCACATTTACTTAGTTGTTCTGAAACACATTACATTAGAGACCACACTTTGGGCCCAATCTCTCCCACTAATTCAAAAGTATTTTGGCGAAAGTTAAGACTCCAAGACTTGTCCTTACAAGATCTAGTATGTGAGCTGATAAAGTTGAGCCCAGCTTGAATACTACCTAAATTTTCCACTTTGCTGGGTGTTGTGCTGTTTTTCGGACAATGTCCCAAAGTAATTTGATATATGTGTACAAGAGCTGTTCAGGATTATTATTTTTATAGGCAGTGTTTGGGGCTTTTAACATGATTTTTAGGTACAGAATGCCATTTAATGGCATCATTTTGTAAGTTGTTTCTGCTTTTTAATCCAGGCAGATGACAAATCAGCAAGCTTAAGGAAATCTCTAGAGCAGGCCTGGGGACCACATTGCAGCCCGCACGGGCTCACGGTGCGGCCCGCGGGGGGTGAGTAGGGGTGGGACAAGCCAAGGAGGGGGGTGGGGGGAAGCGGATGGGGGCAGGGCGAGGGCGGGACTTTTTGGTCCGCAGCAGGTTTTTTGGCAGTAATATGGCCCTCGCTGCTTTCTGAGTTGTGCAGGCCTGCCCTAGAGTGAGTGTACAGCAGACACTGTCTTCTCCCCGACAGCCTTCAGTAACTGCCATTCTTTGTTCCATTCTGAGAGACAGGTACATATTTTTACATGTTCCTCTCCTAGTTTTTCCTTATTCATTTATGAACTTTCAATTTCAAATCAAAATTAAATAGATGGAAAAATACTACAGTTCACCAAATGACAAGATACATAGACATAAGTCAAGAAGAATATAATGGCATTAACAGCCAAAAGGCACACTTAAAATTCAATTTACTCTTACCAAACGCAATAAGGACAAGAAGCACAATGCTAGATAAAGTCTGTTTTCTTTGGAAATGTTTATCAAATGAAATAAGGGACTTGCTTGACAGTACAGGAGAAAATTTGTTATTTATTTTACTCCTTATGCACGTTATCGTATGCTTTACTTTTCAGTCATCAGAACAAAGTGGGGAAACCCTTGCGGAATTTCCTGTTCGAAGGCTACACTACATGTTACCATGTAGTTAAAGCATTTCACAGAAGTCCTTTACAGTCAAGATATCCACTTATTAAAGTGTGTGAAATAATATTAACAAGAACACATCACGAGGAGACTACACTCCTTTCTCTCTCCATAAATTCAGGAAAATGGAATGTCTAAACTGCTCCCATCTCTCCCACTGTGTGTAGCGGCCTAGCATGCTTCAACCAAATTGCACTACACTTATAATCTACAGCAATAGTCTTTGTCGAACTGGTATGAAATCTGGATATACGGTAGGATATACAGATGGACACTTTGTTCTAGAGCAGCGGTTCTCAAACAGGGGGTCGCGACCCCCCGAGGGGGGTCACAAGCCCCTGACGCCGCAGAAACACTGCCAAATCAAATTCTTCCTGCGTCAGCGTATCTGCCAGAAACCCGCCGAATTGGTTGTTTCCACTTTCGGTGACATTTCGGCGGCCACGGAGATGCACACAGCATGTCCACTGAATGCTGCCAAAAGTGGAAGAATTTAATTCGGCGGCATTTCAGCGGACATACCTGGATTGCGAGACGAAGCTAATTTTCAAAAAAGGGTCGCTGACGAGACAAGTTTGAGAACCACTGTTCTAGCTTCCTCACTGCCCAACTCCACCTGTAAGTTGAGCAGCAAAGTCAGGTTAACCAGATGTGGACTTGACCAGCAGAAGAGAGCTGGGAAGAGGGGAAAGAAAAGCCTTTTCACTCCCATCCATCTTAACTGAGCTGAGCTGCACAGAGAAACTGACTAGTCATCCTCAGTTTCATTTTGCAGCTTCTCCCTGTGCCACAATCTTACACACAGGGAAACTCACTAAGGTTATTCAGGTTTCAGAGTAGCAGCCGTCTTAGTCTGTATCTGCAAAAAGAATGAGGTTATTCAGCTTCCCTTCTGCAGGAACCCTTGAACAGGCTGCAAGGAGTAACAGACCATGGTTCCCTTTTGCAAACAGAACTTGTCAGAAAAGCAGGGTGAAAAGTGAATACCATAAAATAGAAAATGGTATAAAAATCAGTGGGGAGGGGGGGAGGAGAGAGAGGAGAAAGAGAAGAGCTAAGAGAAAAAGGAAATGAGGACCCAGAAACAGAAAAGACAGAAAAAAGGCAGATGATGTAAAAGATGAGCTGGAGAAAGACAGTCTAAAATGCAGTCCCACTTGTAGAGTTGAGATGAACATTTAAGTCAGAGGTGGGCAAACTACAGCCCACAGGCCACATCCAGCCCATGGGCCCATCCTATCCAGCCCCTGAGCTCTTGGCTGGGGAGCCCCTCCAGCCCCTCCCACACTCCCCCGGAGCCCTAGCGCGCTGCACAGGCAGCGCTCTGGGGGACAGGGCGGTGCATTCCTGTGGAGCAGCACAGCAGGGTGTCTGGCCGAAGCAGAATGGTAAGGGGGCTGGAGGGTTGGATAAGGGGCAGAGGGGCTCAGAGGACAGGAAAAAGGGGGGACTGGATAAGCGTGGGAGTTCTGGGGGACCTGTCAGGGGGTGGGGGCGTGGATAAGGGTTGGGGCAGTCACCGGACAGGGAGCAGAGGGGTTTGATAGGGTTTGAGGTCCTGGGGGAGGTCATTAGATTCGGGGGGGGGGCAGTCAGGGGACAAGGAACAGTGGGGGTTGGATGGGTCAGGGATTCTGAGGAGGCAGTTGGGGGACAGGGGCTGGATAAGGGGTGGGAGCCAGGCTGTTTGGGGAGGCACAGCCTTCCATACCCGACCCTCCACACAGTTTTGCAACCCCGATGTGGCCATCAGGCCAAGAAGTTTTTCCATCCCGATTTAAGTGCTTGATGGGGGCTTTGATTAGCATTGGATTAATGTCCAGGAGGACTGTGATACTCCCGAAGGATACCCAGGGTTGTGAGGCATTTCACCACCACCTTGCCTCTCTCTGAATGAAACAGTCTTGTCTGTGCCTGCTGCAGCTCAGCTTTTGAAATCAACAGCCTCTGGCAAAACTAGCCCCTGCCTCCCAGGTCTCCATACACCTCGTTCTCTCAGTTCAGCTTAGTAATAGGCTCACACCAGCCCTTGAGTTCTTGGTGTGTTCCCTCAGTAACACCAAGCCCCTATCACTGAACACTCACACAAATTAACAGAAAGCTGTCCCCAAAAGAACAGTATACACATAGCTTGATAAGGACCTAATCCTGAATTGTACCTGATAATATCACAGCACTGAGATATATATTTATAGTGACAATCATAAGTTTATTATCAAAGATTAAGATTCAAGAAATTCTGAGTAAGGATAACGGCATCAGATACGTCACCATTTAAAACAAAAAGATATAATGTACATTTCATAAACTAAACTTAACTTTAACAGGCTAAAATACTGAAGGTAGTTGTATCTCACCCCAAAGCTTATTTGCAGAATTTTCAACCAGCCCTGGTTGAGATCCTGTTCTCATAAATGCAATCACACTCCTTGATTACCTCCTGAAGTGTCGGATAACAAAATGCTTTACTTGTCCCCTTGTTACAGTTCAATGAACCTTGGAACTGCACCCCCAGATAAACGTTTCCCCCGTTACTTGATTTTCCTGCTGACATCCCATGTCTCTTTTTTTATTAGCATTCAGTTCAAATCAGTGATGGGAGAACCATTGTGAAAAAAAATATACAATGCTTACTGTACGTTTCAATTTGCTAAATGGAGAAGCACTCCTGGTCTGAAACCTCTCTGTGCTGGCTGCTCATACCTTGATACAGACTCTCAGGATATATATACACATAACTTCTTAAATATCATCCATACTAGATCTCACAATTGTGAAAATCAGTATCACATACCTTACATGACATTCTTTATGGATAAGTACCATGAAAGCAGTGTTTTAGTTGTAGTGAGTTGTGAGGCCTGTTAGGAATTGCTGACACAGAGTAGTGAAACCTTTGTCAGTCAGCACCAATGGGTCTCTGTGTCACACGAATGTAATCTTTGTTGTACCACATTCGATAGGGCATTCTGCATCATTGTTGCTTTACAGGGCTTTTTTAATGCAAAGTATTAAACATTATAAAGAATACAAAGTTTAAAAAGAGAAAGAACTACGCAGTGTTAACATTAGTGAGAAGTCATTTAATGCATTACAGAACTTACCAAACAAACGCTGATGGAAGAGGAATTTCCCAGCTATCAGTCCTGTGAAAATGGCAAGTAGCCATAGAAGCACCTTCAGAAACCTCCAGCCTCCTCCTTCAGGGTATTTATTTGTTACAAACGAAAAGCAATTGCCAACAACAATAACATTGGCTTCAGTTTGACTGTGAGATACTGGATCCTCAGCAAATATTAAGAAGTTAAAGAAGATCACCAGGTAGGCCACAACTAGGCGAGACCAGGGGTGCTGGAAGTAGTAGCGGAAGCCTTTACCCATTCTCAAATAATTCAGTACAGTTGTTTGTCTGTGTATAAAAGATATATTAGTATATTATTATACACATCAATCAGCATGGAATTCAGAAACTGGCTACACATTTCAAAAGTCAAACCACTTTACATTTTCAGTGATTTACTTTTTGATATGCTAGAAGACCAACCTAGTGACAAACGTTCCAATCAAAAGCTGTGTTAGATCCCAGGCAAAGAAAAATTAAGACTTCCTGTTAGTTTCAGTAAAGGCATGCTATAAATTTTAGCACACTATTTTTAAATGCCCATATTCTTATTAAAATACAACTATATCACAATTAACATGGCATGTGTGAATATGGGTCAGCACAGAACATGTTATATGGCACTTAAAATTCATGGTGCCTGTCTCATGAATTCAAAAAGATACAGCAAAGCCTCCCAAACCTTTCATCCCTCCTTCTACCTCTTCTTCGACACACATAGATGGGTGATGGAACTAAGGGTGCTGGCAGTGCTGCCACACCCCGTGGCTGGAACTAGTTTCCGTTATATACAGGGTTTACAGTCTGGTTAAATGGGCCTCAGCACCCTCATTATACAAATTGTTCCAACACCCCTACACACATACACTTAGATCCCAGGACTACTACTAACTCTACCCCATCACCTTTCGAAAAGAACCTGGACTGAGTCCACATGAAAACCACATTTCCATTCTCTCATCACCTGCAATAAATCTCCCAGTAACAGCACTGAAGATTACTACACGTGGAGGAATGAACAAATCCCAGAGTTAATCTTTGAAGGGCCTGACCCAAAGCTCATTGAGATCAATGGAAGTCTTTCTATTTACTTCAATTAGTTTGGGATAAAAGCCATAATGAAATGCAACCTTGCAAGCAGGACGCTCCCATTTCCTCCACTTCAAAACAACTTTGCATGCATGAATACAAGAACTACTCTAATTTTGAGATGTGTTTGCTTATAAGAGCACAGATTTATATATATATTTTCCCCAATGTGGTCTGTTTCAGTGCTTTTCCATCTACATTTTTGTCTCTCTGTAAACATTTGAGAGTGTAGGTTCATTGTGTATTCATGCAGAAAAGTCAGGAGAGCTATAGAGTACTACAATTGTTCAAAGCAACCAGACTGGGGTGGGCAGGCCGGTGGAGGGGAGAGTAATTCAACAGTTCTTTTTATAGGATGAGCATTTAAAAATATATTCTACATAATTGAACAAAAAACTAGTTTTTTTGTCAGTGTCATACAACCTGGAAAAAAAAGATGCTTCTTGAAAATGTTTATGGCATAATACTTGTTTCAATGACAAATGTCTCTCTGATAAGTATAGCTCTTTATTTAGGCATTTTTTTAAAAAAATTCAGTATCTGATTTTTCTTATTATTAGATTCCTATATTACATTCAGTAAGTACTAAAAACAATGTATTATATTTACTAGTCACGGCAACAATGTCAAACTTCATATAAAACAAAAATTACATCAGAGAAAGCACAAAATATATTAGTATGTTTAAAAGTTCATTAGCTAGTACAAGGGAGTATGTCATCTTTGGAAGAACTTTATGAATTGAAGAAAGTGACTTGACATGGGAAGTTATTACTCAAACAAGCTAATGACTTTAGCAAGGTCACAGACATTAAGAAACCAAAGACATGTTTAAGACTACAAAGTCAGTACATTCTTGTCTTTTTTTTTTTTTTGTGCTACTGTTAGCCTGAAGAAAAGTTGGAATTATTCAATTCAATTAGACCTCTTAAATTTAAGAAGCAGGTGGGCAAAGACAAGACAATCATGTGTCCATCCAATATTTTAACCACCAGGTTAACCCAGAGTTACCAGATAGTGAGCAAAAGTCATCACCCTGTTGGACATTATTTGGTAACAATAGGAACCAATGCCTTAACTAGTTGCACAAGGTTAGAAAATGAACAGAACAGTGCTCTTTGCAAATATTCGGAAATGTGGGGGTTATTTTAAAACGGGTGTGGACTGTAACATGCTCATTTAATCTATTTGATTTCCTGGCCAATACAGTGATTTGGCTTTTTAAAAACATCTTTTCGGAATGAATAAGTGGAGCTCGTTAAAACGGACCGTCTCCAACTAAAACGTGGTTTGTTTTAGGGAAATCAGGCCCTGATACCGTGATACACCCGCCCACGCTTCAGTGCCTGCTTGGGAAGACTGATGCCAACGCCCTCCTGGCAGAAGATGGACTGTATAATCTCCCCGTGACTGCAGCGGCCCCCTTCCCCGCGCAAAGACCTGCCCATCACCAGGAGAACCCCCGCGGCGGTGTGGTCACAGCCGCTGCGGGGCCAGGCTGAAGCTCCCTCCCGCACACGGGGGTGGGGGGCTGGGCTGGTACACGCAGAGACAAACGCAGTGTACTCACCGAGCTCGGAAGCCACCTTTTGCTCTAACGGGAAACTCCGACGCGAGCCAGGCTCGGGGCTGCCAGGGCGCTGCAGTCACGGTGCTATAAATACCAGCCGATGGCTGGCCTGCGTCCTCCGGCCGCTGCTGCGCCCACAGCCCGCACAGGGCCTCCGTCCTCGCCAACAGCCTCCGCAGCGCTCGCCTGTGGAGCGGGCGCCCGGCGCGGGGACACGCTGCCTGCCCCGCAGGGGTCTCGCGCGCGCCCACAGCCCGGGGAAGCAGCCGGGCCGCTCCAGGGCGGGGGCGGCTCGTGCCGCCTCTCTGCGGGGCCGAGCGAAGGACCGGGACCGAACGCACCAGCGGGGGTGCGCGGCGGGAATCTCGCTTCCCTTCCGCCGCTGGGGGAGAGGCGCGGAGTGTTACCCGCCCCCGGCCTGAAGGGATGCGGCGGCCACAGCCGCTGGGTGGGGAGCAGAAAACACGCGTGGATGCTTCCGAGTTTTCCCGGAGCCACCTGTGCAATTGTGGGGCTCCCTTCGGAGCCTCCTGCGCCGTCGCGGGTGGGCGCTTTTCTCTTTGTCACACAAGGCGAGACCCTCTGGCCCCCAGGAAGATGCTGGAAGTGGGAGCCGGTGGCTCAAAAGCAATTAGGGGTGGGGCGGCGCTGGCTCATTGAGCCCCATGGCGGTGAGTTCTCGACACCCATCTCTGGCCGCTGACCTCCATCGTTACACACGATCCCCTTGTATGAAATCTTGTAAATGGGTGAATTATTAACCCTCGTAGGGGCACATTCCGGAGCACTCCTGGAGGGCCCACGGGCAGTTTAAAATATGGGAATAGCAACAATGGAAATCCCTCAGCAAACCCCTAGGCTGCAAAGAGGACCTCTAGGGCAGTCCTGTGGAAGGGAGATTGGCAGCAAGACAGGGACATAGGGAGCATGGCCATGACTCTAAATCAGGCCTGCACAACATGCAACCCCAGGGGCCACATGCAGCCCACAGGGGCTCACTGTGCCACCCACAGGGCGTGAGTAGAGATGGGGCAAGCCAAACGGGGGGGGGGGGGGGAAGTGGGTGGGGGCCGGGCAAGGGGGGGGATTTTCGGCCCGCAGCTGGGTTTTTTTGCAGTAGTATGGCCCTCGCTGCTTTCTGAGTTGTGCAGGCCTGCTCTAAATCATGCATTTTTACAGATGGAAACCTAGCTGCACACCAGTGTGGCTGGCTGAGGTTGCCCAGACTCTTTATGGAAGATACCTTCCCCAGCATTTCATCCTTAGAGTTAGCACCCACACATAAGCTTCTGGAACGCTATCAATAAATTTGTATTGTAACATAGTTAGTAACATATAAAGCAGGGCTAGTTCTAGGGTCCTGTTATTTGGGGGGTGGTGAAAGTGGGTATTCTGGGAACCCTAGGTGTCACTATTTAAAAAAAAACAAACCATCTTCCTGGAGTCCAGGGGCTAGTTAGTTAGATCCCTGGAAATAGTGGATTTTAAGAGTTTAGGAGAGTAAAATTTGACCACTGTGTCAGTATTTTGCTGTGATAGATAATTTTTGCCTCCCTGACAAGTTGGTGGCCCTTTAAGATATTTATCCCCCCCAAAAAAACTGTCTTCCCCCTAGTGGTGCTGGGCCTGGCATAGAGCATTTGAGGCAAGGTTTAAGTTGGCTGACCATTCCTGAATTTTTAGTACTTCACTTTGCAAACTTAAGATTCCTTTGCTGTAAAAGGAAAGTTGGGTTGTTGGTTTTTAAAGGAAACATAAAAACAAAGAAATTCCATCATATATACTATTTACTAGCCATCAGAACACTGCATACAGCACAATATGTTCACAGGGGGAATTCCTTGTGTGCAACCACATACTGTAGTGTACAAAATCCTGCTCCTTTAATTCAAAACATGAAAGTGTGTATTGGAGGGGAAGTGCTCCCCCAAAAAGGCCAGATCCTATTCTTCCTGCACTTACCCATTAAAATTTAAATTCCATTCAGCTTACATGTGCACATTTGTGCAGTACCCACAAAACATTCATAGATTGTTGTATTAAAAACTAAACAATGGGCATAGACAAACTAAGTTGTAACTCAGCCCAATAATGCACATATTTGCCATATATATACACATACTATCTCCTTACCAAATTTCATATTTCCAACAGCTCCCTTGGGGTTGCCATTATTCTTCAAAAAGAAATTGCAAAAAAACAAAACACAAAAAACATCCTCACAGGAATTGTTTGACTGTTTTTTCATTTTCTTTGTTTAAAATAACCAGAACCATTTTTGCTTATTTTCATAACTATGAACAAAGGGGACAATTTTCAGCTCAAAAGGGTAATCTGACACGTTTATAATTCATCCTTTAGAATATAAATACTTATGCAGCCTGAAGTGCAGGTCTACAAATTTTTTTCAAAGTAACCCAGACTTGATGGTGTTGAGGAACACAGCCTGAAGCAAATAATTTCAGTAGACAGGAATACTCTGGTTCACTGAAAAATGAGGTTGTCTATGGTACGAAAATATAAAATACAAAATTCCATTACAAAACTGTAAACAACTAAGTTACCCTTTTTGGCCACCAGTCAAAATCAGTTAGTCGAAGCTATAAAACAGGTTGAATCAAGATGATGAGTCATCATGGCAGCCAATAAGGCTAATTTTAAAACGGTTTCTCTCACAAGTATTACCAGCACATGCACCTGACTAGAGTGTAGGAATAACCTTTTCCACATTCAGTTGCCAGCAGTTTGAGGCCATTTATTTTATTGCAGTATCAACCACTACAAAATCAATTTTTCACCTAAGTCAGGGGAAAACAGATTTCCTGTGTGTCAGTCTGTAATTTTCCTTCTGAAAGCTCTTGTGAAAGAAGCTGCTGTCTCATTCAAATATAGATCAATTCAGAACACTGCATCTTTGCAAGTGGACAGGTTTTTTTTTTTAAAAAAAAAACCCTCACAAAATGTATCGTAGTGGTAAGGTTGTTGATCAGTACTTACAAGATTTGTATATTACTCATACTATTTTAAAACAATGCATAAAGGAAAGTGCATATCAGACACAAACTTATGTACTTCCTATGGTTTCCCCTATTAAGGATAAAGCCTGCTCACCTCTAGAAGGACCAATAGGCAGTAGGACCATTGTAGTTCCACTAGACAGTGTGGGAGGCCAGGAATCTGAGAGGTTGCTCTGAAGAAGGACGAGAATTCCATAGTTCCCCATAGAATGGAACCAAATGCTATCTATGGCAGCCTACTAAGCGGGAGCACAAGGCGTTTTATATAGGCCAGATGTCTGGCTAATTGGTCTACAAACTGTGCATATATGCTGTCTAGAAACAACATGAAGATATAAGTGTGGTTGCCAGCAGCTGCTACTTACAACCTATGGACTCCAAGGAGTGGCTGAACAGGTGACTGGAAAAAGCATTGCATCATTCCAGCCATCCACTAATCCATTTACTTAGGATTTGTGCTACAAATATGAATTTTATTCAGTCCCTAGGTCAAGAAGTTCACATGCACAGCTTCCGCAGACCGACCTCATTTATATCCTTACATTACATTCAAAGACATTAAAGTTATCACCAGCTTAATAACAGGAGGGATATGAAAGCAGTTTTATATTTATATTATATATAAAACTGTATAACAAAGGGAAAGTTAACAGCTTCTAATTTATATTTATTGCTATGAATTGTAGATAATTCATAAAGGAAGCAAAAGGTCACAAGGAAATCTCTATGGCCAGCAGAATTAAGGACAATATGAAGGAGAGTTTTTTGTAGTTACACAGGAACAAAGGAATCCTCTTAGTCCATTACATGAGGGGCATGGTGTTATGTTCTGGGCTGCAATCCAGGCCTATAGGGGGTTGTGTCTCTGCCTGCCTTGTAACTCTGAGTGCCTTAAAATGCTCTATTGCTGTGGTTCTCTTGTCTGGACACTTCCAGCTAGCAGATAAGCATGCACTGAATGTCTTTAAGCAGAACTGATTCCAGCAGCCTGCTTGTTACATCCTTGCCACACTCTGACCTCCTCCAGCCTTGGTTACACCTGGCAAGATGACCCTGACAGCTCACAGTCCTGAATTTTCCCAAAACCATGCGCTCTGCAAGGTCTAGCCCTCCCTTGGGCCATTCAGAGGGAAATTAAGGTTCTTTTGTTCCTTTAATGATATCATAATCAGCAGTTTGCTACATTAACTGAAGTTAACATTTGCTTTAAATTAAACACAGCAATGTGTTGGTTTAGATTGAAAGTAAAACAAATTTATTAACAAAAGGGGATAGGATTTTAAATGAGTTCAAGTATAAAAGACAGAGTTTGAAATGGTTACAAGCAAAGAAAAGTGAATAACACTTCCTAGAGGCTAAGACTTAACAAAACAAGCTACAGCCTTTGTTCAAGGTAGTTTCCTTAGTAATCTACCTCCAGCAAGATGGGTGACCAACCCTTCTGGTCAGGATTTCCCACAGAAGTCCAAAGTGCTTGGTTCCTTTTTCTTCTTACATAAAACATAACTTGGATTTCTCTGCCTCTCTTTTTATAGTTCAGTGAATCTTTAAATAGATTATTCTGAAGGTTATCTCCCCAAAAAGAAAATCCATTCAAGCCATGAGGAAGGCAACATGGAGTCTCCTGGTGAAGAATGTTTCATCATGAAACCAGCATGCTGACTTCTTCCCTCACTGATGTTTGCTACATGCAAATTGATCTGTTTCTTGCAATCTGTTCCCTCTGTTGCCTTGATGGTTCTGTTTACATTCTATTGCATTTTCAATGCCTCTGAATGTACCATGGAAATACCTTCCAAGTGGCTGAACCCCATTCCTTCGTCTAGTGTTGGGTAACTTTAGATCTGCCTGGCAGACACACTTTGCTAAGAATTTCCAATATATTGAAATTTTGAATTTGTCCTCCATACATACACCACACATTAATATTCATGATCAGTATTATATTAGCTTTCTATGGATATTTTACATGGCACCTTTCAGGTTATGACACATTAGTGAGTTGGGATACACTGAAATGGTCAGGCCACCTGAAACATACTACTAGATATCAGTGAGCCTCTTTCATTGCGATGTTGTTAGGGTCACACATGATAGAAATGCTTATAATAATCCCTAAGACACAGAAGTGTTCAATAAATATTTCTGTTCTATATCTGGGAAACAGCCAGATGATGTATTCATATGATATGATTTTGACTATATAGTTTCTATTCCAACAATAACTCAGGAGATGTTATACAGCAGCTTCTAAAGATAACTTAAAAATGTCTAACAGGTCTGGATAATATGCATCCAAGAGTTTTAAAAAAAGGTGAGTGAGGAACTTGCTGAACTCTTAATGCTCATTTTCAAGAAGTCTTGGAATACTGGGACGTTCCAGAGAATTAGAAGAAAGCTAATGTTATGCCAATATTTTAAAAGGTATACAGGATGGCCCAGGTAATCATAGGCCTGTCAACTTGACATCTATTCCAGGCAAAATAAGGGAGCAGCTGATACAGGACACATTTAATAAAGAATCAAAGGAGGGTAACATAATTAATGCCAATCAACATGGGTTTACGGAATATAGATCTTATCAAACTAACTTGTTTTGTTATTACATTACAAGATTGGTTCATAAATAGATACTTAAACTTCCCTAAGGCATTTGACTTAGTTCTGCATGACATTTGATTAAGAAACTAGAATATAAAATAATCCAGGTTAAATGAACTAAAAACTGGCTAACTGATAGGTCTCATACATGGGAAATCACCATTAAGCAGACATGTTTCTTTCTATTAGGGTCCTGTGTGGATTGGTACTTGGCCCTTGGCCCTATGCTGTTTAACATTTTTATCCATGACCTGGAAGATAACATAAAATCATTGTTGATGAAGTGTGCTGATGACACAAAAATGGAGGGAGTGGTAAGTAATTAAGAGACAGGCCACCATCACAGAGCAATCTGGATTGCTTGGTAAACTGGACACAAGCAGATAATGTGTGTCTCAGTATGATCAAACATCTGATTTTAGGGACAAAGACTGTAGGCCACCTGGAGTGGCTCACAACTGAGTGTGCCAACCTCAGGGCAGACAGGTAAGAAGCAGAGCACAAACCCCAAACTGATTGCGTGTTCTGTACTTAGATTTCACCAACCAACTATCAAATGTGAACTCCTCAAACACTATAACATCCTTAACATGGAGTCACAGACAGTCCCCTTGGGTACTATCACTATCTTGCCACCCAGGCGAGCTTGCCTTTGTGATAGATGGTCCCATACGCAAAAAAGAACCCAGTCCCAAAGAATCAGTCACTTCTCCCAGATCAACTGTACCTCAGATATCACACTAAAGACAAACACTTGTCGCCAATCATATAATAAATTAACTAAAGATTTATTAATGAGGAAAAAGAAAAGTTATTTACAAGTTAAAGCAGGGAAACATACACACAAAAATGAATTATAGTTTTAGGTTTAAAAAAAAAGTAATAAAAGCGGCTGTAATGTGCAAGCTCTGAATGTCCTTTAAATCTAACTCATGCTGTGTTAGATCTATGCTGGGGAACCCTTGCTTATGCTTAAAAGTGTTGCCCTCTCCCTGACATCCAAGCCAACAAAGGGATAATAATTCTTGACAGGAATTTATATACCCTTCCTCCAGACTCAAATTGATGGGATGAATGTTTGTCCATGTCTCCTCTTCATGGGGGTGCGGGAAGCAATCAATAAAGTCTTTTGCCTACTGAGTTCCACATTGACTTGTCTGATGTCCAAGAGCCTTCTTTTACTAGAGAAGAGATGACACCTCTCATTGGCAGTGTAAACAAGGCCTATTTTGTTAACAAAGATGAAGTTGCCATAATGAAAATCAGAATGTCATGTTCACACACACTCACTCATGCGCTGTTGGCAGAGCACGTCTATACTTGGGGCACTATCACTGACAGCGTGAGCAATACTCTGTGTCCAGCTCGACATCTTCTGTCGCTAGGTGTTGCAGGAAGGCCGAGCGGATTGTAGCGCATCCTGTGATGCATTGCTTTTTTTCCCAGCACTCCATAGGTTTCCGTCTTTCTTTTGCAGCGTTTTTCCAATGGCTCTTCTTTGTTGTGCACCTCAGCTTCTTTGTGAGAAGAGATGGATCCCATGCTGCTCTCCTATGCTCTGTTAACTGTCATGAAGACACTGCGGATGGCAGTGTACTTAATAGTGAAGTTCCTAACTGAAGAAGATTCCCAGGTTCCTGGCTTGCTGCATGATACAGATAGGAGCAACTTTAGACTGTTTTTGGCATTCACAGAACAGCTGTATAGGGCAGATTGTTGCTTTTGGGCTTGGAGAAACAAGCACTGAAGAGTGGGAGCGTATTGTCATGCTGATGCATATTGTCATGGGATGAAGAGCAGTGGCTATAGAATTTTTGGATGTGGAAAGTCACCTTCCTGGAACTGTGTGAGAGCTCACCCCTGCACTGTGGCGCAAGGACACCAGAATGAGAGCTTCCCTATTGGTAGAGAAGCACAAGTGATTGCTGAATGGGCATGGGGATGTTTCCTACAATGGGGGAAGGAACAAAGCAACTTTGCCAAGGAACCTTTGGCAGAGGATTACTGAATACCTCCAGGAAACTTTGCTAGAGATCTCTGTGGAGGATTCCTGTGAGATCTCAATGTGTATCAACATCATGTTCTGACATACCGATTAGCTACACAGGGAAATATCCAGCACAAACACACACAGTCAGCCTCCTACATTTCTATACTCTTAACCCAGATCAACTATACCTCAGATATCACACTAAAGACAAAACTTGTAGACAATCCTGTAATAAATTAACTAAAGATTTATTAACGAGGAAAAAGAAAAGAAAGTTATTTACAAGTTAAAGAAGGGAAACATACACACAAAAATGAATTTTAGTTCTGCACTACTAGAACCACAGCCACTTGCCAGGCATCTCCTCTCCTGCTTCTTGCCCACTGGAGAGTAACTGCTGAGACTGGTTAGTGCTGAACGGTTTCTTGCTGCTTGTCCCCACCAACCAATCCTGCCAGGAGCTCCACATCATCGTCTAACTCCACCTCTTCATCAATGACTTTGTCCTCAGGGTTAGGTCCTCTTTCTACTGGCTCCAGGCCAGCTGAAGTAT
The DNA here is from genome assembly GCA_007922305.1 of Dermatemys mawii. Lineage (NCBI taxonomy): Eukaryota > Metazoa > Chordata > Testudines > Dermatemydidae > Dermatemys > Dermatemys mawii. The sequence goes on along the minus strand of ML677341.1, from coordinate 44,076,733 downwards.
CCACAGGGCTCTTGGTGGTGGAGGTGGGATCACCACCAAGGATAATGTCCAGCTCCTTATAGAACTGGCAGGTCTTCGGTGCAGCACTGGAACGATGGTTTGCCTCCCTCGCCTTATGGTATGCCTGCCTCAGCTCCTTTATCTTCACTCTGCACTGCAGTGTCCCCCAATCACAGTCCTTTTCACACAAGCCTAGAGAAATGTGCCCAAAGGTATCCCAACTCCTACGGCTCAAGCACAATTGGGACTTCACAGCCTCCTCTCCCCATATACTGATCAGAATCAGTAGATCCGCAGTTGTCTAAGCAGGAGAGCATTTGCTGCGATAACCTGCCATAGCCACTTGGAAAGATGTGATGAGACCTCTCCACCTCGAGCAAACAGGAAATGGAATTTCAAAAATTCCCGGGCTTCAAAGTGGGAGGGGTGGATGGTTGTTTACCTGGCTGCAGTGCTGGAGTTCAAACTGCTGACCAGAGTGGTCACGGAGGGCATTGTGGGACACCTCCTGGATGCCAATTAAAGCAAAAAAATCAAGCATGGTGTCTACACTGGCACTTTGTCAAATAAAATGTAGAGGAAAAAGACATATGCCTCTCGTCAGGGTGGTTGTATTTTGTTGCCAAAACTGGGCATGTTTTCAGCAAAAGTTGCATTGCAGTGTGTACGCAGCTGCTGTTTTGTTGACAAAAGGCCATTTTTAAAAACAAAACACTTGGTAGTGTAGAGGCCATGGCAAACTAGCGTTTCACACTTGGTTTCCAGTTTTAGGCTCTCTCTACATTACCACTTTGTCGTAAAACCCACCCAACCAACATAAGTTTAACTGGTAAAAGTGCTGGTGTGGACAATGTCATGTCGGCAGGAGAGGCTCTTCTGCTGCCATAGCTAATGCTGCTCTCGGGGGTGGTTTAATTATGCTGGTAGGAGAGGTCTCTCCTGCGGACAAAGAGCGGGAGACCTTACAGTGGCACAGCTGTGGCAAACACTTAAAAATTACCTTATAACATGGGATAGACACATTATAAATAAGGTTAATGCATGCAGCAACTCACAAGCATTTCATAAAGTCTAAACATTTTTATAAATGTAATGCTTATTTTTACAATGCAGTACTAACTGTGATGGAGTCAGACCAGAAGGGTATAGGAGAGTGCTAGAAGGCAGGTATATTAGTCTCAGGATGTGCAGGTCCCTGTTCCCTGGATAGTCAAACAAAGACTACTCCAGGCCAATCAGGAACCTTCTAGAAAGGAGTAGAAACAGCTAGCCTGATTGGCTTCAGGTGTCCCAATCAGGGACTGGCTGGGACCAGTTAAAAACCTTCCAGGTAGTCAGGCTGTGGGTGTCAGGAGCTTTGGAAGGAAGTTGTGCTGTTGGTGAGACTGAGTGGTGGACAACATATACAGCAGGAAGGAGGCCCTGAGATAAGGGTGAAGTGGAGTTTGAAGAAGCGGGGACTGCTGTGGGGAAGTAGCCCAGGGAATTGTATTGTGTTTTGTGGATAAAAGTTCAGCCATCTTAGCTGATACTATTAGGGTCCCTGGGCTGGAGCCTGGAGTAGAGGGAAGGCCTGGGCTCCCCCACTTTTTCCACCTTCTGTACTGGCCTGTGATGAAGGTAACTCACTAGGTGGTGACTCTTGCCAATTATACTGAGAAAGGGAGGTCACTCTGGGGCCTAGATGAGTTTCTGAGGCCCCTAAGTCTGCCAGGAAGCACAGGACCCACAAGTACAAACTTGGAGCTTTGTCACATAACACACAGGTGAGTCAGACTGGTTTCCAGCTGTGTGTTAATCAGTGTTCAGTGAGGCCTAGGAGCATTAGTTTGCCGGCATCACAATTACTGATGAAGTTTGCAGGTGACAAAAAGATGAGGAGATTGGTAAAAACTTAAGAGGCAGGTTACCACTGCAGAGCAATCTGGATTGTTCGATAAACTGGACACAAGCAAATTCCAGATCATGACATTTTGAAACGGAAGGTGTATTCTGATCCTGCTGATCTGATCCTTTCCATTTTGTTTCCTTACTGATATTTTTGTTTTTACTTTGTAATTGTATTTCTGTACATTCTGTCATATAAGTAAATCTCAAATTATTATCCAATAGCAAATAGTTCATGCTTTGTTGTTTTTTTTCTGCATTAGAGAGAAAACTGATTAAGGAAAATAAGAGATGGGAAACTTGTTAAATAACATGGAAAAGTAGTGAGAGTAAAGAAATACAGAAGTGTAGACAGCTGCAATGGCTAAAAATACATGCAATTATGTATTAAAATGTATTTGCAGCTGTACTTTGTAAAGAGAATTGTACATCAGTCTGTGATAAAGAAAAATTCTTTTGAAGAGCTTTGTATTATGGCTTTGTATAATTCCCTGCATCTTGATCACATTGCTGCTAGAACTAGAATAAAAAATAGATGCAACATCACCTTTACAAAAATATTGCTTTTACCCAGAGAGAAGATCTTTGGATTCATACACAGTATAATTTCAGGAATTGCAGGGTTTTTCTTTTCACAATGACCTAGGTTAGAGGCTATCTAATAAAATATTAGTGCAAGTCCTGTATAGCCACCATTGTAGTTCCCACCATATTCTTACATATCCCATGGCATGACTGGGATATATGTTTTGACAGTCCTGGGCTCGCAAGGCAGATTCTTAGGGCTGTGGTTGGGCACCCAGATTACAGCAGCCTTTATGTTGTTCTAATTTAAACAGGAAGCATAAAAGTGGGATACCCCACCTTTGCTAGTGCATCACTTGGCCTTGTGCTCATTTTAGCTTGCCCAGACCTGGGGATGTGACCCAAGAACATAATACTTCACATTTGCCTAAAGGAACTGTGAACCAATCCTGCATGCTCAAATAAGTGAGTCTTACCATAGCCTTCTATATAGGACTGTTGAGGTAAGTAGGGCTTGCTGGATCACAACCCACTCAAAACAACAACAACAACAACAACAACAAAAAGCGCACTATGGATAAAATATAGGACAATAGCAGTGTTTTTCAAAGACTTAGTACTGGGTTGCGGCATATAAGATACTGGGTCACTCTGGTTAAAATTCCCATCAGCGGAGCTAGCCAGCTAAGGTGGGCTAGTTCCTACCTGTTCCGACACTGCACTGTGCCCCAGAAGCAGCCAGCAGTACATCTGACTTCTAGGCAGGGGTGCCATGGGGCTCCACATGCTGTCCCTACCCTGAGCACTGGCTCCACACTCCCAGCCCGGGGAACTGGGGTGGGCGGTGCCTGCTGGCGAGAGCTGCATGGAGCTGTTTGCATGCTTCTACCTAGGAGCTGGACCTGCTGCTGGCCGCTTTAGGTGTGGCACAGTCTGCGGTGATGGGACAGGGAGGAAGCCTACCTCTGCACCCTGGCTGCACCGCTGACCGGGAACCAGCGGCAGTAAGTCTGCGCACCAAACCCGCGCTCCAATTCCCAGTCCCACCCCTGCGCAGTCCAACACCAGCCCCGAGCACCTCCCACCCCTGAAACTCCTCATCCCCTATTTTGTTGGGTTGCAGGCATCAACAATTTTCTTCAACTGAGTCCCCAGAAAAAGAGTTTGAAAACCACTGGCTATAGTACATGGTTCAGTGTTGTTAAATTAATAACAGTAGCAGCTATACAACACTGAATGTAGAAAGAATTATTTCTTTACTGCTAAGTTTTAAGCAACAGTCAAATGGGAAAAGAAGGCATGAACATTATGATTAGCATTGTCAATTAATTGGAGTTAACTCACGTGATCAACTCAAAAAATTTAATCATGATTAATCACAGTTTTAATGGCACTGTTAAACAAGAGAATACTAGTTGACATGCTTCTACCGAGGAGAAATATTTTTGGGTATTTTTCTACATTTTCAGATATATTGGATTTCAATTACAACACAGAATACAAAGTGTACACTGTATACTTATTTTATTACAAATAGTTTCACTGTAAAAATGATACAGAAACAGTCTTTTTCAATTCACCTCATACAGTTACTGAAGTGCAATCTCTTTATCATGAAAATGCAACTTACAAATGTATATTTTTTTTGTTACATAACTGCACTCAAAACCAAAACAATGTAAAACTTCAGAGCCTACAGGTCCACTCAATCCTACTTCTTGTTCAGTCAATTACTAAGACAAACAAGTTTGTTCACATTTATGGAAGATAATGCTGCCCATTTCTTATTTACAATGTCATCAAAGTGAGAACACATATTTGCATGTGACTTTTGTAGCCAGCAGCGCCGGGCCGGATATGCTAAGCATTCGTATGCCCCTTCACGCTTTGGCCACCATTCCAGAGGACAGGCTTCCATGCTGATGATGCTCATTAAAAAAAAAACACAACAATTAAATTTGTGACTGAACTCCTTGGGGGAGTGTCACAGGGTCCGTGCCGGTCCTGTGTTCTCTCTACTCCCCAATAAAGGTCTTTACACCATTCCACAGTGTTTCACCCAAGTGTCCTTTATTTACAGTGCTTGTTCGTGGTTTCAAAGTGACAAACAGTGTTCCCCCAATCCCCTGATAGTTACCCCACTGTCCTGGTTCCTGGGATTCCAGATCTCGAGGCACCTTATTCACAGCCAGGAGACAGAGTTTCAGCCTCCTATTCCCTACCTGGCCTCTCCCTTACTAACAGTGAGTCAGGGCTTTTTCAGCCGGGTCAGCTTCCTGCCTTAGCTGTGGTCAATCAGCTCCAGCTAGCTCTGTGAGCCAATGCTCATTAGGGCTTCCAGCTGGGCTTCCCTGCCGAGTACTGCCAGCCCCTGCCCCTGGACCTCCTGCCAGGAAGCAGGGTTTAACTCACAGAGGCAGGGCATTCTAGGGGTTTTACCCTTGCCCTGCCACAGGGAGAATTGTATTTCTCCTGCTGTTTTACCCACATTCTGCCATATATTTCATGTGATAGTAGTCTTGGATTATGAATCAGCACATGTAGGTCATTTTAAGAACACTTTCACTACAGATTGGACAAAATTCAAATAAGATACTAATGTGAGATGTCTAAAGATAGCTACAGCACTCCACTCAAGGTTTAAGAATCAGAAGTGCCTTCCAAAATCTGAGAGAGACAGATGTGGAGCATGCTTTCACAAGTCTTAAAAGAGCAGCACTACGATGCAGAAACTACAGAACCCAAACCACCAAAAAAGAAAATCAACCTTCTGCTGGTGGCATCTGACTCAGATTACGAAAATGAATATGCATCAGCCTGCACTGCTTTGGACTGTTATTGAGCAGAAGCTATCATCAGCATAGACACATATCCTCTGGAATGATGGATAAAGCATGAAGGGACATATGAATCTTTAGCGCATCTGGTATGTATGATATCTTGTGACACTGGCTGCAACAATGCCATACAAACTCCTGTTCTCACTTTCAGATGACACTGTGAACAAGAAGCAGGTAGCATTATCTCCTCAAATATAAACAAACATGTGTGTCTGAGCGATTGGCTGAACAAGAAATAGGTCTGAGTGGACTTGTAGGCACTAAAGTATTACATTGTTTTATTTTTGAATGCAGTTATTTTTTGTACATAATTCTACATCTGTAAATTCAACTTTCATGATCAAGAGATTGCACTACAGTACTTGTATTAGGTGAATTGAAAAATACTATTTCTTTTGGTTTTTATAGTGCAAATATTTGTAATAAAAATAAATATAAAGTGAGCAGTGTACACTTTGTGTTCTGTGTTGTAATTGAAATATATTTATTTGAAAATGTAGAAAACATCCAAAATATTTAAATAAATGGTATTCTATTATCGTTTAATAGCACAATTAATCACAGTTTTTAATCACTTGATAGCCCTAGTTATGATTCTTTCTTAGAAGCTTTCTCTTCCTTATCACAAGCAGATATATATTATGTCCATTATGATAGTCAAGCCAATGGATTAACACATTCATGAAGCTCCCTTCAGTAGCCAAGGTATTTCATGTGATATAGCCCTAATATTTTTGAGGGGCAGGGGCCCAAAGATGCAAAATATGCTACAGTGCATTTGATAGTATAGCATAAAGTGGTGGTGTAGATAATGGAAAACAAAATACATAAACAAAGGACAGTTTGTGAGGCATTATTTTTGCTTATTTGTTCATTTAGGCTCTCATTCACAAAACTCAGTCATTTGAAATGGGTTCCCAGTCATTAACATGAATTAAGATTGTTCTTCACTTATCATTAACCGCCAACATACTTCCACAGGACAGATTGCAATTTATTAAGAATTTCTAAACACAGGAGTATTGTAAAATCTGAGGAACTCGGGTAGATATTTTGTTTATTTTTTGAAAGAAAACAGAATCACAGCCTAAGTTCATTTCTATCTGGAGACATGAGACTGACATTGATCTCTCAGTGTGTGGCACAGATTTCTTGGTGTGCACCAAGTAGAAGGTGGAGATGAATGTGATATGAGTTAAAGAGGGTGTGAACAGAGGAAAAAAAGGGCTAACTGGTAAATAAAAGTGACATGACCATGTTGCACTGACAGCAGTGTACACCTCATGTACACTGTCACTACTCAGTCACTTTCTGTTCTGTAGCTGCTGAGAGAATAAAATGCTTCAGTCACCAGCATTGTTAAAAAGCAGGACTTTTCCATGAGTATGAAGTTTACTTAGGCCATGGTTACACTGGCACTTTATAGCGCTATAAAGCCCCTACGAGCGCTATAACCTACTCTCCGTCCACACTGGCAAGGCACTAATAGCGCTATAACCGCGGAGTTATAGCGCTATTATAAATCCACCTCCTCATGGGGAATAAGGGCTGTAGCGCACCTGCTGTAGCGCTACAGGAAGAATGTGGACACCCACTGCGTATTAATTGGCCTCCAGCCTGTCCCATAATTCCCGTTCGAGCCACTCTGGTCATCACTTGCAAACTCTTTTGTCCTGTCCTCAGGTGACCACACGTCAGACCCGCCCTTTAAAGTTCCAGGGAAATTTGAAAATCCCCTTCCTGTTTGCTCCAGCCAAGCGTGGCGTGCTCTCAGGGAATCCTTGCAAGTGATCATTCTCATTGATCTGATTGATTGCGTGGCGTGGTCTCAGGGAATTGTTGCAGGTGATCATTCTGATTGATCATCATGACTCCACGTGCCATGCCTCCTCGCAATAGGCGATCCCCAGCATGGAGCAATAGTGAGGTGCTGGACCTCATCAGCTGCTGGGGGGAAGAGGCTGTTCAGTCTCAGCTGCGGTCTAGCCGCAGGAATTTTGACACCTATGGGCAGATATCACGGGCCTTGGCAGAAAGAGGCCATGAGCGGGACACTCTGCAGTGCCGTGTTAAGGTAAAGGAGCTTAGGAATGCGTATCGCAAAGCCCGCGAGGCAAACGGCCGCTCCGGGGCAGCCCCGGTGACTTGCAGATTTTATAAGGAGCTGCACGCGATACTTGGTGGTGATCCCACGGTCACTCCATCGACCACCACGGACACTTCCCAGCCCACCAGTGAAGGGGGGGGGGGTGAGGAGGAGGACGAAGAGCAGGAGGATGAAGAAGAGGAGGAGGATGAGGACGAGGCAGCAGCGATCCAGGGCACGGAGGAGTCCCTGGACGCATGCAGCCAGGAGCTCTTCTCAACCCAGGAGGGCAGCCAGCCACAGCGTCCGGCGGTTGCAGGGGCCAGCTCAGCAGCGGATTGCGGAGGTAAAGCTGCTTTTCTATGGGGAAGGCTGGCAGCTTGGGGTGGAAAGGGATGAGGGGGGCATTCCACCTGGTGCTCTGTTCAAGCCAGGAGGAGGGCAGGGGGGCATGCAGCCAGGAGCTCTCCTCTAAAGCCAGGAGGAGGGCGGCCAGCCACAGAGTCCGACGGTTGCAGGGGCCAGCTCAGCAGTGCATTGCGGCGGTAAAGCTGCTTTTCTATGGGGAAGGCAGGCAGCTTGGGGTGGAAGGGGATGCTTGCATGCTTGCCTACATGTGGAATAGTGCATTGATGTAGTCTATCACCTCGCGGTAGTCATCATCAGTAATCTCTTCAAAGGTCTCAATAAGAGCACTTGCAATGCGCCTGCGCAGGTTTCCCGGGAGAGCCAGCGTGGTCCCCGTCCCGGTCACGGTCACTAGTCCCTGCCACTGTGCTACAATGGGTGGGGGGAGCATTGCTGCACATAGGCACGCTGCATATGGCCCTGGGCGGAAGCCGCATCTTAATAAAATCCCTTCCCTTTGCTCCTCAGTGACTCGAAGCAACGAGATATCTTCCAGGACAAACACCTACGGAGAATGTTGGAACAGTGTTCAGAGTAGGGCTCCTGCCACTTCCCGGCACTCCACACACACCCCCACCCCCGCCACAGCTTTTCAGGGCAGGGAAGAAATCCTTCCCCCTGCCTGCTGCTCACACTGTGGCTCCTGCAACGTACCGGCACTCCCCACCCCCTCCCCCGCCACAGCTTTTCAGGGCAGGGAAAAAATCATTTCCCTTGCCTCTGGAGTCCACTCACCATGGCAGGGGCTCCGTTGCTGTATCTGTGCTGTCTGCGGGACAGGCAAACGGGGAATGCGGGGGAATGATAGGCATGTCTGCTCTTTACAAGGGAACCACTGTGAAATGTATCTTTTTATTTTAGAAGGGTCGTCCTTCACCCCTTCGCCATCGCTCTTATCAACAGCTGAGAGGCTCAGGCGACTGAGGAAGCGGCCACGAAGGAGCAAAGAGGATCTTGTACAGCAAGTAATGCAACAGGCTGTAACGGAGAATCGAGTTGCACAGAGGTGGAGGGAGAATGAGAGCAAGTTGAGGGAGAAGGCGCGGAAGGAGAACGCGATTCACCGCCGGAAAAGCACCGACAAGCTGCTCTCATTACTGCAGCTTCAATTGCAGACTATGCAGCGGCTTGTCACCCTTCAGGAGGAGAAGCTCCGCACCCACCACCCCAATTACCGTTTGCCCCAACTCCCTTCCCCTTCTTTGCCTCTGTACCCTCCAGGCCAGTATCATCAGCCAAATGGTTATCACCATCCACAGCTGCCTCCAACCCCTCTGTCTTCACCGGACAACCCCCAGACCCCACACCATTATCCACTGCAGTCTACCCCTAATAACATGCCTTACTGGCCACCGCAAATGGGGTTCGGGGGACATGGCCACTGTGAGGGCACTGGAGACTCAGAGACCCGGACATACTCCGATCTCTGACTGACCCCACGACACCCCCATTGCACCTCCCCTGCCTTCCCCCTCACATGCATCACAGTATTTTCTTTCAGCAACCGAAGTACCTGTTCAATAAATGAATTGTCTTCTTAATAAATGGGTTTTTTTTATTAAGTGTACATACATTATTACAGGCTACAGAAAAGCAAATGCCTGTTCCTGTTAAAAGAATGCTCCCTCCCTCCCTCCCTCCCTCCATCTGCACCTCACTTTAGAACTGGCTTTCAGCCTCAAAATGCTCCCTCAAGGCTTCCCTGATCCTAACAGCCTCGCGCTGGTCCCCTCCATGAACCCTGCTCTCTGGCTGGGCATATGTGGCCTCCAGGCGTTGAACCTCAGAGGACCATGCCTGGGTGAAGCCTTCGCCCTTCCGCTCACAAAGATTATGAAGGGCACAGCATGCGGAAATAACCGCGGAGATACTACCCTTGGCCAAATCTAGCCTCCCATAAAGACAGCGCCAGCGCGCCTTGAGACGCCCAAAAGCACACTCCACAGTCATTCTACAATGGCTAAGCCTGTAGTTGAACCTTTCCTGACTGCTGTCCAGGCTCCCTGTGTACGGTTTCATGAGCCAGGGCATTAAAGGGTAAGCAGGGTCACCAAGAATCACTATGGGCATTTCCACTTCCCCCACGGGGATCCGCTGGTCTGGGAAAAAAGTCCCGGCTTGCAGCTTCATGAACAGGCCGGTGTTGCGGAAGATGCGTGCGTCATGCACCTTTCCAGACCAGCCAGCGTTAATGTCAGTAAAACGCCCACGGTGATCCACAAGCGCCTGGAGAACCATGGAGAAGTACCCCTTTCGGTTAACGTACTCCTCAGCTAGGTGGGCGGGCGCGAGAATGGGTATATGGGTCCCATCTATCGCCCCACCACAGTTAGGGAAACCCATTTCTTCAAAGCCAGCCACGATGTCATGCACGTTATCTAGAGTCACGATTTTTCATAGCAGGATGCGATTAATGGCCCTGCACACTTGCATCAGCACAACTCCAACGGTCGACTTTCCAACCCCAAACTGGTTGGTCACCGATCGGTAGCTGTCTGGGGTAGCCAGCTTCCAGATCGCGATAGCCACCCGCTTCTCCACCGGGAGGGCAGCTCTCAGTCTGGTGTCCTTGCGCCGCAGGGCAGGGGCGAGTTCAGCACACAGTCCCATGAAAGTGGCTTTTCTCATTCGAAAGTTTTGCAGCCACTGCTCGTTGTCCCAGACTTGCATGACGATGCGATCCCACCACTCTGTGCTCGTTTCCCGTGCCCAGAAGCGGCGTTCAACAGCCGTGAGCATGTCCGTTAATGAGACAAGCAGCTTCGTGTCGAATGCATTCACCGCTTCGATCTCGTCTTCAGAATCATCACTGTCATCCTGCATGTCAAGGAATAACTCCACTGCACACAGAGATGTGCTGGCGACAGTCGTCAGCATGTCCCTCAGCAGTTCTGGATTCATTGCAGCACTCGACAATGGAAGACGGAGCGTGCCTTGCTGAAACCCTTGAAAGATGGCGCCGGAGGTGGAAGGAAACACAGGGATTGCTGGGATATGCCAAAAAGCCTCATGGGTAGTTCAAACAGGATATAGAATGCCCCGCAAGTGACGCCCCCCCTACCACAAGCCATTGCGCCAGATCAGGAAGACGTGTACTGTGGGATACCTGCCCTAATGCGCTGCTCTTAATGCCGTATTAAGTGCCGCAAATGTGGCCATGCTATAGCGCTGGAGCAGCTCAGTGTGGACATACAATAGCGCTATTATTATTGCTGTATAAGGCGAGCGCTATAAGCAATAGCGCTATAATTTTGTAAGTGTAACCATACCCTTAGATATAAAGCTCCTCTCTCTGTTCTGTACTATTTCTACAGCACCTAAATACGTTATAGTATACTTATTTCTCATCCATTTAAACAGAGGGAAGACTGATTTTCTACTTACATAGAAACTGAATGGCTTTCTGCCTGCTGCAGGATGCTTTACTAGATACTACAAATCCAGAGCATGAACAAAAATTTAAGAAGCACATCTACAACAAATTTCTAGAGAGAAAAATAACAGGATTAATATTTATTCCCACACTATAAGACTGACTCCAGTTCCACTTGGTGATGCTTAAAATAAAGTTCTCCCAATCTAAGGCTTAGAATTACCTGAATATCAAATAGAACAAGGAAAACAACAAAGATCTCTTTTCACAAAGTGTCAGCGGCCAGATATCCCTTTCATCATAAACAAATTACCAAAAATCAATAAAATAGTGCAAACTAAGATATACCGACCTCCAAGGTTTCTAGGTTGCTTTGGTCAGCACCGCCGACTGGGACGCTAAAAGTCTCGTTGGCGGTGCTGCCCAGCTAAGGCAGGCTAGTGCCTATCTTTTCCAACACCGTGCTGTGCCCTGAAAGTGGCCAGCAGGGAGTCCGGCTTCTAGGTGAGGGGCAGTCCACAGGACTCCAGAAACTGGACAATGGAAACAAGGGTGGCGGGGGTGCCTGCGGGCGAGAGTCACACAGAGTCGCTTGCATGCCTCTGCCTAGGAGCCAGACCTGTTGTTGGCTGCTTCCGGGGTGCAGTGCAATCCGCTGCGCTGCTAACCAGAAGGTCTGTGCCCCAGCTCTGAACCTCCCCAAACCTGGAACCCCTTCCTGCACCCAAACCCCTCATCCCTGGTCCTACCACAGAGCCTGCACCCACAGCCTTGACTCCCTCCTGCACCCTAACCCCCAAACCCCTTCCTGCACCCCAACTCCCTCAGCCCCACCCCAGAGCCTGCACCTCAACCCGCTGCCCCATGCCAGAGAAACCCTGTAGCCCTCACAGCCCAACCCTCTGCCCCAGCTCTGAGCCCCTCCAAACCCCTCACACCCCCAAGCTCAGTTAGGTCACAGGCAGCAACAATTTTCTTCAACTGAGTCCCCAGAAAAAAAGTTTGAAATCCACTGGGCTAGACAGACCTCTGCCCCATAACTGATATTGCTGCTGAAAACTGCCCTAACACTGAGATTAGATAATGGTTTCAACAAGTACTTTGGCAGCTAATTAACTTTATAGCATGTTTGAGGCCACTCTACCCAAGCACATTCTCCAGACCTATTGCTCCTGTGACCGATACCTACTCTCTGTATTGGAAAGGTGTGAAGCGTTTTCCAATTTAAACCTGAGGCCGGATTCCCTCCTCTAAATCTCTAATACAAGCTCTGCCCCTAACGCTTCGTCCAGCCATCGGACAAACCGTAAAGCTCATCGGCCAAGCTAGTTCCGTGATGAAGTTTTTTAACAAATAAACGGAGCTTATTTCCTGACAAGTCCTCCAGGGGTTTGCGTGCGACATGAGATCGCGTTACAAGGCGCTCGGCAGCCCAGTGTCCCCCGGGGAGGTGCCCTGGGCGGGGTTATTGTTCAGGGGTTGAAGTCCGTCCCCGGGGACTGACTGCCCCGATGTCACCATAGCAGCCTCCAGCAAACTCCCCAAGGGTCGGCCGGTCTCTCCCCCTGGCTGCCCCAGCCCCGTGCTCTAGCGGGCGGACTCGCTTTCCGCCTGCAGCGCCCGCCGCCCTCTCGGGCCTCTCCCCGGCCGGCGCTGCGAACGGGCCGGTGCAGCCCAGAGCGGGCGGGGAGATTCGGAGCCGTCTGGCCGCGCGGGGCAGGCGGCGGCGGGAAAGAGACGAACCCGCCTGCGCGCAGCGCGGGTGTCCCGAGGGCGACCCCGGTCGGCCACAGGCCCTGGGCGGGAATCGGGATCCCCCAGCTCCCGACCGGCCGGCGCGCGCCGATCACGCCCGGAGCCGGCTCCCCTCGCAGGGCCCGCCCGGAAGGAGCCGGGCTCCCGGCCGCTGAGTGGCGAGGGCGCGTCACGTGCGTGTCCCGGGCCAGCCTGACCCCCAGCCCGCCGGCTCCTGACCGAGGCGCAGACAGAGTCCCAGCGTCGCGCCCCGGCTCCGTCGCAGCATGTCCCACCAAACCGGCATCCAAGGTACCGGCCCGGGGCTCCCCTTTGTCCCTCTCGCCGCGGCACCGGCCCTGGGGGGCTCCCCAGTGCCGCTCTCCTATTCTCTTCCCCTTCGCCTCTGCACCGCCTTTGGGGTTCCCCAGTGTCCCTCTCCCCGCCCCACAGCCTCTGCACCCCCCGGGGCTCCCCAGTGCCGCTTCCCCCTTCTCTTCCCCCTAGCCTCTGCACTGCCTTTGGGGCTCCCCAGTGCCCCTTTCCTGTCCCCCCTAGCCTCTGCACCCCCTCCCGGGGCTCCCCTGTGCCCGTTTCCCCCTAGCTTCTACACTGCCCCCTTGCTGCTTCCCCCAGCGTCTGCACTGTACCTTCTCTTTTCCTCCCTTTTCTTTCTCTAAGCTGCCTTCTCCCTCATCCCACTCTAGGGCTTTTAAACTGCCCCTGCTCTCTTGGGGGGCTGAACTGCCTGGTCTTCCCTCGCTCCCCCAACTCTTGAAATTGCCCCTTCTGCCCATATCCTTCTGGGTTAGAGACCAGGCAGGACAAGGTCCCCTTTCCATGTCTTTGTTAACTGCCTGGGCCCTGACTGACAGTTGGGTCCTCTGTTATCCTTTGCTTAGAGCAGGGGTTCTCAAACTGGGGTTCAGGACCCCTAAGGGGGTCACGAGATCATTACATGGGGGGTCACGAGCTGTCAGCCTGCACCCTAAACCCCGCTTTGCCTCTACCATTTATAATGATTTTAAATATATTAAAAAGTGGTTTTAATTTATAAGGGGGCAGGGGTCACACTCAGAGGCTTGCTATTTGAAAGGGGTCACCAATACAAAAGTTTGAGAATTACTGGCCTAGAGCATGCAGCTATCATTTATTGGCATTCTGTTTGTGGGGCACCCAGTGGCCCCAAAACTATGGGCACAAGATAAAGAACAGAAGAGCATAATATGTTTTGTGAATAATTGTACAAAGCATATAGCTGGAAGGAGAAAGAATAGAAATGCAGGTCTGGAAGTGTCCGCAGAAGTCATCAAGTCTAGCCCCTTGTGCCGAATAGGAGCAAATAAACCTAGTCTATCCTGACAAGTGTTTGAGATGGCTGGGAAGTGATCCAAATGTTTTAGGTGTAATCTGATAATTTAAAATAGCTGGGGAGTCATGGCTTCCCTGCTCCTCCTTTATGACCCAGTATAAATCGATTATTTGCTCCCTGCTGGAGTAAATCTGAGTATTTGGTTTGTGGCTAGTAGAGTGTTAATTGGATGCTTTATGTTAAAACCTCTTTTGTAGTTACTTACTCTGTGCATAAGGGAGTTAACGATATGTTCAGTGTATTTCAATGTGTCTGCTTTTGAGGAATTTTCTGCTTAAAAAATCCAACTTATTTTGATGTTTCTTTTATTTAGTTCCTTTGTCTTGTTGGAACTCGGGGTAGGCAAGTTTAAGATAAAATTCTTTGATTGAGGTGTCAGTTTTAACCTGGCTGCCATCTTTTAGATTTTGGTCTGCATGGGACAAAGTCTCATGGCATTATGCCATTATTACTTTTGAGATTGTTATATGACAGGTTTATCTGGTCAATACAAAATCCTATTTTTTATATTACTAACCATACTCCTCAACCTTTGACTGATGGACAAAGAAGAAAACATTCATACAGGAAACTTAAAATAATTTATTTGGGTTTAAATACCTTTCTATACCTTGTTTTACATATCTTGGATGTGAATAATTTTTAACAATGAAAATGAGGGTAATTGGGTAGGTAACTGGGACTAGAATGAGTGACTGTCCTCAGAATGAGGGACACTTGAAAGATATGATGATGCTTGGGAAGTTGTTCCTGACGACTGTACAGAGGGGAGTCATAAATTTCTGCTTGCTTCATTTTAAATGAAAGTTTTCCTTTAATGGATGCAGTGAACTTTTAAAATCGGAGCAGATATAGAACGAACTTCTTGACTGCATTATTTTTGCAGCTCCTAGTAGCTCTCACGAGAAACACACATCCCATAGCAGAAGGCTGGGTAGGAGTATAGTAGCAGAACACTCTCCCCCACCCTCTGCCACTCCCCTAGTACTTGGTGGCTATGAGATGAAGGTAAAAAAGAATATTTTTTTTTCTGTTTCTACAGCCAGAGGAGAGCAGGTAAGGACAGAAGAAGTACTTCAAAATTTAGACACCAAATTTTGGACCTCTAATCAGGATAGCAAAAATCCAGGATTGCTGATTATACCTATGTTGGCTTGCATTACGCTATGGGGAAAATCCACCTGAAGGGTTTAAAACATATTACATGATTCACATTAAAATAAGCACAGTTGCATATACGTAGTATATAGCACTATAGGTATAATTGTTATGCCAGATTTTCAAGATAAACTCTCACAAGTCAAGGCATTTGCACATCTATAGTAGGTTGTGCATGTGCCCTTTTTGAAGATTTTGAAGTGTTTAACACACGCACACATGTTTCTTCCCCCAGTGTCTTCAGTTTCCATATTCCAGATTTTTGAAAATTCGTATATGAGATTATTTGTGAAGGTTGATTATTTACATTCTGAACTCCTGCTGGGGCATGGCATGGGGAATTTCTGTGAATACAGAGGTTCTCTCTTGATTAAGCTTTTGCATTGCCATTGATGCAATTCCACCTTTGGGAGCTCTAAGTGTAAATAAGACTCTGGTGTTTTTACCACTGTCATATTTATTAAAGATAAACCATAAATTGATAGAGACTAGCTGCAGGAAACACTGGCTGAAATTCTATGGGCCTGTGTTACGCAGGAGATAAGACTAGATGATCATATAATAGTCCTTTTGAGCCTTAAATAATCTATTAATCCTAATTAAAAAGTATAAATGATCTGGTGGAAAAAATGCTGCTGGACATTGGGGCCTTGTCTCCTGTTGTTACTGCACTTGGTACAGCTGTATTGATGGCATTTCAGTGGTGGGAAGCTTTAAGAAAATGGTCTATATAGAAGCCAGAACAAAACTGGTTACATGTTTTGCTATCATTATGGTGCAAAGGTTTTATCCTGGAAAAGAAGGAGCAGAAGACATCTTTGAAGGAAGGGGACAAACAATTCTCAGAAAGATGAGGGAATTTACCATTCAAGGGGGGAGAGAAAAAGAGAGAGGGGGGCAGGAGAGGGACGGAGAGGGAATTTCTGGGAAAGGACAAGGAAAACTTGGTAGCATATTACAGTACTTACATATAGGGCTGACATTGGTCCTTGTGGGGAAAAAATAGTCTAGTTGTGTGTTGGATTGGTAACTGGAAGAAATAAAACTTCCCTGTTCAAAAAATTTGTAGAGAGGTAGGAAGTCTCCTCAACCATTGATGAAAATAAACTGAAGCATTTATAGATGAGCATAGATCATAGCATAGTTAAACACCACACATGCACCTGTCTGAGCTGGACATGTGACTAAATCAAGACTTTGTTTCCTGGTTTGGTAGTAGATTTTTTTTCTTGCTGTCACTATGGTGTATATCGTGTGATTATTTGAGAAGGCCAACGTGCACAGTTCTGCAGTAAATCCTATAAATAAATTCACTTAAATTCAGCTATATTCAACAGAGTTGTGAAGACTAGAATTGTGGTGAAAGATGTTTGGCTGTGTGTGTGAGTTCTCTCTGTGTGCCACGCCAGCTCTGCACAGACTGCTGACATGGCAGACCTTGAATGAACTGCCCAATGACCACAAGATCCGTTAAGGAAGGAAGGCACCCAGCCAGGATTATAATCAATGAAACACGGTACTGATAACCCGCAGACTCTACCGGACCACTAATACATGTATGCCCTTAATAATCGGTCAGCTGAGTTAATGGTGGGACTTTCTGTTCCTCCCTAGGCCTGACAAAGATACTCCCTCTGAAATGTATCTTTATACCCATATACAAACAAGTTAGTACCGTCCCTCTAACATAGTTACTGCTCCTTAAAGTGATTAGTTATCACCCACCACCTTGTACATATTGGTCCAATCAAAACATCTCTATTACGTACCGTCATCCTGACTGTATCGTTTATGAGGAGTCAGTGTGTTCCTGTTATCCTTGGGGAATGTTTTTGTACCATCCTTGATATTAGGATGTTCTGGTACCACTTGATACTGGGATGTGTTTGCGTGAGTACTCTGTGACTAGCACTCCTTAGGAATGTGTATTTCTGCAATATCAGCCCTATTCTTGACAGAGTTTGTGAACAGGTTCTGCCTCATACAGGCCTCTGATACAAGGGCTTATGTCTCAGGCTCTCTTCCTGCTACGAGAATAATCCTCTCAGGATTCAAACACAATTCTTCAACATGCTTGTGTACATGAATTTGCCATCTTTCCTTCATATAGGTGTTAACAATTTTAAAACATGTTTAACTACTTTCATTGTATAGTTTAGAAAAATAATAATAGTAGAAGTGGTGAAATCCCACTGTTTATCTTGATGGGGTTGATCTGAAACCTAATTATGACTACTTAACACCTGCATATTAATCACTTGAGTTCTGAAAATGAAACCACAAGCATCCAGTTAGTGCAACTTCTACTGTTGCAGACCTCATTACAGCAGTTTTTTTATACCACAGGTATAAACAAAGATAATTTGAATTTCTCAGTGGGAGAAATGGAGTAACAGACCTTCTCCTGTTTCCTTCCCAGTGGCCAGCCGGCTGTGCTTGGCAAGGAAGAATGAAAGAAACCAAAAAGCGGCTTCTCACTTTCAGCATTTAGGAGAGAGCAATGCTTCATTGGATTACACGCAATTTACATTTTGAAAGTTATTTTCACAGCCATTAGGGCTAGAGACTTTGAGAGAGATTTTCACCTAATTTACAGTGACTTTCAATGTGAGTTGAAAGTCTAAGTGCCTCAAAAAATCTCCCCCTTAACTTTTTTTTTCTTTTTTAAAATGCAGACTTAGACGGTAGAGCACCAGGAAAAAGCCCTCCAGCGGAATGAAGCTGCCCCAGTTTAACCTTAGATCCTTATAATACACAAAAATACACCAAACATCCTGGATGATCTAAACAATCATCTATAAATTCATTTACAAAAATGATTAAAATGTGACTTTACAAAGTATATTTGAGTCTGTAAAAAGATGCAACAAACAAGTGCTATAAAAGAAATTAAAGGTTAAGGCAGATCAGATGCTTCATTCTAAAAGTGTCCTAATAAGACAAGTGAGGGACTGAAAATTGTTATCAGAGACATAGTAGTGTGAGGTAGGTATGAAAGGGAAACTTCATCAATGGTACTCACTGGCCCCTAGGAAAGACCAACAACCAGGTGCTAAAAATATCCATCTGTATGCTTTTTGGGGTTCTCTTTTACACATTACTTTTGCATTGAATCTAGCTAGTAGGCAGTTTATAAATTTTCAAATTTATATACCTGAGCCCACAGAAATCCTGAAGGTATTGCTTTAAGAGATGTAACACAATCTGTCTCCATGGAGTATTAACTGAAACTTAAGAATGATGATGTAAATGTCTGCATTGCTAACTGTTTTATTGCTGAGTGAGGTATACAAGAAGGAGAGATGATGGTTCAGATAGGGTTGGCAAAATTCCAGAATTGGATTAAAGATTAAAGAATTGAAGATTAATCTTCAATTAAAGTTTGTCATGTGATGAAACCTACAGGAATACATCCAGCCACAACTGGCAACTCTATGTTCAGACCTTCATAAGATAATGTGAATGGAGCAGGAGTTGTAGATGGAACTTGGGGGAAAATAACTGATTATTTGTTTTCAGTCTGACTTCTAGTAAAGATGCAGCTAAATGGTTTAGTATTAGCCTCTTTTTACGATCACATGAACAAATGTATTTTAAACATACGCATATCGTAAATAGGTGAAATGTATTAATTCAATTACTATTTTTTTTCTTTTCCAGCTAGTGGAGATGTTAAAGATACCTTTGCCAGAGCAAGATATGGACAATACAGGATTTTAAAAATAGTTATTGAAAATGGTTAGTTATATTTTAATATATTTTATTTCTGTTATGTCTCATTCTTGTTTAGTATTTTACTAGTTATGTTTTAGTGACTTGCACGTGCAAGTAAAGAACACAGAAATCTGAGCAGTCCTAGGTTCTTCCATATATGAAGATGTGATTGAATTTCTGTGATGTTTAGTGCTTTCCAATATTTTCATCTTTTGTTTTATACTGGAAAAAAATTTGTCATTTCATGTTAGAGTAAGTAGTGTTGTGTGGCTGTTCAGAAATCTCAAAGGATTGAAACAACTTGTGAAAACAGTTAAAAAAGGAGAGACGGATAGTGAGTGATATGAACGCTTGTGTAGATTCTTTTGGTTGCTTTCTGCTCAAGATTTTAACGCTACAGCAAACCTCTTTGGATGAATTTTACATGTTCCTACAACTACAGTAATGTAGTCTGCCTCCCCAGTCTTGCAAGAAGTATAGCTATTCCTTCATTCTTGTGCACAAATAACTAGATATTTTTTATTGAAAATAATTTGGTGCAATACATGAAATTTATCTTTGAATTTTTGTGGCAGATGTGCAAAGCTGAAAACAAATGGTCAAACTATAGCATTCACCAGCATTTCTTTCTTTTTTAAAAAAATTAACTTATAGCCATTAGCTTTTTAAACAAACTGTTTGATACATTGCATAACTTAATGCATAGCTAAGCACAACCAGACCTTTTGGTTTGTTCCCGGACCTCAGTCATCAGCACTGTTCTGAAACAGCAGTAAACTGGAGAAGCATTTTTGGTGTTGCAATGTAAATGAGTCCACTTTGACCTTCCCTGCACGTGTCTTTTTGGGGAAGTGTTCCACCATTGCAGTACCCCTTTTCCAGCACCACACCACTGGAATAAGCAACAATAGATATTCTAGTGTAGGCGGGGCAATGTGATAATGTTTTTCCAGATTAGGTTAGCAAATATTGACACACTGTATGCCTGTTGAATTTCATTGACATCAGCAAGGTACAACACCTGGCTTTGTGTGTGTAAATTTTACTTTCAATCTCATCTCACTTTTAAATAAAGCATGGAGGCAATAAGTGGGGAGTGTCTTCCGTCGTGAGTTTAATACTCAGTGTGTAGACACAGAGAATGGAAACAAAAGCCAATATGATACTGTAACATGCTGTTCAGGATACCCAGAACTGAGGGTCACTGTAGTAGCATAGGTAGTTTCCTCACCAATCTTCCTTTTCCAGCAATGGATATGGGGATTCTGACTAACAGCTAGTCCAAGGTGCTGTTTTTTCCGGTTTCTTCAAGTAAAGGATAACTTAGAGGTTTTCTGCCCTGTCTTTATAGTACAGTAAACCTTTGAAAAGTATGTTTCTCAAAGTTCATTGACCCTGTTTCAAGAGGTAGGAAGGCTTCCTGGTGGTGCAGTCTCCATCCTCCATTGAGAGTAAGTAATCATCTTTTCTTGCTCTTCAAATCAGGGCTTTGGAGCGGAGTGTGAAGCGGTGGAGCTGCAGGTTTTTACCTGCAGCTGGAGCGAAGCCGGAGCACCACTCCAAAGCCCTGCTCCAAATGGTTTGTGTGCTTTTCTTTGTCTTTGTCACACCTTGCTCAATTTACATGGGAGATTTAGTCAGTCAGACAGAACCATATTCCTTTGAAGAAAACCTGTTTATTAATTCCCCCTGACATGCCTGGTTTCAACACATTTTCATCATAATTGCAGCACATCTGTATAATACTTTGTGGTTTGATGGTATATACATCACACAAGAATGTTAATGATCAGTGAACTGTTAGTTTTCCCATGACGTATTACATTACACCTTTTAGATACAGATTATAACTAAGGCTGTCGATTAATTGCAATTAACTCAAATTAATCATGATTAAAAAAATTAATCATGATTAATCTTACTGTTAAACAATAGAATCAAATGAAATCAAGTTTAATCAAATGAACTTGATTAAATATTTTTGGATATCTTCTACATTTTTCAAATACATTGATTTCAATTACATCACAGACTATAAAGCGTACAGTGCTCACTTTATATTATTATTTTCATTACAAATATTTGTACTATAAAAAAATAAACAAAAAATAGTTGTTTTCAGTTCACCTCATAGAAGTATTGTATTGTAATCTCTTTGTCATGAAAGTGCAATTTACAAATGAAGATTTTTTTGTTACACATCTGTACTCAAAAATAAAACAATGTGAAACTTTAGAGCCTACAAGTCCATTCAGTCCTACTTCTTGTTCAGCCAGTCATTAAGACAAACAAGTTTGCTTACATTTATGGAAAATAATGCTGACACTTCTTATTAACAATGTGACCTGAAAGTCAGAACAGGGGTTTGCATGGCACTTCTGTAGCCGGCATTGCAAAGTATTTACATGTCAGATATGCTAAACATTTGTATGCTTTTTCATGCTTCGGCCACCTTTCCAGCGGACATGCTTCCATGCTGGTAATGCTTGTTCTTAATATTAAAAAAAAAAAAAAAAAAAAAAAAAAAGCATTAATTAAATTTGTGACTGAATTCTTTGGGGGAGAATTGCATGTCTCCTGCTCTGTTTTACCCGCATTCTGCCATGTATTTCATCTTATAGCAGTCCAGTACATGTTCATTTTAAGAACACTTTCACTACAGATTTGACAAAGCACAAAGAAGGTACTGATGTAAGATTTCTAAAGATAGCTACAGCACTCAACTCGAGGTTTAAGAATCTGAAGTACCTTCCAAAATGTGAGACGGAGAAAGTGTGAACATGCTTTCAGAAGAGTTAAAAGAGCAACACTCTGATACGGAAACTATACAACCCAAACCACCAAAGGAGAAAATCAATCTGCTGATGGCATCTGATTCAGATAATGAAAATGAACGTACATCAGCCCACATCGCTTGGATCATTGTTGACCAGAGCCAGGCATCGGCGTGAATGTATGTACTCTGGAATGGTGGTAACCATGAAGGGAAATATATTCTTACTTTCAGGTGATGGAAACGAGAAGCAGGCAGCATTATCTCCTGCAGGTGAAAACAAACTTGTTTTAACGATTGGCTCAACAAGAAGTAGGACTGAGTGGACTTGCAGGCTCTAAAGTTTTACGTTGTTTTCTTTTTTAATGCAGTTATTTTTTGTACATAATTTTACATTTGTAAATTCAACTTTCATGATAAAGAGATTGCACTACAGTACTTGTATTAGCTGAATTTTGAATTGATTGAAGAACAGCTAGCCAGAAACTCAAAAGGCAATAATAAAATGTTTTTTAAATACGTCAGAAGCAGGAAGCCTGCTAAACAACCAGTGGGGCCCCTGGATGATAGAGATACAAAAGGAGCACTTAAAGATGATAAAGTCATTGCGGAGAAACTAAATGAATTCTTTGCTTCGGTGTTAATGGCTGAGGACGTTAGCGAGATTCCCAAACCTGAGCCGTTTTTTGTAGGTGACAAATCTGAGGAATTGTCACAGATTGAAGTGTCACTAGAGGAGGTTTTGGAACTAATTGATAAACTTACCTGTAACAAGTCACCAGGACCAGACGGCATTCACCCAAGAGTTCTGAGAGAACTCAAATGTGAAATTGCGGAACTATTAACTAGGGTTTGTAACCTGTCCTTTAAATCGACTTCTGTACCCAATGACTGGAAGATAGCTAACGTAACACCAATATTTAAAAAGGGCTCTAGAGGTGATCCCAGCAATTTGAGACCGGTAAGTCTAATGTCCGTACCGGGCAAATTAGTTGAAACAATAGTAAAGAATAAAATTGTCAGGCACATAGAAGAACATAAATTGTTGGGCAAAAGTCAGCATGGTTTCTGTAAAGAGAAATCATGTCTTATTAATCTATTAGAGTTCTTTGAAGGGGTCAGCAAACATGTGGACAAGGGGGATACTTGTGTGGACGTAGTGTACTTAGATTTCCAGAAAGCCTTTGACAAGGTCCCTCACCAAAGGCTCTTACGTAAATTAATTTGCCATGGGATAAGAGGGAAGATTCTTCCATGGATTGAGAACTGGTTAAAAGACAGGGAACAAAGGGTAGGAATAAATGGTAAATTTTCAGAATGGAGAGGGGTAACTAGTGGTGTTCCCCAAGAGTCAGTCCTAAGACCAATCCTATTCAACTTATTCATCAGTGATTTGGAGGAAGGGGTAAACAGTGAGGTGGCAAAGTTTGCTGATGATACTAAACTGCTCAAAATAGTTAAGACCCAAGCAGACTGTGAAGAACTTCAGAAAGATCTCACGAAACTAAATGATTGGGCAACAAAATGGCAAATGAAATTTAATGTGGATAAATGTAAAGTAATGCACTTTGGAAAAAATAACCCCAACTATACATATAATATGATGGGGACTAATTTAGCTATAACTAATCAGGAAAAAGATCTCGGAGTCATCGTGGATAATTCTCTGAAGATGTCCATGCAGTGTGCAGCGGCAGTCAAAAAAGCAAACAGGATGTTAGGAATTATTAAAAAAGGGATAGAGAATAAGACGGAGAATATCTTATTGCCCTTATACAAATCCATGGTGCGCCCACATCTTGAGTACTGTGTACAAATGTAGTCTCCACATCTCAAAAAGGATATACTGGCATTGGAAAAGGTTCAGAGAAGGGCAACTAAAATGATTAGGGGATTGGAACGGGTCCCATAGGAGAGATTAAAGAGGCTAGGACTTTTTAGCTTGGAAAAGAGGAGACTAAGGTGGGATATGGTAGAAGTATATAAAATTATGAGTGGCGTGGAGAAAGTGAATAAGGAAAAGTTATTTACCTGTTCCCATAATAGAAGAACTAGGGGCCACCCATTGAAATTGGTGGGCAGCAGGTTTAAAACAAATAAAAGGAAGTTCTTCTTCATACAGCGCACAGTCAACCTGTGGAACTCCTTGCCTGAGGAGGCTGTGAAGGCTAGGACTATAACAGGGTTTAGAAGAGAACTGGATAAATTCCTGGAGGTTAAGTCCATTAATGGCTATTAGCCAGGCTGGGTAAGGAATGGTGTCCCTAGCCTCTGTTTGTCAGAGGGGGGTGATGGATGGCAGAAGAGAGATCACTTGATCTTTACCTGTTAGGTTCACTCACTCTGGGGCACCTGGCATTGGCCACTGTCGGTAGACAGGATACTGGGCTAGATGGACCTTTGGTCTGACCCAGTACGGCCTTTCTTATGTTCTTATGAATTTTAAAAATATTTGCACTGTAAAAAACAAAAATAGTATTTTTCATCAAAAATAATGTGAGCATTGTACACTTTGAATTCTGTGTTGTGACTGAAATCAGTATATATGAAAATGTGGAGAATATCCACCAATATTTAAATAAATGGCATTCTATTATGGTTTAGCAGTGCAATTAATCGTAATTACTTTTTTGAATCACTGGACATCCCTTATAACAGTAGTGAGTTGGTGTACACTCAGCTGGTCAAGCCACTGCTAGAGTCCAGGGAGCCCCTTGTGTTCTGGCACTGGGATGCATTTAGAGTCACAGACACCTCTTTTCTTGTCTTGAAAAGAAACTCTTAACACGCTGATCTGGGTGGAAGGGCTTATCCCGTATCTCTGTTGGAACTCTCTGCACCCCTTAGTCACCATGACTAGATAGGGCTCATTCTGGAGCATGTTGACATCATTCCTTAATCAGCTAGAAGGATTACTGATGAGCAACATAATTTTTTTTTCTCCACCTTCCAATCCTCTGTTCTGTAGCTTTCTAAAGTGGCCACAGATTTTGAGTGCTCTGATACTTTGTCTAGTGTGACACCTTGAGCCTGATTCTCAAAAGTGTTGAGCACCCTCAGTTACTATTGAAGTCAGTAGACGCTCTGATTGCTCAGCACCTCTGAAAAATAGTGTTAGTGGCCACTTCTGAAAGTTGGCAGAAATTCCACCACTGTGCAGCACACTTAGTCGGCAGTGAGCTGGAGTATTAGAGGCCTGTCTAGGACTCTAACACCACATTCTGCGAGGCAGGATAGAATACTACAATAAGACTGTCAAACCAGCACCATAGCTCTGTATTTTATCAAGCTGTGTATTTTTGTATATATCAAACTATGTATTTTAAATATTTATTTTTATTTGGTATTTTTTATAAGGCAGGTAAATATTTTGAGAGATATTACCGGCATATTTTGTTTGAAATTGAGACATGCTTCATAACCAGGGGAGGGGAGGAACCCTATCATCACATTTGTTTCAGTAATTAAGTCTTCCAAAACAGTTCATATGAGAATTAAGTCTATTTAAAGATAAGTCTATTTAATTAAGTCTATTTAAAGATAATAAAATTGGATAAAGTTGTGTTCCTTATAAAATCATATTTGAAAGACGTTTATCAACTAAATGGCCAAATTAAGCAAGACAGTTAATGCAGACATAGTCTTCCCAACTTATTTGCAGTTTATAACTGGGTTTCTGAATCCTGTGAAGTAGAAACAAGACACTGAGGGCATGTCTACACTATAAATGTAAGCTAAGCTATGTTAGGTTGACTAACAGCCGCCACAGTAATTACTGATGTGGTTCATGTCCACACTGCCCTTCTTTTGTCAGTGGTGCGCATCCTCACCAGACGCACTTCCACTGACTTAAGAGTTGAAGGATGGAGATCCAGGGCTCTCAGTACCATGCACAGCTCCCCGCTGGGAGCTGGGCTGCCCACCCCTGTTCCTTCCCCCTACCATACACAGAGTTTCTTGGCTGCTCACTGGCAATGGGGCAAGCCACACCAGGATTTTCCACTCCCAGAGTCCAGTCAGCTGCCATGCTCCTAGCAGGTAACTGAGAGCCTGGGGAAGCACTCAGGCTCCTGGCAGAGAGATCCATACCTGCTCGGGTACCCCACTGCTGGCATGGAACCAAGAAGCCCGGTGCGGCTGCCCAATTCCCAGTGGGGACATCTGCGCACAGAGTCTGGTCAGCTGTTGTGCTCCCAGCGGGGAGCTGAGAACCATGGCAGCAGCCCAAATCAGAGCTGTGAGCCCAAGCGGCAGCTTCGCATGAAGTGAGGAGCTGGGACCCTGGAGGGTAACTGGATTTTGAACGGAGAGCCCAGGCAACAGCTTGAGGTGGGAGCCTTGGTGGTAACCTGGCTTAGAATGGAGACTGGGCAGCAGCCCAGCCAGGGAGCTGAGAGCCAGCTTTCTTTGAAATTGATAAGAATGACAGCCAATAGATGTAAGTAATGCAGTGTCTGCAGGGACGCAGATGTAAGCCCTGTACCTGTTATGGAGGTGGAATTATGTCAGTGTAGTAAGGCACTTATATCGGCAGGAGCAAAGGTTGTAGTGCGTATACTAACATAATTAGGTCAACGTAAACTGTGTTATGTTGACCTAATGCTGTAGTGTAGACCAGGCCTGAACTGCAAACGCTTTAGGCATATGGTTAACTACATACCTGAATAGTCCCATTGATGTGCGTTTGCAGGATTGAGATTTAATCCTAGTGGATTTTTGATGGATTGCTCTTCTTGTATCCCTGAGATATTAATAGTTTTCCCCCAATACAGTTTATTTTACGTTAAATGCTTTCAAGCTGATAACTCTTAAACTATAGCAACCTAGGATGGACTGTCTGGGCACTGAGGGAAATAAGAGAAATGTTAACAAAATGTAAGCCTTTTAACTGGATTCTGCAAGGTGCTGAGCACCCTCAATCCCGTCTACATTTTAAAAAAATGTTCACTTTTGTATGGCAGCAGCAAAACACGATACATTCAGTTGATGTGGAAGGACATTTTGCATGTATACTGTTCTTGGGATGAGTTAAGCATCAAATTTCTTACATTAGATTTTATTCTTTTTCCTTATGATTCTGTTTCTGTTGCTGAACGGGAACAGGGAGATCTGGTGCTAATTTTGGGTTTGATTCAACCTCCAATTGAAGTCAAGGAAGTTCAGATTAGAGGTCCAATCTTGTGAGGTGCTGAGGCATTTCATGTTGGACTTTTAATTTGAACACTACCTGTTTAATCTAGGTTTATAAAGAGGTTTTAATGTTTAAGTTTTTAGTTAATGTTTTAACGGTGACTTATAAGTGTTGAAGATTAACTATAAAGTTTTTAAAAATCTGTAGCTCTTCTACAAGATTCCAAACAATAACAAAGGTATATAGCCATTGGGTGCAATGTCTCAAATGTTATTAAAATATATCACTGTTTGTCTGGAAAGACATTGTTGTCTTAGAATCCTGAGAAATTTAAACTGAGGACTTCTTGGCCTCCGTACTAGTGAGAGTGTCCTCATAGTTACCATAAACAAACGTTTCAAAGAACCATTCTGTGATGGGTTGGACCCTTTGGGGAGGCACCTGATGTGCTGACATACCACTGAGTCTATCTGTTCTGCCAGCATGTCCCCCCTTTAACCTGTCGTGCTGAGCCAGGCTCTTAAAATCTCCTCTAACATGCACACAGGCATTTTCAGACTGGACTCCCCTCCTCCTTGCCTTCCCTTTTGCAGTCTGTCTTCTTGGGGTATGGTTACACTTACAAGATTATAGCGCTATTGGTTATAGCGGTCCCCTTATACAGTAATATGTATAGCGCTATTGTATGTCCACACTCAGATGTGCCAGCGGTATAGCATGGCCACGTTTGGGGCACTTAATGCGGCATTAAGAGCAGCACATTAGGGCAGGTATCCCAGCATTCAGCTGGGTGCAACGTGCTTTTTAAACGAGGGGGGTGAGGGGGGACGCGTTGTGTGTATGCGGAGGGAGAGAGACAGTGGTTTTTCTGTTCTTCTGAAAGCCTGTCAGCGAGCCTCCATTCACAGAAGGCTTTGTTTTCACACAGGCTCCCTCCTTAAACATTTGCATTGCTTATCTGCGGAGTTAAGAGAGAAACTCTAAAGAGGTACTTCCGCATTCCTCCAGCCGAGTTCAAAAGAAAGGGAAGAGAGGTCAATTGCCTTAAATGGCTCTAGGCATCTCAAGAGATCACTTGTAGCGCAGTGGGTGTCCACATTCTTGCTGTAGCGCTACAGCAGCTGTGCTATAGCCCTTATTCCCCATGCGGAGGTGGATTACGAGGAGTGCTATAACTCCGCGGTTATAGCGCTCTACGTGCCTTGCCAGTGTGGACGGGGAGGAGGTTATAACGCTCGTGGGGGCTTTATAGCGCTATAAAGTGCCAGTGTAACCAAGCCCTTGGGCAGACAGGCCATGGAGAGGAGAAGTCTTGCTTGGCTTCCTCCACACCCTTAAATAAGATTTACATAAGGCAGGAATCCTTTGTTTCCCAAAGTTGACCCCCCATCCCTTACAATGGAAAGTTACAAGAAGTCCCAGGTAATGTTTTAGTATCAGGTGACAAGACCACCTGACTCTGTAGGATCACAGAGTCCGTAAGTCAGTGACAGCATGGAGTGGCCACAGGAAGATCAAGCTTTTCACAGTCTATTGTCTTCGCTGATAGGCCATCCTCCCTGTCTGGCTTTTCCATTGTTGTACCTGAAGTATTAGCAGTGGGCGTCACCCAAAGTAGCATAGCTGAAATAGAGATATAGTCAATATTCCTAACTTCAAATACAGAAATGATACATGCATACAAATTGGATAATTGCATTCAGTAAATCCAATTATATCTTACATGAGCCATCTTGTGTAAATTATATCTGTTATGTCATATTCATATCATAAGCATATTTTCATAAAGAATATGGAATGAGTCACATATTCCATTAAAATGTTTGTTTTAATTTCTTTTGCTTACAGTAGCTGATATATAATGCTATATACTCTTGGAGAGCAGAGCTACAGATTTCCAGACTATCTGAAGTATCTTGGGTAGTTTTTTAAGCTAGCATTAAATATATACTATATAGCCATGTACTTGTTCTTATGACTTTGAAATTTTATTAACAAATGTTCAACTTTTTAGCAATATACCTGGAAGCTAATATTTAAGCATTCAGTCCAAATTCCCAGTGAAGTTAATGGAAAGATTTTAACTGACTATAGTTTGTTTGAACTGGGACCACAGTTGGCTTCAGAAGAGCTGCTCTTGTTCTGTCAGTGGAAAAGAGACAGAATAATATGGAAAAATTAATAATCGATCACAAGGGCCAAAGTCTGTTGCTTAGTTCATGCCAAAGTCTGTTGCTTAGTTCATGCCAAAGTCTACATCTATGCAAAATTTCATTCAAATTAGGTTTAGGTTGCTACATAAATTCTCTACAGATATTGAAAACACACTTTTTTTCTATACTTTATCTATACATTCTCCTTAATTAGGGATTTAGTTAAAACAAATGTCTGCATGTGATCAAAGAGCAATTAGGTCTGTCTAGAGGGAACAGGGCAGTGAAAGTTTCGATCTTTGCAAGGTGGTCTAGTGTTTATGGTGCTGGACTTCAGAGTCAGGAGTCATAGGTTGTCAGTAGCAGAACTGGGATAATCTGCCTTGGGCAAGTCACTTCTGTGTGTGTTTCCTTTTTCATCCTTCACCTATCTTATCTATTTAGATTATAAGATCTTTGGGGGCAGCGACTGTCTCTCACAGCAATTAAACACCCATGGCTTGCCTGGGTCAGCCAACTTGGGCTTGCGGGGGTTCAGGCTGTGGGGCTAAAAATTGCAGTGTGGAGGCTTGGGCTGGAGCCCAGGCTCTGGGACTCCATAAGTGGGGAGGAGCCCAGATTTCAACCCAAGCCCGAATGTCTACAACACTACTATTTTTAGCCCTGTAGTCTGTGTCCTGCAAGCCAAGTCAGCGGACCCAGGCCAGCCACAACTATACGCTGGGTCAGTCATTCCAGTGTAGGCGTACCCTATGCATGTATGCACAGATCTGTTGCAATTCTGATATCAGATGGGGCCTCTGGGGACAATAAATAATAATTAATATTGTCCTGGTTTCCCATGAACTTGAGTCTTACATAGTGCTCTTTTTCTTTCTATCTATTACTACTTGCGTAGCATTACATACATACGTTAGTCTCTCTCTAAACCGGATTTATTTTAAGTGAAAATCCCTTCCACATTTACTTATAAGTCTTTGTTCTGAAGACCTTGCAGGCCAACAATGAAATGAGACCATCCGGTAGATATTTTCTTATGTTGTAGTATTTAAGAGTTGAAATAATTTGGGGCTAGATCCTGCAAACAGTTATACGTTGTGTATACCTATTGCTGCCTGGAGTGCCGTTATTTTCTGTTCTTATGGGCAGAATTTTGCAGGATTAAGCCATAAGTATCTTTAATGCAAAAGCTTAGTGTTTCAAACCACTGTACTGACCTGCAATTTTTATTTATAGAGCAGCTTGTAGTGGGATCCTCTAGGCAGCCTGCTGTATCATGGGAAAAGGATTATGATTCCTTTGTTCTTCCCCTTCTTGAAGACAAGCAACCATGTTATATATTATACAGATTAGATTCTCAGAATGCTCAAGGATATGAATGGATCTTCATTGCATGGTCACCAGATCACTCTCACGTAAGTAATATTAATGTCTTCGTTTTGATAAAAAAACACATTGTCCAAAAGTCTGAAGGAGCTGCAGTTTTCCAGACACTGCAGTATCTTGGCCGTTTGGTCTAAATCCCAGATGAGCAGGAGCTGGCAGTGTTTTGGAGGTGGCCTGTTTAGCTCTTAAAGGAAGTGGGCAAGCATCTTGAAATTTATTTCTTGCTAACTTAGGAATTGTATTAGTTGGCTCCATATTGAGTCCCGACATTTTTAGCAAGAAAATATTTCCCAGGGGCTGTTGCTCTACAAATGCAGTGAATAAATAGGTAGGCTTGTTGGCCTGTCTCAGGATTGGGTTGCGGAAGAAAAAAGGCCAAGAGAAAATTGGGTAACTGAGGAACTCCAGAACGGTAAAGATTACAGTGTGCTTACTGCTAATTATGTATTGAAATAAAAGATTTTATCAAATATTAGATTTATTTAGTTGAAGAGTGTAAGTTTTTGATTTCATTAATTAAATTAATCGAACGAAACACCATCTTTTTAGAAGAATTCAGCCATAAAATAAACAAAATTTGAATATTCTCTGTGATGCAGATATGTCTTCCTTCAAAAAGTCATTATCCTTTAAATCTACTTAAACTCCATCCTAATCAAGAAGGAAAATTGGATTGACAGCACTGATTTATGGAGCTGTTTGTGAGGCAGGTGACTACGTTTAGTGCTACTTTTATAGGCTCCAGTAATTTTTTTTTAATTAAGTTTTTAAGTACGTCTTAAATACTGAAGTGGAATATCCAAGTTATTTTTTATTTCTTCTGTGGTTGTGATAGTTATTCAGATCCATTATTCAACCAGAACAGGGTAATGGGATGTTTGTAGGCTGGTCTGTCTGTCTGTGTGTCTTTTTTTTTTTTTTTTTTTAAAGACAATTGCTTCCATCAGTATTCAGACTAGCGACAACAGAATCTGGAACAGGTTTGTTTTTTTGTTTGTTTGTTTGAAAGATGTTACTATGTTATTTGGAAACATCCCCCATACTCTGAAAATTACCTTAATAGTTGCAATTTAGAATAACTTTGACTGGGTTGTTGCAAAACATCTTTCATTATCATACCCTTCAAATGGTTAACAGCATGTCAAATTATCACACTCCAAAGCTCATTGTACAGAGTGTATTTCTATTATTAATTATAGTTTTAAATTGTAACTTATTCTTCTTATAATTGTTTTGCTTAATGAAATATTTCAGAAGTCCAGTAATAATTTTAGCATGCAAATGCACTGGCTTCCATGTACATAAAAAAATCAAAAGCAACTCTTTTGCAACTAACAGGTTCGTCAAAAAATGTTATATGCAGCAACACGGGCAACTCTGAAGAAAGAATTTGGAGGTGGTCACATTAAAGATGAAGTATTTGGAACAACAAAGGTATATTTTTAATATCCGCATATATGCTATTTTTCAAGAATAATAAAATTCATCTATGGAGTAAGTTGCATAGAAAAACATTTTAAATAATGATTGTGTTCAGATGTTCGGCTGCGTGTGCATGTTCTCTCTGTGTGTTGTCCCAGCTCTGTGCAGATAGCTGGCAGAGCTCAAGGGAACTGCCCAATAAGACCACAAGACTTGGTTTTGTAGTGAAGGCGCCCGACCAGGTTTATTGTTGACGAACCATGGTAATAGCACCTGGCAGACTCTACTAGGGTATTAAGACGTATGCTCGTGACAATGGATGCAGCTCTGTCAGTGGCAGGACTTTCCACTGCCTCCTCGGCTGGACAAAGACACTCCCTCTGAGATACATCTTTATATACAGATACAAACAAGTTATGTATTGCCCTCTGACGTATCGGGGTGCCGCCTTGTACCTGTAGGTTCGATCAAAACCTCTCTATTGATCATGCTGTCATCCTGACCTTATCCTTAAGATGGGTTAGCGTGTTCCTGTTATCTTCTGGAATGTGCTTGCGTGAGTGCTTTGTGCCTTGTATTGCTTAGGAATATGTGTTTTTGCAAAATCAGCCCTAAGCTTACCAAATTCTGTGAGCAGGGCCTGCCTCTTGCTCACAACCTGACTTTGCTTTATGTCAGCAAAGTTTTGACCACTACTTTAGGCCAGCCTCTACTACAAAGCTTTATGTTTCAGGCCCTCTTCTTACTACAATAATTTGAATATCAATCTTTTTTCTCTTTTTATTTAGAAAGAGAACAGCAGTATAAAATGTATACAGAACAGCATTTCTGTTTTAAGGGTCACTTTATTGTAAATTCCTTTTCCAAACAGTTTGTTTTGAGCTTGTGTAGTTCTTGTGCTTAATTACTGTAGGGTAAACAGTCACCTTTAGGAACAGTTGGAGGATCTTCCGATTTTTAAATTCTTTTTTGCCCAAGGATTGTGCTCCCGAGTCTCAGCTTTCGTTTTGGTAGCAAGAAAGGAAAAGAGAATTTTGTTTTGTTTTGTTTTGTTTTAAATCTGCATGAGGCACTCAGATACAACAGTGGTGAGAATCATTTATCTGGATATATAAGTAGAAGCCCCCTGATATGCTTTTGTGAAAGCTCTCGACTCCAGTCTTTCCATATCAAGGTCCCCAGATTTTCCACTCCTGCGTTTATGTGCTAAAGTGGAGAGCAGTGCCCAAGTATCAGCAAATCTTCTACAATCGGGCCCAGTGAATTCTGATAATCTGTCAGGCTGCCACAAAGCACCTAAGCCTTTCAAGGTTTTTCCTTTTGCCCTGTGTCGGCAGATGTAGGAGCTCATGTTGCAGTTGGAGTGCTGTTCCTGCATAGATGGTATCTTTAGAGAAAGGAAAATCATTTTGCCTTGTAATTCTACTTCTCTGAAGGGATCTTCTTGCAGGATTCTCACTCACAAATCCACTTACCCCTTAGAGTTTGGGGTTAGTATTTAGAGGTGTTCCCTTTTGTGCACTTTTAATTTTTCAGAGACATTTTTTATTATTTTTTCCCATATTGATCCTCTTGAATTGGCTTTTTCTTTCTGGGTGCTTCACTTCCCATGCAATAAATGGAACTGATTGAGGTATAAGCATACTTAATACTTGGTAGGAGATGGTGTATGAAGGCCAGTTGAGGGGGCCCAACCTTGTTATCTCTTGCCTTTAAGGGTGAAAAAACAAAACTTTGAGAGCTAGAAGAGTTCTGCTGGGCTCTCTACTGAGCTACGTATAAGACTAAGAATCCTGCAAGATATCTCCAGAGAGGAAATGTTACAAAGTAGATAACTTTCCTTTGCAGAAGGTTTGACAGATGCTCCAACAGACACACACACCCCTTTTTAATTCCTTTCCGGGGCGGGGCGGATTTTGTGCATTTCAGAGGCAAAACCAGAACAAAACAACCACCAGCCCACTTTTCATAAGGGTTTCTTTGTACCCAGGCAAAAATGTGACCCCGGAAGGAATAGTTTAGAGCAGAATTCGGGAACGAATAAATTCATTGGTGGCATAGAAATCTTTCTGCTCTCTGTCAGGTAGAACAGGGTGGGGAGGAGGTAGAAGAGTGAGAGAGATGATCATATTTATTTTATTGTTACATATTAGCATTATATTTCCTTCTCTATTTGCATATGCTTTTCTAGCTTACTATATTCTGCAATCTTTTTACTTTCATTCTCCATTCTCTAAATGTATCGATTTTTTTAAAAGATCTGCTGTGCTCTTTGTCGCATCTTTCCTTCTTTTCTGCCATTCTCATTGATTTTTCTCTCCACTTCCCTGTGTTTTTCATTTTTTACCATCTATTTTTCCTTCCCTCTTTCATTCTTCATCTCTTACAATTTCATCCTCATTTCTCTAGCTTTTTATCTCTAAACATATTTATTCAGTAAGGTTCTAATGTGTGTTTAATGTTCTTAGTTGTGTTTCACATCTGGTGTACATTGAGTAAAAATCCCAGCTTCAAGTATTTGCTCAACCCCCCCCCCCACAACAGCTTGAGTCACGCCCTCTCCCCCTCAGCAGCCCCTCCCTGCAGCTCCCAGGTGTTAGCTCCCTGTGGAGAGCCAGCAGCAAACAGCTGGGAGCTGCACATAAGGGCCATTGCCTCTCCTCATGGAGCTAAAGCAGCAGCAAAAAAAGTGTGTCTCTCTGCAGCTCCCAGATGTTTGTCACTCCCTCACCCCAAGGCGGCAACTCCTAGCTTGCTGAGGTTGGAGTGAGTTGATACCATGTGACCAAGAAGGGCCAGTGAGTCGCCTCTGGTTCCTGCCCAGTGGGGAGGGGGCCCCCACGGGTTGAGGGGTGGAAGCCTTGAGTACTGGCAGGTGCATCTCATCTCTTGAATTTCTGAAGATTGTCATATGCGGCTCAGAGGGTTTGGCCATCCCTGCAATATTGGTCGCTGTGTTAGGCAGTGGTCTCAGCACACCAGCAGGAATCAGGGTCTTCTCTGTGCATTTTCTCCAGTTCCTTTAATACCCAGAGTGATAAGAAAAATCAGACAGGTCTAACAGATTTTTAGTCTTCCAGACAGTTCTGACTGACCTAATTCAGCAACTCAGCCTAAAATACATTTGCAGATTTGGCATATCACAGAAATCGTAGCCAAATTCTACATTCAGACCTGAAACCATTACGTTGAACAGCCTGGAAGTTGGCTGGCTAAGCGCTATGAGAGATTTTGTTGCAGGTGTGAGAAATCTTACTACCAAACAGGAAGCCCTCCATAAGGAGAACCCAATCCTCAGAATGGAAAAGATTCTCAATCTTTGCAGAACTCTGACCTTTTGAAGAGCCGTATCCCCTTTTGACTATATTCTGTACCTGAATCTCTCTAGACTCTCCATCATTTTCATTAGGATCCACCATGCAGCAATTTCAGCATGTTCAAAAGTTGACTGGGCCAACACAAGCTGGTCCAATAAAAGATAACGCTTCACGCACCTTGAGCCTCTGGTTCAGTCATGCTCCATATTCTTCCACCCTACCATTTCTAGATTTTTTTTAAAAGGTTAACTTTATACTTTCTCGCCGAGAAGAGAAATAAATAGTGTAAAATTAACTTTCCCTCTACTCGGGGAGTGCCCCTGTTCTTGAGATCTCTTATTGCCCTTGTGAGTCTCGTGGAGCCCCCCAACCCATTTGGGCCTCTGGGTGAATGCTCTTTTCACCATTTGCCTCTCAAGATGGCCTTTTGGTGGCCTTTATATCATCTGGAAGAGTTAGTGAACTCTACGCCCTCATGGCCAACCCTCCTCATAGCATATTCAGTCAAGATAAGGCTGGTTTTGAGACTTCATCCTAAGTATATTCATAGAATATCAGAGTTGGAAAGGACTTCAGGAGATTATCTAGTCCAACCCCCTGCTCAAAGCAGGACCAATCCCCAATTAAATCATCCAACAGATTTTTGCCCCATATCCCTACATGGCTCCTTCAAAGATTGAGCTCACAACCCTAGGTTTAGCAGGCCAGTGCTCAAACCACTGAGCTATTTCCAAAGTCGTTTCAGATTTCTATTTAACCCATTTGATTGATTCCCACTCCCACCGTTTTCTTTCTTAAACCCCGTTCCACTCCAGGAGAGACGAAGATCCCCACCATAGATGTTTCTAGGGCCCTGCTATGTTACTTAAGTAGTACAACAAAAGCACTTTAGATAAGCTCCCTATTTTTTTATTGCACTAAATAATATTGTTTAGGACCAAACCTTCTCTTCTCAGAGTTCATTTAAACTGATTATGCAATAGGGATGTAAAATATTAACCCGTAAGTATTCGGCTTACCATTAATCGACCTTAACCCTCTGCACGCTGGCAGGAGCGGCCCCACCCACGGCCAGCTGGAGCAGCTCTGGCCCCTCTCCCTTTAACCATTTAACTGAGAGGTGGCCAACTTGTGGCTCCGGAGTTAATATGCTCTTCAGAAGTTAATATGCGGCACCAACTCCGGGGTGCCAGCTTTCCAGTGTGCTGAGGGATGCTCACTGCTCAATCCCTGACACTGCCACAAGCCCTGCCCACACTCCACCCCTTCCTGTCCCCTCTCGAGCCTGCCGTGCTCTCGCTACTCTCCCTCCCCCTCCGAGCCTCCTACATGTCACGAAAGAGCTGATTGGGAGGTGTGGGGAGGTGCTGATCAGCAGGGCTGCTGGTGGATGGGAAGCTTGGGTGGGCGGGGGGAGCCAATGGAGGGCTGCTGACTTATTACTATGGTTCTTTAGCAGTGTACATGGGTAAATTCTGGCTCCTTCTCAGGCTCAGGTTGGTCACCCCTCAATTAACCAGTTAAATGATGTGATTTTAAGCTTACATCCATATTATGCAGTGTATTTCAACCTGTTCCCTCATGGCAGATCTATTTCATGCCCCAAAGAACAGTCAACTAGAGCTCAGGCTGCCTCCTTTGCACGTTTATGGGAATATTCCTTGTCTGACACTGCAGGATAGTGTAGTTGTAGCCATGTAGGTTGCAGGATATTAGAGAGACAAGGTGGGTGAAGTAGTACCTTTTATTGGACTAACTTCTGTTGGCGAGAGAGACAGACTTTCAACCCACACAGAGCTCTTCTTCAGGAAGCCACTTGGGGCAAGATAGAGAAGAACAAGACATTGGTAAGACCTCAGTTGAAATACTATGTACAGTTCTGATCATCCATGTTCAAGAAAGATGAATTTAAACTGGAACAATTGCAGAGAAGAGCAATAAGGATGATTGGTGGCTGGAGGGCCTATTTTGAGAGAAAAGTGGAAGAGTTTGCTTTGTATAGTCTTCCAGAAAGAAGGCTGAGAGAGGATATGATTGACCTGTATAAACACATTAGGGAGATAAATACCAGGGTGGGTGAAAAGCAATTTAAGTTAAAGGATAATGTTGGTACAAGAAAAAATGGATATAAACTGGCCATGAACAAAATTAGGCTGGAAATTAGAAGGTTTCTAACTGTCAGAGGTGAGGTTCTAGAACAGCTTTCCAATAGGTTTTGTGGGGCAAACAACTTAATTAGTTGAGAGCAAGTTGGACAAATTTATGAGTGCAGTTTGTATGATGGGATTGGTTGTGATAATGGGGGCTTTGTTCCTAAATCTCATGCTTTAGGATTTCTGACGGCCACTTGCAAGGTCAGGAATGGATTTTTCCTCTGTGTATTCTTGAAGGGAGTTTTTTGTTTTTGTTTTTTTAAAATCTCCTTTCTCTGAAGCATCAGGGATGGCCACAACCGGAGATGGGACGCTGGGTGGGGTAGGCCAAGGCTCTTGGGAGGCACCGAGCATTCTCTTTCTCAGGTGGTTTGCTGGCTCATTCTTCCTCACATATGCAGGGTTTAGCTAATAACCATTATATTGGGTGAGGAAGGAATTTTCACCCAGGTCATATTGAGAGTGACCTTGGAGGGTTTTTTTGCATTTCTCTACACCATGTCACTTGTCAGGATTATCTGTGTGTATCTCACATAATCATTTCCTTGCCCTTACAAGGACCTCGAGCACTGACACATCTGAGCCCCTCTTATTCTCTGCCTGTGGCATATAAAAGTCTAGTCTTCTATGGTCTGTAATGCTTTGGTCTAATTTCAGCTGTTGGATTTAGTGTGTGAGTACTGTGTGGTGATGGTTAAATGTGATATATGGGAGGTCAGACCACAGTGGTTCTCAACCTATTTACCATTGTGGGCCACATCCATAACTGTCTGTATGGCCCTGAGAATGTGAGATGGGCCTCAGCTATGTGCTGATTGGGCTGCAGGTTGAGAACCACTGGACTCATGATCTAGTAGTCCCTTCTGGCCTAAAATTCGGACTATGCTTTTGACGTGGACTTGAGATCAGATGCCAAATTTGAGAAGGCAGTGTTACAGTCATAGTTAGTGACAGCTAGGACCTCTTGATTCCATTTTCCACATGGGGGTACTGTTAGCTGTTCACCTAGAGAGGGATCCAGGTGGACAAACACTTGACAAAAGAATTACTTTCCAGCAATAATTGTGGTTCTTCAAGATGTTCTGTCCATGTGGCTCCCACAACTCACTCCCATATCTGCTTCTTTAGTCTTCTCTAGTTGTGATTCTGGATTAGTGAGGAACGCTCTGCCCTTTATGCCCGTGTGTGGGGAGGTCATGAGGATATGCAGGGCCCAAAAAAACTCAAAGATTTTGGTGTCTCATTCATGAGGTTAATGCACACTTAGAGTGGGATCCACGCAGACTAAACACATCAAAGAACCACAGATACTGTAAAGTAAATTAACTGTTCTTTCCCATTCTTCCTTCTGAGTATTAAGTATCTTCAAAGAAAACTTTAACTGAAGAATCATTGATGCCAAATACTGATTCTGTGTTTTCAGGATGATGTTTCATTGAATGGATACAGAAAATACTTGATATCACAGTCTTCCCCTGCCCCTCTGACTGCAGCAGAAGAGGAACTTCGGCAAATTAAGATTAATGAGGTACTACATTGTCTGGAATGACATGCAGGGGGATGAGTGGAAAATTCCTGAAGTACTGTAAGAGGAAGCTTGCAGGAGGAGAGAAGCAAACCAGTCAAAAGTTTTCAGAAAGTCTGAAGGTGGGACAGGGTCATACAAACTCGGGTTGGGCATTTGACCAGTCCAAAAAATAATTGGTCAATTGACTGGTCAAATAATGTCTCAAATGATCCGGTATTTTCAAGTACTAACTTATTAGCACAGTAACAAAAAAGAATAAGACTTGGTGGTCTCCAATAGGCTTGGCCTTAGATAGACACATGTGCTTAATTACAAAAAAAACACAAATGACCTAATTGAGCTATGTTAGTTCAGAAAAACATGAAACACAATGAAAATAAATGATAACAAATGAAAGAATAATCCTATCACCTTTTTTAGTAATGTTAGGTTAGCATTTAAATGTGAACATTATTCAAGACTGAACGGTTACAAAAGAAAAGAACAAATAAATAAAACACATAACAAGTGCATTTAAAAATGACCTTTTCCTTTTATATTTACTAAGTAGGCAGCAGTCCAACCCTTTAAGCAGTTTAGCTGTTGTCCATCTTTTTTCTTTGTGTTGGGGGAGGAGGTTTAATGACGGTTAAGCCTCCGTTCCCTTTCCCGCTGCCCTCTAAGTTGATTTTTGTATGTTTGTTTAGTCAGTTTTAGATTGTAAGCTCTTCAAGGCAGGGAAACGAGTCTTTTCACTTGTTTAACGTGGTTTGTAGACCACTGTGTACATTGATGACCTGATATACAAATAAAGTTATACATACGTACTTGTTCTAGAAGATTCCTACCTATCATGATGCTCAGTTTTCAGTTAGTTCTTCTTTTTTCTCCTAGTAGGTGAAATTAGCAGGTAGTGAGTGGTCATGTGAGTGGTCAAGATTTTAAGTAGGCTTGCTAACAGAGGCTGCTGCCTACATCAGAACATTCTTGCTGGAACATTTGACAGTTTGGCTGCAGTCAACTGACCTTATTTGACTGGCCAATTGACTGGCTGGCGGAGCCGAGCACAAAAAGTGTCATATTCTCAGTTACTAACTGGGATTTAAATGTATGCTTTAACACGTACAGTGTGTGCAATGTGATTCAGCATTGCTCCAAATACCTTATCTTTTCATTTCCTGTATTGTATGATTTTAGATTTTTAAACTTTAATGTTGCATTAACTTCAGTTTTTGATTTTAGTATTTACATCTTGCATTCATTTAGATCCAAGTCTAGCCCTTTTAATGTTGAACTTCAATAGTGATGATGAACATAAATCAGCCACAGGAAAATGCTGTGTGGCTTTGGAAGATGTAGTGTGTGTGTGTGTGTGTGTGTATATATATATATATATAATAAATAGGCTGCCAAGATAAATTCTGATCAGTTAGATTTGGAAAATAAAATAGAGCAGAGAGTTCATTTTATGGAACATTGCACATGTGGACAATAATTCTTCTCTGAGAAGTGACTCTAAGTGACATAATTGGTTTCTGTATTTGTAGGATTTTGATGAGTTCCATATCAAATCTGCTAAGTTTACAAGAAAAGAGATTTTTTTCTAACTGCCAGCCAGCACTAGGATTCCACTTGGAATATGAAAGTCAACCTGTTTTCTTTCTGGTTTATACATAATCATCAGAATTAAAGACTCTGAAATCACAACTTAACTAATTATTCTGTTGATACTTCAGCACTGTAGAGAGTTTAGAGTTATGGGAGACTGATATAAAAAAAACAGAAAATTTGTGTTTTTTAAGAAAAACATGTTTAAGTAGATGTGATTTCTATAAATATAAAAAGGAACAGATCTATTGAGTCAGGCAATGCCATTTTTCATTTTTTAAAAATCTGTCATTTATCGAATGCGGAATGAAATAGTACTTACTCTGAGACTAAAAGCTGTGTGAATACTTTGCAGATTTTAGATTATAATCAAACTGATTTATATTAATTCCAGGTCCAAGTGGAGGTCGGTGTAGATACCAAGCAGCAGACACTGCAAGGAATCGCATTCCCTTTGGCTAAGGAAGCCATTCAGGCTTTGGAAAAACTGAAAAATAAACAGCTCAACTATGTGCAACTGGCAAGTATAAAATATTGCGTTCAATTATTGTACAGAATACAATTATGCAGTAGTTGGTTAAATAGTGCATGTATGAACATGTACTGCAAATGTTTAATTTAGAATAGGATTCTAAATTGTCTGTTTTCTCATATAGTTTCTCTGGTTATGCTGCTCTCTGTATCTACTCTAACTTGTGTTTGTTTAACAGCAAATTGATATAAAAAATGAAACTATTATTTTGGCCAGTACGCTCCATACTGAACTCAAGGATTTGCCAAACAGGATTCCAAAGGATTCTGCACGCTATCATTTTTTCCTTTATAAGCATTCCCATGAAGGAGATTACTTGGAATCCATAGGTATGAGAATTCCTATATGTGAAATTTCATTTGTTCATTTCATATAACTTAGAAGTAATCTTGAGATGGGGATGATGGTATGTAAATGATAAAAATTGCTGTATAATTTCAGTGGTCAAGGCTTTCAAAAGTGGCCGTTGATTTTCAATGCCCTTTGGGTGTCAGACTTTGAAACTGCTTTAAAAAGTCTTGATTTTTGGAAAGTGCTGAATGCACTCTGAAAATCAAGCACTTTTTACAGTATCTCCAGTTGGGCACCCCAAACCATCGTTCACTTGAAAATATTGGTCAATGTCTTTCCATTCATTGGTCACTTATAAGTTTACATTGTAACTAAAGATGTGTAGTGGTGGTATTTCTTCCCCTTCAGACTTAGAATATTTTGTTTAAATGTCTGTCACAAGTCATGATTTTAAGGTAATAGTTCTTACACCATTTTCATTCTGCAGTATTTATCTACTCTATGCCTGGGTATATGTGCAGTATTCGAGAACGGATGCTATACTCTAGTTGCAAGAACCCACTGTTAGAAATTGTAGAAAGACAACTGTGGATGCAGATAATTAGAAAGGTAAGCACATTAGAGTCCCATATCTGTGCAGTGAGGGAAGACCATTAATTTCCTTTATCTTGAGTTTTACCTTTTATACAGCTGAATTGTGCTGGTTAATGTATAGCCAATTAATTTTGACTACACTTGCATGTCAGTATTAAAAATGTTTGAAACCAAATAGCCAAGCAGAGCCCATTTATTGTCTATAGAAAAAACAGTATGGTACAAGAAAGAGTTTAATACATCACCTGTCCTTCTGGGAAGCGGGTTCTCGCTGCATGTTCAGTTAACGTTACACAGAATGTGTGATCCCAAAATATGCCCCCAAAACTACCTCTGTATATATCAGACCTGTTTACAAGTAAGAAGCACTGTATACATCACCTCTAGAACTAAAATTTCCCCGATTACCTTGTTTTACTAGTACCATGGTATACCCCTCTTATCTCTTGTTTTCGAACACCGCATTCCAAACTAGTTGGGCCATGAAGGCACTCCCCTACCTCTACCAGGGAGAATGTTTACATGTCTTACCTTTTGATAGTTTTCCAATTTGCCTATGCAAAATGTAGACTTGTACTTTTACAAGGTATTGTGGGATACTTAAATGAGCAAGACAAGGCATAATACAATTTATGATTACCCCACTATTAATATAATATACCATTTGCATAATACCTATTAATATGTGAGTGTAGCCTGCATGTATTGGCTAACAATAGTTTGAGGTGAAGCAAAATTTTTAGGGCTGTCAGTCGCAGTTAATGCATGTGATTAATGCACAACATATTAACTAGATTTTTAAAAATAGTTGCGATCAATAATAGTTTCAATTGCCCTGTTAAACCATAATAGAATACCAATTTAAATTGATTAGAAATATTTTGCGATGTTTTTCTAAATTTTCAAATATATTGATTTCAATTACAACACAGAATACAAAGTATACAGTTCTCACATTATATTATTTTTATTACAAATATTTGCACTGTAAAAGTAAACAAAATGTATTTTTCAATTCACCTCATACAAGTCTACTCAGTCCTACTACTTGTTCAGCCAGTCATTAAGACACACAAATTTGTTTACATTTACAGCAAATAATGCTACCCACTTCTTATTTGCAATGTCACTTGAAAGTGAAACAGGTGTTTTGCATATCACTGTTACAGCTGGTGTTACAAGATATTTATGTGCCAGATATGCTAAACATTGATACACTCCTTCATACTTCAATTTGTAGGCTCTAAAGTTTTACATTGCTTTGTTTTTGAGTGCAGTTATGTTTCCTTTTGTTTTTAAAAGGATTATACATTTGTAAGTTGCACTTTCATGATTAAAAGATTACACTTTAAAAAACAATTTTCGGCTGTGACCCTGTAACTTTAATTACTATCTTTAAGTACTTTAATTAGTGCAAATTGGATTTGTAAATAAGTGCATGCCGTTTCTTATAAAGAAACCTGGTCCTGTATTACCATAAAGAAAAAATTGCTTCTAAACTCAAGAACTGATAGTATTTGGTGGAGCTCTTCAAGGACTACAGTACATCAGACCACATTCTTCAACTGCAGATACTAGAAATGTGGGAGAGCTTTTTAATTTTGATTCTGTGGATCACATTTCAGTATTAAAAATATGACAGGATTAATGTCAACCAGAGATTCTCTTTCATTGCAATGTTCATCTATTGAAGCTATGTCAAAAATAACTTTGTATGTACATATTTCTTAGATAGAGGTCAATATATTCTCCTTTCGTTAAATAATGGCCTGACATGACTTTTGAAATGATTAGGAAAAGCATTCCTGGGGATTTGTTTGACCTCTTGCTGCAAAGTAGTTGCTGATGGATCTGGCCCTGGTTGGGGTGCCAGGAAATTCTAAATGCTCCATGGTATGGGATCATATAATTTTTCAGAGATCTAAATTCATATAATAAAACCAGTGGATTTTGGCTTGAGAACAATAGTTTTCTTCAAGGCAGGGTTGTGTTTTGGCATTTTTATAGATAAAGATTTTAATTTATTATAGTTTCTTCCTTGTCTGAATAATTGCACTGGGCTGGGCTGCATTAGACTGCAGATCATTCAGGTGCATTTTACTTTCTCTGCAGGGAAAGCAACATGCATATTGGTTGCCTTTACAATTATTATTTTTAAAACACTTTTAATAGGTAACGATTAAGTTTTTCTACTAAAGTTGAAAAGTTGTGATAGAACATGAGGTTTGAAGGAGTTTCTTCCAACATGATACATATTGCACATTTGTGTTACACTCCTGAAAAACAAATTGGGAAGCTAAACCACAAAAACTGCATGCAGGTAGGGGTCTGACATACTCAAAAACAAATGTATGTACGCTCAGTTTTGTAGAGGGCACTGGGCACAAATGAATTAAGGGTCAACATTTCACCTTGAATTCTGAACTTTCTTGCTTATGTTTGTTTGAATATAGTTTTAGTGCTTCAGCAAATATTAACTCTTTCACAGGTTGTTAATCAAAATCATGAAATACATTTTAACTGTTTCTTCTCCTCCTTGGCAGATTGAAATAGATAATGGTGACGAGTTGACTCCTGACTTTCTTTACGAAGAGGTTCATCCGAAACATCATGCACATAAACAAAATTTTGCTAAGCCAAAAGGTCCTGCAGGAAAAAGGGGAATCCGAAGAATAATTAGGGGTCCTGCAGACTCTGAAACACCTACTGATTAAAATCTATTACTTGCACTGGTAATAATACATTACAATAGAGATGAAAAATTCTAATTTTTAGTAATGAACTGAAATCATTCCACACTGAGAGATGCTAGAAATAAGCCTAGTTTTTCCATAGCACTTATGTGGCTAGGGAAATGGCTCTGCCATTTTAGAGTTTATATTTTGTCCATATACTGTGGAAGAGTTGTTAATCAGTTCAAAACTAGAAAAAGATTACAAAACTAGTAGTGCTTTATTTTT
This sequence comes from Dermatemys mawii, assembly GCA_007922305.1. NCBI lineage: Eukaryota > Metazoa > Chordata > Testudines > Dermatemydidae > Dermatemys > Dermatemys mawii. The sequence continues at coordinate 44,031,809 of ML677341.1, read as the reverse complement.
AATTATTTAATAGCTATACACTTTATTATAAACTCCTGATCTCTGTATTGAATATTGATTCTCTGTTATCTGCACTCAGTTCTTACTATTGCGTTAACTGTCATTGTGGGGCTAGATTTGCAAACATTTACTCCCTTGAATAGCCCAGTGAAGCTAATTAGAGTAAAGATTTGCAGGAGTGGATTCTGTAGCAGTGTTCCAAATAAAAACCGTTTTTTTTCCTTGCAGCCATCATAAAGGAAAATATTTTATTGTATGTAACGTCTGTCTCTGAAGGTTTTTGAAATAGAGGAGCTGAATGAAACTAGTATACCTGATGCAAATATTCAGGAATAGCTAGATTATTTTTCACACAGAGGATTTGCTGCTTGAAATTAACTTCTAGTTTTGGGGAACTGTCATTTAAGGAAATCTGACATTGAAAGCACTAGAATTATTCATACTTTTATACCATCCTTAAACTGTTAAGTACTGTATGATCAAGTAAAACACTACAAATTTGCATAAGTCAATGCATTCAGTCAATTATGGAGCTGCTCTAAAATCACTATACAAAAATGTTTCTAAATCATGCTGTTAAACTATATTACCTGTTTCTAAACTATACTATAAACTATATTACCCTCTGATGCAAAATTGTTTATGCTTAGTAAAAAAGGCTTCATGATAGTGAATCAGTTCTTGAGAGAAAACAAATTGATTACAAATGATTTTCCAATGCATTTGCCATTTCTACTGCAATATAATAAATACAGTATGAAGGCAACTTTTTTCCTTGAATGTTTTGAAATTAAATAGCATGAACATTTACAAATCTAACTTGTTTGAAAAAAACTGCTGACAGAGCCTTAATAACTTTCACTTTAGTCCTTTTATTGTTTTTCTAAATCAGCTACTAAAATAGTAGCCAAGAAGAGTCAAAATTTGCTTTAACTAGACCTAATCTGTTCAATAGGAACAGCAAAAATACACATTTCATAATAAATAGGTAAGAAAATCAAGTATTAGACATGTAAGTTAAGTTCTGGATGCGCTTAAATATTTAAAATATGCTTAAATGCAACAACTGAAGCAGTGGGCAAATTACATGCTTGATAATGCAGTGGTTCTCGAACTTCTGCATTGCTGACCCCTTGCAGACAGCATACCTGAGTGTGACCCTCCTTATAAATTAAAAACACATTTTTTATGTTTAACACTATTATAAATTATAAAGTAGAGGGTGACAGCTGGTGACCCCGCATGTAATAACCTGATGACCCCCAGTTTGAAGATCCCTGTACTAATGGGACTTGTATTTAGATCTTTAAAAAAACCTAAAGGGTTTGCAGGTCTTAGATCATTTCATAATATATCCTGGGTGTTCAGCATGTATATTAACAGATGGCAACATCATAACTGTGCTTACTTCATGGGGGATGTATTTTAATCTCATTTTCTGGGGAGATAATGCATTAACAGTAACACTTCCTCGTGTGTTTTACTTTAGCTGCACCTATTCTTTCCATTATTAAAAATGGCTTGTTACCCAATCTGTTGATTCAACACTGAACAGTCTGAAGACTACAATAGAAACTTTTAAATCTATTTTATACTGCAGTAAAATTTTACATTTCAGCTATTTTTTTAATAATTGCATATATTGGATCAGTGCTGTTCAATATGTTTCTCTGATCCTCAGTTAATCCCCTTCCATCCCTTCACTGCTCTGATCTTCCTCCTTTGTCTCTTTTACCCTCTTGTAGGGCAAAGAGCTGTGTTCTTCCACAGGTTTTTTCCCCTCTCTACCCTGCACCTATCAGGTATGTCTCGTGTTTTAGCTTAACATCATAATGTCTGTGTAGCAGGTTGAACAAATCGCTACGAAATTGTTAAGTGTTTTTTTAAAATAACTGAATCATGAGCTAGTTAGTGCTCCCAACTCCATTTTTAAAAAAATTGAAGTTAGACCCTCATGATTAAAAAACACCATCACAGAAGAAATTTTAGAAATATACTTAAGCAGTGAATACATTTTTCTCAGTGTTTCTCTGTGAGGAATTTTATCAGCCCTATTCTTGAGGCTCAGTTGACTTGTGCATTTAAACCTTTACTTTGAAGTGGGAATATTAAAGGCTTTCATATTTTAGATCGTATGGTTTTTGGTAATGAAATGGTCAAGTCTAGTTGGATACCTGTAGGTAATATTTCTACACTGCACTACTAACTGGTGAGGGTTAGAAATTTTGCTTGGGATGGAATTTAAGTTTTTATTTTAAATGTAATTTTAAAAGGAAAAATAATAAGACTAGTAAACTTAGGACTCAATCAAATAGAATATATGTGATCTGCTGATCCATACAACTTTCTGAACTCTGGAGCTGTAGCGCCATTACAGCAGTCTATCCAGGGGTGCTACTACAAAAGGGCAGAAAAATCCAACTCCTTTCCAGTTTTGTCGAGCAATTATAGACCTAGAGGAGAACTAGCAAAATGAATGCTGTCTTGTACCACAAAATATCCTATGTAGGCCCTTTCTATACCCTCTGGTCCTGTGGTGTAGGTCTGCAGGAAACTTTTATTGACATTGTGACAGATATTACAACTGCATGCAATGTCTGTGGAGACCATTTTGTCCCAACTGTATGAGTGGTCTATGTAACACTCACTGGGCCAGGAATTATATGCAGTTCCAAGGGGCGAGGGTTGCCACAGTTGTGCCAGAAATTAAGAACAGTAGGAGGCAATTAAAGTGAATCACTCAGGTTGTAAACACCTCCAGAGAGGTACCATCCCTCACGAGCTTTGGTTCAAACTGGTTTGGACCCTGGTTTAAACTGGGTCTTCCCAGAAACCAACAGCCAAAGAAAGTGCTTTTGAAATAAAAAGCTCAAGTTAAAATTGACTCGGGGACTTCTTTCTGATCTAGCAACTAGATGGGACATCTGTCCAAGGACTCCAACTCTTTCAGGAGCGTTGGAAAGACTTTGGCCTACTAGGGCCCAATAAGACTGATGGGTGACATTTGCTAAGCTTTTAACACCTGCATTGGAACTTGTATTTTCACGATTTACTGTAATGCTTTTACCTTATGAATGAATGTGCTTGCTTAGAAAGACTGTGCAGTAACTGGTAATAGTTGGCAATGTGCTGTTCATGGCCTTTGGAGAGAAAGTAAAGCAGAGCCATGGGCCTTTAGGCAGACTGGCTTGCTAGGGATATCCCAGTGTAAGGCAGGCAGCTGTGCAGGCTTAAACTCTCCCCTTCCCCCTCCGACCCCCATCAGTAGAGAGAGAAGGTAGGTGCTCTCAAGGGACCATGGGTGTGGGGGAATACAGGTTACCATGAAACTATCAGCCTTATGTGAGGAGTAAGTCTTCAATGATGCCTCAGGGTGTGGGGGAGAATTGGCTTCTCCACTCACCTGACAGAGTGGGTAGGAGAGACTGTTGTCCCCATTGCTTAATCATTAGACTGCTGATGGTGGGGGCTTAGGAGCTCCCTGTCACGATCACCTAATGGGCTGTTCTAGAGCCCACCCAAAGCCAGACTATGGCAGCCTTTTAAAAAAAAACAAAACAAAAAAACAAAAACATGTCAACTGATGGCCTGCATGCATTATGTAGTCTCTGCCAATATATAACCAACATGCAAGGTGGAGTGTTACTGCATTTTCCCTTCACACCCTAACCCACAAAGACACAGCCTCTGCTTAGGGTGATATAGTTTCTGGGCATAGGAAGCAGCCACAGACACTAATGGAGTTGAATAGGGCTTTATGCTATGCGTGCTGAAGTATTCACCCCTACCACATTATCTTTCTGTCATATATGTTCATGAGAAAAAAGTACTAAGTAGAATCTGGTTAATATTTTCTTGTCAGTAAACACTTAGAAGCTGCACACAATAAGGGCATTAATAAAAGCCTGGATTGTTGTTCCTTGAAATACTACTGGTCATTTAATGGTTGAATACTCCTTCATAAACCATATGGGGAAATATGTAGCTGCTAGAACAAAATGAATGTTAGGATTGCAATAAATAACTCAGCCCCCCTAGTTTAATAGATTTGTTAATAGAAAAAAATATAGATGATGAGCAAGTGATAAATTATTTTTGAAACACCTGTATGCAAAAGGCTAATATGAGGAAAATTAGATTTTTAAATTAGTTAACTTGTGTTAGAGGTTTGTATAACAAATCAAGCTGTTAATATAATTTGCTCAATGTAGTACTGGATAAATTTAAAAGTGATTACAATACTGATTATGGAAACTTCCTCCCAGTACATATGCACTGAATGTAAAACACTTTCAAGCATCTCAGTTAAATAAACCTCTCCTTACTGTCTCTTTTGTAATTTCAATTTATCAATAAAAATGGAAGTTTTGATTCAGCGTTATCTGGGGCTTTCTGTAACATCTTTCAATAAGAACTCACATTCAATAAGAGCTCACATTACAAAGATACCTAATTAATGGGTAAAGTTCTAAAAGAGTCTTCAGTATCTATTGGTAACTAATGCTTGTTCTCATAGTAGTTCATCCATGTAAGCCACTGGGACATAACAGCTGTTATGATTTAACTGTAATTTGAATACACTCCTTCTAAAAGGCTTAACTGTTCTGATCATGTAGCTGAATCTAAGTGGTGGTTTTCTTAAGTTGTACAACTAATCTATACAAATAAAAATTCTAAATCTGTTTAATATGTCAGTTCAAAAAATAAGCATGGAGTTTATTTATGTTAAGGAAAGTATTTAGAAAACTATCATTGGCAGCTGAGTCTACTAAGGGCAGTCATTTTACGTAAATGACATTGTTTAAAAATAAAAACTGCCAACACATTTGTTTGGAACCTTTGGTCTACGGGACCAAGAACTAGGTTTTCTGTTAAGACAAAAATGATGTATGGTGAATTGATCCAAATAAGTTAGGAAACGAAACAAGCCAGGCTCTACGCATTTAACTGATATGGAGGTCTTTACTCCCTTCCTGCAGGCACACACCTTATTAACATTGATAGAGCTACCTGTGTCTTGAATGGTGAGTTGATTCTAGTTCCATATTTAGATTACAGCCTTAAGACTACTTAATTTTGTTTTGACACAACCCACCACTATTAAATGTATTGTATGACTTTTACAGACTATGTTGAAGTCCATTTTTTAAAATGAAGATTTGAGTTAATTTGGAAAAAAGTGAAGATTTTTTTTTTTTTAAGAAAAAAAGCACAAATGTATGTAAGCAAAAACTTTAGATTTAAAGTATTAACCTGGGAATAAAGTCAAATTCATAGGAATATCTGTGGCTGAATTACAAGCACAAAATGGAGACTGAAAATGGCAACACTGTTGTGAAGTAGCTCTGAGTGGGTATTACATTTCTGTCCAAATAATTTGCATTGGTCTTTACAAAAGTTACAGGTAAAACCCCTTTTCATTTGCTAAATTCAATAAAACTATTTAACCTGTATTAGTTTGGACTTTATTCTGATGTGAGTGAATTTATAGCATAACAGTAAATGAAAGTCATTTGGATAACTAGATATGGCAAGTGTAAGGAGTCCAGGCCATTGTCTTTAACAGTAACTATACTTAAATATTTTTAAATCACATCTAATTTTAGCCTGTCTATTCCCCATTTTCAGCACACTTACATTTTGTATAGAGAAAGCCATGGTAGATGATTCATCTCTTGAGCCACATTAGAATGTGACCCACAATATCGCATTCGCACTCCCCAAGAAGAGGGACCCTTGCCTCCTGCTCCTCTGGCAAAGAATAGGAAGTGGTACCAAGCCCAAAATGTTTATATCCAAATGTTCAAAAGTGGGTTTTGTTTGTCCAGCTGGAAATGTTTGACCCATTTTCCAGAAGTGTGGAGAACCTACAGTTCCTACTGATCCCATTTAAGATAATCTAGTCTTACCTCCTATATCTCACAGGTCATTAAATTACACCCAGTTACCCCTATATTGAGCCTAATAACTTGGTTTGCTTAAAGCATAACATCCAGTATGGAATGATTTGGAGACACCACCCCTTCCCAATGGTAGTTTGTTCCAGTGGCTACTCACCCTGTTTTTAAAAAAAAATAAATGTACAATTGTGCCTAATTTGAGTATCTGTCATCAGCTTCCAGCCACTGGCTTGGATTCTCTCTGCTAAAGAGCCCTTTAGTACCTGGTATTCTCTCCCCATGAAAAGGTACTTAAACACTGATCAAATCACCTCTCAATCTTTTTGATAAACTAAACTGATTGAGCTCTTCAAGTCACTCATTGCAAGTCATTTTCTCTAGCTCTCATAATTTGTGGGGCTATTTTTGGCAAGCTGTTTTTCAACATACTTTTAAAAATGTTAACGCCAGAACTGGATGCAGAATTCCATTGTCAGTCTTGCACATGTGTGCAGAGGTAAAGTAGCCTCACTACTCCTCTGCATATTAAAAAAAAAAAAAAAAAAAAAAAATCCAAGTGTCTGAGGAGGGAAACAGTTGTGGGTCAACCTGTATTACAAAGCTTCTTTAGCTAAGGACTCTTGTAAGAAAGCCCTAGTATCTTTACTCTGAAAATGGAGCAGCTTGTAAGAACTAACCATACCTGCCAGGTTAGTACTTACAAGCTGAAGTTTACATCTGTTTCATTATGAAGAAATGTGCTAATGCTTTCTTTTGAAAATGGCTTCTTTAACATTTTGTACTAGACAATGAAGAACTCAGTCAGGTGCACTGAGGAGATATAGACTCCACCCAGCTGAGGAAATGGAAGAGTAGAAATCACCTATCATTTGCAATAGTAGTGTGAATAAATGTACTGTCATAACTGAAGTACTGATAGAAAACAGATGTCTAGGTGGGAGCTAAACAGCACACCAGGGTTAAAAAAACAAATCCTGAACTAGAAACATGTAAAAATCCTTGGTTGCTCACATACAAATGACTGATCCACTAATGCAGAGTTGGACAAACTGCAGCCCGTGGGCCATATGTGGCCCACTGGCCATTTTTATCCGGTGTGCCGGTGGTCCCACACTCCCCGGCCAGGGCGCTGCAGGGACCCATGCTCCCCGGCCGACTGAACGTGGGGAGCTCTGCACTGGGGCACAGCGGGGCTCGCTGTGGGGCCCTGCACCCATGGGCTGGGCGAAGCACCGTGAGCTGCGGGGCCCCGTGCTCCCAGGCCGGCCAAGCGCCAGGAGCTGTGGTGCCCTGCGCTCTGGGACCGGCCGAGCACTGGGAGCTGTGGAGCCTCGCGCTCTGGGGCCGGGGGAAGTGCGGCTCACCAGCGGGGCCCTGCGTCCCCAGGCCAAGGCGCCGGGAGGAGCTTAAGAAGCTGTGGGGCCCCGCACCAGCTGGAGCACCTGGCTGAGCAAGGTAAGCTATGTGGGGATTTAGGTGGTGGGGTTAGTGGGTGGTGGTGGTTAGGGTCGGGGGTCTAGGGAGGGGTCAGTCAGGGAACAAATAGCAGGGGGGCTTAGATGGGGGTGGCTGAGGGGAGTGGTTAGGGTGGGGCATCTCAGGAGGGGGGCAGTAGAGGGTAGATTCCTGGGGAGGGGCAGTTAGAGTGGGGGGGGGTCTCCAAAGGGGGCAATCAAGGGACAAGGGGTGGGGGTGGATGGTCGGGTTTTTTGGGGGGGTACTCGGGGCAGGAAGTGGGTGGGGCCAGGCTTTTTGAGGAGGTAAGGCCTTCCTGACCCTGCCCTCCGCACAATTTTGAGCCCCCCCATGTGGCCCTCGGGCCAAAAAAAGTCAAATTGTTCTTGCATTGTTGGTGGGTAGTGATTTTGTCTTCACTTCTCTACCCCCCAAAGCAAAAATGCTTGAGAGCTGATATTTCATACATTAGAGGGTAGTAAGGCTGCACACAAGCTCCTGGGGGCATGAGAGAGCAAGTATGTCCTACTGTAACAGGGTGCTGGCCAAGAAGCTCTAAACCAGCCCCTATTACCCCTGTTAGTTCTGTTCCTGCAAGCTCAGCTCAGCTCGCAGCCAGGGGAGTTAATTGGAGCTGGCAGGGCATGGCTCTTAGAAGGAAGGGTTTAAGGGAAAGCATCTGTGAGCCTTCCAGACCAGAAGGATAAAGCTGGCAGGAAGGAAATGCGTGGGGGGGGGGGGCGGGGGGACAAGAAAAGGAGGGACAAGTTGCTGGTGTTCCTGGCTAGCTATTGCCCAAGCAGCTAAGTGAGTGTACATAACTGTATAGAGGAGGAGGAGAAGGTGGTGGTGGTGGGGACTTGCACAGGACAATAAAAGGGCACTGGTGTTGGCAACAACGGGGTCTCCGGCTCATTTGTGAAACGAGCAGTGAAGGGCTCGTCTACACCTACAAAGGTGTCCTCAAGAAGTGCCTTCTGCTGCCTTACGGCCATCTTTACTTTTTGTCTTCACAATCTGCTATTCTTCATTTTTGTAAAGTTCAGTTCTTAACAGGAATCTCTTCCCAATCAGCCTGAGTTACATTGAGGGTCCTCAGATACCTCCAATTCTAGTACCAGAGCAACAAAGTAGCTGTTTCCCAAAGCTGCCTAACACTCTAGCTTAAGAATATATATTAACAATTATCGCTGGATTTTAACATATGCTCAATTTAAGTTACCCACCATAACAACATTAAAGTTAATCTGTATTTAGATGTACGTGTTAGTTTATTTATTTAAAGAGGCACTTAAGACTTATTAGTTGTATGGGAGGATTGGTTTACTAATAGAATTGCTACTTTGAAAATGACACATACCACACCTTTAATGGAGACAGGTCAAATCTACTGTAGTCTCATTTGAAGTGCCCTAAATCTTACTTGTCTTGTTCCATACAAGCGTGGATTTTATTTTGTTCAGTTGTTTTCTATCCACAATAAGTTGTCAAGAAAAACCTGAATGAATAGTAGGTGCAAAAAGGAAAGTTTATTTGAAATTTGTATCTGCTATTTACAAACAGTAGCATTTTTATACAAGATCAATGTAGGCTATTTCACTGTGGAGTGATCAATTTTTAGCCTGTGGTTTGGTCCATCAACGTTTATATATTCTTTTTATTATAAATCCTTTCAAGTACACAAGTCATTAGCCTATATAAGCTCTTAAATTAAACTCATCTATTGCACCTGAAGACAATGCAAGTTGATTGTAAAGTGGCACTACAGTGATCAGTTACAAAATGACTCCCTCTGCATTAATGATACTTTACATTTATATAGCATTTTCTCCGAGGATCTCAGAGTACTACAAAAACAGGTCAAATGGGTTTTTCCTAAAATGGGGAAACTGAGAAATATAGAGATTAAATGGCTTGTCATTAGGTCTTATGAGTCAGTAAAAATAAACCCATATCTATCAATTCTCAGTTCTCTACTCTCAATTTGCACTGCTCTGCAGCTTTTCCTTTTACTTGTTAAAAAAATGACTGCAAAATATGCTTTCATGTAAATACCACTGCACCTGTGAAGGCTTTTTAAAAACACAAATCTGCAAACTCACAGATGGCAGCTTATATTTACAGCTATTTCCAAAGGGACTTCACATTAATTTGGATTCCCAGCATAAGTTAAAACATTGAGCAAAGTAGCTCAGTTTGTTTTAAATGGGTATTGCCAAGATCATGTAGTTTTAAGAAAGAGCTGGACAAATTAACAGGTGTGACTGTATGACAAGGCTGTTTATGGTGGTGGGGGGAGGCTGAGATCAGCAGCCTTGGGGCTCACTTCCAGTTTATATCCTACATTCTTCAAAGCTCATGCTTCAGGGTTTCACCTGCAGGGGTCAGGAAGGGATGTTTTTTTAATGATGTCCTTCCTAAAGGATCAGGGATGCTGGAGATGAGACACTGGACAGGGAGGACCAGGCTCTGAGGTGACACCGAGTAGTCTCGCTCTCAGGTGCTTGGCTGGCTGGTTCTGGCTCACATGTAACTGGTGTAACAGATCACCATACATGGGGCTTGGAAGGAATTTTCCCCTGGTCAGACTGGCAGTAACCTGCGGAGGGTCGGGGGGAGGAAAGGTTGCAGCATGTGGTACAGGTCACTTGCCAGGATCATCTGGCTATATCTCACTTAAGCCATTTCCCTGCCATTGCAAGGGCTTAGGCATTGGCCTATGGCATCTAATAGTTTAGTCTCCTGTGGGCTGTACTATTTTAGTTTAATTTAGGTTGTTAAGATTTGTGTGTGGGTGTTGGCCTGTGATATAGAGCTGGTCAGATTAGATGATCTGGTGGTTCCTTCTGGCCTTGAACTCTAACTCTATGATCACATGGAACAACAGATTAATGCAAGTTACCAGAACTCTCGCTGAGAGCAATATAGACTGACCTCTTCAGTTTGAAATGTTTTTGCTTAGAGGAGAAACCGAAAAGGGCTAGTCTTTCTGCTTAGAAGCAATTTACCAGTCATCAATTTGTTTATCATTGTCTTCTTGAACAGGTATATGTTATCCAGGGAGCTGCAGAAGTCTGGGTTCTAGTTAGGAAATATATTTAGAAAATGAAGTGGAGATGGTATGGCAGAAGCACATAAAAAGAACCTCAGCGTTCTTGCTCTAAGGCCACTGAAGAAAGTCTTATGGAAGCGATTTAAGATACCCGTTGTTTTAATCAGACATCAACTCCCTTAAATGATTAAGCATAAAGTCTTTGAGACTGTGCGAAGGAAACTGAGACTGAGAAAGTTCCTTGCCTGCTCTTCAAGGAAAGGGGTACAGTGGTGAAAGGCCAACAACAGATTGCACACATAGGCCATAAAAGCCTGGAATGCAAAACGAGCACCAAACAGGTAAGAAACAAAGATCAGCCTATTATCTCTTGTAGATGCTGCTGGACCTGGAAAAGTAGAACAGACGTGAATTAGTTACATTACCAGCAGCGAAATATATTGGCTAAACAAACCTTAAAGTGAAAATCCATGTACCATCTTAATGTCTGGCCTCCTGTTCTTTTTTTCATTCAGACACTGACTAGCAACTGAATACATTTTGTCAATGGAAGTGGTGTCCCAATCACTCATTTTTTCATCAACATAATCTTCAATTGTCTTTTCCTCATCTTCAATTTCTTCTTTGATACTTAACTGTAAGAGAATTTGGTAGTGTTAAAACTGTTTTGAGTAGAACAACTCTTGTAAAAGAGCTATGAGGTTTAAACTTGTGAGTACTTTACATTTTACGGAGAGATGGGGTAGGTGAGGTAATATCTTTTATTGGATCAACTTCTGTTGGTAAAAGACACAAGCTTTAAACACATGGAGGGGACTAAAAAAAAAAAAAAGCCACCATGGCTAAATGACAGAGTAGGAAAGATGGTTAGAGGCAAAAAGGCATCCTTTAAAAATTGGAAAACAACTCCTAACAAGGACAATAGGAAGGAGAATAATCTCTGGCAAGTGTAACAATATAACTAGGCAGCCAAAAAAGAATCTGAAGAGTAATGAGCAAAAAGACAAAAAATAACAGCAATTATTTTAAGTATATAAGAAGCAGGAAGCCTGCCAAACAATCAGCGGGGGTAATGCCCAAAACTGACTATGAAGAATTACAAAGGGATATCACAAAACTGGGTGACTGGGCAACTAAATAGCAGATGAAATTCAAAGCTGATAAACGCAAAGTAAAACAAAATGCCGACTTTACATACAAAACGATGGGGTCTAAATTAGTTGATACCACTCAAGAAAGTGGTCTTGGAGTCATCATGCTTATTTCTCTGAAAACATCTGCTCCATGTGCAGCAGCCGTCAAAAAAGCTAACCATGTTAATAACCATTCAGAAAGAGATAGATAATAAGACAGAAAACACTATAATGCCACTATATAAATCCATGGTATGCCCACACCTTGAATACTGCATACTGTTCTAGTCGCCCCATTTCTAAAAAAGATATATTTGAATTGGAAGAGGTACAGAGAAGGGCAACAAAAATGATTGCGGATATGGAACAGCTTCCATCTGAGGAGAGAGCAAAAAGACTGAGAATATTCAGTTTGGAAAAGAGACAACTAAGGGGGGGATATGATAGAAATCTATAAAATCATAAAAGGTGTGGAGAAAATGAACACAAGAACAAGGAGTCACCCAATGAAATTAATAGGTAGCAGGTTTAAAACAAACATAAGGAAGTAGTTCTTCATACAATGCACAGTCAACCTGTGGAACTCATTGCCCGAGGAGGTTGTGATGACCAAAAGAATAACTAGGCTCAGAAAAGAATTACACAACTTTGTTGTGGATAGCCACTGATAGACCTATTAGCCAAGATCATCAGGGATGCAACCACATATTCCAGGTGTCTCTACATCTCCCCCTGCCAGAAACTGAGAATGGATGACATTCAATAATTGCCCTGTTCTGTTCACTCCCTTTGACGCATCTGGCAGTAGGAGATGTAGAGACACCATGAATATGGGGTTACATCCCTATATTCTTTTAGTACAAACTTACTACAAGTTAATTAGTTCTGAATAAATTCTATTTTAAATAGAAGTTGTAAAGCAATTTTCTGCATTAGATGGAACACAAGCTGTGAACTTTTACCCAGTTTAGGCTCAACAGTCCCTTAGTGAGTTCCCCAATTCTCCTGTTTGCAAAACAAAGATGTGATAGCTGTGATGAGATAACTAAATTTACTTCAGGAAATGATGAAGGATGTATGAAGGGGTGTGATTGGTTGGTTTCTTTTGTCAGGAAAGGATTTAATTCTATGGAGTTGCTGAGGCCCTTTTCCCAGATGTTGATGCCATGTGTCGCCCACGGCCCAGAGCGGTAGGATAGGGCAGCTTCCTTAAAACTGGCCTTGTGTTTTTCCTATTCTTGATTAGGCTCTCTCCCACTAGCTCAAGAAACAAGGGTTCCTGCATTATCCCTAAACAGACTTTGGCATAGCAACTGGATGCACTGTCAGTATCTCCTGGGTGGCAAAGCTGGGACATCTCCAAACTGGAAACTATGGTTTATTATAAAACAATTCTGGGCTGAGGAGGGGAAAAAAAAGTCAGTACCAGTAACTGCGGCTCTCGATTTTCATCTATTGGTGAAAGCCCCGTTATTATTTCCAGTAAAACCTACAAGGAAACAAAAAGAGATAACAGCAGCTAGGAAAACATCCAGAAACAGTTAACACAAATAATTTAAAAGAAAGGAACAAGATCTCCGTTTATATTTATAACAGTTTCAAGTGCAAGTCCCTGGGAGCACGGCTTGCAAAGAAGAGCACATTTTTGGACATAACCGGATAACTCCTGCCTCTCATTTTCCCCTTTTTCAGAAGAGCAGGTGAACTCCTTGTCTTCTCTCACCCCATACCCCCTAATGAGGGTCTCCATTTTCTCCTTCTCCTGTCTAGCTGATGGGAGAAATTGGTTTGTCACCCCATTTCTAGTTCCCTTCCATTTTCACCTCGTGTGCAGTATGGGCATTCCCTGGAGTTCTTCCCCTAGCCCTATATGGTGGTGGTGATTTTTCCTATTCACAACCTGCTTCCTCCCCAGCAGGTGATGGATGGTTTTCAGGTACTTAAACATTCTTCCTTGTCTTTTCATCCCTCAAGATGATAGTTGGAAAGCAGGAGTGGCAGCTCGTGGGCTGCTAGATAATCTGTTCAGAATTGGTTCACCACGCTCCTGAATACCCCTCAGGTAGAGCAAGAAGCACTAATGCTCCACTCAGACTGATTTATGAGCAAGCTAGGCACAAGGGGCATCAATTACTGTGCTTCAGCAGCACATAGCGTTCGGGTTTGGGGTTGTTTGTTTTAAAAGCAAAAAAGTAAGAGAACCACTTCCCTGTTATAAACTGGGCTAGTGGAAACCATATTTAACATATAAAGGTAACACCTTAAGGATTGTAAAGCCAGTATTTAAGCTAATTTGAACTTAAGTTTATGATCTTACATTGATGTTCCACCCCATCAAACTCACTTTTCAGCAGAACAGCAGCCACAAGTAGCAGACTCAAATGCCAGTTCTAATTAATTAGCAAGTACAACAGTTTTCTATTTGCTACTCACCACACCAAAACTGAAAATATCAGATTTGGGTGTTATCTCTCCACGCAGCGCTTCAGGTGCCATGTAGGAGGCTGTTCCCACAATTCTATCAGTCATGATGGTTTGTGTGAATTTCACAGATGCCCTTGCAAGACCAAAGTCAGAAATTTTTGGCACAAATGATTCATCCAGTAAGATATTTGCACTGAAAAACAAAAATAATGTTCTCTGTAGCAGTGGAGTAACTTGCTGTTTTCTATCACACTTTAAAAAGCATTTAAACATCTGTAGCTGAACTGTACTCACTATTTTAACTGATATTTGGAGAACACTAGAGAACTCACTGAAGTTGATGATTAACTTTAGTAAGAAAATATATGCAAGTGATCTTGACTGGGAATCTACCATAACTATCAAAACAAACTGCTCACTAAATAAATCAGTACCTGGCTGGCCAGCAGACTAATCCATGCAAAAGCTCTCCTTGAGACTAACAGGGAGTAAAACTGAAGTACAGAAACTACTTAAAGGCTACTAATCCTGTTACATTTACATCCCAAAACTCTAGGCACAGCTTGAATACTCTTCCTTTAAGCAAAATTGTACAGCCCTGTTAATTTTAGTAAAGTTCTTGACATAGGATCCTCCACAAAACCCTCTCAATTCTCTAGCTCATCCTACACAAAACAGCAAAGAGCTGCTTTTGATGCATATCCATGGGCCAACAAAAATTACTAAGGAGGCAGAAGGAATACAAAGATGTTTATTTTCCCCTTAAGGCATGAACATACCAAATAAGGAAGGTCACCTAGGCATGTCCAAATACTACCTCACCCCACTTGTCTCTCTAAGATGCTGGCCCTACAACACCAATTCATGCATATAAACCTTTAGTGGCCTCAAAGAAAAACTGTACTGAACTAGGCAAAGCTAAATGAAAGAAAAAATACTCACACTTTTACTGAGTGTAGATATATAATTTTACTATTTTTAAATTTTAATATTTTTGGCTTCTAAAACCTGAGACAGGATTGAAGAACCCTGATACCAGTATCAGGTCCAGTATCTCTCCATTTTACGTAAGAGATCCATTGGAGACATCTCAAATAAACAAAGCCTATTAGAAACATTACTGCCTCCAACCTCTCAGTCTTACTCTTAGAGCCTTCTAAGCAAAAAGTTTAAGCACAATTATCACTTATGAAAGATTACTAGCTGCCTTAATCTTAAAAATAGACCAGCTATAAAAGGATCACACGATACACGATCACAGCAAAAGGCCAAACACTAACCAAGGGTCCATCCACCAATGAGTGATGCACATAACTCTTAAATAGGCCAGAGAAACACCATATGTGAAAAAACCCACAACTTTTTAAGTAAATTAGTTTCTTTTCAGCTTGAGAAGGCAAGAAAACTATGAGACACCATAATTTGATATGTTTCAAAAAGCAGAATGGAAGCGAGTTCTAGTGTGATTGTGTCTAACTACAAAAGACCATCCCTTTTTTTCTTTCTTTTCCTGCATACAACACAATCAAGAGTTAAGAGCAACAATGAAAACAACAATTCAGTGATGGCTTCCCAAATCTGCAGAGACTCCATCCTCAGGCCTCTGTTAATACTCAGTTTCCACATTGCTGCAGCAATGTGAAGACTGACCAGAATCTTGTTTGATTTCTCCACAGCTATTCAGTACACACATGAACACAGAAATTATAACAAGAATTGCCTTTATTTATGGTGCTTTTTCTGCTTGGAAAAACTATCAGCGGTAGCAGTCACACACTCCCATGGAGCTATTCACTATGGAAAAAGACAAAAAACAGAGTCCAAGCAGGGGAGAAAAGGAGGAGGACAAAGTGGTACAAAGAGAGAACAAATCCCTCTTACAACAGTCAGGAGACCAGAGGAGGGGTAAAGTAGAAGATACACTGTTCCCAGAAATTCCAGCTGCTGGGAAGCTTGAGCAGTTCTGACACACCCAGAGTCAAAGCAGCAAGGAGCCTTTGGGGTGGGAGATGGAGTAAGAATACTCCCTTTTTCCAGCACCCAGAGAGGACTACAGGGTTGAGGTGAACTAGACTCAGCAGGAGTGTTGTGGGAGCCAGGAGGCTCTTCAGGACCTCCTGCATGACACTACCCTACAGTTCAGCCAGTCTAAACTGTCAAAGGGTCTAAGATGCTTTTCCCTGAGGGATGTGGCTTGATTGCTTCCCAGGCATTTCTGGACTGCTTTGCTACTCTGAAAAACACTACACAAAAATTTAGCTCTAAAAGCTGGATATAGCAGACATTACTTTGGGGATAACAAGTGAGTGAAAAAGTCAACTTCCTCTGTACACCATTGGCATGCAAACTTGATTAAAGCCAGTCTCCATTACAGAGGTTTTTTAATTAAAAATTGCAGTAACTCAAAGGAGGCACTCAGAGCAAGTGCTCCAAAAAAAGAGGTTTCAGCTGAAAAATCCCTCATCAAAGCGGTCATGGTGTAGCACTGCTAAAGTGGCATATGTAGTGACCAGCAAAAGCTCTTACACTGATTGCAGTTAGATTGGTTGCAGTTAGACAAGAACTGCTTTTTGGATACACTCAGGGATCATACATCAGCTGTTCTAAGGTGGCAGCTCATGCCACCTTGACAGGAGTAATGTTTTAGACTCTAGTTATGGAAATTCTCATCTAGCCATGTCTTTTCAGCACAGACCCCAAAATAGTAAGATCAGACTCTTTTGCAGGAAAAGTTCACGTCCTTGAATAATTTTTTGAAGCGATGTTTTGCAGGTCTGTTCAGTCTCACTAAGATTTCATTTGCGGAGGAAAGATGAAGCAGACTTTGGAAAGAGACACCATACTCAAAAGAGAGAAAGTATGTTCACATAGTTCCAGCATTAGGCATAAAGCAAAATCTAGAAAGACTGTATAACAAAGAGTAAGTTGCAAAGCCATTATGATACCTTGGAAAAATGTGAAAAGATTTGGGGTCAACCACTTTGCATAAAACTGTTCTGTATACATACATAGATGTTCTGATATTCTCATCGGTAAATCACTGTGAAATAAAGTTGTCTGTAAAATGACTGACAAACAGGCCTTGAAATCTTAGGTAAACAATCCTGACACAGAAAAATTGATAGAAAACATTGTGATAAGAATTCTAAGTGGTATTTGTAAGATCTAGGCAATCTTGGCAAAGAGGACATGCATCATTTATCTCCTAGTCCATTCTCTTCTCTCTCTAAAACGCATTCTGTGGGAGAATTTGTGGGCTTTATTGAGCGTTAGCAGCTTTTTTACCTTTTAACATCTCTGTGAATATGATTGTTTCCATGTAAAAAGCTGATGCCATTTGCTGTACCTTGAGCAATGTTACATCTTGTACTCCAAGGAATTGGAGCAGTGTCATCCTTAAAAGAGAAAGCAGGGTGGGGGAGGAGGGGAAGGAAGTAAAAATACATCAATATATGTATTTGATTTACAAATATGGGTCCCAAAAGAGGAGGTAGATCTATGGAGGACTAGTTAGTACATGTTCCTTTATTCGTCATTCACCACATCAGTTTCCGCTCATCACGCCACTAGAGGCCAATTAATTTCTGTGCTAAACAGATAGCAGACACTTTAGATTTTAGCTATCCCTTGTGATTCCCTCAGCACTGACAGAACACAGTGAGCCGCAACAAACAATTCTATATGACAGATCAAGATCCAAACTCCATAGAGTAGGTTTTGGATGCCAAATAAACTTGAGATGACACTGTTTATCATTAGATCATTAACACTTTTTCCTGATCTCTCAAGTGACCTAGAGAAAAAGAAACATTTTATGATAATTAAAGACCTGACTTTGTAATTAGGGCAAGCTCATTTGGACGTATTACAATCTGAAGTGATAATAATCTGATATGTTTCATTTTTCTTGCATTGCTTTCAACGTCAGTCTGACAGTTTTTAGCTGCTTTCAGTACATCATTTTAAAGACTAATAAATGTTTCTCTCTTTCTTCATATGTGTAGCAATATATAATTTGTCAGGTTACGTTTCCTCTTCCCTCCCCTTTTTATTTTAAGAACTGCAGTCGGTTGTTTCAAAACTTGCGCTTTACTGCTTTGATTTTATCTACATACCGGCAATCACCAAACTGCAAAACAAAGAGCTAACTACATCGGCAACAATTACATCCTAGATTTTATTTCAGCCTCAGCAGTCGCAACATCACATCTACACAACCAAAGCAAATTGTTCCAATCTTTATTAACATGAATGACAAAGTGAAAAGCTAATGTTCCTTCATTAAATGATTGCAAAAATACAATTTACTAGCACAAGATTTTCACTTTGGTTCATGGCACTAATTAGGCTGGGAGAACAGGGACATTTATCTCCACCACCATCCGTAGCCCAGTCAGCCACCTAGGGAAGAGGACTGGCATGAATTCCCCTTTCTCCAGCTCAGCTCAGCCCAGCCTAGGCTCTGTGTAGTGAAGAGGATGAGCCAAGAAAGCAGTGCCAAGCACCCACGGAGTTCTTGAAAATCAGCAAGCATAATGAACATTCTGACAACCACCCATTTCCCCCCTGCAGTCAGTGGATGGAGAAGCCTTGGGAACATAATAGGAAATAAGCTTGCTCAATCCCTTGCATGCAAGGGATTGGCCTATTTCTGCCTCCCCTTCAGACCAGGAGTGCTCTGCCCAGCTCCTTCTTTCCCTAGTGCTGATTCCTGAGGTTACAAAGACAAATAGCAAAAGATATTCACACACACCCCTTCCAAAGAAAGAAACTTGTCTATAAGCCAACTTGCATCAGTTTAAAGTGTTTTTTCAGTTGTTTTTAAAACAGATTTATTTACACCAGCACAAGTTTGTACACCAAGACATTTATGATTTGTCTACACTCAGATGTTGCATTAGTTTTAAGTCAGTTTTTAATATGATTTTATTAAACTTATACAAATCTAAGTGGACACTCTTATAGTGGGTTAACTCTGGTTTATTATGGCTTAGTTTGGGGCTTGCACCAGTTTAACTAAATTTGTTTAAAGTCACACCTTTAATAAAAACAGTGAGATTGTGTTTTACATTTGGCCTTATTTCAGTGTAAGAGTGTTTTATTTCAGTTTAGTTTGATCAGTTTTCTACAGGATTAAGCTAAACTGAAATAAGCTACTTTTTAACCAAAATAAAGAATATCTATAAGACTACTTGCACTGATTTAACTAAATCATTTTTTTTAAGAAACACCAACAAACCCCTTTTCTGAAACTGGTGCAAGTCTGTGTGTAGAGTAGACTGACATTAAAAATCTTAACAATGTCATAGTGGTTATCTTGCTTATTTCATGTCTACATGTAAAGTCCATTTAAAAGTTACATTATAGTTTTTCTTAAATGATTAGTTTTTCTTAGACAATTGTTTCCCTCTTGAGACTAATGTAAAAGAAGCCAGTCACCAATGTCAGAAAGATATGATCTTTCAGGTCTCTTTTCTTGAACAGAAAGATCGAGAGATGAATGTGTATACTGTCAATTTATATTCTTTGAATAACTAGTTTTACTACTAACCCACTATTTTGTTGTTGTTGAAGTCTTCTAAAGGGGCAATACTAGATTATGGTGAGAAGGAAGTTATGGCTCATTTGGCTCAGCACCATACTAGGAAACCACATGAAGTAAGAAGCATTTCTTCTCATGTTCATACTGTAAGTTACATCTGTAAATCAAACTGACATTTCTGTGCCAGCTAACATTTTCTCCCTCATATACACCTTGCTAAAGACGGATGGCATTTATTATAGTTACTAGGAGGCTCAAGCCTACAGGATAAGTCATTTCCCTAGATCAAAAGGAGGAATTTTACTTATAGAAGATATTTATGGCTTAAATACAACTCTTCTGCTTGCTAAGCCTGGTTTATAGTTTTTGATACTGACTCCCATGCTCTGGAAGTTTCAACTGATGTTACAAGGACAGAAACTAGGGCAAGAAACAAAGAGTTAGATGCGGTATGCCTGACAAAAATAGTTACAATGGACAGGGTGGGAAGAGAGCAACTTATCACAAAAGATAATAGATTGCTCTATGAATGATGCCATTTAAAAACCAAACAAAGAACTCTGGCACTCACCGATAACAAAGTTACAGGGTTTTAAACATTTCACAAAACTTTCAGACATTTTTTCAGTCTCTTGGGGAGCTGCCATTTTTCATAAAGGTTGTTAAGGACAATAGTCTAGCTTGTTCTAATTAATTAATTAATATTATATCTGATCTCCTAATAAGTTAAATGTTTGTATAAATTGTTAACTGTATTTGTCTTCCAGCTGGAACATAGTAGAATATCATAGCTTGACCACTTCAAATCCAATAGTGTCTCAAGGGCATTAGAATGAACTTCTAGTCATTGATAGAAGTCGCAGACAAAGATAGAAAAGTAATAATAAATTTCACTTACCAGACAAGCCAGTCTATCAAGCAATGAACCATTGGGCATGTATTCGTAAACCAGACAGGGCTGATCACCGTCACCTGAGAAACCAAGCAGTTCTACTAGGTTCTCATGTTGACACCTGTGGCAAGGAAAAACCTTAATAATTAGTTCTGCTGCATGATACTTCTAAAGTTTAGGGAAAAAAAAAAGTTTAGTCCTGTTAGTGGTTCAGTGTGGATTACTGATTAGTAAGACATCAGATAAATCAGCTCAGTTAGTTTATTAAATCAAAGATATATCAGTATAACCAGAGAGGTTCATATATCATCAATCTCTGGGAAACAGAGTTGTAACAGTTCAGTCTGCCTCAAAGTCAGAGCTATAGTTATAGTCCACTTGTTTATGACAAGTGGAAGATTAATATACCTTACTCCCCGTTTTTTAAATCTAGCTTCATAACTATTTTTCAGACATCTGCACCAACCATACCCAACAACATTCCAGATATTAGTAGACTACGGGATACAAGTTGCCTGTAGAGACATGAACTTTTTATGCTAATAGTACCAGATACAATTTATATATAATATTCCTTAACAGAACATACATCTTATTTCTGACAGACTCCACACTTATGGAGAAAAAACATTGGAACAGTTTAACTATTATTTTTACAATAAAGGTTACAAAGCATTCTAGGAACTCAGTTCATAGTTTTACACTTAGTCTAAATGCAAAGCATTTTGGAAATACATGACATTGGCTAACATCCCTCAAATCTGCAAACTCAGGGGGACTACTAAACTGTGTAAAGTTAATCATAAGCCTAAATCTTTATCTTGAGCAGAAAAGATCCAAAACAGTTTTGCAGTGTTTTCACTTAACAGTTTCCAAACTATCCCATGCAAAACTGCAGCAAGGAAACCCTAAGGCAGCATGCCAACAAGGAGAACTCTGCAAATGTAGGTACTCTATGCCTACAGTTATGTTAAATTTGCATGACTTAGTACCTACTTTGCCATTATTTTTATTTCTTGATCAAACTGCTGTTTCAGATCTTGAATGCTTACATCAACCATCTACAAAGAAAATATTAGTTCTCCATTAATTTTGTAGGTGATATTACATACAAAAACAAGTTTATTGCAAATCTTACTTAGGGACACTTTTTTTCATAAACCATAAAAAATTGGTTTGAAACAGTTGGCAGTACAATATGTACTACGTAACATCCTTATCACATGTCTTTGCTAACCCAGAAAGACAATTCTGATTCATATTCAGCTGGTTACTCTCACAGATGCAGCCAGCCTCCCCTCCCTCCCCCCAGCAACATCCTCCTTTAGAAACTGATGAGCAGCCCCACCAATCCCCCATGCTTGCAAGGGAATATCCTATTTGCCATTGCACTGGTCATTGCATTTCAGGTCCTATCTAACAGAACGTTTTCCTCCTGTATTCATGCCAATGGGGAGGAAGGTTGCTCTTGTGGCTAAAGGATGAGTGGGAATCAAAAGATCTGGGCCAAGATTTAACAAGAAAAAAAAATCAGATGCCTAAAATAAGGCTCCTAAATCCATATTTAAGCACCTAAGCTGAGCACCTGTTGAAGTCAATGGAAATTAGTTGGTGCTAAGCACTTGGGGGGTGGGGGAGTGGGGTGGGGATTCAGACAACTTCCTTAGTCCACATTTAGGGACACATTTTAAAATCATGGAACTGGATCCTATTCTTGGCACTACCAGATATTTCCTTTGTGACCGTATAGAGTCAGAGTTTAAGGCCAGAAGCAATCACCAGATCATCCAGTCTGACCTCCTGCACATCAGGTCTCTAAACCCCATCCAGTTTATTCCTGTACTGATCCCAACCCAAACATGACAGCCCTCAGGAAATTAAACTACTGTGTACCACAGGAAGAGAATCGGACGGAATGAATGCACCAGTGCCAGAGGCCCTTTCAATGGCAGTGAATTGATTTGGTAAAAATATACCCAGATGATCCTAGCAAGCAACCCCTACCTATGCCACAGCAAAAAACCCCATGGCCCTTGCCAACCTGACTTGTGGAAAATTTTCTAATCCCCAAAATTGCTATCAGTTTGATCCTGAGCATGTGAGCAAGACACACCAGCCAAGCATCTGAGAAAGAATTTTCTGTACTGCCATGGAGAACTGGCCCACTACATACCATGGCCCATATCCAGCTGTGGCCGTTTCTGATGTTTCAGAGAAAAAAGAAAAGAAAACCCAGAATACAATGGAGAGAGAATTTGCCTTCCTCATCCCCTGCAGGTGACCCGCTGAAACCCTGAAGTGTGAGATTTAGGGAACATAAAACACAGGACAGGAAGGAACCCCATGTACCACTGAACTCAGCCCCTTGCCCCGGCAGGTAAGCCCATCATACCATCTCACTCTTCAATGTACCAAGCTCTATCTTAAAATTAATTAGGTTGTTTGCCCCGACTAGTAATATTGGGAGGCTATTCTAGAACCTTACCCCTCTGATGGTTAGAACACCTTCTAATTTCTAGCCTAAATGTATTCATAGCCAGTTTATACCAATTGTTCTTGTGATAACTTTTTCTTATAAGTTAAATAGCTCTTCTCCTGCCTTGGTTTTCACCCCCTTGAGTAAGTAACTTGGCTTTTCTGCAACAGGGACCTTTCTCTGGAGGGGTTGGGGAGGGTCAATGAAGGATGTTCTCTCCATTTCCCCCTCATGGATGGTTACAGTGCGACATTTATAAAATAACATTTTGCCACTACTTTCGGATGGAATCACTGACACTATATAGCAGGAATTGACAACCCTTCAGAAGTGGTGTGCCGAGTCTTCATTTATTCACTCTAATTTAAGGTTCCACGTGCCAATAATACATTTTAACATTTTTAGAAGATCTCTTTCTATAAGCCTATAATATGTAACTAAACTATTGCTGTATGTAAAGTAAATAAGGTTTTTAAAATGTTTAAGAAGCTTCATTTAAAATTAAGTTAAAATGCAGAGCTTCCCTGACCAGTGGCCAGGAACCGGGCAGCGTGAGTGCCACTGAAAATAAGCTCCTGTGCCGCCTTTGGCACGCATGCCAAAGGTTGCCTACCCCTGCTATATAGTCATTCTTTATTACTGTTACACAGTATTCTCTTGTTCTTTGACATGCTGATTAGAATGACAGAATTTCTTTAGGGTCTTCTACGCAGAATTGCGACAGTCCCCTTAGTAACCAAACAAAAACAGAACAAAAACCTTTGAAGATTTCTTTTCCCCCTTAAATTTACAAATCCTCTACTGCCAAGATGGTGGTCTTGACAAGTGCCTGGGATACAGAGCAGCAGTAAAAATATTAGTGTAATATCAGAACTCTTACTGACCTTTATCCCCTTGTATGACAGATCAGTTTTACTGTGTTTGTAACCTGAATGGTACCACTGATCTCACTGGGGCCACTTGTGGGGGAAGAGGGCTGCAGAAGTAAGTAAACTGAACAATGGGAGCTAAGAGCTACAAAACTGCACCAGTGGAAAGAGAATCTGGGCTCCTACACAAAATTCCAGCAGCTGAACCTTAATTTAAGATATTTTACTCAGCGTTTCAAGATATAGCAGCACAAAAATGCAGATAAGAGCTTATCTTTTTCACTTCCAGTTTGAGACAAGCTACATTTTCCTCCCAAAATAAATGTTAGTTACACTGTCCCTCTGAATACCCAGGAATGATGTCAATTACTTTAAAAGCTAAAAACACAGAAAAGTATGTAATAACCAATATTTTTCAGAATTGAAAAGGTTCTTTCCTTAGCAATTTTATCCTTTCCCATTTAGAAAATATATATTTTTACTGTGTGATTTTTAAAGGAACTTGAAAATTAGATATCACATTATTATTTACTTTTTTGATTGTAAGATAACTGGATCTAGGATGTTAACATGGCAGCTAGATCATCTGTTTTTCCTCTAATTGCAATACTGTGCTTAATAATACAAAAGTAAATATTTGTACTTAACCAGCAAGTTTATAAAGTCAAAATATTAATGGAATGTATATTTCACTTGTGGGGTCACTCACTCAGTAATGAGGTAGAGAGCTTAAAACAAAAAACAAACAAAGACCAGACACAACTGAAGCACAGAATCACATTAATCAGAATGGGAAAGACTTACAAAATCATTGCTCCAACGTTTACCAGTACTGGATTATTCTGTACAATAGTTTCTTGGCCTTTAGGAAACTCTTTTTAAAATGGAGCTTCCACGTCTTACCTTGGAAGCACCTAAACTGAACTAGGATAAAGTTACAGACATTACCCATTCTGAAACTTCAGAGCACAAACTGATCACCAGGCCTGGAAAAACTTCACCTCTAAATTCATCTCTGTCAGTTGCATACTGCTGCATCACCTGGTGTGCCACAGCAAGTGAGGGAAATTACAACCATTCTCTAAAACATCTGGTATTGACCCCCTTTGGAGACAGGCATCTCAGTAAATGAGCCATTAATTTCTTATATAGCAACACTTATGTTACTAAACATCCCAACAGGTGACTAACACTTTGATGAAAGAATAAAGAGTTCAAATCTGAGAAAGATTCTCATCCAGCTGAGTTTTCAATTATATCAAATTCTGGAGTATCCCAGTCACGTATAAAAATACTGAATATGTCCACTTAAATAACACAGGAAGGAGTAACACCATAAGGCATATGATGCCCATACAAAATAGTTATGACAACTTACAGCAGCAAGTTTTTTCACTGCCACAATTCTGCCATTGATGTAGCCCTTGTACACAACTCCAAAGCCTCCTTCTCCCAGTTTATTGCCTCCAGATGATATGGGTCGTTCATCAAAGTTGTTTGTAACATTTTTCAACTCATGGAACCAAAAGCTGTAGAAACCTAAAAAAGAAAAAAGTTTCACATTTAGGATGGAACTAAACAGTCAATTTCACTCTAAGCCACTTTGCACATATGTACCTATCTCCCTGCTTTAGCTGTATTTAAACAACAGATTTCCCAGAGTACAAATAATGGCATTGGGGATCTTTAATTTTGGACTCTTTGCGAGTTTTAAGCCAGAATTGCTCGTTCTGAGTAGACACCAGAGAGTAAAGAAAAGCAAACAAAGTACAAGTGAGTTAGTTATTCTTTGATAACTTTGCTTACTACTTGCAGGTAATTCGAATACACATATCTTCCAGTTCCTTGTGTAGAAGAAACCAGATATACAATCAATTCAGCTTTAATTTTAGAGCTCAGGAGACTAAAGACCATGAAATAAATAGCCAACAGTCCAACCTCATCACTAACACTGATGTGGAGTACATTGGAATTAGAAGCTTCTATAGCCAACATTCCACCTCAGTGGACTTGTTAATATGAAGATGGACCATGCATACTGAAAGTTTGATGACCACATGGCAAAATCCCTTTGTGCAGGCAGCACATAGAAAACCTCCTGCCCCTGGTCCAGTTTTACAGGGACTTCCAAAGGCATATCAAAATCTGGCCCCTTGGTTGCTACATAGTAGAACCTCAGAGTTATGAAAATCTGAATTACAAACTGACCGGTCAACCACACCTCTCATTTGGAATCAGAGGTATGAAATCAGGCACAGCGGAGGCAAAAAAAAAAAAAAAAAAGGACAAATACAGTACAGTACTGTTCTAAACAAAAACTAGCAAAAAAAAAAAAAAAAAAAAAAAGGAAAAGCAGCATTTTTATTCTGCATAGTTAAGGTTCAAAGCTGTAGAATGTTCAGTTGTAAAACTTTTGAAAGGACAAGCATAACGTTTTGTTCAGAGCTACAAACAACCTCCATTCCTGAGGTGTTTGTAACTCTGAGGTTCTACTGTATGTTCTTTTCACTTCTAGAACTTGGGTCAAGGATGTGTGTAATGATTGGAGGCAGCAGCTGAAGCTGCATTTAATTCTACCAAAGTGTATACCTGTGTCACTAAGTTGCAGACTGTTCTCCTCTTGAGGTAAGCAGGAAGGGGCTGAAGGTAGTCCCTCACTCTTCTGAGCTAAAAGAGGTGTTGCAGATATTACTGTTTTTCCCTGTTCAGGCACAGTTTCATCTACAGGCATAGTTTCTTGTGAAGAAAGAGGTATCGTAACATCATCTGCCACCCTAACAACATCTGCAAATAAAATTAAAAATATACTGAAGAGTGCTGGGAAACAGAAAATCATAGGTTATGTAGCATCAACATTTAGTAAAGGCTGACAGATATCTAAGCTTCATTAAATGCAACATGTTCTGTATGTGTCTAAAATGTAAAAATGTATGCCTCTTGTAACGTCCTAAACAATTACTCTTAATCTTTGTTAAAACAAACAGGTCAGGAAAGATGTAATCACCTTCAGTTATCATTTAAACAAGCTATTCATTTCATTTCTTTTAAATAGAGAGCTACTGTGAAGCTACAAAATGTGTGTGTAAATGGAGAATGCAATATATAGGTACTGTGGAGAACAGAATTACCTGGAAGCAAAAGACTAGCTGGTGCTAGGAAGTGATTCCTGGTCAATAACTCCACAAGATCACCAACTGTACAGTTTGATGTTCCCCAGTCATAGAGTAATTCGCAGGTGGGGCTCTTTCCCATCTTTATGAGTCCTTCAAATCTCCTTAAAAGGCAAAGTAAAACCAATTTTTACTTTTTGAAATAAAAAGTGACCTGCAAAGACCTGGTGGGCGGCAGTGAAGAAGGGTGACAGGTTTGCACCCTTTCTGTGTTTCTTCATGGCATAAGCAGGGGACCTGCAAAGTTTTTTTTTAAAAAAAAAAAAAGCAGCACCTAGAGGGTCTGACTGGAAGACCGAGGGAAGTGGAGTGGGAGCCTTCTCAGCCCTCAAATGAAGGGGCGTGGGTGTTGAATCTTTAGCAAAGAGAACATTTCTTCCACCTGTTTATTAGATACATAAGAACATAAGAATGGCCATTCTGGGTCAGATCAAAGGTCCATCCAGCACAGTATCCTGTCTACTGACAGTGGCCAGGTTCCTCGGAGTGAGTAAACCTAACAGGTAATGATCAAGTGATCTCTCTTCTGCCATTCACCACCACCCTCTAACAAACAGAGGCTAGGGACACCATTCCTCACCCATCCTGGCTAATAGCCATTAATGGACTTAACCTCCAGGAATTTATCCAGTTCTCTTTTAAACTCTGTTATAGTCCTGGTCTTCACAACCTCCTCAGGCAAGGAGTTCCACAGGTTGACTGTGCGCTGTGTGAAGAAGAACTTCCTTTTATTTGTTTTAAACCTGCTCCCCATTAATTTCATTTGGTAACCCCTAGTTCTTATATTATGGGAACAAGTAAATAACTTTTCCTGTTCACTTTCTCCACACTATTCATGATTTTATATACTTCTATCATAACCCCACTTACTCTCTTCTCCAAGCCGAAAAGTCCTAGCCTCTTTAATCTCTCCTCATATGGGACTCGTTCCAAACCCCTAATCATTTTAGTTGCCCTTCTCTGAACCTTTTCTAATGCCAGTTTTTCCTTTTTCAGATGAGACCACCACATCTGTGTGCAGTATTCAAAATGTGGGCACACCATTAAGGGCAATAAGATATTGCCTGTCTTATTTGAGGTATTGGAGTTAAGAAGGTGTTAAGAAATTTTAGACAGCTTGACTAAATCCCTCAGGTAGGTTTCACTTTCTTGGTATTCATCATATCATACAACTAGTTCTTCAGTTAGTCACAAAGTCTTCCAGAAACTGCAGGGTAACATCACCTAATGTAAAAAAGAAAAGAACACATTTGCAGAAACAAAAGTCTCTTTCATCAGAAAGATCACAAACTCAATTTTAAAATATGCCTGTGTAGATCATTTGCAGCATTCTTCCAAATACAAACAAAAATGCTGCATATATGAACAACTACATGGTGTTATAATTCTTATAATTTTGTTCCATTTTGACTTTGAGTTTGCTTGGACTATTTAACTTGAAAGAAACAGGAATGGATGAAATTTGAATCTAATTAAATATCTTCACTGCTTTATTATTATTATTACAGAAAGGCAACTGAAGCTTTAGTGTTAAAAGGGAAATAAAAATACGTAACAATTGGGCTTAAAAATTTACCCTAATTGTGAACTCAACTTTAAAAAGAAATATGTGAAAGTTTATAAAATGTTACAATAACCTATAATAAATGTTGATGGGAAAGGTATGAAAAGGAAACAGAAAAACTAAATTAATCCAAATAAAAAGGCCTGCCGATGTAGTTCAAGGGCTGTGTTAAAATCATGATTTGTGTAAAAAATAAATAAAATAAAAAAAGAAGATATGGAACCAGAAATTAAGGAACCAAAGATGGTGTGTTGGACATTAGGCCCAGCT
This sequence comes from Dermatemys mawii, assembly GCA_007922305.1. Classification (NCBI taxonomy): domain Eukaryota; kingdom Metazoa; phylum Chordata; order Testudines; family Dermatemydidae; genus Dermatemys; species Dermatemys mawii. Next base: position 44,003,062 of record ML677341.1, on the reverse strand, counting down.
GGTAGACAAAATAATGAGGGGATGGGCAATTCCACCTCTCACTCCCTTTTGGGGTCCTTAAGGAAAGTGAAAAATTGAATAAATCAAGTAAGAGACTAAACAATCAGTTTTTATAATCAAGTAAAATTGCTAATAGCCACTGATAGACCTATCCTCCATGAATAAAGATTCCAGGACTTTCAGGGACCTCCGTGATATTTTTTGGTTCAGCTTCATCTCTGAAGCCCTGAGCTGATGTGGGCCCCAGCAGCTGCCACAAACAGCAGGGGGCTGGAGTTGTCAGTCCCTCCCATTATTTTATTAAAAGTCAGACAGGTCGCAGGTTTCCATGAATTGTTGTTTATTGCCCACAATGTGTCTCTGATTTTTACTAAAAATAACCATGACAAAATCTTAACTTTATCCATGAACTTATCTAATTCTGTATTGAACCCAGTTACACTTTTGGCCTTCACAACAACTCATGGCAATCATTTCCACAAGCTAATTGTGCATTGGGTGAAGAAGTACTTCCTTTGGTTTATTTTAAACCTGTTGCCTATTAACTGCATCGGCTGACCCCTAGTTTTCTTGTGTTATGTGAAGGGGTAAATAACACTTCCCTATTCACTTTCACCACACATTCATGATTGTATAGTTCCCATATCCCCCTTAGTCATCCCTTTTCTAAACTGAACAGTCCCAGTCTTCTAAAATCTCTCCTCAAATGGAAGTTGTTACAAGTCAGAGGAATGAGGAAGTGACATGTGCAATAAATGGCTCAATTTTATTAAAAATGACAAATCTATTTTCTCATGACTTTTTTATACAATACCTTATATGCATTTGGTTGTATCTGTTTTCACCAGAAGGGTCTTTTATATCTACTGCTAGCTTCTTCCATCCTTCTTGTGGATCAATGAAATCAGCCAGTTGCATCATGAGTTTATAGCCAATGCAGCGCACGTATGTTGAAGGAGTTATGGATTTGCTCATCTTCCTAACAAAATGCATTGCATCCTTTTAATACAGATTCTTAATTAAAACTACAATTGACATCAGGCATAAGACTCACTGTTATCTCATTTTAATTCACTGGTTTTTAATCACACCATCGCCTGCTTTCACCCTCTTGGTTCTCGCCACTGCTCTTTCCCCTCTTTCTTCCTCTTCCCCCGTTAACCTTTATGTTGTGTTAGGTGCTGTATAAACACGTGCAGTCCTCCATTTATGTCCATCTCCAGGTCTCTCCCACGTAGCTCACTTTTCCCCCATCCGCTCTCATCTCAGTTCCACATCAGGCCTCCCGCCCCAAAACAGGTTTTAAAAGTTGTGCAGACCCGACTTACTTCATCCCGGGACCTTCTCGTTACCCCACCACCCCTCTGTCAGGCTTGCTGGCCCACTGTGCCTTGACCAGGCCCGGCTCTCGCACGCACAGGCCCTGGCACCGGGAAGAGGAGAGCGCAGTGGCCGGCCGGCTGCCACGGGACTTACAGCGAGGGCAGGGAAGGCTCGGTCCCCGCCGGGCCTGCTGGGTCGAGCCTCAGGCTCGGAACGGGCTGGGGCAGGAAGCGAGCGGCTGGGCACCTTGTACAGCGCCGCCCCTAGGGCGGAACAAGGAGGCGGCGCAGGATCGGGCCTAGCGGCGTCCGGCCGCAGCCCAGGGCGCTCGTGCGGAGCGGCTCCGCCGGCGCTAGGACCGCAGCGGCAGAGCTCCGAGAGCCACGGCTCGCTGGTGGGACGGGCACAGGGCGGAAGGGCCGCGCGCCCTACGGGTGAGCGCGCGCCGGAGGTAGGAAGTTGCTGCCCTGGGAGGCGGGGGAGAATTGGGGGCGGGGGAGAAGGGGGCGCGGAGGGAATTGGGGATAAGGGGGGGGGGGGGGCGTGGGACTGATACCGGCATGTTCTCACGTGAGGTGAAAAGCTGCCCGCGTTGGTGTCTCGGTTGTGAAAGCCCCGGAGTCCGCAGATTTGTACGTAACGTTCTGATCAGCGCAGGGCTCTGTAGTTGTCTCAGACAAAGGAAAATGCCGCCTAGAGACACCCCCGTGAAAACGGCTCTTTCTTTAATCAGGTGCAGGGCCGATGGGAATTAACCTGTTCAGCACACCCAGGCTAACAGGAGTCTAGTGCAACAGATGTAACAAGCAAAGGGGTAAATGCAACAATCATGGTTTGCTCCATGTCGGCCTTTCTGTCCTGCTCTTTCGTAGGCCGTCCCCCATTCCTATCTTTACTGTGCCTCTGATTTGGATTGAGGTTGTAAGCTCCTCAAGGCAGCGTTCCTGTATGTATCTACCTATAAATACTCAGCTCGTACACGTTTCATTGAAAGATCTCAAAGCAATTTACAAACATATGTAAGTGTAATTACATATGAGGAAACTGAGGCACGGAGAGTTTAGGCCCAAAATTACATGGTAGGTCAGTAGCAAAACCAGGACTGAGCTCCTGTCTCCCAGACCAATGCCCAGTCTCTTCAGCCACACTGCCTATTTCATGCATCTTAATAAACAAGTCTGCACTCTTGATGTCCCTCAAACCCTAATTCTGTGCTGTCCTCTTCCACTTACATTGGACAATTGTGACGTCAGTAGTCAGTGTTTGTAAATCAGAGTCTTGAGATTAAAAAGACTAGTTAGACCATCTAGTCCTTCTCCTTGCCAATACAGGACTGTGCTCATTGGTGCATTTATTACTATTTGGTCCAGGCAGATTTTAAGTGCCAAGCAATAGGGCTTCCACTGCTTTCCTCAGGAGCTCTTACTGAGGATATAATGAGCTATGTTATGGTTCAGCCTCATTGGACTAACCCTGTTATCTCCCACCTGGTTCTTGCCTACCTATTTATACCTGCTCCTGGATACTTCCACTGCATGCATTCAACGAAGTGAGTATTAGCCCACGAAAGCTTATGCTCTAAAATTTTAGTTAGTCTTTAAGGTGCCACAGGACTCTTTGTCACTTCTGCAATTCCAGACTAACACGGCTACCCCTCTGATTCTTGTTAAATTGTGCAGCTTTGAGCCAAAGCATTACAGTTTATAATAACATTTTGGTGTTGGATTGCATTTTCTAGCTCTTAAAGGGTAGGATCCATGAAGTAGGTGCCTAAGTTGTAGGGATGTAAAATATTAGCTGGTTAACCTGTAAGCATTAGTCTTACCTCTTAACCTGCCTTAACCATTAACCCCCGGATAGGCCTTTAATCTGGGGTGACCAGACGTCCCGATTTTATAGGGACAGTCCCGATATTTGGAACTTTTTCTTATATAGGCTTTTATTACCCCACACCCCTTGTCCTGATTTTTTACACTCGCTGTCTGGTCCCCTACTTTAATCAGTTAACTGTTTAAACAAATTATTTTTAATCATTTAAACAGTTAACTTTTAAAAGGTATTTACATCCCTACTAAGCTGTCTGCTTCCAGGTGGTGAATGTTCCTGTCTGGGGATTGCTAAACTGACATAGGTGCCTCAAAGCAGCTTGAATGTAGATGCCTATCTCTGAGAAAGGGGCAGGGCTTAACATAACACATACCTGTTCTTGGCCTTTCCCATTGCCTCCTTTAGGTAGGGATCAGCAGTACTGTCTTTTGTGGATGGCATTAGTAATTTCTCTCTCCCCGTGCATTGTACAGGGAGCTAATTGAGCTTTGCGGATCATGGTATGTTCCTGTCATTTTCTAGGTGCTGTGACACTTAGCATTGCAACACCTAAGTCCCTTTGTGGATTCCACCCAAAGTACTTTACAAAAAGGGAGTAGCAACAGTATCTCAATTTTTAGATGGAGAAACTGAGCAGGCAGAAGCGACAAAGAGTCTTGTAGCACCTTATAGACTAACAGATTTTCGATTTTATATTAGTCTATAAGGTGCTATAAGACTCTTTGTCGCTTTTGCAGATCCAGACTAACACGGCTACCCCTCTGATACTGAGCAGGCAGAGTGTCTTGCTGCAGTGATTAGGACTAGGAAGCAGATCTGATTCCCAGACTTGTGCCCAGCCCAGTCCCTAGTTGTTATCAGTGCTCTTGCTGTGATTTACACCATTACTGCAGAATTCTGCTGTGGAAAATCCCAGGTATTAATAACTTACTGTTGTTTGGATGTCACTGTTTCCACTTGCACTTTTTATCCCACAGCCCCTGTGCTTTTGCTGATGGAGAATCATGTCTTGCTCTTTTGACACTTAGCACTTGGCTACCCTTGTGAGTTAGAGCGCATTAAAGCAGCCCCGGGCTCCCTAACTCCCAACCCGTCTACACTAGCAAGGCATTTGGAGTGCCTGGACTTTGCAGCTGGAGCGCTGCTGGTAATCCATCTCCACGAGAAGTATAATGATTGTTGCGTCTCAGCAGAAGCGCCCGAGCATCAGTGTGAATGAGGTGTTGCATCACTGTGCTCTGATTGACCTCCAGAACCGTACCGTAATCTCCTTAAGTCAAGTGGCCACCCTTGTCATTGTTTTGGAATTGGCTGCAGGAATGCGGATATCCCCTTTCAAAGCTCCATTTCTGACATCCAGCATGCTTATCTGCTCCGGGACAAAGCAACCGTTACTGAGGAATGCTGCTTGCTTTCAGTGAGTGGAGAGAGGCTGGTTGGGGAGGAGTGGTGTCTGCTGTTGTCTGAACTTACAAGACAGCATGCTGACACACTCTCAGCCACTCCAAAAACCCACTCTCACTCCCCTCACATTCCCACAACACACTCCCAGACACACTCCACCCCACCCCCCACATTTGAAAAGCATGTTGTAGCCACTTGTATGCTGGGATAGCCACTGCAATGCACTGCTTTTTGTGGCATTGCAAGAGCTGCTAATGTGGCCACGCCAGTGCACTTCCAGCTGAGAGTCTAAACACATGGCAGCACTTTCCCTGCTTCGGTCACCAAAGGCTGGTTTAACTCCTAGCTCTTTACAACTGCAAGTGTAGCCATGCTCTTAGAAACTGTTAATTTGCTTTGAGAAAAGGCTTTATTATTTCACTGGAAAAATGAAACAGCCCAAAGCCATTTCTTTTTGTTTTCCTCCCCCCCCCCCCCCCCCCCGATAACGTCATTCTCTTGATTGCAGGTAGAAAATGGGGCTTAGATAAGTGGGGCGGAGCTGTTAAAATCTGTACTTCAGATAGTACAATGAGGAAAATAATGAAGCATGTGAAAGAGGAAGATACGTACTTTGTCTGACACATGTTTTGAAAGGGCTGTGTGTGAGGTGGGAGCTGAACTACTAGTACCCCAGATAAAAAGGTGATACTGGCTAATTTGAATCTAGGTATTAAGACGCCATTTCAAAACTCGGAGTCAGTTACGCTCTCTCCTCCCCAGCCTGTGGGCCTTGATTTGTTGTTATTAATCAGGAGACAGGGAAATTGCTTTCATCATAAAACTTGTATTTTCTTTGCTGGAAGCAAAACACTGATCTTATTTTGCCTGATGGAAGAGGCTTTTGCCTGTTGGATATGAGTGTGAGAATGTCTCCCAGAAGAGAGCTGTTTAGCACACCTCCTGTGGACTAGGGTGGGAGAGCAGATTACTGACAGGGTAGGAGGGGTCCAGATGGAGTTCCAGCTATGGTGGTGGATCCCATTCACTGGGACATGTGTTAGCAGGCAGGATTCTCTCTCTGGACTGGAAGCCACGTGTGGGCATGGGATTTAGTGGTTCAGAGGGTTAAGTTTCAGAAAGGTATATTTGAAATCTTATTAAATAGATAATATAGCCCACTGGTCCCAAATGCTGTAGTGACTCCATTGTAAACTCTAGCCTTAGAGATCATGATTGCAGAACACTGCAGTATTGCTTTCTGTGAGGGCTCCTAACTTGTGATCTCTGGTTTACAGGGAAAGGGTCCCTTTTACCCCATGTACACATTCTGGAGAGATGACCTATTCTAGTTTGCACTCTTACAGTGCCTTTCACTTTACCAGTGAATTATGCCTCCCACCATCCCTCTAGAGTATCTTTTGTATAAGGGAAAACTGAGGCACCAAAACATATGATATGCCCAAGATCACGAAGGAGGCAAGTGGCAGAGTTACGGGGCCGAAACCAGGGTGGAGCGAGCAGTGCAGCCACCCAGGGCACAAAGTCTCTGGGGGAGAAAATGACAAAACCCTCCCCAATATGGGGTACAAATATGTTTGCTTGCCTTGGGATTTAAAATGATTCGATACAGCTCTGCAGCACCGAGCACGCTGCCACCCAGTGCAAAACGTGAATCCTATGTGGCTCGCTCCGGGCCAGAGGGATAGTACGGCTCTCAGTGCAGAGACTGAGTCAGGCTTCCTCCAGCCCAACCCCCACATACATTAGTGCTGCTGAGAGCAGGGTCTGCTTGCACCAGGACCTGCTGGGATCACCTGCCCTGGGCAAGTGATCCCAGCAGGTCCTGGTGGGCCTGTCACTCTTTCTGCTACATGTCACACTGCCCACTCCCCTCTCATGACAGGACGGCACCAAGCAGCCTTGTATATGTCGAGATGTACCTCCCTCTCCACCCTCATCCCCGATTAAGTGTGGCCACTGCCTGTCACTGGGGGCTGAGACACAGCCCAGGGCCGGCCCTGAACCAGTGACATCCCTGCAGGGCTGATTCCAGGGCACTGCCACTGGGTTGATGGCAGCGGCGCCACCCTGTAGGCATGAGCTGGGAACCTCTTGCTCCCTGGGCCGGGCAGGGGCAGCACCTCACCTCGTGGTCCCCTGTCCAGGCCTTGTGTTGTGCTATGACTGCTGCCTCCTCCCCGGCACAGGGTAGGGTTTGGGGGCAGATTTTCTGTCTCCTGCCTGCACAGGGCAGAGGATGGGGACAGGTTCATTGGCTCCTGCCTGCCCCTCACGTGCACTGGGCAGGGGGAGGAGTGGGTTTGTTGGTTCCTGCTGTCTCTCGCGCACAAGGCAAGGAATGGGGCCAGGGTTACTGACTGCTTCCCCCCCGGGATGGGCAGTGGTACCCCTCGTGTTAATGTTTTGTTTCAGAAGGCCCCGCTAGTAGCTGGTAAGCTGCAGTGACGCCTGGGAGAAGTGGGGGTCCCCTGGCCGCCGTGCGATGACTAGTGTACTCTCTTTCACAGGTGTGTGGCCTCAGGGCAGGGCTGGCACTATGCCGGGTGTACTGAGCACACGGAGCAATCACACCGGCTTCCAGGGTAGCATAAAAACCTCTGCCAGTGACTTCATCGTGACAGAAATTGATACCTCAGGGCGGCTACTTAATGAGAGCACAGCTGAGACTCTTTGTGCACTCGGTGACATCCCTGAAGCCCCAAACATCTGCTGCCCACAGAGCCTCTGCAGGCCCTGGCCAGAGCCTCCAGAGCTGCACAGAGAAGAGGTGCTAGGCCCATTCGACAGCGCCAGTCATGCTCCAGAAGAGGGCCTGTCGCCAGCCAAAGGCAGCACAGAGCACATGGCTGGAGCTGCACCTGAAGGTGGGGGCCATGAAGCAGGTACATTGGACTCCTTGTTAGATGAGTCTGTGAATGAACTGTTGAATCAGTTTGCTCATAACATAAAAGATGGGTGGGACTCAGAACACTATCCAGCCGCTTATCCCACCGAGTTCTCACTGGGGCCAGTCCTTGACAAGAGGAATCGAGCTGATTTACACAGCGCCATTAGACAGAAATTTCCTTTCTTAATGACTGTTACAAAAAATAATGAAATTATTGTCAAAGCAAACACTGATTATAAACAACTCTGTCAATTAGTGTCTGAGGAGGAAGCATTTGATTTTTTTAGATTTTTAGATGCAAAACTGGAAAACTCTAAATTTTCTTTTAAGTCTGATGGGAATAAGGAGCACAGAAAGACAGTCCACCATTTTGTCAGTCAGAAGTTTGGAAAACTTGTAGAAACAAAGTCTTTTTCTGTGACAGACTTTAATGGCCAGCAAAATGTAGCAATAATAGTAAGGTTTCGGGAGAAGAGTTGGTCCAGGAAAAGGCCGGCTGCTGATTGCCTGGAAAAACAGGATGTTTATACAGGTAAATATTTAATAATGTTTATAGTTTCCTTGGTTAATTGTTTTATTATAATTATTTTTTAAAAGAGTGCAGAGATCCTGTTTCTCTTCTCATTTACACAGGAATAAATCAGAAATAATTGTACTGAGATCAGTGGAGTTAAATTACTGTAAAATTGGTGTGAGAGATGTATCCAGTTACTACAGTGAATTAAATAAATAGGGGAAATGGCTGAAATACCCTCACTGCAGTCTCATTCCCTGTGTAAATTGCATGCATTATAGTTTCTCATTTTAAAATAACTTAAAGAATTCTAGATGTTCTGATAGGTGTCCCAAAGCTTTTAGATATTAAGGCTCCACCATTAATTGGAAAGGTTATTTCTCACAGTTTTATAATAAGGCCAGATTCGATTTCTGATTTGATTTTTAAAACCATTACTTTCTGATGTGCAGAATGATGTTCCTGCTAGAAGAGTGGTTTGTAGGCCCAACATTAAATCCATAGACTGTCTTAGAAATGTGCAGTATGTCTTTTTTTAAAATTGCTTTGTTTGATTGTTTCTATATGAAGATGAAAAGATTTGCATCTTCTGAGCATTGAAATTTCTGTTGCTTTTATGGCCAACTATGGTTTCTAGTAGCTATAGCTGGAGCATCAGTTGTCATCTATGTCTTTCTCTTCAATACAAAAACATTTTTTCCTCTACCTATACTTTAGTTTTGAGAATAATTGATTCTGTGTTCTTACTAAATCCTATCCTGTTCATACGTTAAAGAATAGCTGCTAGCCCATTAGTAATGACAAAATTCCCAATATAATTTGGAATAGTGGATTTCTAATAATTTTGAGATCTTCGTTGCAGGTTTTACCCTTCGAAAAGAAAATCTGGAAACACTAGAAGCAATTAGCTATTTGTCCTCTGAACTTGGTGTGCTTCCTTCAGACTTCAGTTACACAGGCATCAAAGACAAAAAAGCTATCACCTACCAAGCTATGGTTGTGAAAAAAGTGACTCCTGAGAGGTACTAAAAACTTGATTTCTCACATGCAGCAATTTCATTATTGGAATAGGTTAATAAATGTGAAAGCACTTTTTAATACCAGTCTTATTATATTGGGCCATCTCCTCCTATGTTTGAGTCTGCTTAGAGCAATTATTTTGTGATTTAATGCTTTTGTTACTAGGTATGACACTGGATTAGCCTTGGACTTTAAGGGAAAAAATGTATATATTTTCTTATTCTTGCTTGTTGCAGAGAGCTGTCCTTGTCCTTTCCAGTGCTCTATTGCAGGGGTCTTCAAACTTTTTCCCCCACGGTCCCTTGCTGCAGAGGAAAAAGTCTGGCGGCCCCCCGGGGCAGGTATGTCTGCCAAAATGCTGCCACAAAAAGCAGACGCTTCCGCCGGCGGCGGCATTTCAGCGGTCTAAAAATAGCCCGCCCGGGAGTTTGGCGGTCTCCCGGGCGGTCTTTGCAGTGGCGCCGGGGTCTCACGCAGCCCCAGAGGTGGTCTCGTGCCCCCCTGGGGATGGTCTCACGCATCCCTGGGGGTGCGCGCACCCCAGTTTGAAGACCACTGCTCTAGTGAACTAATCAGGGTGCAGCATCTGGGACACTGAATATCAAAATCTACTTCTTGTAGCATCGGAAGAAGTTGCCCTGGGGAAGGAAAGGAGTGTCTTCCCTAGGGATACGCCATCACCGAGCACATGAGAACCAGGTCAAGTTGCTCTTTCTTCTACTTCCTGGCATTATCTTTCATGATGGCACAGTACTTGCCCGATGTAAATATGTGGATGGAGAGGGTGTGACTTGCCATCAGTCCCCTCTATCCCAAACTCTTAGTTCTTCTCAAAGTGAAGTGAAGAAAAGGACATGCTACTGTAACCCAGCATGGAGAAAAGAGCCCCAGTCACTGATGTGCCACCCCGGCAACCTCAGGGAATGAAGAGTAGAAGCTGCATGTCACTCAAAAAGGGGACTGTGTCATACAGCCCTTTCTCCTCAGAGAGTATGAATGACACCTCAGCACTTGTTGGATCAGGAGAGGGGAAGGCATGTGCATAGATGCCCCACAAGACCAACAATAGTGATAGTTTTTCTCTGTAAGGGTTCTCTCCAGTATTATGTTGTGTCTCTGAAACAGCAGGTTCTTTCCCATGAGTGTGGGCATAGACAACGGAAGGCTTGAGGGAGCTTTAGCTCCCGCCAGAAATTTAAGGATTGCATTAATAAATAAAAGAGATATTGAGTTTGGAACAGAAGCTCATTTATCTCACATTATTAAAAATGGACAAATTTTATTGTGGTACAAGACTACTTATTAAAGCACCATTCAATAGCTATTTTATTATTATTATGAACTCTAGGCCCCCTGGTCTCCCAGATAAAACAAGTTTCTATGACTCTGCTAAAGGAGGCAGGTTACATAGTGGCTCCTCTCCATCACCCTCAACAGAGAGTCAATGATCTTGACACAGTATAGGGAATGAGCAGCACTCTAGCTGGTGAGATTTAGCACATCAATATGTATCAGGCAAGTTCTGCTATACCTTGACAATCATGGAGGAGGAGAGAGCTCATAAGAGGGGAACCATGATTCTGACTCCAACAGTCTCCCTTCATATCTAGGCCTGAGTTTAATATGATGCAGTAAGAGAGCCTGTTAAGGACGAGGATTACTGGTGTTTTCTCTTCTAGCCCCTTTTGCCCTTTGATGAGCAGAACCCACTGCTCATCAAAGGAGTGTCTGAGTTTGGAACAGAAGCTCATTTATCTCACAATAATAAAAATGGACAAATTTTATTGTGGCACAAGACTGCTTATTAAAGCACCATTCAAGAGCTATTTTATTATTATTAACTCTAGAAAATTTAGAGTTTTCCAGTTTTGCATCTAAAAATCTAAAAAAGTGAAATGCTTCCTCCTCAGACACTAACTGACAGAGTTGTTTGTAAGCAGTGTTTGCTTTGACAATAATTTCATTATTTTTCAGACTGCAATTGGATTTTGCTGTTTACAGTGTTGTGGCTACTGCATTCAGGTTCCTTTGTGGTGTCATAAACAGGGCAAAATCTTCTTCTGTCACAAGTAAGAAAGGGGAAGCCAGAGAGGAACCTTGTTTTTCTTTTTTGAAAGAATGAAATATTTTACCTTTAAAAGAGAGAAAAAAAAGATTGTTCTTTGGGGTAGCTTGACCTTCCCTAATAACAGAAATCTGAAATTAAAAAATATCACTTCAGTGATGTGTCTGTTTGTGGGAAACTTAAACTTCAGGAGCTAATTGCTGAATAAATACCAGGAATTGGAAAATGTATGGTCCTTTTTCCTTTGTTACCACAAGAACATCCCTTCTTTGTGGGCTTAGTTTGAGCCTTCAAATAATTACTACCAAATGTGCTGCTTACTATCATAAGTAGTAAGCAGTAAACTTTGCTCTCGGTAATAAGCTTATGCAGGATTGTCATCTAAGTCGTCATTAATTCAAATATTAGCAAATTTTTAATTGCAGCTCAATTGAAAATGATCATCCTTGTATTCAAAATATTAATTTGATATTTCAGAAATGTTTAAAACCACATTTGATTGATTTGTGTTTATAGCTTTCATTGGACATTCACCAAAATGGAGTAACTTTGAATATCTTAGATGCATTCTCAAGGCTGACTGTACTGAATTTTTATTTCTCATTCTCATTGTCCCTTAAAAGAGGGGTGGGCAAATTTTTTGGCCCGAGGGCCACATTGGGGTTAAAAATTGTGCGGAGGGCCGGGTAGGGAAGGCTGTGCCTCCCCATACAGCCTGACCCCACCCCTTATCCAATCCCCACCCATTTCCTGCCTTCCTCAGAATTCCCAACCCATTCACACACACCCCAGTCCTTGTCCCCTAATCGCCCCCTCCGGAGACCCCCCCTCCAACTGCTGCCCCAGAAGCCCACCCCCTATCTAAGCCCCCCTGTTCTTTGTTCCCTGACTGCCCCCTCCCGAGATCCCCCCACCCTAATCACACACCCCCGGGACCCTACCCCCCATCTAAGCCCGCTTGCTTTGTTCCCTGACTGCCCCCCTCCTCATCTCCCCCCACCCTAATCACCACCCCCCGGGACCCCCCCCCCCTACCCCCCCCCCCCCGCTTACTTACTCAGCCGGTCGCTCCTCAACCTGGCCCCTGGCCAGGGAACGTGGGGCCCGGGGCTCCCCGCGCTCCACCCAGCCCCTGGCCACAGAGCGCGGAGCCCAGCGGCTCCCTGTGTTCCACCCGGCCCCCGGCCAGGGAGCGCGGGGCTCAGCAAAATGCAGCGCTGGGCCTGGCAAGGGAGGGCAGGGCACCATGGCTCCCCGCACTCCACCTGGCCCCTGGCCAGGGAGTGCGGGGCCCAATGGCCCACGGGCCGTAGTTTGCCCACCCATGCCTTAAAATCTGTTTTTCATCAAGAGTAAAGGTTGTACTATTGCAGCTTCTAAAACACAATTACTCTTGCTTGGTCAGCCTTATAAAAGCAAACTCAGTATTGATTCTCTCCTTGGGTTTGCATGCACATGTCTGTAATTGGAAACACAACTGACAGTTCAAATATTTGACCTTTATATTGTCTCTTAATCTTTCAGTTCTTACACTCATTCAAGTCAAGAGAAGTTTTGTGTGTATGAGAGTGGCAGGACTGATCTTGAATTTTGAGTAACATTTTTATAATCTACTTTAGTATGTTGGTAAATGTAGATTTTTCCAAAGATGGCAAGCTGGTACTGTTTATGCACATGTGCTTATAGATTAAAATATCAGTGCAAAATTTTGCTTATTTATTGTTAGTTTTTAAGACCAGTGGGAGCAGAATTTTACTACGGATAAATACTGCAGTTGGTAGGCCCTCAATAATCTGCATTTAAACTTCCCCTATTGCAAAGCTAATTTCAGGACTAAGCCCACAAGAAAATTGACTACAAAAAAGTGAAGATGGGTGATGGATTATTAAGGGCTTGATTCTGGATACATTTACTACAGAGCTAACAGAACTGAATATACTCACTCATGTCATTTACTTAGAGAGAGTGACAAAACCAAACAAAGAAAAACATTATTTAATAGTGCTATTTGTGTATTATTTAGAATTTATTTTTGTCCTAATTTTGGCAAATTGTTTCTTACTTACTTCCATATTTCCAAAATGCAAAGTACAATAAGATTATATATTTAGAATGTACAATGAGAAAATGTCTATCTGCAACACATTTGTGAACTTTCTTTTTTCTTTGTTTCTGGTCTCTTTTTCTGTAATAAGAGAAGCAGTTCTCAGACTGTAATCTGTTGACCACCAGAGAGCATTTACTTATGGTCTGCAGAGTGTTTTTGTTTAGCCACAAGATACTGGCTCTTTCTCCTTGTTTCCAGCTACTAAATTGCATTCAAGAAACTATAAATACTACTTAATTTTAGTAATAGTAGCCAGGGGAGGTTATGGCTTTTCTCATGAAACCAACTGCTGTAGTGACCACAAAGATGTATTCAATCACGAATAGGAAGGAAGATGGTCCATGTGATCAAGAATTGGAGGGAGGTAGTCCATCAGACAATCTCTTAATAAAACATGGTCCATATTATGAAAAGTTTGAAAACCCCTATGTAACATTAAATCCTCCTGATAATTTTTCACTTATAGACTGTTAAAAGCCTTCTGTTAATTGTTTTAATTTCTAAGCATCATTTGACAAGGGGTTAATTTCTAGACCACAATTTAAATGCTCAGTCAGTAATCACGACTGTGACCTATTTCAAGTAAGACAAAGGGAAAACCTTTGAATGAAGAGTATTTTTGAATCATAGTTTTACACATAATTAGTGCTGAGGCAAACAAAGCATTTGTGAAGGAAATTTTTTTTCCAGTTTATCAACAGTTCTTCATAAATTCCCTATTTATCATTTGTGTAGGTTGAAAGAAATTGAAAGCACAATTGAAAAAAAAGGAATGAAAGTGTATAATATCCATTCAGTCTGCCAGCACCTTAGACTCGGTCAGCTGAAGGGGAACCACTTTGATATTGTTGTGAGAGATCTAAAACATCAGAGCAATGACTCTTCTGCAGATCTGAAAGAGAGAATATCTGAAGCAATTGAGAATGTTAAGGTACAAAGATATGCCATGATTTCATTTTCAACAGGGAAATATTTTTGCCTTATCAAAATTATCATGCTGCTTTTTTAGAACAAGATGGTTCTCATGCTACCTCTTACCTGCAATGCCCACTCAGCTCTGGCAACGTTTCACTTTTAAAATTTAGAAGCTGTGTGCTCTTTGATGATTAATCTCTGTGGCTCTGCAACCAGGAACAGAGCAACTTGCAAGAAAGGGAGGACAGTTAGTGAGTTCATTCTGTGCCACAGCTTTCTGGTCCCAGAGTAGTACAGGACAATAGATGGGGAATTTGACAGCTACGGGATATCTGTATGAACCAAAGCTGTCGAGGCCTAAGGCTGGCCCTGATGGAGAAAATTTGTATCTTCAGAAAGGTGATGCTCTTGATTTCTGACAGGAAGAAAACGTAGATTATCTGCCAACCAATTATGAACTTTGGCTGCATCAGCAAAAATGCAGAGCCTTTTCATGGGAATGGGATGGGATAAATAACTTTAAAAAAATACCAGCAGCAGAAGAAGAAAGTGATGAATTGATGGAGCCCTTTGTAGATGCTTTTCTGCACCACTGAAAAAGCCACTGACCAGGAGCTCTAAGTTCCTTGGAAAAATAGAAGGTCAGGAAAAGGGAAAACCTGTTAGCTTATTTAGAAGTCTTTTATTTTACATTCATTTCTTTTTCCATCCCTCAGCCTTTCTAAATAATGGCCATAGTGCCATTTTTTTGCAAGATAATTAAATCAGGAATTAAAGACCAACTTGAGAAACACCCTGTCTCAAAAGAGCAATTACACTATAAAAATTATTGGAAGTTATTTTTCACAAACAAAAGAAATGTTCAGTTATTGCTTTAATTTTCTTTTCTGTGCCCATCTTTTGACTTCACAGTGCACAGGAGAAGATCAACTGAGGGATATTTTTGGGGGTGTGACTCTACCTGAAAAATGAACATGGCCTGTATTTGGTCTTGTTTTATTAGACTTAACCTATTGCCAGACCATGAAAAGACTTGTTTTATTTAGTCCATCTTAAGGATTTTATCTCTTAATTATACACACTGGCATATGCATCCTAAGTAAGGTTACACTTATGTAGCTTTTCCTGTTACGTATTTTTGAAAGGTAAATGCCCTTAAATTATTTCACACTCATCTTGCTTTACGTGTATTTATTGCTTTCCAGAAAATTAGCCCTCATTGGGTCATGTGATCCTGACTTCACTGGCTCAATTTTACTAACACAGGTAGTGGACAGAAAACAACTAGGAAATTCTGATTCCCCACTCATCAGTAATGTAGTTGCTCTTGGACTTTACTACAGTGATAGCTTTGCAGGCGGAGTCCTCCTGTGAAATAAGATGAATGTTTAAAAAATGCCCAGTATCAATTATTTATTATTTGTATGTTTGTTTTGAGGAGGCCATTGCTTAATTTTGTACACAGTTCTTACTCAGGCAAAAGTCCTGCTGACTTCAGTGTGAACTTTGCCTGAGTGAATATTTCTGGAGTTACTCATAGAAAATACTCAACTCTTTGATGTGATCTTCAGTAGGATTCATCATGAAGTGAGTATACATATATATGGAGAAAGATTCTGATCTGGTTTGATTTCATGCTTATTCAGCTTACGTGAGAGGAAGAATGGGACCTTATGGTTAAAACAAAGGCATGGGACTCAGGAGATCTGGGTTCTCTTGGCTAAATCCTGTGTAGGCAGGTCATTAAACACCTGGTTTTCAAAGGTGCTGAGCACTTAAAGTTGCCATTGATATCATTTGGAGCTGTGATGTCTAAAAAGTGGGCCCTTTAAGCTCTCTGACTCAGTTTTCTCAGCTGTAAAATGGGGATACTTAAAGGGGTGTAATTAAGCTTCTCTCATTAATGTTGATAAATTGCTGTATACTGGTAAGTGTAAACTCTTGACATTTTAGTATACGTTCTGATTGTAATAATGATCTGATTAAGAGTTTAAACGAAATTTACATTTGCCATATTGAGGCCCAGATTTTTAAAGATATTCAGGCATTGCTCTGCTCATCACTGCGAAGCCTAACGCCCAGATCCTCAACAGTATTTCAGTGCTTAATTCTCATTGAAACCTTTGAGGATCTTAGCAGCCTCTCACTGAAAGTCAATGGGACTTAGGGTATGTTTACAGTTGCAGAGTTTTTACACCGTAAGTTTCACCGGTGATAGGGAACCAGTGAAAGAAAAGCGCTGGTTTGTGTACTCACTATATTCCTCATGCGTCAGAGACTTTTTACACTAGCAGCCCTTCCATTACAGATGAGAGGAGTGCTGAAGGGCAGCTATCACACAGTGCAGCTCTCTCGACAGGCCTTGTGAGAAGGGAGGTGAGCAGAAAGCATTCTGGGTCCCTGCTCAGTGCCCCATGATGTACTGCTTCATGTCCCAGCAGCCCCATTTCTTCATTGTTTCTTTTGTGGCTTTTTTTTTTTTTTTAAATCTGGCATTACAGCAGCAGAGATGCTGGCCAGAGTGGTCACTTTTGGAACTGAGGGATTTCCTCCAGAGGCCAAAAGGTATTTACACAGGTAGAACATGTCTTCACTTTCACAACAGCGCAAAAGAACAGCGGTAAGGGCTGTATGCCTCTTGTGAAGATTGGGGATTTTTTTGCCGTGAAGATTCTGAGTTTCTCAGCAAAAAATCATTAACAAGTGTTAAACACTCCCGCTGTTTTAGCACCAAAAAGGGACTTTTTGCAATTTAAATGGCAAGTGTAGACATCGCCTTCGGCTCTTAAGTGCCTAAGTCACATTAGCTGTCTTATGTAGACTTAGCTGTCTAAGTAACTTAGTCCTCCGAACGCTAAGCAAAGCAATACCTGAATACCTTTAAAAATGTGACCTTACTGTTTTATTGAATATTTAATATTTTCGTGTTTTAATCAGTTGATTTCATTTTGATTGTAGACAAACGGTTTTATAAACTACTATGGACCTCAGCGATTTGGGCATGGACAGAATGTTCAGACAGATCAAATTGGACTGGCTTTGCTGAATGAAGAAATGGTATAATTCACCTCATAATCCAGATGACTGGATCACTTCTTTTCCATGGCTACAGTTGGCATGTGTGAATCAAGCATCAGAGGTTACCATCCTATTGAATGGTGATCTCCATATGTGACGTTAGTAGTGTGAGTGTTGCTGGAGGAGACTGCAAAACCAACTCCCACCTGAATTGACAATGTTGTGTCACAATCATTTAAACAAAATGTTAAAATTAAACATTAAACTTAAACATTATTTATTTTAAATAGGGTGGAAAGTAGTTTTCAGTGTTTTTGTGGGGCTGTCACACTGCAATTGTCATAAATAATATAATTTTACATAAAGAGTCTGCTTTTAATACTAGGCTCAGAACAATTTAAATCAAAAACTCCTTTTTCCAGTTTGTTGATGACCACAAGTGTTCTTTAACCTGTGAATATTCAGACTGTTGGGCTGAATACAGTGGGAGAGATTTTTTTCTTAAAATTTTGCAAGAATATTAAATAAGACCGGATCTAAAACCCTCTAAGCTCACAGTAGATGTATCTGCATTTCTCAATACGTTGTTGCTTCTCATTGTCCCTTGGTTACTGTCCCTCAGCCAGTCTTCTTTCCATGTAAGTTGTTCTTTGCAAGTCAATTTGAATTAATTTCTCAAATAATATTTCATGAGCTATAGGTCCTGATTTTTCTCTGTCATGTAACTCATGTAGCAGTTTGGACAGGTAAATTATCACATAAGGTACGAGGCAGTAGAGAATGAAATACATTATATCAGAAATTATTGCTGAACTAGATATAGGGTCTGATTCTTCTCGTCACTTACACTGATGCAAATCTGAGAAACTTAATAAAAGTCAATTTAGTTACACCTGCATGCAAAGAGAATCAAGCCCTTAGATCCCACAGGATGCTATTCATCAAAATAACTTGCACTTTGTGCAAAATTTTGAGTTCAGGCAAGGCAGAAATTAACATTGCTAGTTTGCTGCAGACTGGTAGTTGTTAAATCTGTTATCTTAGTTCTGATACCATTTTGATTGTAAAATTATTTGATTAAAATATATAGAGTAATTTTTTACTAAAAATGCTGAGGCACTTGCTCTCCTGCACTGGTGCAGATGGGAACAAATGAACAGGAAAACAGGTGCTAATGGCCTGAAACTGACATGTGAGGGGAAAAACAGCTAGGGTCTTATATACACTTGCAAAATACATAACTCCACTGTAGTAGAAATAATGGAAGCTGTAATACAGACCATGCTCAGGTGTTTCTCTCACCGTATCATCTAATCTCATGTAAACACAGCCTAGGCATATCATTGTCCCCTCTGTTTGAGGGTGTGTGAAGCTCCTCCACGTGAACATTGTATGGTTAAGCTTCTGTTGGCGTTGTTTGAGGGCCACAATGTAGAACCAGAGTGCTACTGCTTTAGGCAGCATGCTCACCTTGCAAACTGGAAAATTTCCAGCTGAAAACCTACAGAAAAAGTAATACTCCCTGCATCATTAACTTCCCCTTTGGAGATTTTGAAGGCTATTTCCATCCCTTCTATTTGGCTGCAACCCCTTCCTTCCTTCTAAGGGGAGAATACAGTAAGTACTTGATTTCACACTCATGACATTTTAAGACTTGCTTCAGTCGGAGGAGAGAATTTGAGCTATCATGCATATGTGGGCAGAGTTTTGAGATGCTATACAGTGTCCTACCACAGAACTGACATATGATAGTCTTTTTTATCAAACAGATAATTACATTAAAACACAGTAACCTCATGTGTGTTGTTTTTAAAGGTAAAAGCTGTGAAGTTGTTTTTCACACCAGAGGATACAGATGATCCAGTAAACCAGGCAAAGAGATATTTTCTTCAAAGCGGTAAATTCCACATTTAAAATGTTTTGGTCATTATTCAGAACGTGTGTTTTTGGGAGCGAAGGTTTTGCTGTATACTGTCTGAGTTTCTCTCAGTTCTTCTGGTATAAATCAGTAATAATTCCATTGAAGTCAATGGAACTCTAATGGTGGAAGTGATAGGAGGATCAGGCTCTGGGAGCATGACTTAATAAGAACTGAGTAGAAGCCAAGCAAAGACCCCAGGATTTGGCCCTATACATTTTGCACTAAAGCCATCTTTAGATAATTTCTTTACTTACACCTTCAACAAGTATCTTGTAGAGACAGTGAGTTTTAGCAATTAATTTAAATTTTATGAGTTTTTAATAATTCTATTGTCACTTAAAATTATTCTTAATAGTCATATTTTTTCATACTATCTCTGCTTTTGTTAGTAGCTGTAAGGGTGCGCAAGACATTGTGACGGTGGAATGCTAAGGGCGCTCTCATCCTCGACTCCAGGAAAGGAAGGGGTGCTCACCCCCCCACACTCCAGGGGTGTGTGTGTGCTCATTTCCCCCACCCCCCCACTCCTGGGAAGGAAAGGGTGCTTATTTTCCACCCCCACTCCTGGGAAGGAAAGGGTACTTTCGGCCACTGTTATCAGTCTTTGCCCTGTTATCGCATATTTCCCATGCCGAACTTGGCTCTCACGGTTTGCTTGCCTTGAAATGAAACACCTGCATACTAACAAGACAGAAACAAGGTATTAGTTATTCATGAGGTATGTATGAGATGCAAATGTTCCTGTTATTTCTTTGCCTGTGTGCCCACACACAGTGGGCTTCTTTCCCGGGCATTGTTCCGATGCATCCGGTCCCTGTTTAGTGACAGCAGCAAGCGGAAACCCCGCTGCAGGTGTGTCACTTTGCCTTCAATAAACTCACCACCTCCATTCAACAGCTGTTTGTGTGCCTCGTTCCTACAGGACAAAAAAGTACCCTGCAACAGTAGCTGATTCATTCTTTTATGTTAACTGACAATGCGATAAATCACTTCATTCTTCTTGAGAACATTGGAATTTTGCTCCTCAAAATGTTCTGGGTTCTGATTCTCCTCTGCCTTGCACCCTGTGTAAGTATTTACACTTTGCAGGTGAATGTAAAATGCTAACATATCCCAGGTGCAGGGCAGTGGAGAATCTTTATTTCTGGTGGAAGCTTTACATCTACATAGTGGAAAAGATATGAGAAGTTCCTAGATGCTGTGTTCTTCTTTTGCCCACCACCTCTCTTCTTTCTATGAATGATCGTATTCTCTTTGACTGGGAATTACAAAGGAGTGTTCAAAAGTTGGGAGCCCAACTGCAATTGAAACTGAAAGCTGGGTTCCAAACTCTCTTAGGTCCTTTGAAAATCACAGCCTTTGTTTACAACTTTGGCCATTATGACTGTGTAATTGACTTTCAACTCTGCATCTCCCTCCACTCTCTCTCTGACTCGCCTATTTCCTATCTTGAGTTCCATTCTTCACTGAAACATATTTTCAAATACTAATATCTGTCTTCTAAGTAAAATGCCCCATTTCTCACATGTATCTTTTTGCTGTCATTCTTCAGAGCCTAACTTTTCTCCCAAAGTCAGAAATCTTGAAGTCACTCTTGACCCCACATCTCCCATGTCTGTAAATCCGGTATCGCTGTATATTTCCAGAATAGCTGGGTATGTGGCTTCAGGGGATACAGATGTGCTTCATTTCACAGAAGAGAGCCTTTGAGTCATTCTGTACTTTAGCTTGTTGTATGATGCTTGAAAAGGCATTGATATGAACTCTGAAAAGAACTGCTTATCTTTTTCCAAAGCAAGAAATAAAAGGCTACACAAATGACTTCTTACCAAATTGAAAATGTGGGTAAAATTACAAAGGAAAGAAGGAAATATGAATGCAAAGGGGTACATTTCTATCCAGATTGAGGCTCAAACTCCCTATTGTGAAGTGCAGTTTGCACCTACAAAATAAAACAAGCACATTATTTTTTCCTACAAAATTTGTGCCCTCAAATGACTTGGTGTTTACGTTGCTTTGATGAATCAGGGTACTTAGCAATGCAAGTGCTTATAGTGGTGTAGACTGTGTGAATGCTTCGACAAGGGAGGTCCATCTTCTGACAATGTGGGCCTTAGTCTAAGTACCTCATGTTCTTTGATAGGAATACACTTCTCTTTCACATGTTACTTACGTGGTGTAAGAACACCATGCTAGCAATGATGTGACATGCTTTTATTTCTAAGGAACTAGAAACTCTTTGGACTGAAGTAATGAACCTAATAAAGCCAGTTTAATTTATATTTAGTGTAAACTGAAGAAAATGGAATTAACTAGCATAGGTTATAAGGTAGATAAGATGGCATTTATCTGCCATGAGGTGTTAAAGGCAGGGAATAATAAAACAATAAAAACCAGTGTAAACAAATGAGTCTGATATCCTTTTCCTCATCTGATTTAATTTATCCTTTTATTTAAGTTTTTCACTTACCAGCAGACTAAGCTTGAAAAGCAGATGCTTGTTGCAATGTTTATTTCTGTTTATTTCAGATGATGCAAAGGGAACCCTGGCAATGTTGCCCGAATTTAAAGTAAGAGAGAAGATGTTGCTTCGTGCCTTGAATCGCTATGGTTTAAACCACGAGGGTTGTATCCGAGGATGGCTCAGCATTCCTCATTCCATGCGTATATTCTACGTTCATGCATATTGCAGTAAAATTTGGAATGAAGCTGCATCTTTTAGGTTTATGACCTATGGTTCAAAAGTAGTGGAGGGTGATCTGGTCCTCTCTGAAGACAATGTTGATGAAAATTCTTCTGTGAATGACAGAGTGAGTGAGTTTACAAAATATTTCTTGTAAAAGTTAGCTTAACACTCTTAAATAGTTTAAGATATAGGAGTTCTGCTTTTTATGTTTAGCTAAACATTCTACGCATTTATGCTACTTTTACTACTTACCTTTGGCTAATATGGAGTGGCTTAGCCCTCCCTCAGCCCCCCACAAATAGGCATACATGCTCTGTACACCATAAAAGCTCTTTTCCATCCTGACTGTTCAGTGTATTCATGGCAAGAGTAGAAATGCATGAAGGTGTTTGTAGGGATCTGGACTTGGCCTGAATGGTTACACAAACATGATGCCTCTAAGTTATTTTCTGTTACATCCTTCTGTGGATCTGATCATGGAGGACCTAAAAGGCAGTCATCTTTCCAATATATATCAGCATCAGTGTGGAATTTTTTCACTATTGTAATGGTGTGCACAATAGAACATACATAGCCAGAATGTCACCCAAATTGTTTAGTTGAAGAGTGAATTTCTTGTAAATATTTCTGAGAGTAAGAGCAGTTTAGAGGTCACTGTAAGTACCTTCAGAGCTCTAAAACAGTGAACAGTAGCTTTCTATGCTTGTTGTTGTTCTGTCAAAATGTTATAAAAAGAGTCAGTTTAATAAACTGAATACACCAAATTCAGTGGAAAGCGAGCTATCGAATTTAATATTAAATCATGGAGTTTTATGCAGTAACAATCACATTTAGCATGAAAACCAATCTTCTAGCATGAAATTACATTGGCACTATGGATTTGAGATGGGCAAGCATATTAGAACTATAGTGGTAGGTTCACACATCAGCGGTAATTAACACTAGTTTTATTTAGTTTCTATTTAGTGCAAGGCCTTGTACTAATAAATGATGACTTTATGTTAAAGTCTTCTAATTTTTTGTTGAGTAAAAGAATTTATCCTTGGAGTAGTCAGCCAGCCTTCGAATTACTGATTTTAACAGAGGCTGATATTAATACAAATACATGATTGGTTCATAATCTAGTTTTTCTACTGTTTGTCAAGCTATAATTTTTTTTTTCAATAATTGTATACCAGGTTCACGTCGTAACTGCTTCAGAAGAGTCAGCTAACAAATATGCAATACACCAAGTAAGTTTGTTTGAAAAATCATGTTTCAGGGGTTTATGAATTAATGAAGATAAGTTTTGTTTTAAAAATAGATCTTATAACTTACAGATTCAGTTTTATTTCTCTTCAGAGCTCACCTTTATCGAAAATGGACTCTCAGCAATTAATCTGAAATTAATCTGGCCTCACAGCAAACACAGAGATGAAAGTCTTCACTCATGTGTACTGAACATATGGGCAATGTTATCCTGGTTGGATGTGCTTTTTTGTGCACTGTTACTGTCAATTGAGTGTTAGCAAACTATGAATTCTAGTTTTCTTGAAACATTTTATTTCAATCCCCCAGTGCTAGGAAAAACATTGAAGGGTGTTTGAAGGTCAGGGTATGAAAAGGCTGAAGATACAAGGGCTTGGAGACTTACAAAGAATACTAACATATTCTCTATTTCTATATCTCAGAACAATCCAGAAAACGATCAGTTTGGTATGTTTGTAGTTTTTTATTAGAGTACTGGCATTTTAACTGGCTTTTGTGCCTTTCAGTCTAAGCCTCAAATAACTGTCTTGGGCTTTTATGGTATAAAAGCAAGGTGGTTTCTTTGCAGAATCAGGCCCTAAAACATGAAGGAATTAAATTTTAAAGGGAAAAGTGATGGTTTTGTTTCAGGCACATTTGTGGCTCACATATATTTTCTTTTTTTCCTTGAGGTGGTTCTTCCAATGGTTGGACATAGTATCAAGTATCCCAATAATAAAGTTGGGCAGTGGTACCATGAAAGGCTTGCTAAGGATGGGCTACAGACATGCAAGTTCAGGGTGTCTGCATTACAGCTGAACACACCAGGGTGCTACAGACACATTTTGAAATATATCCACAATCTGTCATATCATTTCTTAGAAGAAAATGAAAAGGGAATCAAAACTGAAGAAGACAGTCATCTAAATGAATCAAAAGCAGCTCTTCTTTTGTCATTTGACCTTGATTCTTCATGTTATGCAACTGTTTGTCTGAGGGAAATAATGAATTGTGACCTTTAGAATGTTCACAGTAAAAAGTTACAGGAGTAACATAATACATGGAGGTATTTTACATATGTTGCCGATAAAATAGGGAAAGCTAATCTTGTGCATCGTGTGCAGTGTAGTTCAGAAAGAATTAATGAATAACTTGGGGTTTTATTACTTTGTTTTTAAAACTAAATTTATAGTCCTGGGTACATTGGAGCCAAACAGTACTGAACTATATATAATGTCATATTTAGAATAGCCAGTAGCTACAGGCCTGGCTTTTAACCAGTGAAATTTGCACAAGCTTTACCTTGCATGACCAAAGCTGCATTCTGGAGAAAGGGGAATATGGTGAGTGGTCATTTCCTCCTTTCCTTTTCTGTCATCATTTTAAGGGCTAGTTATATTTTTGGTGCTGTACAAGACACACAAAGACAGCTTCTGCCACAACGCGTTTACAATCTAATACTATTTGTCTACTAGGAAAGCTGCCATACCATAGCGAAAATCCAGGCCTGTTGAAACCTTGCTGAGTTCTAAGGCCAATTCATCCTCACCTGTTTTCACTATGCACATGAACCCAGAGCTGAAAGGATATGTGATGTAATAGTGCTGAGTCATCCTGCTGATTGTAGGAAATTTCTTCAAGTTCACAATGTGCTCATCTTTCAGCCATTCTTGTGCTGAGGAATTGAAGGGAAAAAAATAGGCTCAAAATAAAAATCTATGTAAATGGCTACTTCAAGACCCAGAAGTGAGTATGCCATTAATACATTTACAGAAGAGTGTTAATGTTTTTATTTCAGGCTGTGTCCTTTTTGCTGGTAATATCCGCTCTCTGCATAAGCTTAAGGTTGTGAGGAAATCTAGCAGTGATTGTTACCGGAACCTTGTTGTTGTCACAGTTAAAAGTTTTATTTATAAAATTCTTCTGTGAAATAAATTAGTAAAAAGACATTGGCATGGAAGGGCAGAAAATTAAATAATAAACTAAGAAGCAAAACTATCACAAAAGCTGTGAATTGCATATGTTCTTTAATCTGTAGATGGCACTGTGACTTAAAAATAACCAGTGGAAGAGAACTACTTTGACCATTTTTGAGAGAAGGGATATGTACTGTGGCAAAGTGCCTTCTCTGGCTCACCATAAGTCCTTTTTTCTCTGGTGAGCCAAGGGTTCTCTAGGCAGGCTGCCTAGAGAGCCCAAGGGCAGGCTTTCCCTTCCCCTTCTCGCTCCTTTCTGGCTGGGCTTTCCTCCTTTATCCCGGACAAAGCTGCTTCCCTTCTGAGATGCTCCCTGTCCTGCTGCCCCCAACCTACTGGCAGTCTCACTCCTGCTATCTCCCTCCCCTTTCCTAGCCTGGGTGGGTTTAAAAAGGACTGCGGCAGCCTTTTAATTGGGCTCAGCTGATCCTGCTTGGGCCACTGGCAGCCTTACTCAGCTGAACCCAATTAACCTGCAGTTAACTCCCTTACCACCAACCCCTCTGGCAGCAGTCTGCTCCAGGTTTACCACAGTATATTACAAACGCTTCAATTTTCTCACACTCTGGTCAATACAACACTGATTTGTTTTTATCTGTGACCCCAGTCCTGCAGTTTTTGCTCAGTCCTTAGCAAGGCGAATATTCCAGGATTGATTCATTACTTCTTTACATCAGTGATTTCAATGGAGACGTAAAAATGGTTTTCTAGAATGAAAGATCAGGTCTCCACTGTTTTCAATTAAACTTTCTTTGTAAGGCATGACTAAGCATTGCAAGATTTGGGCCTGAAGTTTCATGTGGGAAATAGGCTTTTATGGCAGTAATATCTGCAGTGTCATTATACACTAAATAAAGTATTGTGACTACTGCAATGTATCACTTTTAATGCATATAATCATATTAAGCTAGAACTTACATGAACACTAACATCTCGCTTAAAGATTCAACAAATCTCTTGAGAAAAAACCAATCCTAAACATCTTTTCCTACAATACATCCACTTTAGCTTTCTAGATTTGCTGAATTATATCACTCATCAGAGGGAATTACTAGAGCCGATGAATTTTTATTGAGAACAGACTGTTGCTTTCACAATAGTTGATTGGCTCAAAACTGTTTTGAGGATCATCGGTTTTTACTAGCATCAACACAACAAATGAAATTTAAGTGTCAAAAATGTGTGTATGTTAATAGCTGATACTTGATTTGAAGGGACACACAAAAGGGCAGATTAAAAGATTTTTCCCAGAAAGGTCTGCTATTTTTAAAATGTTCAAAAGATGGTAATGGAGTTAATCTATAATAATTTTAGGGTCATTTGTCCAGTACTACTTCTGAACATTGAAAGGACTAATATTCTTAAGCAAATCATTCTTTCGGCAACTCTGAGTGGAAAGAGCTAATGTACCGATATCCATAAGTATAGTTCCTACAATAAAAGTGTTCTTCTTGGAAGAAGTCAAGCTAGTCATTGAATTGTTTGTACATATGATGATTGTCTGTCTGCTTAGTTTATATTTTTTAAAGAATACAGGAATATTGCACTGTAAAAAATATGCAAAAAAATAGGTTTGTTCATACATATAGCCTTTGGGTCTAACTCTGAAACCCTTACTTCTGTAAAAACTAGTGACTTTAATGAGAGTTTTGCCTGAGAAAGGGATGCAGTATTCGACCCAAAGCCATTCTGTGTAAGCACAAGAGCTTTAGCAGTACAATATAAAGGTAATCGCTATGCACAGATTTGATTTTAAGAAGGAAAGATCAAAGAGCTGATCACTCCTTGACTTGATTCTTTGTGTTTCTATTGGTATTCACCCTTCCTTGATAAACCTTGTAGGCATTTGGTTAATACTAGTGAAGGCAGACTCTAAATGTTTTCCTAACAAAAGAGGTTTTAATCTTAGTGGCATGTTCACTTTTCTAGTAATTAAAAATGCACATTTATCATCAATGGAGAAAATTCAAATTTTCTTTATTTGTGCAGTAGTTAATTTAATTGACTCAAATTGGACAAGTATATTAATTTCAATCAGAATGTGCAGAGCTCTCAGAATGGAATGGATTTATATTCACATTCCTATCACAAAAAGCTTCTTTATATGATGTGTATCTCTGTACTTCAGAAACCAGGTATACGTTTTGTGATCTTGGGTATAAATCTGCATAGCTCTACTGATTTCTATATTGATTTCAATTTACATCAGCTGAAGATTTGGCCTATTATACACAGCTAATAAACCCAGTCCTATATTCCTTGTGCTCTGAATTCCCACAGAAACAGAACTACAATGATCCAAGTCAAAGGCTAATTTGAACTTTTATTTCATCTTTTTCTAATCAAATCTGTTGCAAAGTATTTAGAAGGCAAAGAGAGTTTTAGGAATGCTGGGAAGGCAGGAGCAGGCCCAGACTTTTGTTTCTAGCTTCTTAAGACAGCCATCTTCACCAATGCTATGCAAAAGCATGTTTTAATTTTCAGAGTAGATGTGCTACCTGACCAGAAAATGGCTATAGTTTGTCAAATCATAGGAATGAGTCATTTCACTTACATGAAACTATCTGTATTTAATAAATCCTAGCAATTTAAAAAACCAAACCCCATAATCCAAGGTTCTGTCATTTTACTTCTATAGCTATATTGAGTCTATTAATTCCTTGTAACTTTTAAGGTCGTAGATCAAATCTGAGAAATCCAGGGAAAGTTCATTTGGAATGAAATATGGCCCAGCCATCCACTTGTAACAGGAATTCACATTAGAGCACTTATTCATTATGTATGTGCATTAGGTATGCACATATATAGAGTTGTACTGTATTATACATAAACCACAATGCTTTATGTAATTATATAATGCTAAACTGCAGAAAGCATACCTGTGTGGATCTGGGCTTAAAAGTTTGAGAGGTGAGTCCATGAAGAATTTTTCACTGATGCCAGCTTTGAAGAGGATGCCAAAAATACACTGCACACACTAGTGATAATATATGGAGCGAGGTTGGTAGAAATGCATGCTGGAAAGGAGAGGCAGTCTAGAAAGAAGATAGTTTTTGTAAGTGTGGTTTCTGGTAGGAAAAGAAAAGCAAATTAGAAGGAAGACAAAGATGTCAGTGAGTTCAAGTTTGGGTTAAGGAGATGTAGGATCAGGTTGTGTAAATGAGCATCGTTCGATTAGAGTCGAGAGCTATGCAAATTTACACCTGTTGAAAGCCTGGCCCGTTGAGAATTGGAGCTATTGTAGATTGAAAGGAGGAGGCATATGTCTCAAAGATACAGGTTAAAAGCTGGGCTAGCAGAGAAGGAGTACTGTGTGGACGTTAATGATATTAAGAAGACAATAGGGGTTGCCAGATCCTATGGAAATGAGGGAGCACAGAAACCAAGAGCTTGATTCCTCACTGCCTTGCAACTTGTGCAGGCATTAATGTTTACAAAATGGATGTAAAATGCTACCAAGTCAGAACAGTGCTGCTTTTCACTTGATTTACAGAGGTGCAAATGATTACACAAGGAACAAGTCAGTGGAGACTCAGTCTATGATGTCACTGCCCAGGAGGCAGTATCCCTCAGAAGTATCTGGGATTTCCAAATCTTGTCATGAACATGAAGAGGGGATATGCATCATTATTTTATGGAGTGCCAGTTTGTACTCATGAGGGACTGAAGATGGCCAAGATATATCAGAGGAACCAGTGTAGGCTCTCCTGGAACTAACTGGTTAAAGGGATTAGACAGAGAGAGAGTTTAAAATAAAGGAGAAAGTCAAGGAGAAAAAAGCAGAGTTTTGGTCTAGATTACTACAGATGCACCGGCAGTGTGTTTGTAACATTTCTAACCTTACATTTGGTGTAAGGTTTCATTTTGTGGTGGTTCTTGTGGTGGGATGCCACACTTCCTTAAATGGTTGTGCATCATTGTTAATTTATGGCTTCTCTGTTCATTCCCTATTGAGTGTTTAACGTTGGGCAGCTAGTTAGGAAAAAGTGTGTTTCAAATCCTTCCCCCTCCCCTCATCACATTCTTTTTCTATATTAGTTAATATTTAACTCTTCATTTTAATCTTTCTCACTTTATTTAAAGCCCCTTCCTTCCATGAGTACAGTCTTAAGTGCCTTCAGTATAAGAGGTAGTATGTAGCACTTGTCTTACTAAGCTAAAAACGTGACCTTTAATGCTAATCATTGCAGTTAGAGAACCTGCCTCACTCCTTCAACACCAATGGCTACTCAGATTTCAAAAGGAGATGCAGCATTGCACTGCTGACACCCATATAGCTTATTTGCAGTGTTGGTGCCAGGATATTAGAGAGTCAATGTGGGTGAAGTAATATCTTTTATTGGACCAGCTTCTCTTGGTGAGAGAAACAAGCTTTCAAGCTCGCAGAGTCCTCAAGAAGAGCTCTGTTTAACCTTGAAAGTTTGTCTCTCACCAACAGGAGTTGATTCAATAATAAATATTACGTCTCCCGTCCGTATAGCTTATGTAACTCATGTCAGACTTGCTTTCATATCTCACTGCTATGAAAAGAACTATGCCAAGTATAGTAAACTGCAATGCAATAGTTTATTTTTACTAAAGAATCTAGACACACACAAAAGCTTTTTATTTGGTCGCACACTGATCCCATTCCTTCAAGCAAGTCAGGACTTCACAGGGAGAATTGGATTGCAGTAGCACCTTCCAGCACCTTACAGATCTGTCCCACTCTGAGTTACACAAAGAGTTTGACAATGATCACAAAGAGGAAGTCTGTAAAAGACCAACAGTATTTTTGCTTGGGCAAAGCAGCTGTCTTACAGCTGATACTTGATTTTCCCCTCAGGGGGGTTTTGATCTGATTCTGTTGAGGAACTGAGAAGTGATTTGTCATCTTCAAAGGATGTCTTTAGTACTTTTAAAGCTTAAATTAGCAAACAGCTGAAATGTCATTCCTAGTGTGAAATAAAGAAGTAGGTGTCTGACTGTAGACAATGTAAAATGTTCTAATGAATTTACAAGTAAGAATCAGATAGTTGTGAAAGGCCTTTGTTGGCCATCAAACCCTCAGATTGGCATTAACAAAGAAGGCCTTAATAAGAGCTCCATGTGGCTGGAAAGCTAGTCTCTCTCACCAACAGAAGTTGGTTCAATAAAAGATATTACATCACCCTACTTTCAGAGTGGTAGCCGTGTTAGTCTGTGTCAGCAAAAAGAACAAGGAGCACTTGTGGCACCTTATAGTTTAGCAAATTTATTTGGGCATAAGCTTTGGTGGGCTAAAAACCCGCTTCATCAGATACATGGAGTGGAAAATACAGTAGGAAGATATATATACAGAGAACATGAAAAGATGGGGGTTGCCATACCTACTCTAAGGAGACAAATCAATTAAGGTGGGCATTATCAGCAGGAGAAAACAACTTTTGTCATGAAAATCAGGATGGCCCATTTCAAACAGCTGACAAGAAGGTGTGAATAACCATAGGATGAAAAATTAGCCTGGGGAAATAATTTTAGTTTGTGTAATGACCCATCCACTCTCAGCATTTATTCAAGCCTAATTTCATGGTGTCCAGTTTGTAAATTAATTCCAGTTCTGCAGTTTCTGATTGGAGTCTGTTTTTGAAGTTTTTTTGTTGAAGAATTGTGACTTTTAGGTCTGTAATTGAGTGTCAAGGGAGGTTGAGGTGTTCTCCGATTGGTTTCTGAATGTTATAAATCTTGACATTTGATTTGTGTCCAGTTATTCTTTTGCGTAGAGACCATCCAGTTTGGCCAGCGTACGTGGCAGAGGGGCATTGCTGGCACATGATGGCATATATCACATTGGTATATGTGCAGGTGAACTAGACCCTGATGGTGTGGCTGATGTGATTAGGTCCTATGATGATGCCATAGGATAGATATGTGGACAGAGTTGGCAACGGGCTTTGTTGCAAGGATAGGTTCCTGGGTTAGTGTTTTCGGTGTGTGGTTGCTGGTGAATATTTGCTTCAGGGTTAGGGCTAGCAAATACTTTTAAGAGGTAGTATGAAACAAGGTATTCAGTAAACAAGTAATTACTATAAAGAAGCCTATACCCACAGGCAGACTATACATGAAGGAAAAACTGGGGATCCAAGGAGACTTTTCTTAAAATTACATGTACAGGTGGCTACTTCAGAATAATAGGATAGATTTTTATGAATCTGATAAATGTTTAAGCCACTCCATGGGCCCTTTGTGACAAGAACGGAGGAGATGAATTCTAGGATTGGGTCCCGACATTTGTGTGTGGTTGTGTCTGCTCTGGTACAGATCACTCTTACACTGAGCAGGAATAATTTGTGTGTGAAAGGTGGTTATGCCTGGGACTTCTACTGGCCACAATACTGGCATAAGTTAATGCAGTTTGTGAATTTTTGTGGCTAAATTTCCCATTATCAAAATATGGCCTGTAGATATGGTTAAATATTAAAAAAGGGTTCATATGCGAAGAGCCGGCTCCAGGCACCAGCTGAGGAAGCACATTCCTGGGGCGGCACAATTTGGCCACATTTTTTTTTTTTGCTTCAGCAGTTCAGGCGGCTGCTTCTTTTTTTTGCTTGGGGCGGCAAAAAGGGTAGAGCCGGCTCTGCATATTAGTGAACACTGTTCTTAAATCACTATTCAGTGTATTTCACAGTGAGCATGTCAAACAGCTTCATTTTAGTTATTTCCTTTAGATTGTTTAATGAGGTTCCCTTGGGATAAATATTTAGAATATCTGCTGGATTACCTTGGTGCAATTTCATTGGATTGGTGAGAAAATGTTTAAAGATCTGTTGTGAAGATCTTCAGACATGTCAGACATTAATATAATTTAAAAGTTTGTATTCTGAGAAGTGACAGCTTTGGTGAAGTTAAAGTAACAAGCTTTTAAAACGTCTAAACATAAAGATGAAATTATGTATCTAAGGAGATTTGCAACAGAGAGAAAATTATCACTGCCAAATATTTAGACTTTGAAATGTCAAGATTTCTATTAATAGTAAAGGAAATAGATACAAATGGCTGGCCTATAAAGCCCTGCCCATCTGTCATTAGAAACAGACCTGTCAGCCCAGAATCATCACATGTCTAAACTTCAGGCTATTGCTCTTTAGTGTTTCTTTGACAATCAACTGTTGTCTGAGGGGGTAAATGAACTAAGCCACTGGTTCTCAAACTTCAGGGATCCGTGGCCCTTTCTCCGCTCCCCGTGGGCGGCCGCGACCCCTGCATATTCGCTGAAAAGCCGCCAAAGTGAAAGCTTCCACTTTTGGGAGCTTTTCAGCAGACATGCTGTGCGCTTCACAGTGTCCGTCGAAAAACTGCCGAAACCAGAAACATTCTCTTCGGCGGCTTTTCAGAAAACACTCTAAAGCGCACAATGTGTCTGCCAAAAAATCACCAAAGGTGGAAGCGTTTGGCTTGGTGGCAGTTCAGTGGCGCGCGGAGCTTGCAACCTCCCAGGAATTGCCCCGTGACCCCCTGGGGGGTCGCAATCCCCACTTTGAGAACCACTGAACTAGGCTGTCCCACATCCTAGGTGCGTTCCCTTTTGCGGTGCTAAAAGTGATAAGGGAGGTAATAAGGCTGCTCCTATCTCTTCCTCTGCTTTCTACCTCCCCCTTGGCCACTCGACATAGGCCACTACTGTTCTTAGAGGAAATGGCTTAAGCATCAGACTCCAGAAGAGGGTTCCTGGCTGCAGAACCCGTGTGCAGATAAGTGTCTCCTTCCTACCTGGCCTTAGGTGCCTGAATTTGTGAGAAGGATGGGGTTTAGGCTACATCTCTTTTATTGGCACCTGCTGTTGGCTAGGTTAGGCTGCTCCCCGTACAGCATGCTGGCTTCTGTGAATCCTATTCTTAGGCATCATCTCTCCCCATGTATTGTATAGGGAGCCTAGTTGTCTAACCCAGGATTTGTGGATTCCACTGGGAGGCTAGGCACTTAAAAGTTAGGTATTGCAATACTGAGCCTTTGTGGATCTGGGTCCTAGAGTCTCCATATCCTGTTACTGGTCACGATATTTAAGTTTTAATAATGATAAATAGCTGAACAAAAGTGACTGACGGAAGCAATTTATTCTTTGCAGCTAAATGTGAAATTCTATAGATAAAGAATCTGTCCTTGCTGTTTTGATCCAAACCTTGGCTTGGTCAACCAGAAGCTGATCCATGAAACGAAGAACACCTGATTTAACTGAAGTATGAGAGAATATGAAATAGCAGGTGAGGAAAAACCCCTAATTGTGAAGACAATAGAAGCTTTTGTCTTGTAGACTATGTTTAAATCTCCAAACAAAAGTATTAACGGACATCAAAGAAACTCATGCAGATGAAAAGGGAATGCCAGAAACAAAAAATAATAAATGAGGTAAACTGTACACTTTGACAGCGTGATGTTTTTCATTTACATAGGGATTACTTTAGTAATAGCACCAGCTTCTTAAATGTAAGGTATATACAGCCCTTTCATTCCAAAGTATTTTTCAAAGAACTACAACAATGAAATGAACCTAAGCAGCACTAACATCAATTTGTAACACAGCCTGCAGCAGAGTCTCAGGAGGCCCTGATTTATTCTCCAGAGACAGAGAGAAACGATGGGGAGGTGACTTCTTGAGGTCCCTTCCAGCCCTACATATTTATGATTCTGACCTGTGGTTATGAACTGGATTGAGACTCAGGAGATCATGGTTCATTTCTCAGCACGGCCATGTATTTCCTCTGTGACCTTTGGCAAGTCATGTAATTTCTCTGTGTCTCAACTTCTCATTTGTAATTGAGGATAATAATAAATGTCTGCTTTCTCTAAAATGATTTTGTGTCTCATTATGTCTTTAGCGTGCTAAAGAAATTGTAATTGGTTTGTCATCAGAATATGCTTTTGAACTAGAAGATCTGCATATGATACTGTTTTGGAGTGCTATTGTCAAAAAGTAGAGTCAAAGTATCAACTGCAACTGACAAAAAAAGCCGGGGGAGGCGGAGAAACAAGTGTATTGAGTTCACAGTTTTAAAGCCTATGATTATTGTAATCAGAACCACAGTGGGTATGCAGTTACTTCTGTGCTGGAGGAGAGCAGGCAGCACCTTAAACAATGGAGAAGGAGAAATTTTGGCAAAAGAGCAGTGAAGAGATCCATAATAACCATGTTAAGCAATCAGACTTCTGTTTAAGGTGTCATCTAAAAGTTATTTACTAGTAAACTGCATGCATCTTAATTTATATGGGTCAAAGGATGAAGGACTTAGTTGACCCCACTGGGACTTGACAGATCATTCCGGTAACTAGGTGTTTTGAACCTGATGGTTATATCATTAAGTCATCCCCTCTGGCTTAATTAAATACTAACTTGGGTGCACTTCCTGTTTATGAAGTACGGAAAATTCTTTTTTCAGTAGGGTAATAACCGAAGAGAAAATAAACACAATGCTGGATTGTAAACCATCACTATCCTCACATTTAAAGGCATCTTAATACAAGAAACTTCTATTCAACTACTGAAGACATATAAACTGGATCATATCTAAGAGCCTAAAGTAAAACTCATTATTTTGCAACTAAATGGAAATCCCACACTATGCATCTTTATTTTCTGTAGTGAAAGATTCTCCATACTGTTTTGTAGTTAACCTAGTATTCATACACAATATTGTGTGTGTGGAGGGCAAGTATACGTTTTCCTATTTCAGATATATTCACAAAGACTGAAATAAAATTTATTCAGTAACCAAAGAAACTAACTCACTACTGTTGTCTCATTTTTGTGCATGGGAAAGAAGACAGGGAGGTATCTGGATGAAGACTATTCAGTGACTTCAAGACTCTATAAGCATTATTAGAAGAAATGGTGTGAACTTGTCTTTCTGGCATCTGAGAAGATTAGAAACAGACAACAATAGTGTAAGACAGAACCCATGAAGTAAGCCCAGGAAGAAAAATAAATTATTGTCTGTTCAAAAAGGTGTTAGAAGTGAGTTTTCTTTAGCATTTACTTAATGTGAACACATTAATATGTAAAGGAAGCAGACAGACTAAAGGCCAATATATTATATTCCCATGTAATCTCAAAATGAGATAACAGGAGCATTGTATCGAGTAATGCAGCTGCCCTATCATTATTGTTACCATTAAACAAATCCATGAGCCAGTTTATACCATACTGCCATGGACATCTGGCCAAAGAGCCAGCATTACTGGACCTAGGTGATCACCTGAATGCAAAGGAAATTCTCTTGTGGCAAAGGGTTGCCATAGGGTCCTTTGATATTTTCTTCTCTGCTGAGGGTATAGAGTGTGTGGCTGAGGAAAAGTGTTGCCCACTAGGCTAGACTGATTCCTGTCAGTAGTTTCAATCCTTTGGAGCTATTAGCAGGGGATAATTTAAAGCAGCCTGGGGGTTTCTCTAACTTATTCCCTCTTAATGATGCCCACTTGCATCACTAGAGCATCTCTGTGCAGAACAGTTCCAGAAATCAGGGGAGTATAAAGTTGAGTTTTATGGCTTACCTCTGTGCACAGTTTCTGAAATCCAAGATTTGGCCCTATGATTGTAAACTTGCAAGTGCGTGTCAGGTGTACAATATCGTACCTTTAGTATTGTACTTTTCTCCCCGGCAATCTAAATTATAAACAAAATTACTGTATGTTTTTACTTTCTAGAAAAGTACTTTATTATCTTTAATATGGAACTCTGTTAACTGTTAACTTTCTAAAACTATTTCTTTTAAACTATCACGTTGCTCCTGTTCTCTGCATTTTGCTTAAACATTACAGGCATCCCAGGAGACGGAGAGGTTGTTGGAGGAACTTTGAGAAGACTACTTTTTGCAATAATAAGAGCATCCATGTCTCTGGAGGAGAAATTTGGGCTAGTGAGCTACAGGAGCAACATATTAGCTGGGCACATGGAAGTGGGACTGTATATTGATCACTAAGGAGGAGGTAAACAAAATTTCTATTGCTGCTCAGGACACTACATCAGAATTTTAGATTATATGGTAAAGTAGTATTATACTGGTAAAATAAACTTCAGACAATCAAATACATCACTGTAATGTACGGGACGAACTAATGGGGAAGGAATCTCCTAATTTTATTCTGTTTATATAGCAATTTCTTCCAACAAATTTGGAATTAATTATAAATAATTTTGGAGTTAATTATATAAATATGGAAAGTGCAGATACAATAGAACTATACCAACATGAAAAAAGACCAGTTGCACAAGTTTCAGAAGGACTAAGAATGCAAAACTGTCAGATGCCAGAGATAGTGTACAAATACTAAGGGCAGCTAGGAAGGAAAGGAATCTACAATCCAAAATAAGGAAAATGTATTTTCTCCTTCTTCAAATCTTACAGGGAACAGAGAAGAATTTAAACTGTCATGACCTCAGAGATGAAAATATTTATCTTCAGTGGGGTACTAAAGATCAGACTACTTATTCTGAGCACCTCAGGCCCCTGTATCTCCCATCATTGCTAGCCCATCTTCATTCTCCATTTTATTCCAGCACAGTTTCTTCCTGTCTTCAGAATTAGAGGGGCAGATTCTCAGCTGGTGTTAAATCTGTAACTGTTTAGGTCATTGGGGCTACGTCAATTTATGCTGTCTGAAAAACTAGCCCAGATAATTAAAGTCTGTATCTTTCATATGTATATGCATATGTTCTAGCCTCAGAACATATATATAAAAATGATACTTAACAACAGTGAACAAAGTCCCAAACTGATAAGCAAGGACCCTGGCATTGCACAGTTAATGAGATGGGAGCAAGTTGAGGGGCCTTTGCTGCCCCCATAACTTTGTCTGTTCTTGCTATCCTCTTTTTAAGTTTCTCCAATAAAAGATATTACCTTACTACCTTGTCTCTCTAACATCCTGGGACCAACGTGGCTACAACAATACTGCATCCTAGAGCATTTGTGCCTTTCCACATTATGAATTCCTGACTTCTGTCCGTTCTTAGGTTCAGTCTTCAGTGTAGTTTGTACTCAGTGGTCACACACAAATTCTTTATGTTCCCCATTCCTCTGTCTCACTGATTCAGGAAGTGAACTTTCTCAGCTCCCACTAAACTCCAGAGGATCCTTCTCTACAGTTTGCATGGCAATAGCTATTTCAACAGCCTTCTTGACTGTAAGTGCTGATCCAGTCAGTAATATCTTTCAGATCTGCTCCTTGCATAATCCAGAGCAGCGGTTCTTAAACTATGGGGTGGGCCTCCCAAGGGAGGCATGGAAATGTGTCAAGGGAGGCGTGAGCTGTGCTCTTTGTTGTTGGTTTTTTTAAGAGCTCTGGCTGTCAGCCCCAGGTGGCTGGGGCTTGTGCAGAAGAGCCATGCACACCTGGGAGGTGGGGATAAAGGGCACAGCCAGAGCTTCCTTCAGAGCTGGATGCCTGGCCAGAGGCTGCTACTCTCTGCTCTGCCTTCAGAGCTGGGTGGCAGTATATGTACTTGGGAGGAAAAGTGTAAATGACTAGACATAAAGAAGGGAAGCGCAATCAAATAAGTTTGAGAACCATTGATCCAGAGACAAACTGGTCATGGAGGGCATCACTTAATGTTACTCAATAGGGAGGAGGTAAATAGAATGTCTAGTGCTGCTCAAGACACTAAATCAGAATTTTAGATTAATGCTACTTTACCATACAGACTGGCAAAATTAACTTCAGACAACCAAATACACCTCTGTAATGTACAGGGGAAACTAATGAGGAAGGAACCTCCAAAGTCGGTGGGTAGTGATCGATCTATTGGGGATCAATTTATCATGTCTCGTCAAGACACAATAAATCGATTCCCAGAGGCATTCCTGTCAACTCCGGAATTCCAGCTCACCAAAAGGTGCAAGGCAGAGTCGACAGGGGAGCCCGCTGCTGACCACTGCCGCCGTGAGGACGGCAGGTAAGTCGGCCTAAGATGTGCCAACTTCAGCTACGTTATTCAGGTAGCTGAAGTTGCATATCTTGGGTCGAACCTCCCCGCTAGTGTAGACCAAGTCTATGTAATGCACCTGAATTGACAGTGCTCTGACAACTTTCTTAGCGTAGCAACGATCTGTGTTACTGAATTTCCACTTCCCTGATGTTGCTGGTGGAGCCAATATCATTCTGCTATTGTTGATAGAGTAGGAAAAATATGTTCCTGCCTTTCTGTAGTAATTGCAGCAAATGTGGCAGTTCCAGGGACGGTTGGAGACAACTGGTCATGCTGCAGTTTGTATGCCTTTGGACCGTCATTGTCATCATAATTGAAACTCTTTGTCCATATGGAATGATGTTGCAAGCTACATTTGCTCAAAACATCCATGGCACACCACCCATAATTTGCAGTTTTCATTGAACTCACCAGCATTGCCCATAAAAGTTTCTCTTCTCTCCTGTTGGACTCTGTGTTCTCCCAGACATTTCTGCTGCCACAGGTAACTGCTTGTTTTTTCCTTCACTGATACATTCCTCATCTGTCCAAGTTCTTTGTCAAAAACTTTGGGATATTTGGCCAGTATTTCTTGAAGATTTTGATATGCTTCTGTGTTCGCCTTGATCTCTCTCCAATTCACCTGGAGCTTCTCAAGTCCAGGTCTGCCAAATAATGGTGGATGTTTTGCTTCAAACACATACAAGGGTAAATGACTGAGTGTCCATCTATTTGAACTTTCACCTGGAGTATCCATTTTGAGACTTTTTCCTTTGGTATCAGTCTTCAGAACCATAGATGTGTCTTCCAGAGGGACTTGTGACAAAGTCTGGTGAAAGATAGATGCACAAATCAGTGAGACAGCAGCTCCAGTATCAAGCTCTATTCTTGTAGGAATATCTTCAATCTGTGGTGTGATCTAGCTCCCAACTCTCCCAGCTTCGGATACAAGTTTAATGGTGGGTCTTTGTCAGTGTCATTAGAGCTCTTAGAGATAGCTCCAGGCTAGAACCTCAGCCTTCCTGACAAGTACTGAATACCTGGATGTGTTCAAGAAGAAGAATGCAGATTCACTCCCCCACACAGAGACTTTGACTGCCCAGTAGTCCTCCAGCCCAGGGGAAAGGTGCCCTGAAGATGGATATACTCCATGTCTGAGCCAGAGCTGGAGGCACTATGTTGGTATCATAGGCGTGTGCAGCACATTTCATTAGGGTGTGCACCCAGGAAATTTTTTTTTAAAGGCAAATATTTATTGAATATGCAATCATAAAGGACGTTATTTTTATTTATCAAACAAACTAAAGAAACTAAAACTTAACTTTTTTTAAAAAATTAACAACTAAACTTCACTTAAAAATACAAACTTAAAAAATGAGACACAAAATACCAAATTTTTGCTGTAATGATAACCAGGCGTATACAAAGATACAGTCAATTTTCATGAACTTTATCTTTAACCAGATAATGAGCTAACCCAGGGGTGGGCAAACTTTTGTGCCCGAGGGCCACACTGGGGTTCAAAATTGTGTGGAGGGCTGGGTAGGGAAGGTTGTGCCTCCCCTAAACAGCCTGGTCCCGCCCCCATCTGACCCTCACCCACTTCCCACCAACCCCCCCCCCCGCTCCTTGTCCCCTGATTGTCCCCTCCGGAGACTTCCCCACCCTAACCAACCACCCCCCAGAACCCCACCCCCTGTCTAAGCCCCCCTGCTCCTTGTCCCCTGAGCACCCCCTCCAGAGACCCCCCTGCTCCCTAATCACCCCTCAAGACCCCATCCCCTATCCAACCCCCCTGTCCCCTGACTGCCCCAAACTCTAGCTACACCCCACCACCTGAGAGGCCCCCTGGGACTCTCACACCCATACAACGCCCCCTTTCCCCATCCCCTGACTGCCCCTGAGACCTTCTGGCCCTTATCCAACTCCCCCATCTTGGCCCTGGCCCCCTTACCACGCCACCGCTCAGAACAGGGTGTTGTTTCTGCAATGATCCCCCAGAGCACACAGCTTGTCTGGCCTGAAGCCAGGCACGCTATTGTGCAGCTCCGCCCCCCAGAGCGCTGCTCATGAGGCACGCTGAGGCTGTGAGGGAAGGGGACAGTGGGGGAGGGAGGAGAAGCAGCCTCCCCAGCTGGAGTTCAAGGGTCGCCGGCCCACCCTGCATTAGGGTGCGCCTGGACATACCCGGCACACCCTGTGCGCACGCCTATGGTTGGTATATTTAGGAAAAGATTTCCAAAAGCTTTTGGTGAACCAACACTGAAGGCCTTGAGCGCTAGCCAACAACGCTCTGTAAACTTCTGAACCCTTGTTATCTCTCAAGGTCTAGTAGTAAGCCAAAGTATTGGAAAATTACAGGCATGCTCATCCCTCTAGTTGTTCACAAGGGAACCATAGAGGCTCGTCTTTTACCACCTATTATAATGAAGTAAACAAGTCTATTCATCACTGTCATGTATGATTCGTAGTATGTTTGTACTTAATAAAAGCGGCAAGCTGGGACTCTCCCAGGTCGCCTCCTTCCGCAAGCTGTCTCCGTCTGTTTCTTCCCGACACAACACTGCCTACATTTTGCCTGTGTCTGCTTTTCTGTGTCTGGCTCCTTTAATCTCCCACTGGGAGAAAACTTGCGGTGTGTGCCTATCCTCCAGTCCCCAGCCTAAGGGAGACTTGAATTCACAACTTATAGTCCCAAATGCAGCACTGCTGTTGACTGAGTCATAGCGCAACCTAGCTAATATAGTTTAGTGGAATGATATAAAACTTGTAGCTGTCATCAGCAAAAGCACATTGGCCTTCTAACAATACTAGTACAGTAAATGAAAACCAGTGAAATTTCTTCTGGAATTAAAATGGAAATATTTCTTGTTTTACAGGCAGAAAGCAGGTTGACCGAGTCAACTGTAAATTTTCCCTCCTATAATATAGCATGGTCTTTTAGAATGGATTAGGTTTTTTTCTGTTACCACTATCCAATCTGAAGTAGTTTAGCAATCTTAAACTTTTGATGGCCTTTTTAGTTTCAGCATAATGGCATGTAAGACAGATCACATTCACACTTTCAGAGATGTGTAATAGATCTGCTGGTAAAAATATTTCATATGTGCACCGAAAAAAGCACTTATCTAATTGCCTTTTAAACAATATTGTGATGAAAGAGCTACATTTAAAAATGGCTAACATTTATCAACATGTCAAAAACGGTGTAGGATTTTTTTTTTCAATTTGTATATTGATGACAGATAATGTCTGCTAAGACTAATTTATTATTCCAAATACCATTTTTTTCTCTAGTGTGAATGACCGTGCTGGTGATTGAAGTGTGAGTTGGCACTTACTGAGGAGATTATATTAAATTAACTTGTAGGCATTATATTTTCAGTTTCAGTAAATCTAATAAAAATACTCTTAATTCCTTAGTGATTTCTGGTTCATGCTAAATTTTAGAAAACGTATATGCATGGAACTGGTTGTTACTAAGTTTGCTAGTAGGTTAAAGTACTATATCTCTATCTTTGGGAGCCTCCTTCTTACATTTTAAGAACTACTTCATCCATAAATGTGTGTTCATATGTTTACACTTTAGTTCAGCAAGGTACTTAACAATGTGCCTAATGTTAATCACATGAGTCCATGGGACTACTATGAGCTTAAAGTTAGGCATGTACTTAAATTCCTAGCTGAATCAAGGTATCTGTCAGTTAAGGTGACCAGATAGCATGTGTGAAAAATTGGGACGGGGATGGGGGGTATAGAAGTGCCTATATAAGAAAAAGCCTCGAATATTGGGACTGCCCCTATAAAATTTGGACATCTGGCCACTAAACTGTCAGTACATTGTAGGATAACAGTAACTACATTCAGTTAAGGGGAGGTTTTGATGTATCGTATGTAGTTTGCCTAGCAAATACTGGAGGAATTGGCTCTTTTTTTAAAAAAAGACTAAATATTTTCAAGTTTAACTCTGTTTTTTCCAAATGTGCTAGATATGCAAAATCACCAGAAAGTTGGATAACGACACAGAGTTCCTTTGTTTTATAGGAAAAAAATATGCAAGCCTAAACAAATGATAAAAGATGTGAAATCAAAGAACTCAGGCCAAATACATAGTCACTCTTGAATAATGCTAATGTTCTTTCCCTCTGATTATTGCCTTTAGATGTTGATGTGACACTCATCTGAGGCAGTGGCACTGTTGCAGGCCATGGTAGTGATTATTAGATAAAGGTTACAGTTGTGTACTTATTTTCGCCTTAGAAAAGGGTCTGATTGTTAAAACCTTCTCTGAAGAAGCAATTCAGGCCCTTTCTACTATGCTAGACTTCATGCTTGGCAATTAGCAGCCTCCTTCCTTTGAAGATTTAGTGCAAGAAAACTATACTTCTGTGACCTTTCACTTATCTTCAGAACTGAAAGAAAATTCTTGTTTGCCACAATAGCAGCAACATGCTGACTTGAGGGAAGGAAAACAACTTTCTAAAATTAAAAGATATAAATGGAAAAAGAAAGTAGTTCTAATTCCTCATCTCCTCATTAGTCATTAATCCTTCATTTTCCCCCTCCACCATACAATCACTTTTTCAGGCACTCGTAATTTTTGACGTCATAATATTTTGTTAGAAGGCAGGCTGGTATTGTGGTTAAGATCCTGGTTTGAGACTTTAGAAATCTGTTTTCCATTCCCAGTTCTTGGGAAAGTTACCAAAATTCTCTGTGCCTCAGTTCTCCATATTTTACTTCTCTTCTACTCCTTGTCTTCCTTGTCTATTTAGATTGCAAAATTTTGGGGGCAAAGTCTCTGTCTTATCACCTATATAACAAACTGGGGTCACAGTCTGAGTTATGTCCCTCTGTAATACAACTAATAACTATCAGTCACAGACTTTCACTAAAATAGCATTCTGAGATAAGGTAACTCATAAAGATACTTACGGTGCTTATGTGTGTGCAGCTTGTAAACTCCACAAGACTCCTTGTGAGTTTGTATAGCGACCCTAAAAAACTTTAAGCTGTGGATGCCTTAGGTAAAATCCTGGCCCCAGTGAAGTAAAATGGCAAAATTCCTATTTACTTCGCTGGGGTCAGGAATTTGGCCCATAACCAGTGGTGTAAGGGAAGAGATTTTTTGGAATCCCTGGTTAAAATTGTTCTACCCAAATGGTTAAAAGGTGGGTATGATTATCTCCCTTGGTGGAGTTTGTACTATCTCTGCTAAATCTTGCCACAGATGACTCCTATTTAGTATTCCATATTATATGTCAATACTTTTGTTGGCACTAGCACTTTTGTTGGTCAGGGAGTGATTTAAAATTTTCTAAAAATGTATTAAAATATCTGTTCTTCTTCAGATGTTCACATTCCCTTTTGTGTTCCTTTTCACATCCCATAGTTTTTTGAGGGATAATCTACTGCAATGTCTTTCTTCCTAAAGATTACAGCAGGCTACAGACCCTCAGTAGTTTAAACAAAGGCAATACTTTAGGAGCTTTTCTGATTGAAACAAAGCAGGGCGGGGGGTGGCGTGGAGGGGTGGGGGTAGGAATACCCTGAGACTGGTACTGGGGTGAGAGGTTGAAGTGTAGGAAGAGCATGAACTTCTCTTTAGACTTTGTTGATGCACATAGCAGAGATAAATGGAGAGCAGTTATTGTCCCACAACAGATGTACTGTGT
This sequence comes from Dermatemys mawii, assembly GCA_007922305.1. Lineage (NCBI taxonomy): Eukaryota > Metazoa > Chordata > Testudines > Dermatemydidae > Dermatemys > Dermatemys mawii. Next base: position 43,959,578 of record ML677341.1, on the reverse strand, counting down.
GTTAAAGCCTTTATCAACTCAACGATCTTTGTATTAATGAAGTGGGATAAAGAATTTGCCCTGTGAAAAGTGACACAAGTCCTACGCTTTTTCCTACATCTTTAATAAATTCCTTACTTGATTTTCTTTTATTGCACTGCCCCTATTATTAGATGCCAAAAAATTCACAGGATTTGGCAGTCTTTTGCTATCATGTGGCAGCCCCCTTCTACGCTTAATTAGATGTGTTTTGGGTTTACATTGTGTATTTCCTTTCTAAATGTCTGAGTCAGTGGGTTCTTTTTATCCTGTGCATGCTGAAGCACTGCCAGAAAACTGCAGCTGGGGCTGAAAAGAGCTCTCTAGGCCTGGAGTTTAGACCCCAGAACAACTTTGACAACAAGGTGAAATAAAACAATAAATAATGTGTCCTTTTCTTCCCATTTAGTATAACTAGAGCTAGAACATGAGGCTTATGTAATAAGGGATTTTAATGTCTTGCCAACCTTGAACAACACCTTTAATACTGAGAAATATAACTGTTGAAGTTTTAAGTCAGAAAGTGTCATGCTCTGGTACTGTAAGAGAGCCTAAAATCAGCCTTTTCTCTGGATGATTCATATAGAATAATTTGATTCCTCAGAACACAGCTGGAAATCACTCCTGTGAACTCTGAAACTTTAGAATGAGGGACATAGAATCTTACAGTATATATTTTTTTAACAAAAGACATTAAAAGATTTGAGGAAATGGTATATTTGGGGAAATTGCTTACAGTGATATGAGAACCTTGAAAGGTTCAGGTTTGGTTTAGATAAGAACCCAAAGGTTCAAACACTTATCCAAACAGGGATAGAATGAATCTTTGATTCAGATTGGATTAATAGTTGAATCCAACCCTGTAGTTAGATTCTTAGTTGTTCCAGTCTGTGACAGAGGCCTGGTCACTGACATTGCTGCAGTACAGAGAAGGCTGAAAGCTTAATTGGAGCCAGTCAGCCTGTTTCTAGTGGGGGATTACTACTCAATGGGTGGCTAAAGAAGTGCCTTGTGACATGTGGGGGCTTGTCCAGGATTGTGATGGGGTTTACAGACCCCTCACTAAGACTACAGGAGTGATAGAGCAGTACTGGATCAAGAAGGCGCCCCACTCCCTCAGCAGCTGCAAAGCATACTCCAAACGGAGGCCTGGCTTCAAAAGGGACTCTGGAAATCAAGCAAGGGGAGTATGAAGGAGAGGCTGTCTTTAGAAAGGAAGCCAGTTATCTTCTGAAACAGTGAAATCCCCAGGGAAAGGGCCTTCTTTGACTGGGGTATGGCCAGGCACCTGATTCCTTTTCCCCTCCCCTTCCCCTTGATAAGGGGAATCACTGGGTACTCAGAAGGAAGCTGGGAATCCCCAAATGGGTATCTGAATTGTTGAGACAACTCGAGGAACCCTGGGAGGGAAGCAAAGTGCTGTGGCCACACCCCAGACTTCTGTGAGATAGGAAGTGGCCCAGGAGAGGCTGGTCTAGAGGGGCTGGGATGCTCTTCACCCCTTTCCCTTGACCCTGTTCCACGACCCAGTGAAGAGGATCCTGGGTCCCCCATCTTCCCTCTACCCCTTGTTTCCCCAAGAGAACCAGTAGAAGGGCAGACTAACTTGTCTGCTGGCTCTCAGATTGCCCAACAACACTTCCCTGGGACTTTGGGGACTATTGAACTGAGGCAAGCCCACTAGGCATGCTGGTCCCTAAATTAATCCAGCTCCCAGCATATTAACCTTCTCAGTCAAGGCTTGAGAGGTGGCCTCTCTGGGTGCAATGCGGGAGAGCCTGCTCTGGCTGGTGGAGCCCGTCAGTGGAGAAATATCATCAAAAATTTAGAGCAGCTAGGTGGAACAGTGGGATATAGTTCCAGGCTTTTGTGCAAAACTTATCTGACTAGCCAATTGGTAGCTGAAGCCAGATTGACCGGACATAGACGCCTGGATGGACTCAATTATTCTCAGTTTACCCAGAATCTCCCTGAAGCTACAAGAATTTGGGTCAGAAGGCATCAGCTGGAAGTGCTAGAGACTGCTATAAAACTAATGGAGGTATATGTGGAAGTGGACTTTCCATAGAAAGAGTTCTGTTCCCCCACAAATAGGGAGTGGGGAAAGAAGGATGAGGAACCTCATTCATCGAAGCCCTGGCAGGGGATGCAAGAGGTGAACAAGGGTGTCCTAGTGCCTGCTCAATTGTTCATTACCAGTGTGCTGGCAAAGAGCATATAATGAAAGACTGCCCATACATGGGCTGTGGGTTTGCGGAGCTCCGTGGGTGGACAGGCATAAAAGGTGGGCCTGGGATAAAGCAGGCTGGAGAACCACAAGGGATGTGGTGGATTTGGCAGTTACATCTTCCCTTGTACAGAGTACCTTGGTTAGATGGCAGCAGTAACAGAAAGGGGTGACAATGACAATCCACTCTATACATGGCGGGGGTGGGGAGGATACTTACCCCATAGCAATCATTCCATTGGAAGTGGAAGGAAAGTTTAAGTTACAGAGAGTGTGGTAAAGTTGTGCCCTATGCAGTGATGACAGGAACCTACTGTGCTCCATTTCCCTTATGTAAAAGTGGCAAAGGACACAGAGACACCCAATGGTGGGGTCTGCTTAAAGTAATCTCAAGCACAGAATGTCCAGGTAATCCTCCAGGTGTGCTGTTTAAATACCCTAGACATATTGCAACAAGCTTGAAGTCGACATGCTGGAGGACTTGGGAAAGGAGGGAAGAAGTTCTCGAGAGGGAGGCAGTGGGTCTGGGAGTGAAAAATCAGACACACCTAGCAGAGAAGAGGCTTCGCCAGCTGCTCAAAGGAACAAGCTGTTGGCAAGGCCGGGGATGAAAGGTGCACCGAGGAGGGAGAGAAGAGTCCTGATAATGAGGTCCTGGGGGTTGAATTTACCCAGGTAGTCCTAAGCCCGTGAGAAGGTAAGTCAGGAGAAGAGGAGAGATTCCAATACTGAGGTGCCAGAGGTGCAATTTATTCAAATAGATACAAGCCAGAGAGAAGAAAAACCAGATCTAAGGTCTGTGGGGAGTGATTGGTGAGAACAACTGGTCTTCTGGTCCCCAAAATGGTCCACAAAAATGATAAGAGTTTCAAATGTCAGAAAGATTTGGTTTTGATTCATGTGTCATTTTTGAGGGAAAGTCTAAGGTGGGAAGGTTTTTTAAATTTTATTTAAAATGGCTTGGTCTTCCCCATCTATATCTCTTGAAGGTATGTGCACCTCTTTCCACATGCACAAATTCAATTGCTAGCAATACTTACAGCCATGTTGCCTATTGACTAGTATGTTTGAACCAAATCTACCAGATACACCTGACCCTCCCTGGAGTTTGTCTTTTTAAAGGAAAATTTAAATATATTTTCTTAGAGGGTTCATGCAGAGAAATACTGAGCCAGTGATGAACAAAACCTAAACTCAAAATTGGTGCTATAATATGAAATATGATAACTCAGAATATTCAAATTTTATCTAGATCCTTCCACTATCTGAATAACCAATAAATCGTAGTCCATACATATTATACCCTAGCCAGGCTACGTACTGTGGAAATTAGTGTCTCAGATCTATTTTTGAGATGTTAGTGTCCTAGAAGCTCAATTTTACACAGCTGTGGGTATCCCATAATGACAGGGTTTTAGTGGGTAGGAACACAACAAAATTATTTTTTTCTTTAATACCTATGTCTCTCTTAATCATCCTGGTTAATTTATGTAATATACAGAACTCCCCAGGGCTTATGGACCCTTACAAACAAAGTGTTCCCTATACTTCTGTGATGACCAAGAAATTTTAAATTTTGCCAGTGAAAGTAAATTGTTTTATCTGAGGCCCAAATCCTAAGAGATGAGAGCTCTCAACTCTGACCACAGTTAATAGAATGAGGGAACACTGCTTCATGCAGGATTGGTTCCAGAATAATTGATCTGGAAACTCTGAAAAGATAACCTACAAGAGATACAGGCCCAGATTCTAATGTCCATTACACCTGTATAAATCTAGACTCCTTTGACTTTATTTTTACAATTCCATAACTGAGAACAGAATCTGTCCAACAAACTGCAAATATTTGAAGGCATATGGTCTTTATTTTTTTTTTACAGATAGGATACAAGATGGGTAATTTAAGTTTCTAGGAAACAGAAGCTGGAAGAGATGTTGTATCATAGTCTACTTAAATTATAAAATCTCTGGGGCAGGGACTATCTTTTTTGTTCTGTGTTTGTACAAGTCCCTTGTATGGGCGGTGGGTATCATAAGCAGGGGGGAGGGTATGCCTCCCCAAACAGCCTGGTGTGGCCCTGCCCATGCTTTGCCCCCAGACCACCTCCTGCCGTTCCCGGCACTCTGCCCTGGCCAGGCTGGCTGGAGTGGGGCTGGCTGGCCTGCCTCCCACAGGGACTCGGAGCAGCTGGCGCTGGGTCACCTGTTCGGACTGTGCTGCCCAGCCTTCTGGCGCACCGGGACCGGGAGCACTGTGGCTGCACTGCCCGGTGCTGGGGCTCGGGGTTGTGGCACAGGTGCTTTGGGCTCCTGTGGGGGAGGGGAACACGAGGAAGGGAAGGGGCAGGGCCTCAAGCACAAGGGGGAGAGGCTGGGGGCTAGCCTCTCCCAATAGCCAGGCGACCGGCCGCCCATGATGCCTTCTACGATGGCATCCTGAGTCATGACTCTTATGCACTACAGTGATACAAATAAATAGTAATAATTTGCTCATGTTACACAGCTCATGAACGTATCTTAGGAAAAAGGATCAATGCATCCCTACAAAAGAAATGAAAGCCTTCAGTATTTTACTTGTACTATTAGAAATGGTTGGGTTTGCTCATACTTGGACATGTGTTTAAATTACAGTATGATATTTGAAAGTGTACAAAATCAATCGTCCTATATAAAGAAATGGTATTTTTTCAATCTTTTCCTATCACAGTGCATGTTTTAGTAAAATATACAAATACACTTTTTTACAGTTGTGGTCCTGACTTTGTAAACATTGCCATTGCAATAGCCCAAGTGAGTTTATGAAGTTACTTGAAGTCCAGGGAACTATTCATTATAGCAGATGCTTTAATGATCAGGCCCTGTATTTGTTGTTTTAAGGGAGAGCATTACCTTGAGTGGAATCAGAGGAGGCTATTACAAAGATCATATTTCAAAGGGATCATTTAAAAACAAGTAAGGTGTAAAGACATGAGTAAAGTATGTAGCTTAAACCTTTGATCCACTATGCAGATGAAAGGCTGTTGAGGTCTGGTAAAAGTAAAGAAAACGAGGAATACTTGTGCCACCTTAGAGACTAACCAAGAAGTTACTAAATACTAGGATCAAATGACAAGATATTGAAAGTAATTAATTTTTATTAAGTCAACACTGAGGGAAAACACAAAGACAAAATCTAGTTTGTTGACCCATAGCAGATAGGGCCTGATTATTTTTTTTTAAACAACCTCCAATTTTGCCTTACTCTTCATTTCTTGCACGTAGCATAGTCACGTTCACTTATGCAAAGTGGGTGTGAATTTCTGTCAAATCAGAATGGTAGCATTTTATACATTCTTGGAAGTGATGTAGATATAAAAGCTGGAAAGACAGTGCAGAGTGGACAGAATAGCTAATTGATTATGCCCACAAATCCTTTAGACCTCTGAATGCAATTTACATTCATAATTAATTGCACCTTTAAAACTGGAGGCAGGTTTGGAGCCCCTATAAAAATGGTGTTTGTAAATATAAGAATCTATATGACTAGGTATTCTAGATTTAGCCTAGACATTTTTGAGACCCAGAATGTCAATTTTTAAACAGAAATGCAACCAAGATATTTGTCATCTTGCTAATTGCCTGCAAAACCTCAAGTTGAAGAAGTTTCAAACTGAAGCTGCCTTAGCCTTCAAAAACAGAAGGAAAAGGATATTTTTTATTGAACTCTTCTAACTTAAAACCAGAATTTTTTAATTGGAAAGAGAAATTATTAGCTGAAATCTAGTTTGGCTTCTTTGTTGCTCAAAGGTTTGCTCTTAGATGTGTTTTGCATTGCACTGTGCTCCATGAAATAACATTGTCATCAAGAGATAACTCCACTCTTCAGTGCACTAGTGGTTTGTTTTAATGGAGTAATTAAATGAAATTTAGTGCATTGTAGTAAAGAGCTATGGTGTTGCACAGTTACCTTTTATACACTGGTGATAAAGAGGATACAGTGTACTTCAAGAATAAGCAAAAAAGGCCCCATAAGAATAACTACTGGATTTCCATAAGTGCCCAAAGTCCTAACAAATATGGGATTTTCCACTTCTAACAGTCCTGGTTATTTTCAAATTGACAACCAGAGAATGAGCCACCAAGTCACATAGAAAATATAGTATTAAGAAGGAGAGTGGAGCCAACAATGTATATGTTCCTGTTCCCCTGTGGAAATTCCTTATGTGCAGTCCCACACAAAGTGGGCTCTGTGGGAATATGATTTGCGTGTTGGAGTGAAGAGAGGGACAGACAGGAAGCAGCCACTGTCATGATCCTTGTGAATACTTCTGTGGAAGTTAATACATTTCTAGTCAAAAGAATGCATAACAATAAAAAGATTCATGGATTAACACAGACTTGTAAGTTTTGTGGTGAAATCAACACTGGCCTTCTGATATTTTACTGAATAAATGCAATGTCTGACCTGAAGGAATTTATAATCTTCTGAGGTGAAATACCATGAATCTATTTAATGTTTAAAATACAGATAATTTCCTCTTGAAAAGTACTTTCAGTAAAATTTTTGTTCGTCTTGCTAAGGTTTACTGTGGCTAGAAGTTTAAACTATAAAAAGAACGTTTGTGCATTGCTAAGATCTGTGAAATAATAATAGATAACATCTGTCTAATTAAACATAGATAACTTGATTGTAAAAGTCAGGAAACAGACAACAAAATGGTACAATTGGCTGCTAATTCAAGTATATTTTAATAGATAGTAGGTGATCTGCAGTATGTCTAAACCTGTTATCTGAGTGCATATCAAAGGGCCTTCAAGGAACCCAAGCAGAAGAGCAAATCTAAACAATATCAGGAAATTGAAGGGCTGTTGTTTAATTTAAGTTGATGGAAAATCTGATAATTAAACAGGCACCAAAGATGCACAGCCAAAAAAAAGTAGATTCTTTTTGTTTAGATAATATTTCATGATAGAAACTTCCTATCTAGGTCATGAATCATCTTTCATTCAACAATATTTAGAGCAGGGGTCAGCAACCCTTCAGAAGTGGTGTACCAAGTCTTCATTTATTTACTCTAATTTAAGATTTCGCGTGCCAGTAATACATTTTAAGGTTTTTAGAAGGCCTTTTTCTAAAAGCCTATAATATATAACTAAACTATTGTTGTATATAAAGTAAATAAAGTTTTTAAAATGTTTAAGAAGCTGCATTTAAAATTAAATTAAAATGCAGAGCCCCCCCAGACTGGCGGCCAGGACCTGGGCAGTGTGAGTGCCACTGAAAATCTTTGGCACTCGTGCCATAGATTGCCTACTACTGGTTTAGAGGCTAATGGGAAATGCATTGAGGGTAACCTACATTTCTTTAGTGTGAGTAGAAGTTATATAGGCATTTAGATAGGATGGGATTCTGGATTAAAATGAAAAGAGTGTATCCCATGTCATTTCCTTGATTTATTCAGACCCTATTATTGTTTCATGTTGTCACTTAGAAAGGTTAATTGCATGGCTGGTGAAGTGGAAAATTAAAATTGAATGCTACCAAGACATGTGACATTAATAGTACAATGATCACACTAAAATGCTTTCCAATTTTACCTTATATTCCATTACTTCAGTATATGAAATCATTTCCTTATGTTTAGCACATGGAATATTTTAGCAATACTGCAGGTACTGAGCTAACATTTAGTTATCAATGACAACTGAAACATTTTAACTATGCTCACTGGTAATGAATTACAACATCCTCCAGTAGGTATTTCTCTTAGCTGTGGCTTCTAATGTGAGACTGTGCTACCTGGTAAACAACAACAGGCGTTACTTTTTCCATGAATGGGGGAATTCTGGCTTGGATAAGAGCTAGTCTGGCATGATGGGTGAAGCCCCCTAGTCAATTTTAGCCCTGCCCAGGGGAATGGGGGGAAAGCCTGTTCTGATTGGCTGGCTGCCTCCCCCAGTTGCCTGCCTCCTGGAGAAGAGCAACCAATCTGAGCTGCTGCGGGAAGGAGGCTGAACTCTCCCCTTCTCTTCAGCAACCTTACCCAATTCTCACAGGAGGGGAGGAGAAAACAGAAAGTTCAGGGTGGCCCTGATTCCCCTTTCCCTCTAAGGAGCCTCCTGTTGCTCACCTGCTCCTCCCCACTCCCCTTTCCTTTTAGCAGCAAATGCCTGGCATGGGGCGAAAGGGCGAAGAGAACGCTTGAAGCTGTTCACCTGTCCTAAAAGGGGGAGAAGGGATCTCATTGCAACTTCCTCTCTACCCCTGTCAGGGAGAGCAGGTGAAGAACCCCTGGATATGCAGGAGCAGAGGTGAGTTGGGAGGTAAGGGACCAGAACTAATGCTGGCATAAAATTGACCTGGGGTCTGGGAGGGCAGAACTGATGGGAAGCTGGATGTGGGGGACAGGCAGAATTAATTGCTTGGCAAGGGATGGGCAGATGGCAGGGTGAGAACTCCTGCAGCAGGGGCACGAATAATTTAAATAAATTGGGGAGTGTTGGCAACACTGGTCGTCTCACACACTGAGCGTGGGTAGGGGTAGTCTTTCTAAAAAAATCATGTTTTTGGGGCAAATCTTATAATTTTGGGGGAGGGTCTGATTTATGACTTTTTAGATATTTAGATCTTTAGATATCTAGATATTTTAGATATTTAGATTTTTTTAGATATTGCAATCACTGATATAGAACACTGTAATCACAGTTACAATATATGTGTATTTTTCTTGCATAATTGGGCCTGCTCCTACTCCCACTGAAATCAATGGGATTGATTTGATGAATTCCTTTAATTCAGTGGGAGCAGAATCAAACTGGTGAAGGTAGGTTATTGCAATTTTGTGCTGGGTTTTTCAGTCAGTAATGGTGAGCGCTGGAGCTACGTAAATCTTATTTTTGTTTTGTGATCTTGTTAAACTGAAAATTTCTGTTCACATACGCTGCTGTGATGCCTTGTTATCCCCTTCTCTAGGCCAGGTACCTGGCTAGACTTCATCTCCTATGACACACTCTCTCCTCTTCTTGGCCCTGCCATTTAACAGAAGATATTATCTAGGGAAAACAACTTATGGAGAAGAATGGAATAATGAGACACCAGAACTACAGTTCCCATGATGCACCATAGTGACATTTCTGCATTTCACTTTTTCATTTTTGGCAGAAAACAACATACTTTTCAGTTTTTGGGTATTAATATCTTAGATGAAAAGTTGACATTTCCCATGGAAAGCAGACACTTTTTGAGAATAAATTTGTTCTGTTGGAAACCCAATTTTCTGTTGAAAACCAGAACTAAAATTTCTAAAACTAAAACCAGAACTAAAATTTTGGAGTAAAATTTTCATATAGCTCCACTATGCCCCACTTAAACCCAGTTAGATTAAACCTGAGCAATTCATAGGTCTTTTGCCAGCCCATTGCTGGGTATAAATTTCACCCCAAGTGAGCACAGACTCCTCTACTCACTCACATTATCTTTGTTGCACTTGCGTCCTTTTGCTCACTTACAATTAGCCCCACTAATAGTGGTGCCGCCTCAGAATGTGGAGGACAAATGGGGGATACAGCTCATATGCAGGGCCACATCATCCCTCACTGTTGACTTCCCTTCTGCCAAAACTGGGTCATCTGTGCATCATAAGATGTTTTAGGAAAATCCTGACCCCACTGAAGACAATGGCAAAACTCCCATTGGCATAAATGGAGGTTGGATTTCAGCATTTGTGTTACCCTATGGGTACAGTATGTTGTAATGAGGATTAATTTGCTACTCCGAAGGGCAGGATTTGGTCTTAAATGTGTATATATATTAAAAATGTATAATAATAGTCGAGGAGAGAATCTTCATCATAGTGACAATATTTTTTGCTCATGCTCTTTAACTGAGCTGGCACTTTAAAGAGGCAGCTTATTTTGATTTCAAGAAATGACATGGAAATCGCTGCTAACCAGTTTTATTAATAACAAAAATGAGTAATTCACAGACAGAAAACATAAAATCTACTGAACTTCTAACACTGAAACAAAGCAACCTGAAATAATAGAAGCCTAGAAATATATGCTAGCAAAGAAAGTCACATTCATTAAGATAACTCGTTGTGCTGCCTAAATATAAATACTGTATTTATGATACTCATCCATAGGGCAATAAAAATGTAATTGCTATTTTTTGTTAAATTAAAAGAACACACACATGTAACTTACACAACTAAACAGATAGACAGGCCCATTTATAGTAACTGGAATTTGTGTCAGACTTTGTGTTTAAAGACTGCAGGGAACTGTTCCATGCATCTTTATCTCCAATGCTATTTTTAGCTAGTAGTTGTTCTGAGTTCATTTTATTTTCCTGCACATACTTGCAGTACACTCAACACCCCCATGCTGTTGATATGTTAAAAATAGGAAAGCTTTAATTCCGTTCAGTACCATTTCTACGGTATTAACCCTTTGTGAAATATCATCTGATTGTAATCCTAAATGGCTGGATTCTGATACCCTTGCTAATGCTGAATGATCCATTACTCTGTGAGTAACCGTGTCTTGCTGATTTTGAAATAAACAGGACTACCCACGGAGTAAGAAACTATGGAATGTGAGCAAGGGTAGCGGAATGTGGGCCAAGGGGCGCAGGACTTAAAGTGGACCTGTGCAGAAAGGATGAAAACTTTTCACTAAATGTCGTACAAACATTTCTTGCCATTTCATCTTAGGTAATTTTGCGCCTCATGAATGTCCCTAATCCTTAAAATTTTGGCAAAATGACAACAGGAAAACATACTTTCTCCCATGTTTTCCATGTAAAATCACCTTTATATGAAAAGGAATAGGTGGTATTGGAAAAGTTGAGTATGAAAATGTATTACAAGGGAAGTTTAAACAGGGACAAATCATAGTTGTTTTTTAACTTTGCATCAGAGGCATAGACTCTGTCTATTGAAACCCATTTCCTGAAAGTTACTACCCTCCTTTATTCTCTCACTCATACAGTTTCCGAATTGATTTATTATTTGTCCAGTAATTGAGTTTTTCAGGGGACAGTTTTCCCTCACAAATGTTAATAAGAAGTCAAGGGTAGTTAAGAGCACTTGGTGTTTTATTGGATGTGGCCTAATCTGATTCTTTATTAGAATCTCAAATACTCTGAAACAGGACAGGTGTGGCACTGGATGGAATCTGGGGGACATTTTAGGATATTATCAGTACCAATATTGTAAAATGACAATGAGTTGTGCCAGATAAGCCATGTGAGGTATCTGCGAAAATGTTATAATTTGTTATATAATTAAGCTGATAATCTTGTTTGTATCACCTTTGTATTATGAGTTAGGATATATCTGTATTTCCAAACATGGGCTGTGTTTCTGGGTGACATCTCCAGACAGATTGGCATCAGCACTAGGTCAGCTTGATGGCCCATCAAGAGACATCAGCTGTACAATGAACCCATTGAAAAGGCCAGGGACTACACCTTATGACTCAGCAAGGCATGCAGGGACATGCCTGTGGAGAGAACTCTAAGGCCTTTCAATGCCATGTGCTATAAGTTTGTGTCTGAAATAAAGGAAGTACCAGACACATGGCAAAAGGACTATAAAGGGCAGCTACATCATCTCCATTTTGTCTTCATTCTTGCTTCTTGTCTTCATTCCTGCTCCTTATCTCTGGAGTAACCTTTCTGCAAATGAAGCTTTGAACAAAGTACTGAATGGCCCATCCAAGCTGTGGATCTGTTCCAGAGAGACTTTCAAGGCAGCAAACTCACCAATACTGCTAGGAAGCTGATATCTGGCCTTTGAAGTCTTCATATGTATGTGACTGTTTAACCATTTAACATCTCTCTTTCTTGTTCTTTCATTTTCTTTATAATAAACCTTTCGTGTTAGACACTAAAAGATTGGCTATCTTACCCAAAATACTATGGGTAAGATCCAGACCTATTCTGACCTGCTAATACGGCTGACCCTTTGAGGTCAGAAGAACATTTTGTATATGTGAGCAGATTTCTTTTTTTTAAATACTCCTCGTTGTACTGGACCTACTTGCAGATTGGGAGCCAGAAAACTGGAATGTAATAAAGTGGGCTGTGTGATTTCTTTTTTGCTTCTTGATAAGCAATGTGGGAGATCAGAAGCAGAGGTTGTGACTGGTTGGGGAGTTTATTTCAGTGTTACCCTCCAATCTTGGGGGTATCTGCTCTCCCGTTTGCAGCCTGCCTGACCTTGGCATTTCCCGGGCACACCACATCACATTAGGTCCTTGAACATTTAATAGAACAAGGGTCGGCAACCTTTCAGAGGTGGTGTGCCGAGTCTTCATTTAGTCACTCTAATTTTAGGTTTCGTGTGCCGGTAATACATTTTAACTTTTTTAGAAGATCTCTTTCTATAAGTCTATGATACAGTGGTGTCCAATATGTTCATCACTAGCCACATGTGGCTAATAAGCTATTGAACTGTGGCTAATGCATGTGGCTTTTTTATAATGTGGCTAATAAGAATAATTTAAAACCACAAGTGTGGCTAGCATTGAATTTCTATTGGACACCACTGCTATAATGTATAACTAAACTGTTGTATGTAAAGTAAATAAGGTTTTTAAAATGTTTAAGAAGCTTCATTTAAAATTAAATTAAAATGCAGAGCCCCCCGGACTGGTGGCCAGGCCCCAGGCAGTGTGAGTGCCACTGAAAATTGGCTCGTGTGCCACCTTTGGCACGCGTGCCACAGGTTGCCTACCCCTATAATAGAATATCAAAGGAGAGTGGCCTACAAGAGTTCAGGCTTGAAACAGAGAGGCATTTCTCAGAGCTCAAGGAACACTCTCTAAATACTGATCTACCAAGCATGTATAACTCCTGGTCTATTAAATCCCTCCCAACAGGCTCACTTCTTTCACAACATCCACAAGAAATGAATTAGTGATACTAATAATTGATCAGATGAGGGTATTAGTAGAAGTTTTGCTCTGGTCTTATCTGTTCTTCCTATCTGCTCTGTGTCTGCCTCAATCCTAGCTTGCAGGAGGTATCTCTAAGAGTGAATGGACAGTTCAAGCCCCATGCCCATTCAGTCATTGGCCTCTCTAAAGAGACTTCCAAAAAAGTTGCCAGTTAGTGTTAATTGTAGTGGAGGTTTTTGTGATGTGGACCCTTGTCCACTGAGAATTGGATTAAGACCATAAAACTCATTTCCTATACTGCTGATACATTGAAATTACTAAAGCTTTTATTCAGGTCACTACCACTTTGACAGTGTTAGCCTTTTGGAAATATTGTCTGATTATACATAAGGAGAGTAGAGTTTGAACTCTCAGTTCTTGGTTACTGTACTGTATACTCTCTTTATCTTAAAGTGTTAGATTCATTTCTTCTTTCTTTTAGTTGATTGAGTTTTCCCAACCATACTATATTACAAAGTACAAACTTCAAGGGGCTTAAAGTCTGCTGGCTCTTTTGTGGTTTTGTAACAGTACATAAGTGCAAGAGATTCCCAATTTTAGACATCAAACCTTTGACAGATGTTTTTGGATCTAGTTGCATTTCGTCACTCTCCATTATTATGGTACCCTTTGATCTGGAACATTCCTTTTTAGTGATCAAATGTAAAATGAATTCAAAATCATCCCTTTTCATCTCATGTGAGCAAAACGTGCAAACCATTTACTTAGCGGCACTCCTCTTTATGATAAGCATTGTCTTTTTCATTAGTTCCTGGTAGGATTTTTTTTTTTTTTTACATGAACCAGCTCCTTTTATATGTTCTTACAAAAGACCCTGGTGGGATGTCACTTCACATTTGTCAAGAACAAACAACACAATCTTTTTAACAAGTGATGTTTTACAATGTCCTGCAGGAGATTTTTGCGAACTGACCTTAATTAGCCCAGTAAAAAGATCAGTAATGAAACCACCAAAAACGGCTTTCAGATAATCTGAAAACTGTGACTCAACCTCAGAAAAGCAGATATTAGCAATCTGAAACTGTGTAACATCCTAAACACACCTCTCTATGCCTAGGTATTGTAACACACCTGGAAGAATATCCACCATTTGGTAGTGTTGCCTAAGTAGTTAGGCACAGCAGGATATGTTTAAATGGGAGTGTCAGCATTATCAGTTTGTTTGTTTTTGTAAGTTTAAATCATGTTTTTAACACAACACAAAGCATTTCCTGTAGCTATTTTTCTTGCAGTAGCATATGGAAAAAGGGAAGTAAATAAACAAAATGTCCTCTTCTCTTTGGACAACTCATATCAAGCTCTCATATTAAAACAATAATTTAAAATTATGGATCTGTTGCTTGACTATAATGGTTTTTTTGGTCTTTATATGAATACGTAAAAAATAAAAACCTTTTGTAAAGAGTTTTGAAGATGAAAACATTTTATAAGTGATATTTATTTATTTATTTGCTTGCTTGTTTGTTTGTTTGTTTGTTTGTTTGTTTGTAACTGAAAGTACCCAATCAGGCAGCAACAAAGACAACCTCCCACCCCCAAGAAAAGCAAATACAGTGAAGTACTGTGTTACACATAAACAACTAAATAAAAAAGGGGAAAACTGAAAAAAAATAAAAGATTTGACAAGCTAAGGAAACTGTTTGTGTGCTTGTTTCATTTAAATTAAGATGGCTAAAAACAGCATTTTTCTTCTGCATAGTAAACTTTCAAAGCTGTATTAAGTCAATGTTAAGTCATAATTATGAACATTTCAGAGTTATGAACAACCTCCATTTTTGAGGTGTTCATAACTCTGAGGTTCTACTGAATTTATTATCTCTGGGTGGCAGTGAAGGGGCTGATGCAGTAGGATTTTCTTCCACACTGGGTATTTGTGCGCAGCTTTGTAGTGTCCACTACGTCAAACACTTTGAATTCCAAATTGTTAAAGTTCTTAGTAAATAATACGTCAGTGAATATTAACTTCAAACTGTAACATTCCAGACCTCTACAAACCTTCCTGAGTTCCATTTTTTCTCACAATATTTCTAGCATACATATGATTCTGCAAGTTTTGGCTAAATAATCTAGTGCCATTTGAAATTATTTAAATTTCATGCATGCTCCGTACAACACTGTGTGTATATATGGTATCTGAAAGTAATCTTAACTGATTTTTAGCATCTGAGAAGGTGTGTACTTCTTGGCCAGCTTCTTAGGTCACTGAATATTTCAACAATGAAATCAGATATTTAAATGATACATTCAGTTACATGGAAATGAATTCTGCATTTTCATTACCATTAGGCCCAGAAGAAATGAATACACAAAGGCTATTTTTCAGCTGTGGAAAAAGACTGCTAATAGTTTTGTTCTGCCAAGAACCGTCAGTCACAAGAGCATGCAACATTACTATTTGCTGCTCTGTAGGGCCACAGTTACATTTACTGTGCATAACAATAAAGTGTTATACTCATTTAGGGGAATTTCATCCAAAATAGCAGGGGCCACATAAGGCTTATAGTTCCATTACATAATGGGTAAGAGAAAGAACTGTGCAGCAGCAAGCATACAAGGAGCCTCTGCACAAGCTTCTTTGGTGCTCACCGCTACATCAAAATTAATTTGCTGCATTATTTTCTTTCTAATGCAGGATATTTTACTCTTCCCTATCTTCCTTTCTGGAAGGCAGAAAGAAGCTCAGTGGTTTTGAAGTTGCCACTGCAACCAGATGGTGACCCATACAGATAAGGATGGCTGCTGTATCTTGTGCAATAGGAGAGGAGCAAAATGTTTACAACTTGTTCAGAAATGTCGTTATCATGCAGGGCTATCAAACTTTTCTGAGCATACCCAAAAGACCTCCTGGAGGTACCCATCAGAAACTCTTATAAGTCCTGCCTGAAGTGTTCTTCAAAAGATTTATCCTTAAGCAGAAACCTGACTCCCTGCCCTGAATGCAAAAATACTGCGTCAGTGCCATCCATGTCACTACAGATATAGCGTCTGCCTAGGTCCAGTAGATCTGCTTCACAGGTTGTCTTGAGTGATCTGAGTTATCTGCCCTGATTCTGAGGTTTTGAAAGTGCCTTTATTGCCTTTAACACAGAAGTAAACCAGGTTGGTGGTATTGAGCTTTGGTTCATGTGGAAGCAACGACTCTCCAGGAGATCACTGAATGTAGGAGGTACTGTGAGAGAGCCTGCAGCCAAAGTTGCCAACTCCAGGCAGCTACGCAATTAATCTCAGTGATTGGGAACTTCGTTGTCAGCAGAGACCATAACCAATATATACTCATGGAAACACTCAAGTGCAAGTGGACTCTTGAGTTGGCCACAAGGGTAGTGCTACCACATATGTGTAGCTCAGAGAAAGCTTCATCAACATTTTTTGGAGCATCCTCTTCAGTCAAAATGCCCTTTGTACCAATACCAAAGCCTGAAGCCTGGAAAGCACAAATTGCATAGAGATCCTCAGAACATGTGTATCAAGAGTGTTGTCTTTGAGACCAGCATGCCATGGGCTTGTCTACACTAGACCTTTTTAAGGACACAAAGTTTTTTTTGAAAATCTTAGCCTTCCTCTTCATCTTTGTCTTCCTTCTTGTCATTATAATGTACAAACTGTCATCAGAGTAGTTAGTGTATTCTTTTCTCTCCATATCAATGAGCATTATGTCCAAGTATTTTGAGAAGAATGTATCACGTGTTGGCCTTGACTAATATCAAGCTGTTTATGGACAAAATTAATAGTCATTTATTGATGAAATGTTGCTTTACTGACAGCCATTATATACCAGCTTATTTTACCTGACTGTTTTAGTTGAAATAATAAGTGTTACAACATATTCATAGTTGGCGCTGCAAAATTATAAATGTCCATTAATATTGGCATTATATGATGTAAAATTTTGCAACAGCTTTTGCATAATGAATGATTTTTGCCACGTCACTCTGTACACTTTCCTGATGCCAGGAATGGTATAGCATAGCCTTCTAGTTACATGCCTTAGTGCTGTGGTTTATTTGTGATGTGTGCTCTTTATTCTGATTCTGATACACAGTTGATCTCTGCTCACTTTGAATTTTAAGGGTCTTATAGCTTTCCCTGTCAGTAATGTGGTGATTGCTTCACCATATTGGTCACTGCTGATTGTAGTGATACCAGAAACAGTTTAGTGTCTTGTATAAGAGGGTAGCTATGTTAGTCTGTATCCACAAAAACAACAAGGAGTCCGGTGGCACCTTAAAGACTAATAGATTTATTTGGGCATAAACTTTCGTGGGTAAAAAACCCACTTCTTGCTTATGCCCAAATAAATCTGTTAGTCTTTAAGGTGCCACCAGACTCCTTGTTGTTTTTGTAGTTTAGTGTCTTGTTCAGCATCAGTCTCTTATTCATATCTTTCCATGATGGTATATATCTCTCCCTTCAAAGACTCGATTACCCAACTGGTACAGGTGAGGAAAAATGTTTTCCCTTTTTACACCCAATACGCATTTTTCGTTGTGCTTGGCATGTCTGTTTTCATGTGCTTCCGTTCACATTTACTGCAGGTGTGCCTGTTTACTTTTTTTTGTCTGCCCACTTATTCTGAGCTCCCATTTCCAAAGGGTTCAAAACCAGAGATGTTCAGCATTGGGGAAAATGTGTAAAATAATCTCATTCTGTTCTCTGTGCTCAATTCTATACATTCTTGCCACTATTGTAATGCATTTACTTCCCAAATGATATTTTTTCAGTATATTAGTTTGGAAGCCCTGTGGACTCATGCTGTTTTTTATATCTATTTTAGGACTTCAGCTAATTTTTCCTACATCTCTTTGGAGTTTGACGCCGAATAAAATTCTGTCTTTCAACATGTCATCTCCATCTGCAAAGGCAGTCTTTCATTACGAATTGCAGCAGTATTAACTATTAATCTATTGTCTGTATTGTGCCCAAATTATTCCTGTAATAAGACTTTCTTTTGAACTGGATCATTTTTATATGGAGTACAAGAAGCCTCTTGCATGTATAAATAATTTGTCTGTAGGTTTACAGTTGTTTGGGGTGATTTTTTCTTTCAGTTTCTCATGCCTATATATATACACTATATATATATATGTGTGTGTGTGTGTCTTCGTGTTAAGTGTATTTTTATCTGGGTATACGCTATGCTCTGCCCATAGTGATATGTAGTGGCATAAGATAACCTACTGTACAGAAAACTTTACCGTTTACACCTAAGTGCTTCAAGAAACCAACCACTCTGCAGTGCAGTACTGCCACTGAACTAGTGATTACCTACCTGTATATCATTTTATACTTGATTCATTTTATTGTATTCTAATTTTCTTTGAAAATTTGTATTCCTTTGGTAAGTATAACTCTTAGCTAACCAGAAATTTGACTAACTGGCGCCCCCCATTTCCCCAACATGCTGGGTAACAAAGCTTTTACTGTATATGGGAACACTTACAGTCTTTTTTGAGTTGTTGACAGTCTGTCTGCTTCATGTCCAGAAAACTCCATCAACATCAGCTTCTTTTGTCTGGTCCAGTTTTTAGAAACATTTCTTACTTTGAAGTTCATTGGAGGTATATTTCTTGCTGTACTAGCAGATGCCTTACAAAGTTACTTCTGATGGCATGTCTTGTCCCTATACCATGTTATAAAGTGAATTGCATTCAGGCAGAGGCTTCTTAAATATCATTGCTTTATATAGCTGTTGGTAGAGGAATACCTGACTTCCTGAGTTCACTTTCTGTTGATGTTTTCTGTCATGAGCCTTAAAGTGGCAAGAATTCTTTCAGCATGCTGGTTGTTGAGGTCATTAATAAACTTGTATTTCATGCAATACAGTACGCCTGGGCTGGTCCATTTGATTTTTATGCTGCCACAGCTAAATCACTGAGAAGCCTTTCATATTGGCATGGCATTATGGAAGCAGTGGAGGAGAAAACATATCAAAGGATCTTCTGATCAATGATTTAAAACAATGTTGCAATACATCTATCAGATGCCTGTGCTTACACATATGCCCTGATCTGGATTTTTACTGTTACTGTGCTTAACTGGTTAATGGACTTCCAGAGTTCTTACTTGTATGTTATGGCTGATCTTTATTTTTAATAGCTAGTTTTTACATATACAGTAGTTTTTGGCTTCTCAGAATCTCTCTTTAGTTTTCCCTCCTGTTGTAGAGGCAGCTGCTCTGATAACTGACTTCAGATATATTTACCATCTTGACCTTTAGCACCAGAAACTGAATGACAGAGCCTACCTCCAAAATTAGTTCATTCTTTCAGAAGTTATACTCCAGGATTCATGCAAGGATAGGGGTCAACTGGTCCATTTCAACTCTCTTACCTGTAGAAGAACATGTTAAGAAATATGGAAATAAAAGTCACTTATTAATAAAAGTCACAGTATTTGCAGTACTGTCTCAATCTCAGTTTCCCCCAAAATGGGAAAAATAATCTAATCTTACTATCTAACAGAAACCTAGGAGGATATCTGTCTTAATGTGAAAGATACTTCAAGTTCTTTATCTTTGCTGGTCTCCCAGAGCAAGGTATTAAACCGGTGCTACCGGACACCAGAATGTTTGTTTAAGGCTAGTTTGACAACACACAGTGAATGTTGGAGATGCAGACAGCCACGTGAGACTCTTTTGCACATCCTTTATACCTGTCAAAAATGCCTGTGTCTGGACACTATATTCACTGCTCTCTCTGTCTGCCACTCTCTCAAACTGTAAATGTCACTATCTTTCCCTCTCTAAGCTTTGTGCATATTAGGGGTGCTGAATGAGTTGGTATAGAATCATAGAATATCAGGGTTGGAAGGGACCTCAGGAGGTCATCTAGTCCAACCCTCTGCTCAAAGCAGGACCAATCCCCAACTAAATCATCCCAGCCAGGGCTTTGTCAAGCCTGACCTTAAAAACCTCTAAGGAAGGAGATTCTACCACCTCCCTAGGTAACCCATTCCAATGCGTCACCACCCTCCTAGTGAAAAAGCTTTTTTCTAATATCCAACCTAAACCTTCCCCACTGTAACTTGAGACCATTACTCCTTGTTCTGTCATCTGGTACCACTGAGAACAGTCTAGATCCATCCTCTTTAGAACCCCCTTTCAGGTAGTTAAAAGCAGCTATGAAATCTCCCCTCAGTCTTCTCTTCTGTAGACTAAATAATCCCAGTTCTCTCAGCCTCTCCTCATAAGTCATGTGCTCCAGGCCCCTAATCATTTTTGTTGCCCTTCTCTGGACTCTTTCCAATTTTTCCACATGTTTATTGTAGTGTGGGCTCCAAAAATTGGACACAGTACTCCAGATGAGGCCTTACCAATGCTGAATAGAGGGGAACAATCATGTCCCTGGATCTGCTGGCAATGCCCCTATTAATACAGCCCAAAATGCCATTAGCCTTCTTGGCAACAAGGGCACACTGTTGACTCAGATCCAGCTTCTCATCCACTGTAACCCATAGGTCCTTTTCTGCAGAACTGCTGCCTAGCAGTTGACTGGTATTACAGTTAATATTAAGACATGGACTGCAGTAACTATTTTAGTGGCCAAAAGAGTTATTTTGAGAATGAAAAACTGCAATTCCTCACTCATTCACAGACTGATTTAGTGAGCTCTCTACTTCCGCATTAGTGGAAAAAATGACTCTGCCTAATAGGAAAGCTTGGAAAAAATATGAGGTTGCCTGATCACACAAGAAACTTTTTCAGTTTAGTACATATTCATCTCCAATAAACATAAGATATTTTCTCACTTATTTATCTATTTAGTCACTTTAATAATTGATGCCCTGTCCCAACTAATGATATCTGCTAAATGATTAAATTATTAAATGGAACTATTTCACTGATACAAATAAACTGATATTCAGAAGAGAGAAAGTAGGACGTTGCAATTCTTCATTGTTTAGCAAACATGCCAGTTCAATTAGACTTTGATATTTTTCAGCTTTCACAGAACCACTTTGGGATTAAAAGAGATGTTTTGCTACATTAGAACCGTTGAAATCAATGTTTTGAATCTTGTTAAAGCACATTCTTGTTCCTACTGCATGCCTGAAATAACTTCTAATATATTTAGAGAGGGTGTAAGAGTGGACTCTCTCAGACTGGAAGTAAAAACTAATATAGCCCTCTAAAGAATGTCAGGCTGCATACTTAACTCTCTCTTCACTTTAACACCATTTCTGAGGTCCATGCATAGTACAGTAGGTGTTGTAATAACAAGGTGTTGATAATATATTTAAAGTAGTTTGGAACAAAGATATATTGGTCTTATGTTGAGAAAGAAACAGTTACCTGTAACTGTTTTATTATGAGGGTCACATTGTATTTTAAGCATTTGACTGGGGATTTGGATCTTTTTCATAGCTCTGTCACAGATTTTCTAAGTGACCTTTGCAAGTAACTTAATCATGATATGTTTCAGCTTTTTCCACCTGTAAAACCAGGATAATGCCAGCAACCTAATCGGAATATTGTGAGAATTAAATCATTATTCATAAAGCACTTTGAAATCTGCAGCTGGAAGTTACTTTACATTTATATAACATTATTTTAATTAGTAATTGTATTTATTATCATGGGATACTATGGTAATTGTGATTATATTTTCTTTTTAAGTCTTTATTTTCAATGACTTTTGTCAGTTATCTGGGGCTGAAATTTTTCAAGCCAAGAAATTATTTTTAGCCAAGAATTTTTTTTTTTAAAGTTTGATGAAAATCCATTCAGGGTATTTAAAAAACAGTCTTGTTTGGCTTTTAAAGAAATGGAGTAAGAGTGTTTGGAGCTTGGCTTTTAATACGTATGTACGGTAATCCTCAATATGAAAAGCTGCTTTGTTAAAACTTTAAAAAATAATTTAAGATACAAAGAGATTCATCTGTCTACTTTGCATATCTAATATATTATATTCTTTACCTAACAGGGTGTCAAATTTAATGATCAAATACACACATCTGAATAGTTTCACAGACTCAGCATTCATGACCTCCCTGAACCCTTCCATCACTCGGGAAAGTGCAAGAAACAGCTGCTGCTGAGTTTAGTTCTTTAAGTCTAGATGATCTAAGACTGTGGACCCACTTGAGCAGTAGCCTGAGGGACTTCCATATACTGCATGGGCCACAGCAAGTGAAAAACCTCATGTTCCCCAAAGACAATGAAAATAGAAATTTCCATCCAACACATTACTGATGTGAAATCCTCAGTGGTGACAAAGTGGAGAGGCCATGGCTTATGTACTCAAAAATCCAGAATGTTGCACACAGTTTTTGTTGCAAACTCTTCCAATCTAATGTTCCAACCACATTGGGTTCTACAGGAATAAAGGACTGGAGAAATCTGGCTAGAAATCTGGCATGCCATGAGAAGGTAGCAAAACACCAGAGAGCATTCCATAGGTGTAAAGAGCTAGAGATGAGACTATGATTAAAGTCCACCTAGATGATCAGCATCAAGAGAAGATTGCATCAGAGTCTCTTTACTGGCAAAATGTTCTGAAAAGGCCCATTGCCATTATGAGAATGCTTTCTACCCAAAACCTAGTACTGCATGGCACTTCAGATCAGCTGTATGTACCAAACAATGGAAACTTGCTTAAAATTGTGGAGCTGATGGCTGAGTTTGATGTTGTACTCCAGGAGCACCTAAAAGAAGAGTCACCACCCAAGAAATGTACACACACTGCTACCTTGGAAAAACAATTCAGAATGAAATCATACAGTTACTGGCAACAAAAGTGAAACAGAAGATTGTGGCAGATCTGAAATCGGCAAGATATTACTCTGTTATTCTGGACTGCACACCTGACATCAGCCATATGGAACAAATGACTTTAATGGTGTGTTTTGTAACAACAACAGAACCTAGTGAAAATGTCCCTGTGATGGTGACTGTCAGAGAGCAGTTTCTAGAATTTATTGACACTGATGATACTATAGGACCTGGTATGACAAATGTGCTCCTTAAAAAGCTGGAAGATACTGGAATTGTGATAGCTGACATGAGAGGTCAGGGCTATGATAATGGTGCCGACATGAGAGGAAAGAACAGAGGAGTGCAGACACGGGATCCAAGAGTTAAACCCTCCAGCCTTTTTTTGTCCCATGCAGTGAACTTAGTGGTCAGTGATGCAGCATCAGCTACTAGTGAGGCTGCTGAATTATTTAATTTAATTTAAAGCATCTACGTGTTTTTCTCTGCATCAACTCATTGATGGCAAATTTTGAAGAAATATCTGGGAGCATCCTCTCTGAGACTGAAACCACTGAGTGCCACAAGATGGGAAAGTTGAGTGGAGGTGATAAAGCCTATCAAACACCAAATTGGGAAGATAGATAATGCCATAGTTGCCACTATGGAGGATAATGCTATGACAGGAACTGTTTGTGGGAAAAGAGTGGCAGAGGGAAATGGAATTACCAGACACATACATAACTTCAAATTTTGGAGTGGCTTAGTGTTGTGGTGGCATGACATACTGTTTGAAATAAATGTTGTAAGCAAAACACTCCAAGGTGTTGACCTTGATATATATGGAGCAATAGAATAATTGGACAAAGCAAAGTCATACTTACAGTCTTACCAGTCATATGAGGGATTTCAAAACGTTCTGAAGGGTGCACAGAAGTTGGCAGAGGAACTTCACACGGAAGCAATTTTCCCACCTATTCAGAAATATAAGAGTCACTGAAGAAGATGATGACATTTTGATTACAAGGCATGGGATAATCCCGTAAGAGACCCCAAACAACAATTCAAAGTTGAATTATTTAACCAGGTGCTAGATTGTGCAATACAGTCAGTTGAAGAACATTTCATGCAGCTCAAGGAACACCACAGTATATTTGGAATGTTGTATGATATTCCAAAACTCCTCACTATTCCTGAAGAAGACCTCCTTCAGCAATGCAGGGCACTAGAGACAGTGTTGACACATGATGACATGCGCGATATTGATGCGAGTGATTTAGGTGATGAACTGAAAGCCCTTTCAAGATCCATTCAGCAGGATCAACTCCAAGGGTTGTTCTGGAACACAAATGCAAAAATAAGATGACCACCCTCTTTCCAGGCACTTTTGTTGTTCTAACACTTCCTGTAACAGTTGCCAGTGGAGAACACAGCTTCACCCAACTGAAGTTAATAAAAACACAACTACTCTCCACAATGACACTGGAGAGGTTGGTCAGCCTTGCAACCATCTCAAAATAGAGCATGACCTGGCCCAAACTGTGGACCTTCAGGAAACAGTTCAAATCTTTGCAACCAAGAAGGCATGGAAAGCACCACGTTGACTATTCAAACAAATAAAAATGCCAGTGTTTACTATACAGACAAGAAAAGTTACATTTGCTGTTCAGGCAACTGAAAGTTAAGTGTTACTTAAAATTTTTGAACAAGGCATTTTAAGTTGTTAGTTCTCCTTTATTGGAGTAGGTAGCAGAGAAGCACCATGGGACGAGTAGAACAGGACAAAGGCAGAATAGAGATCTTTTAAAGTTTTGGCCCAAGTGAGGGAGTATGGGGGTGTAATTTGAGCTCCCAGCCTCAGGTACCAAAATGTTGTGGGCTGGCACTGGTTGGAGCAATTCCTGGCTGCCAGAACAACCCCATGTAAGTCACAGGCAGCTTGGCATAACTTACAGTGGTCCAGAAGCTGCTCTAAATTGTGCCAGGGGACAAATGCTCCCCCCAGGCAGTCCCCAATAATGAAGCTGAAAAGTAGCATAATGTCACCTTTGCCTCCCATCCCCATGTCTTGTGCCAAGTGTAGTTCAGCTGGAACAAAGAATCTGGTCCTGTATGTTGTGATGGGTTGGACCCTCCCCTTTCGGAGTGCTAGGGGTGTACTGGGGTCCCACTGAGCCCACTTGTCTCACCAGCCTGGGTTTCCCACATTCTGTGCTGCTGTGACCTCTCTCAAGCCCCTTTCCAGCTCACACAAGTAGGAACACACCTAACTGTAGAATTACACAGAGTCTGTGATCAGCTGTCTGTGGGAGGACTCAGTTAGGTGAATGGCCAGCACTCCTGTGCACACACCCTCTGGAGTGTAAACCCTAAATGATATTGTCTTGTGCAGGATAGAAATCCTTATAGTATAAGCTCTTGAAATTCAATCCCTTCCTCAATGTGCAGGAAGATATACACAGCTCTTTGCCTCCCTCCAACCACACTGGCCACCCACAGTTATGAATTGCACAAACTGGATTTTGGTGTAAACAAGAAATAAATTTGTTAATTACACAAGGTAAATTTTAAGTGATTATAAGGGATAGCAAACAGAACAAAGCAGATTATTGAGCAAATAAACACGCAAACTATTCCTGAGACACTAAAGAAACAGGTTATAAATAGTAATTTCTCACCCTAAACGTTGATTTAGGCAGGCTTCAGAGTTTCTGCAGTTCAGAGTTCTAGTTATTTCCCTTTACAGGCTTGACTCTTGTCTCAGCCTGGACTCAGCCCTTGCTTTTCCCAGCTTAGTTCCTTTGTCTGTTCAGGTGTTTATAGCAGTCTTCCTTTTGGACAGGAGGCAATGGAGAAGAGCCCTCATGGACTCACTTCTCAGCCTTAAGTAGGATTTACATAAGTCGGGAATCCTTTGTTTCCAATGGAAAAATACCAACAGTGTTTAAGGTGGTACTCTGTACTAGGTGACATCATCACATGGCCCTGAAGTGTCAAAGCAACATCCTAGGAAGCTTCTCAGGAAGGTGGGAGATTAGTATCTTCAAAGTTCTATTGTCCTTTTTAAATGTCCCATCCAGGCTGATTGCCTACTGTCTGGTGGGCACTCTCCCAAGTACACACACAGTTGTAATTGTTACATAGTCAATGTTCCTAAATTCAGATACAGAAATGATACATGTATACAAATAGGATAATCATATGCAGTAAAACATAACCTTTCCAATGATACTTCACATGAGCGATCTTGTATAAAATATATCTTAGTTGTGCCATATTCATATCATAACAATATTTCTACGAGAAATATGGGGTGTAGCATCACTGTATAACATTAAATGTTCTGATTTTTGTGTAATTAAAATCTCATCTTAAAATTTGCCTTACTGTAGGGCCAAATACCACTGTTGGAGGGACATGCACAGGCTCAATGAAGTCACTGGGAATTATACACATGAATTCAAGGGCACAATTGACCCATAGTTTTTCTCTACTTATGTGAATGGGACTATGTTAGTTTACTTCAAGGGGAATCTGGCCCAGTAATTTGAAAAAAAAAAAACCCAAAACTCTCCTCTGTGAGCATTTGGATCTTATCCATTCAAAAGTCTGACTCATAGATTCTTTTTCAGATTTATATTTAGGTTATCCAGATTTACACTGGCTTAAATGTAATCAGAATCTAGCCTTGCTTATTTTTGTAAGGAACCCAGTATTCTGTCAGTGTACAATGGGAGAAACAATTTAACAAGCTCATTTCTCAGGGCTATTGAATTTTACTGCTGTAAATCAAATGAGAAGCTTACATTGGGACAGGTGGAGATAATATTTGAACAGAAATCTAAATCCCATTTGAATCCAGCACAGACATGGATAAATCTGCTGCTAAGGCTTGCTAGTTTCTATGGCTATGGGCTTTCTGAGATGTGTGAGGATTTTTCTTACTGTGAATATTTTTTTCTTTTGCATGGGCTGAACTCGCTGTTTCCATATGAAGAACTACCGTAATATCAGATCTTACTGCTGAGATCATTAACATGGACCTTCTTTGTTCTCACTTCTACCTAGGCTGCCAGGGGAACAGAACATATGTTAAAGTACATAGGAGTGAGTAGCTGAAGAATATTATTAATAGGCAGACTCTGTCCTGACACTGCTTTACAGTTTGTCTGTTATGAGGATGGTCAAAAAACTGTCTCTTGGAATAAGGGGAGGAGCAGAGACAGAATTCAGGCTCTATTATTCTCCTCTATTGCACAGTGCAGAGGAGAATAAGACTATAAAGAGATCAGAAAATTACACAGTAGACCATGTCACTTTGACCCAAACATCTAAATGATGGTAGCTCTATATGTCTGTTTAAGCACTCATTAATATGGAATGTAGTACCCATTAATGTGGAATGTAAGGGACAATTTTTGAAAGTTATTTAGGAGCCTAAAGATGGAAATAGGCACCTAGTGAGATTTTCCAAAGCTCCTAGGCAACTAACTTCCATTGATTACTGTGGAAGTTTTGAAATCCTGCTACGTACAGTATCCATCTTCATCTTTAGGCCCCTAAATACATGTAAAAATCTGGACCTAAGTGTTGGCCAACATCTGACAAAGGATGGGTT
The DNA here is from genome assembly GCA_007922305.1 of Dermatemys mawii. Taxonomy (NCBI): domain Eukaryota; kingdom Metazoa; phylum Chordata; order Testudines; family Dermatemydidae; genus Dermatemys; species Dermatemys mawii. The sequence continues at coordinate 43,932,086 of ML677341.1, read as the reverse complement.
CATTTCTGCAGGCTGGAACACAGCAGGCTGAAGGTGCCTCAGACTTTTGTCTAAACTTATTGCACTTATCAATCATTAGGAGACAGCCAACTTTTTAGTTGCTTCTTATTGAAAATTTTATGCTTCCTTATATCAATGTTTGACACCGAGAACAAATGCCAAGTCATGGCTCACCAGCCAACTTGCATATTTTGTTCCAAAATATGTGTATTTTTTCAAATCCCCAGAGTGATGTCTTAATGACATGTTCTTTAATTTACATTTTAGATCATTCTCTTTTTGCTATAGAAAAAGGGGGTTTTTTGTGTTAAAAAGGGAAAGAGTACTTGGTAACAAGGCAACATTGGCTTCTTTTTCTGTACTAGGGTTATGTAGTTAAGTTGATAAATGTAATACTATCAGAACTAGAGATTGCCCACTTTGGTCCCGACCAAATAGTCCATACATTTCCTTATGACAAATATTATTGAAGGTGATTCATAGGACTGGCATTTGAAAAAAACATGTGACCCTCTTTTTACCACTGCAGGTTTCTGAGAAGTCATCTTCAGATTGTAAACCCTCAGGGAAAGAGATTTTTTCTCTTCTGTGTTTGTACTGTGCTCAGCACAATGGGATCCCATGTCAATTTAGGACTGTGGGTGGTGGTGTTACAACTAAGTTTGGTACACCATCTATTTTTAAGGTTGCCTGATACTTCCTTTTATAGGACACTGTTTTCAGGTGCTTATAACTTTGCCAAACTTTACCTATTTGGGTTGATACTTTCCAGATTGCATGTCTACCTTTGGTTGAAGTATTTGGTAAAATTTCAGCCAAAGTGGTTCAAAAGCCATTTCTGAGAACGAGACTAGGGAAAAATACATTATTTTGCCCATGTTAAAAACATTCTGATGACGGGCAACCTAAATTCTGACATTTCCTAACTTTTTAGTGCTTGATGTTACAACTTTAATAAAGTTTTTCAAATGAGTGTGAGTGTAATAATATATTTACTTCTACTAATTAAACTCTTTGAAAATAAGACATCAGTGAATTAATAGATGTGTAATGAGAGATGTGAAAGGATGTCATGTCATGAGCATTGACTGTGGTGAAGGAATAGGTAAAATTATTTTCTCATCCAGTGAAGAATCCGGTTATCTCTGGAGAAGGCTGACTTGTCCCACATTAACCTAGATGAATGCTGTTGCTCTTAAGGATAGTGGCAATCTGTGTGTGTTAGCTGTGTTTGTTTGTTTCAATCTTTGATCTTGTAATCACTCTGGAGAGAAGGTAAGCATAGGAAATTACAATAAGGAGGGTTGGGAAATGGACAAAAAAATCGTGGAAAATAGTTTATATGACCAAAGATAATTAAGTTATACCAACCTCCCCTATAGTGGAAGATAAGCATTGGGCTCAAACATGCTCCCCACTGAAGTTGATAAGAGTTTTGCCACTGACTTTAATGGGAGAAAGGTTGGTCTCAATGTCTCTTCTATTTCTTTTATAATAAAATGCATTAAAGACCTTTAAGACAAGTGATAAAATAATAGAAAGGTGTAAATGATACATGGCAATTTGTTTACATTGGTTTTCGATACATCTTTAAGAGCATGAAAACTGGCCTTTTTTGTAATATTTTAAATATGTATTTTCACAAATATTTTAAATGTTTTTGTGCTGTACAAAAGTTGACTGTGTACATATGTGCATTTTCCCACATGGCTCTCACTCCTGATCTCATTGAAACTTGGCTTGCAGCGGTTCAGGAGGAGGCCCATAGCCCTCCTCTCCTCTTTTGAAGGCTACTGTTGCTGTTGACACCAGCTTTGAGCAGTCCTTGCTCTCCCTGAGCACAAGAAATGGGAATGTGTATAGTCCCTTTGTAGAGACGCATAGCTGTGGAAGGTTAATTCAGCCCAGTTCTCCCACAGTCTACTTCTTACTATGTAAGGGTCCGATTTAGGGGCAGCATAATATTTGCAGCTAACTGTAAATATACAGTTTCACAAAAGCTACTACATAATTTAGACTTTCAATTAGGCCAGGGGAATCAGGAGAATAAATGTCTCATCCAGGATACAGTGTTTTTCTATTTCAACATAAAGTTAAATTTTCATCCATTGACAAGTAATACCAGATTTTTCTATCTTGTGCATGGATAAATCTTTTTATAGTATTGCTTAGTGCTGTTAGAGGTTCATTAAAAGTTCTTTAATTATATTTACTGGTTATAAATTTAAAAATAGCTCCTATACTTTTATCATTGTTGTAGTGCAGCAAGTTACCTTGTGCATTATAAACCTGCTTTATTGTCAATCAAAAAGACCACAAATAATTGTTTTTAAACAAATCATGTATTTTACTAATAAACCACTTGCTGACATATTTCATAATTTAGCTTTTGGAGGTTATGCTTGTGAAAGAGTGTAAAGTTATGCTCTGGCAGTTCTCGAGAACATTTGATTGCCTCTTGCCAATACTTTATTTTAATGTAAAGAAAGTGACAGGTTGTTGTGTCTATAATAGTGGTTTATTTTTAACTTCAAAAACTTCCCTGTGATCTTAAAAGCTTATAATTTGTTCATAGTCACAAGCTCATACAAGCACTCTGCAGCATCTGTATGTATGTATGTTTAGCAAACAGATACAGTGGAAGCCTATCTCTGAAAATAATTTAATTAGATGTGAAAACTGGATTAAGCTCTTACAATAACCTTAACAGCTGTAAACACAGCACCAAATGTTCAGGTATTGGACCTAATACTACTGTGACGGTGCTGTTCCTGGTGTGACCCACTGAGAGTGTCAGATCAGGACAGATTGCTTCACAAGGGGCAATTACAGCCCAAAGCTGGGGTTTCCCCACCCTAAAGGGTTACCAAACCAGCCACGCAGACAAGACTTTGGTTTCGCCCCACTGGCTAGCCACAAGTCACACAAGCAATTCCCTTAGACACTCCAGCTTCCCAGTATCACCACCAGCAGCCACCTGTCCTGGAGACTAATGGTTGTAAAAACCAATACCCCAATAAAACAAAACAGTTCTTCCCAATTCCAAAGAATCAGGCCCCAGACCCAGGTCAATATACAAATCGGATCTTACCCACAAATCACGCTGTAGCCAATCCTTTAGAATCTAAAATCTAAAGGTTTATTATACAAGGAAAAAGATATAGGTGAGGGTTAGGAATGGTTAAAGGAAATCAAATACATGCAGTAATGGCTTGCATCAGTTGTAGAATAACTGCAGGTTCAAATCAGAGTCTCTGGAATACATTCCCAAGAGGAATGGGTCATCAATCCTTTGGCCAGACTGCCCCTTTGCAGCAAAGTCCCATCCAGAAGTAGGAGCCAGGCTGGAGACTGGAGATGAAAAGACAAATGAAGATGTTTCTCCCAGGTTTATATAGACTTCCTCTTGTGGGTGGAGACCGCCTCCTCCTTGCTAATCAGAGTCCAGTTGTAAAATGGAGCTTCAGAGCCATATGGTCCAGTTACATGACTCTTCAAGATTCAGCACCTGAGCAGCCAGGCCACATTCCTGGGGAAGCTCGGGTGTGGACAGGCACCTACAAAGTTCATTGTTAGCTTGATTGGAACTTGATGGGCCATCAGGAAAGCCAGGCGGAGCTAACAGTAACTTTGGGTATGGTTACACTTACAAGATTATAGCGCTATAGGTTATAGCGGTCCACTTATACAGTAATATGTATAGCGCTATTGTATGTCCACACTCAGATGCTCCTGCGGTATAGCATGGCCACATTTGGGGCACTTAATGCGGCATTAAGAGCAGCGCATTAGGGCAGGTATCCCAGCATTCAGCTGGGTGCAACGTGCTTTTTAAACGAGGGGGGTGAGGGGGGATGCCTTGTGTGTATGCGGAGGGAGAGAGACAGTGGTTTTTCCGTTTTTCTGAAAGCCTGTCAGTGAGCCTCCGTTCACAGAGGGCTTTGTTTTCACACAGGCTCCCTCCTTAAACATTTGCATTGCTTATCTGCCGAGTTAAGAAAGAAACTCTAAAGAGGTACTTCCGCATTCCTCCAGCCGAGTTCAAAACAAAGGGAAGAGACGTCCAATGGCTCTAGGCATCTCCAGAGATTACTTGTAGCGCAGTGGGTGTCCACATTCTTGCTGTAGCGCTACAGCAGCTGCGCTACAGCCCTTATTCCCCATGAGGAGGTGGATTTATAATAGCGCTATAACTCAGCAGTTATAGCGCTATTAGTGCCTTGCCAGTGTGGACGGGGAGTAGGTTATAGCGCTCGTGGGGGCTTTATAGCGCTATAAAGTGCCAGTGTAACCATGGCCTTTGTCTGGGATTTCACCCAAAAGCAAGCATAAGTTTGAAATACAGACACTGTACAGCCAATCTTCATAACTCTAGCTACAAACAAGATACACACATACAGATAGCATAATCATAATCAGTAGACCATAACCTGGTCGTAGACACCTTATATGACCCCCTTTACCTAAGATTTGGTGCCCCTACAGGACCTTACTTGCACCAATGATCTATATGATTCCAGATAATTTCAGTAACGTGACAACTGCTTCTTGCTATGTGTCTCCTGTAGGGATTCAATCCCTACAGGCACCTTCAATCCCTGATAAAGACAATGTAATCTGAGAATATGCTCAGCATCTTTCAGGATCAGACTCCAAACATCTAGAGAGACTATTTGGCCCCACTGAAGTCAATTGCAAAACTCCCATTGAGTGAAATGGGACCCAGGATTTCATTGCTGAAATGTGCAAATGTATAGTTTATGGCTGTGGGATATTAGAGGGTTGTTATCAAGTCAAAAGAAAGGGTGAAGGCCCCTGCTCATAAATAGTTATATTTTCCATTGTTTCCACATACAATCCTCAGTGTGAATGCCTTCTGAGGAGAGGATGAATGATCAGGCCCTTAATTTAAAAACAAAAAGAAACAAAAAACCTCATCTGTGTTACCAGTAGCACCAAGAACAATAGCTGAATGAATTTTAAAATTCTCAAGTATTTTTTACCCTTTTTGTTTTAACATGTTTGCACTTTTACTCAACTTTGACAGTGTAACTAATCTGGTTAGTTTAAATTCTAGTTACATTCTTACATAATATTTTGTACTTTATAGTCAGTTTCAGCTTGATTTCAACACTGCAGAGCACTGTTAATTTTTTTAAAAAAATGAGAATGTTTCTGTTTAATATTAGTTTTTTTTAGAAATCTTTTTTAAAACTCTCCCTCTCTTCCAAAATACCAAAGTAACCAACAAAAACAATCACCTACACTTTGTACGTAAAATGGCTGTGTTCCTTGAAATTGCTTTTCAATTTTATTTTTCTAGAGGATTGTAGTTCTTTCCTTTTCAATCACATTAATGTTTAAGGAATTCTTTTTCAAACCTATAACGCTAGATTTTATAAGATTTCTAGCAGAAATAAATTTAGGATAATTATTGTATTTTACATTGTAGAAAAAATAGGATTATTCTTTAAACACTGTGGGTAAAATGTATTGCTTTTTTTAGAATTTATTTCAAAATGAACTCAATTCTGCTCTCAGTGACATTGGTAGTAAAATTCCCGCTGATTTTAGCCAGAGCAAGATTAAACCCCCTATGTTTCTTTTCATGGGGTTAGATCATGCTTGTTAGACATAATCCCTAGTGAACAGTGGTAAAACTCTGCAGTGTGCTGGAAGGCACAGATTTTTTTTCCAGGGCTATCTGGCATAGAGCGGAGTGTGCTGTCACACCCATTTCTGCATGCTGCCCCGTGAGCCACTGCAGAGGGGGAAGCAGCTGTGGCTGCATCTCCTCTCCACCCTATTTGGTGTTCAGGGTACCATTAGGGGAGTCAAGAGAGAAAGTTCCTCGCACTCCCCTCATCTCAGGGACTGCAGTCCTGCCTGACTTTTACACAGATGCAGGGAAAGGCTCTGTGTGCCCTTTCCCCACTGGACACCCAACAGAGGGACCAGTCACAATCTGTTCCATAATCAAAGTTTGCTTCAGACTATTTAATTCAGAGAAGTTTTTGCTTCATTTTCAGTTCCTTTCTTCCTCCTGCCCATTCATAATTCCATTGCTCTCATTAAAATGCTTTTTGTGAGGAGGCTTGAAGAACTACAGGTCAGGTTTTGAAATACCCAACTTGTCCACAAAGCCAGTAACATAGCAGTAGCAATTGAGATACACCTCCCTCTGCTGATAAACATGAAAAGGAGAGGAGATAAAAGTGAGTAGTCTTTCTCCAGATCCTCCGGGACCTCTACAAGGACTGCACCACCACCATCCGCACCAGGGACAGAGAGACGGACGCCATTACCATCCGCTGTGGCGTGAAACAGGGCTGTCCCCTCAGCCCCATCATCTTCAACCTGGCCATGGAACCACTCATCTGAGCTGTCTCCAGCGGCTCAGCCAGCTTCGACCTGTTTGGCAAGAGAATCAGCATCTTGGCCTACGCGGACGATCTGGCCCTGGTTGCCGACAGCTCAGAAAGCCTCCAGGGGATGCTCGACATCGCCAGCTGAGCTGCCGAGTGGATGGGTCTCCGCTTCAACCCCCGAAAGTGCGCCTCCCTCCACGTCACAGGCGATGCCAAGGCTCTGGTCCAAGCTTCACAGCTCCTGATCCAGGGCGAACCCATGGTCTCCCTTGAGGAGGGGGAGGTATACCAACACCTGGGGACACCCACAGGAGTCTGCGTCCGACAGACCCCCGAAGACACCATCACAGAGATCCTGCGGGACACGGCCCAAATTGATGACTCCTTGCTCGCCCCCTGGCAAAAGATCAATGCTCTCAATACCTTCCTGATCCCCCGCATCTCCTTTGTCCTCAGGGGATCAGCCGTAGCCAAGGTGCCCCTGAACAAGGCCGACAGCACCATCCGGCAGCTGGTGAAGAAATGGCTCTACCTTCCCCAGAGGGCCAGCACCGACATCATCTACATTTCCCACAGGCAGGGTGGTGCCAACGTACCTCGGATGGGTGATCTGTGTGACATAGCAGTGATCACCCATGCCTTCCGTCTCCTGACGTGCCCGGACCCGACGGTGAGGAGCATCGCGGAGGAAGCCCTACGGAACGTATTCAGGAAACGAATCATCAGGACCCCCTCCGAGCAGGACATCGCCACCTACCTCAGTGGCTCCCTGGAAGCCGAATTTGGGAGAGAGGGAAGAGATCTGTCCTCTCTCTGGACCCATGCCCGTAACGCCTCGAGACACCTAGGGAAGAGGATCGGCTGCCGCTGGAGTTGGTGTGAGGAGCGCCGGGAGCTGGGAATACTAGTGCCGCGCATAAAGACCCCGGACCACACCATCGTCGCCCCGACTTCCAGATCAATGCTGGAAAGGACCCTGAAAGACACCGTCTGCTGCCACTACGCCGAGAACCTGAAGCGGAAGCCAGACCAGGGCAAGGTGTTTGAGGTGTCCAGCAAATGGGATGCCAGCAACTACTTCCTCCATGGGGGCAGCTTCACCAGGTTCTCTGACTGGCGGTTCGTCCACTGGGCCCGACTCAACTGCGTTCCCCTCAACGGAGCCATCCGCCATGGCAACCCGGACAAGCACTGCAGGAAGTGCGGTTACGCCAACAAGACCTTGCCCCACGTCCTGTGTGGATGCAAGCTGCACTCCAGAGCCTGGCAGCACCGCCACAATGCCATCCAGAACCGGCTGGTGAAAGCCATCCCACCATCCCTGGGGAAGATCTCTGTCAACTCTGCCATCCCCGGGACAGACAGCCGCCTGCGACCCAACATAGTTGTGACCGACGCAGAGAAAAAGAAGGTCCTCATAGTAGACGTCACGGTGCCATTCGAAAACCGGTCACCGGCCTTCCATGAGGCCCAAGCACGGAAGTCGCTGAAATACACCCTGCTGGCTGACACCCTGAGAGCTCAGGGCTACGAGGTGCAGCTCCACGCCCTGATTGTAGGAGCCCTGGGTGCATGAGACCTCCAGAATGAGCCAGTACTGAGAGCGTGCGGAGTCGGACAGCGCTACGCCCGGCTCATGAGACGGCTCATGGTGTCTGACACCATCAGGTGGTCCAGGGACATATACACTGAACACATCACAGGACGTCGTCAGTATCAGGTCGAGTATCCGAGACCACCCACCAGGGAAGCAACCCACCCCCCCTTTCCTGACAAACAGAGGGACGCACCCCACCCATATACTTATCACCTGCACCACCACGGACTTGGACTCTCGCTACACACCATGGGTGGCGTACCTGAACACACCTATACACTAACGCTTTAAAAAAACTCCCACACCTCAATCTGGATCTGTGCTGGATATGAAATATGCATGTACTTTGAAAACCCTGTAGCTTTTACATACAATCGCCCATAACCCTAGCCTGACTCCAGATGTCCAGCACCTTACTTCTTAACTTGTGTATGTATTCATTTTTTTAACATTAGTTTTAATAAAGTTTTAAATCTGTTCTTATCAAAAAAGACATTTAGTTTCAACATTCAGCTGGGGATGACAGCAGGAGAAGGATATGGCCTGCAGCTCTCTTTTATGTAATGCAGCGCCCTTTGGCGATTGAATGTCTGCATACCATAAAAACACAGTAATGCCTTAGTAAACATGGAAACTACTCAGAAACCTGTGAAAGAGATCTAGCTAATGTGTCTCTGTTGTATGGAATGGAGAGTAATCTATTTTCAGACACGTAGGTGTCACATGGGGAATTTTGAATAGTACACAAAAAGTGGTTTGTGGAAATATATGTGTTTGTTAATTGTGCTGTGATGTATAACTTGTAGATGCCATCTGACTACAGATGTGTCATTGTGATATCCAGGCTTGGGAAAATTCACTGTTTTATTTGAAGACAACTAACTGTTCCATACTTTAGGTCACCTCTTTTAGGAACCTGATAGAACTGGATGCAAGTGGTCTTGTTGACAAAGCAGCTATGCGCAACCCTCGGTATTATTAGCCCTATTTTACGCATGATGAAACTGAGACAGAGAGCTGAAGTGATTTGCCTAAGGCTATGGAGAAAGTTAATGGTAAAAGCAGAATTAGCACTTGGGAGGACTGCTTGACTCCCAGCCTTGTGAATGCAGTGTTGTTGTAGCTGTGCCGGTCCCAGGATATTAGAGAAACAAGGTGGGTGAGGTCATATTTTTTATTGGTCCAACTTCTGCTGGTGAGAGAGAGAAGTTTTTGAGCTTACACAGAATTCCCTCAGGTCTGCGAAAGGTACCTGAGGAAGAGCTTGGAGTAGCTCAAAAACTTGTCTCTCTCACCAAAAGAAGTTGGTCCAATAAAAGATATTAGCTCACCCATCTTGTCTCCCAAACCTATGCGCATTCCTTTGGGCTACAGTGTCTCCAGTGCAATAGCATGTTTCTCTGTTGCTGGTGTTAACTTCTCAGGAAGAGTTTTATTATTGGGTATATGAGCCTTATTAATGATTCTGCTGTGTGACACCTTGCATGTCTGATGATGATTAGGCCGCTTCTAGTTGCTCCTCCTGCTATTTTCAGAGTTCAAAAATTAATTTCTGGGTTTTTGTACAACATATTTTTTCCACAACTAATTTCAAACATAAATATCTGGAAACAAAGATGGACCATATTCTTAGACTTCATTGGAGCTACACACATTTACACTAGCTGAGAAGCTGAACTGACATGACTAAAACTGGTTTGGTCCTAAAAAGATTTGGTTATATATTTACTCTTCTCCTCTTACTGCCTATGCAGAGCATGAGTATTTCTGTGTTTTTCTGTGATACAGTAGCTCACAACACACACAAGCAGTAAGAAAGAGTTATGGTTGGAGAATCAGTATTCAGCTCTTTAAGGGGGAAAAGTAAGACATTTTGAGGAGTGAAACTTCCTCTCATCTTTTTGAGAATTCTGCTTTACATGAGCCTGAAAGAAGGACTGCAAAGTCCTTCAGCAACAAATTGACTGGTGAATAATAACACGTCCTGCAGTCACATTTCTCTGTCTTTTGAAAACAATTTCTTTAAGGTTTTACTCTGCAAAAGATCTAATATATCCAAAAGCTGAAGGCAGCAAACGTTAAGGCTCATCTTGAATAATCCCCATAAATTCCATTTAAGTAGCCTTGATTCTAAATTATTTGGAATCAAAATTTAACAAATATTATTAGAAGTATAAATTATAATTTCCTGTGCCCTGTCCACTCTTTCAGGGATGGCATCCTACTACTCCCTTGCTTTTCACACAATCATCCCCATGCTTTCTTCAACCCTTTATGCATGGAATTCTTCCTTATCCAGAAAGGCACTAACCTTTCTTCTGTCATATCCTGTCCACAAGACACACTTCAATCATCGCTTCTACAAGAAAGTAGACTACTAGTTGTGCTATAGAGAGGGGCAGTTGGGGATGATGACTATTGTTTAAAACAAGAACAATAATACTATTTTTCTTTCCAATTCCCCACCCCTCTTATAATTGGGAGTTCTTCAGGGGAGGCTGTGAATTCCTGTACATGGACAGCACCTAGTACATTGTGGGCACTCCTGTAATACTACCGCTAAACTAATACTAACTTAAATAAAACTGACTTAAAATAGCTTTAAATTATTACTATTATATATACACAACAAAAACGGAAAGAACTTTTCTTTCTTCACTCAGGTGAGGCCAGCATTCAAGGCAGTAGGCAGGTTCTTCATCACCACTGTTGCCTGCTACTGTCATGCTCACTCCTTTCTTCCTTAGCCGCTGCTCTGTCTTGCAAGATCTTAGTGGTGGTGTTCATCACTCCTTCCTGTGACGCCTTCACCTAGGCAGGCCTGCAAAACTCAGAAAGCAGTGAGGGCCATATTACTGCAAAAAAAACAGCTGTGGGCCGAAAAGCCCCTCCCTCACCCTGCCCCCATCTGCTTCCCCCCACCCCAACGCTTGGCTTGCCCCACTCCTACTAACCCCCCGCGGGCCGCACAGTGAGCCCGTGCGGGCAGCATGTGGTCCCCGGGCCGCATGTTGTGCAGGCCTGACCTAGGCACTCCAGCAGCTCTCTGCTCTTTGAATTGACATAGGCCTCTCAGGACATAGGCATAGTTTGACATATATTGTGGGGGCAGCTCTGGTCAGGCCAACAGAGCTACACGTGGTGGGGACAAATTTTGTGCCTGCCCAAGTCTTGCAACTCTCCCACCAACTACACCCACATCTCCGGATGCAACACAGATATACCTGTGGATACTGGTTTTCCAGATGGTATCAGAGAGTACCTGTTCCGGCATGATAGTTCTCTCTCGTTATTGCCAGGTAGCAATGCAGGCATTCAGAAGGATGGATAAGCAAATCCTTGGCTCTATACTGCCCCTATGGTACAGTTAGGGTGACTAGATGTCCCGATTTTATAGGGACACTCCTGATTTTTGGGTCTTTTATAGGCTCCTATTACTCCCCATCCCGTCTCCCGATTTTTCACACTTGCTGTCTGGTCGCCCTAGCTACTGAGCCTTCTCACATTGCTTCTGGTAGAGGTGGTTCCACATCACTCCACCCCTCTTTGCTACTGCTGCTCATTTTTCAAGTTTATTTTGCAAGTTTGCAGCTCATCTGAAGCAACCACGATCCTTTCCTCTCATTCCAAATTCCAATCCACAAAGAGGTTTCAGCATGCCAGCAGGAGCATTTTCAGGGTAGATACTCTTTTGAGTTATTTATTTTCACAGATATTCACAGCTCCTTCACTTTGCACAAACAGCAATTTACTCGTCAGAATATTTGCCAATAGCAATGGAAAGGAATTCTAAATACAAAGAAAGTGCACACATCAGTTTTGCGTGCAAAAGTGTTTGCAAAGAATTGCTTGCTCTATTTACTGAGCTCTATTCTTTAGTTAAAGGCAGAGAAAGTGATCCCCACTCATACTTGGACTTCTGCCCCCTTCTCTTTTACATGAACTGCCAAAGGCTCCTTGCCTCTCTTTTTACCCCTGCCCTGATGTCGTTCCATCATATCTGGCATCCTGTCAGGTCACTGGGGTAAACTCTAAGACAAGTTATCTTCTGTGTAATCTCCTGCCAGATTATTTTCCTGGCAAGGGACCTGGTGGATAAGTGCCATATAGTGCCCTTTTTATTTTTTTTAACACCTTCTTTATAAGGAAGTTCTTTTCTAATTCTCTAAATTTAGGACACCTCTGCCTTACTTGAACATGAAGTTTTCTTAGTAGCAGCCCTCTTGTCTTCTGTTCCCTCCATTTTGTTTTGTGATTTCCAGTTTTTATAACTAGTAATTAAATGTCAGTGCAGAGAATAGCATCTAATAAGCCAACAAATATGGTAGTTTAGAAGCAAAACCTAAAACACCATTTCAAATTTATCATGTTTATGGAAGAAGTTTTGACATTCAAATTATAGTATATTTAAATCACTCCATAAATATAAAATTTTGATTTTTAAAACCAACAGATGTTATAGAAATGTTGTTTTTTGTGACTCTAGCCTAAGGATACAGACATGAACGTTGTCTGAAACTGGAAGATTCAGTAAGTGAAAATGACAATCTGTAGGGAATGAGTTTGAGTGATCCTGGAGGATTATGACCAAGATGTGTTTTTGTTATTGTGTTGATGGTTATTAAGTTTTGCACATGTGAGGAACATTTCCTATTGTTTAATGATCAGAAAGCAGTTTGCAGGTTCTTCTTTTTGGACTGAGATTTGGTGTATCAAGATGGGATCGATTCTGTTGTAACAGGGGCTCTTTCCAGTGGCTTCCAGTTCAGGTTATTTTACTATTTACTTCAAATAAATTAGCAAACTAAAGTTGCTATTTGATTGTCTTACGATCTGTTAGTCTTAGCTAGCTAACTTTTTTTTAGCCATAAGAAATTGCAGTAAAGATAAATATAACTATTTTTAGTGTTCCTCTACCCTGCAGTCTGACTGCCAGTAAATTACAACCTAGAAATATTGGGACAAAGTCAGTTATACTCTTGCAAGCCCATTGAATTCATTAGGGATGTAAAGGTGAAAATCACTGCAGAATTTGTCCCCCTGTTTTTTAAAGGTTGAGGTGGATTATATTTTTTTCCAAAGAGGAATAAGATACAGTAATAATTGTAGTATATATGCATTGTGGGTTAGATTCTAATTTCAGATATATGGTGTGCTTGCTATATTTCTGAGACTTTCTTTTCTGTGCTTGAAGTATATGGCTGACTATGAAATGCAACACAAAAGCAGATTGTTCAGGATATTCAATAATGCATGCTAAATTTCTCAGATTAGAATGTTATTGTTTAATCTGAATTAAGAATTATCGTGTATTATAAAATGATCTCAAATTAGACAACCTGATTCCCTACAGCATGTACTTTGCAGTATGCAGTCATTGCAGGTGCAAAATGTTACCAGATCAGAATGGTAGGTAGTATTTTGCACTCAGTTTGCACAGATGCAAATGATTTCACAAGTTACATGCACTCTGGAGTGTCAGGCCCAGAAAAGTCATTATGAGAACTCTCTAAGTGCTCTATATCATCGTGTACATATGTATTTGCTACAGAGTAATGCATATTGTAATGTTTTAGAGACATCAGTTTTTAAAAACATCATTATATGAGGTAAATGCATTAAATGTAAAATACTTCTTATAGCCCATTAAGTCCATTTGTCGACAAGAAAATGTATTGATCTCTAGCAACAAATTTGATAGAAAACCGCTAAAATAATATATCTCATATGAAATGAAATGAGAGGTAGAAAAGGGAAATAATTAAAAACATACCCCATGTCAGTGAAGAAAGATATAAGTAATTATCTAATTTTAAAAGGAAATTTGCTCTCATGTCTGCATTGCTGTCAAAAGGAGAACTGCTTGTAGGAGGAGCAGAGTAACCAGTGTTTAGTTCATTCATGATGATATGACAGCAGAAAGAGTAGTAGGCAGAGAATCTGCACAGGCAATTCCCCTATCAGAAGAAGTGAAGGATAGTGGAGTAATGGGGCTAGTCTTCACTACCCACTGGAACGGCGGGTACTGATCGATCTATCGGGGATCAATTTATCAAATCTTGTCTAGACTTGATAAATCGATCCCCAAAGGCGCTCCCCGTTGACTCCGGTACTCCAGCTCGCTGAGAGGTGCAAATGAAGTTGACGGGGGAGCTCGCTGCCACCGTGAGGATGCCAGGTAAGTCGATCTAAGATGTGCTAACTTCAGCTATGCTATTCACATAGCTGAAGTTGCATATCTTAGGTCGACCCCCACCCCGTTACTGTATACCTGGCCATGGAAGACCTCAACCTGAAGGAAGAGTTAAGATAGTCTTAGAGTATGGATTGCCGGATCAGCGGGTAGTGATTAATGTATCAGGGATCGATTTATCACGTCTTATCTAGATGCGATAAATCGATCCCGAATTGACGGCTGTACTCCACCACAGAAGGAGTAAGCAGAGTTGGCGGGGGAGCGGCCCCAGTCAACCCACCACCATGAGGACAGCCAGGTAAGTCGAACTCAGATACTTTGACTTCAGTTACGTGAATAGTGTACCTGAAGTTGCATATCTTAGTTCGAACCCCACCAGGGTTATATGGGCTTGGCTTCCTGACTGGACAATATGTCCCATGATGTGCTACAGTCTACCCCAGGGGTCGGCAACCTTTCAGAAGCTGTGTGCCGAGTCTTCATTTATTAACTCTAACTTAAGATTTCACGTGCCGGTAATACATTTTAATGTTTTTAGAAGGTCTCTTTCTAGAAGTCTATACATACAACAATAGTTTAGTTATATATTAAAGTAAATAAGGTTTTTAAAATGTTTAAGAAGCTTCATTTAAAATTAAATTAAATTCAGAGCCTCTGGACCTGTGGCCAGGACCCAGGCAGCGTGAGTGCCACTGAAAATCAGCTCGCGTGCCGCCTTTGGCACCCGTGCCATAGGTTGCCTACCCCTGGTCTACTCTCTTGTTGAACCAATATGGTGCATTATGGGAATAACATGACCATGGGGCATCAGGAAGTCTGTTGGTCTTTGAAATACTCTTTCAAGGAAAGTAACCCCATTACTTGGTACATTTAAAACTAGACTGTCTTAAATTCCAGAAAATATAGCATGGCAAACAATTCTGTACTAAGGCATGAAAACTTGCCCATAAACAGTGAAAATACTGGCATGGTTTAGTTTACAGAGGAGTCTAATAAGATGGTATAAGAAGTATAAAAATAATGAATTGTGTGGGAAATGTAAATCAGGTCCACCTATTTGCCCTTTCATAAAACAAGAAGAGGATGTTCAATTAAATTGAAAGACAGCAAATTTAAAACTGACAGAAGAAATATTTTTGTACACATCATCATCATAATGGCAAATCCCAAAGGGATGTAGCCTCCTTGCAGACTGACTGCCGCCCAGAGCAATCTCTAGCTAGATCCTTAAGACAATCTGGCTGGATGTTCAGTCTGTGGCTGTCACTAGTGGTCTTATTGTGCCACTGAATATTTTGGTGACCATGTGATTGCTGGCTATGTAGTGGCTTTACTTGGTAAACACATTTTGTAATTCTTTGTTCTTCCATTCTGATAATATGCCTATACAAAGAGAGCCACCAAATTTGAACCAGGGCTGATGGAGGTGGCTGCTGGGTTTGGCTATGACTAGTCTCATTGCTGATCTTGTCCTGGCACTTAATATAGAGCAGCTTAAGAAGACAATGGGAATTGAAAACATCAATCTGCTGCTCTTCAGCCTTTCTCAGTGCCCACATTTCATTGTCCTATAATAAAGTTGGTATAACTGTGGTTCTGCAGACTCACAGCTCCGTAGGAAGCTTGATGTGACAGCATTGCCACAGAGCTACTGAAGGATGGCAGCTGCTACTATACAAGTGTCCACATCTTTTGGGCATCTCCATCTCTGGTTATGGTATTTCCCCAATATTTGACAGTTGCCACCTGTTCGATGTCCTGTTTGGACAAGGTTTATACTGAGCTGTTTGTAATCCAGACTGCTTGATAATAATGGCCAGGGAGTTAATTTTTATCAGAATTAATAACCACACCACGGAGCACTGCTTCTTGCCAGACTGATTTTTTTTTTACACAATGCATATGGGGTACTCATACCACTACACATAATTGTGACCAAGAGCTCAAAAGAATTTGAAAAAAGGTTAACTGTTTATATACATAAGGAGAACATCCACAGTTAAATTTGACACGTTTTGGGGAAAAAAGTAGAACTGCTATGAACACTTATGCTTGCTTCAGGATATAAACCAACCTATAATTTGCAAAGCTATTGTCCATTATAGGGTTTCATGTAGTAACATACTGCATGTCTTTTCCATCTATAACTTCCATGGTTCTTTGACATGCTGCATGTATAGGTACGATCTACCAAGACATACCTGGAATTGTCAGACAGTCTAAGTCATATCCATGCAAGATGGTTGTAAAGTTAATCTCAGCTGTGAGAATAAAAGCTGTTCAGAAGAAGACATCAAGTCTGACAGTTTTGAGAAGAGGGGGTTTTCAGCATAAACTAATACAAGAAAAAATATTTATGATTATGTTTGATCTCCTTGGAAGTGGAGAGGATGTTTATTACAAACTTAATCTGAACTTTATCCCATTTTCAACATGCTGACCTGCAGCTATACATTCAAACTTACCATAAAGGAGAAGGCATAGCTGTATGTTAAAAATTAGAAGAAATAAACAAATTAAATATATATGATGACTTAATAATATGAAAATGTCTCTAGTCAGATGAATCCCAACTAGTCAATCTATTTCAACCTATTTCTGGCAAAAATCTTTGGGAAGAAAATCACTAGAATAAATGTTAAAAACTGGGGTTTCCATCTATTTGTTGGAAACCTTTCTCTTGATGCTCATCTGATTTATTCTTTATTAAAAACCCTGAGTGATGCCGTGGATACTGCCAACTTTGGATCAGTCTGTCAGGTCAGTTACTATTTCCTTGTACCACCTGCTGTCTGTAATGTAGCCAGAATTCAGCCAATGCTTTTATGGACTGGTGACAAGATTGTAATCCATCTTTTTGTGACCTGTAGCTTAAACTAGGGGCTTTCCTGAGAGAACCTGGCAAGGTTTCAACTTGTTCAAAATGCTGCCATTATACATTTAAACTTGCGAAAAAGAAAACTCATCAAATTCAAATATGGAATTTGTTTTAGAATTGCTTGACCACCATGATTTAGTAACATTTTTTTACCGACTGTGCCCTCAATTTGCAGAGGTTTAAATGGCTGCACAAGCTGTAAGGGAGTGGAGGATCTGGCACAATGTTATTATGTAGCTGATTTTAGCACATATGCTACGGAGCACATCCTAGATAACTAGAAGTAGAAATACAAGCCATGATGTTTTAAATTATCATGGCTTCCTATTTGTCTGAATATTTTCACAGGGTATGTGAATAAAAGATAACATTGTTTAATTTCTCACAATCAGTATTCATTTGACACATTATGGCATGTCTCAAAGCAATGCCAATCTTCAGATGACTGATTATTTAAAGTACATAGTCCACAATTTTTTGGAGTGGAAGTTTTCAGAAAAATATGTGTATGTTCTCAAGGTAAAATTCCCCCTTTTGCAGAGGCCCTGAACTACTACTTAAGTCCCATTTAAACCCACATTTTGGGAGTCTGAGTAGTAGTTAAGTTGTGCGTAGATCTTATGCTGGCCTTCTGCGATGTTTCTCGTCAAGGAATAAGGATGACAGATTGAAGTATCTTTTCACTGGTTTTTCCATTTAGATAAAACCCCTTTTTCATTATAACCCTAACCTTAGGAAAGATAAATTTAGCTGGTAAAGTTTATATTTTGTTTTTTAAAAAATACTGAGTATATTGATAGCATGTGTTTTTGTATACATATAGCACACAGTTCAACTTATGTGATTTAAAATGATGAAGGAAAAAGGAAGCAAATGAAGAACATGTAGGGTTTATCTTTCACCTCTAGGTTGCCAGATTAAATTCAGACTGTCTTAATAGGATCAAAAGCTGTTTACATCTCCTGGCTGCTCAGTGATCTGTGCAGAATGAGTTGATGATTTGACACCAGTTCCTAGTAGATAGGTGTCTGTATCTCAAGGCCACTATTTCATTTTGCACAAAGCCCTTGGTATTGTGCACAAAAGACACTTTGCAGTGCTTACTGTTTCAGTTTGAGTTCTAGTTTCTTGAAACTACAAGTATTAGCTCTGGATCCCAGCTCTAGCCTTCTTCACAGGAGACTTTAACTATCTATAGATCTTTTGGAAAAGTAATACAGCAATTAGTCAAAACACAAAATGTTCAGTAAGTTCTTGAAAAGTGTTGGGAACAACTTCTTGTTTCAGAAAGTGGATAAAATAGTGACCAGACCAGTGAGGGCCCGCTGTGTTAGCACCTACCCGGTAACCTAGGGTGCCTCGCAATGCTTTGCTGTTGTAGCTCCCAACCTGGGCTGCTCATAGACAGCCAAACAGTGTCCAGGTCAGACCTCAGGTGTCTGTTTATAGCCACAGCCCTGGTCCAGCAGCTCTGCCCCCAGAAGCCTGTCAGCAAACACTCTGGCTTCCAGTAGCCTTGTTTACTACTTGCAGGTTGATTCTAATACACACCCAGTCCTGGATTTCCCCACAAAAACATGTCTTGCTCTGTCCAGCCCCCTCCTGGACAATCCAGCTATATTAGGTCCATTGTCCCTCCAGGGGATTAACATACAACAGTCTGCTACCTTAAATGGAGTTACCCAAACAATTCACAACACTGGCTTAATTTGAATTAAAGAATAAACTTGTTTTTATTTAACTACTAAGAGAGATTTTAAATGAGTACAAGTAATAAGACATTAAAGTCAGAAATGGTTACAAGAAAAATAAAGGAAGACAGGATACTGGGCTGATGGACCATTGGTCTGACCACATATGGTTGTTCTTATGAAAAAGCCCATACCTTCATCAAAAAATTACTTTTCTGGATATTAATGTTAGTGATCATCATCCTTTACCTTTCAACCCATAGATTGATTTGCTGCTCTCATTCGAAAAGATTATTATTGTTATATTTCTATTAGGTCAGGTCACTGCAAGTAAGTTTGTTTTATGGTGGGGCAAGAACCCTTCCAGTTCAAGGTCCTCCCCTTTAGCTTCTCAGTGGCTCCCAGGGTATTTACAATGTCTGTCCACTGAAGCAGTTCATTTAAGAAATTTTTTTTGTCAAACCCTATCTAAAAATTAGTTATTAGGGATTGTGACATACCCAGCGTACAATCCAGAATAATGAGTAGCTGTGTCCCCCTGCCCACCAACTTGGGTACCCCTTTCTACTGCTTTGCTGCTGCAGCATCCACTCCTGGATTGCTCACAAACAGTCTCCAGCATTTGTCACTCATAAGAGTGACTGTACTGGGTCAGACCAAAGGTCCACCTAGCTCAGTATCCTGTCTTCCAACAGTGGCCAGTGCCAGGTGCCCCAGAGGGAATGAATAGAACAGGTAATCATCAAGTGATCCATCCCCTGTCACCCATTCACAGCTTCTGGCAAACAGAGGCTAGGGACATGTCAGAGCAGGGGTAGGCAACCTATGGCACGGGTGCCGAAGGTGGCATACGAGCTGATTTTCAGTGGCACTCACACTGCCTGGGTCCTGGCCACCGGTCCAGGGGCTCTGCCTTTTAATATAATTTAAATGAAGCTTCTTAAACATTTAAAAAGCCTTATTTACTTTACATACAACAATAGTTTAGTTATATATTAAAGACTTATAGAAAGAGACCTTCTAAAAATATTAAAATGTATTACCGGCATGCGAAACCATAAATTAGAGTGAATAAATGAAGACTCGGCACACCGCTTCTGAAAGGTAGCCTACCCCTGCTTCAGAGCATGGTTTTCCATCCCTGCCCATCCAGGCTAATAGCTATTGGTGGACCTACCCTCCATGAACTTATCTAATTCTTTTCTGAACGCTATTATAGTCTTGGCTTTCACAACATCCTTGGCAATGAGTTACACAGATTGACTGTGTGTCGTTTGACGAAATACTTCCTTTTGTTTGTTTTAAACCTGCTGCCCATTCATTTCATTTGGTGACCCCCTAGTTCCTGTATTATCAGAAGGAGTAAATTACACTTCCTTATTTACTTTCTCTACACCCATCATGATTTTATAGACCTCTATTATATCTCGTCTTAGTCGTCTCTTTTCCAAGATGAAAAGTCACAGTCTTTTTAATCTCTCCTCAGATGGATGCTGTTCCAGACCCCTGATTATTTGTGTTGCCCTTTTCTGAACCTTTTCCAATTCCAATAGATCTTTTTTGAGATGGGACGACCACATCTGCACATAGTATTCAAGGTGTGGGCGTACCATGGATTTATATAGAGGAACGAACAAATTAATGAGCTAGTGCGCAGAACAGTACAAGAGGCACATCTCTGGGGTGCAAAGGCAGGGGCTGGAGAATTTGCAGGGGTTGTGCTGTGTGTGTAATTCAGGCATGGCTGGGAGAGCATGCAGCAATCAGCTGGGTGCGACTTTGCATGCTGAGGAGTGTGAGTGAATGAGCCAGGAGTGGTCTTTCCTCACAGCAAAAGCACCCTGGGCTGGAGAATTAGAGGGACACAGCAATTCAACAGGCCAGATTGTACCCTGGGGTAGGTCATAACCCCCTCCCCAATCTTGAAGGAAGCTCTGTACACAAACACTTCCCCTGCATCTCACTGTGGGGGTAGGCGTCCTATGTCCATGTGAGTGCTGCAGCCAGCCACACATAGGATCAGCCTTGTTTATATGGCAGGGTAAACCCAGCACACTTCCAGTATTAGATTTTCCACCAGAAGTGTATGGTACCGCCCAGCCCTCTCCTAGGTTATACAAACTTATGTAAAGTCAGTCATTTAATTCATAGAAACGATATGCACATGTTCTGTTATTTCAAATTGAGTTCCCCAGATGCTTCAGTTCAAATCCACTGGATTATGTAAACAATAAAACAAGTTTATTAACTACACAGAGATCAATTTTAAGTAAATACAAGTAATGAGGCATAAGAGTCAGAAATGGTTACAAGTCAAATGTAGATAAAAGGCAACTAGTACCTAACTTAAACTACATGAAAGTCAAAGCAAGGTTTTCTCACCACACGTTTTAGCAGATTACTGGCCAACTTGTCATGTCAGGAACCCTCCCCCAGTCCAATTCTACTTCCTTTGTCAGTCAGGTGCCATGGATGTGGTGGGCAGAAAGAAAAAGGGAAGTGCTCTTGGGGTGTTTCCCCTTCCTTTTTATAGTCCTCTCCCCAATTTGAGAAGCATTTCCAGCTGGGAGCGTGGTAACAGGCAGTCCATGTGGGCAGGAACTCCAGGTTGTTTCTTTGCTAAAATATAGATTTTTTTGGCCCACATCCCCTTTCCTGCCAAAAAGTGGTCATTTAGCAGGTTTACATCTGGCTGAGGCATCCGTTTTCTCTTTGTCTCTGAAGAACTGGTTTGGCCACTCCCCAGACTTGGAACATCTGTTAGTGACACCACCAAATGGAATCTTATAACTTTATCTACAATGTTGCCACACATATTTACCAGGACAATAATGACCAGCATATTATGAGTACTCATTGATCTATTTGTCTATATAAACTGCCTGTACTGTGGCAATAATGCAGGAGGTCAGGCTGGCAGATCACAGTGGTCCCTTCTGGCCTTACAGTCTATGAACTAGGTAGAAGGGTTATACACCCATATGGCTGACCCATCACACATTATATTTCACAAAGATAAAGTGATACTTTGTCTATAGGCTTCAAAGCTTTGTAAACTTAGGGCCCTTTCCATCAAGCAGCTGCATCTTCAAATGTTTTCCAGATAAGGTGGTAGAAGGAATCTTTAACTTTCTTCACAAGAGAAGTTCAAATTGCACTTAAACCAGTCAATTTTCTTTTAGTCCTAAACCTTCTCATACTTGGGGAAAAACAATTACACATCGTAATAATGGTCATGGTGGTAAAATTCTACTTTCATAAAACTGTGGAGAAATCTACTAATTTGTTGGTATTATGCAGTGCATGGAGGATCTAGTTTTGATGCTTTACTCCCCTTCCTAAGTCAACTGTCTTCCAAACTAATGGGGCAGCTGGCTGAGATTCTCCTGATGATATAGTTGCTTGTTCCACTTGGAGCACAACTACTTTGTGGATGAAGACATCAACCATCTTGTGGTGCTGAACAGCTACTTGGGCATCTGTAGGTTCATTCATGAAGCACTACAACACTGATGCACTTTTTACTGTCCAACATTGCCTTGAGAATTCCCTTGTTTCCTCCCGTGAAAAGTCTCTTTTGGGGAAAAAAAGATATACATTTTGGTCTGTTTGTACAATTTGGCTTGATTTCTATAATGTTTCCACTTTGGACATTTTCACTTTCTCCACTCAAATTACTTGGGGCAGATGATGGTGGGGGAACTTCCCAGAAGTTTTTTGGTAGCAGATTTCCATGACAGAGAATAACTAAAAATACCTGTAACTATGACTTCTCTGAACAGGAGTCTGCTGCTCTGGCAGAATCCTGGTTTATTTTATTTGACACTTTCTTAGTGCCTGGCCACACGGAGATGGTAATTGATTCTTATCTTCAGATTCTTTGGGAAAAGAGAGAGGAGATGACAAGTCTGCTTTTATTCCATCTTCTCTCTCTTTTGGAGAAAATTTTTCAGCCTGATGTCTCAATATCTAATCTGTTTCTTCTAGTGTTTTCTTATTCCTCTGAACTTTAGCATTTGTGGCCTGGTTAGCTGTACCAGTACATGCCTGTAAAGAACACTTAACCAATAGACAGTGTGCAGGAGTAGCAAGGCAAGAAACTTATCTGCCTTCGAGAGATGGAAAAGGTAGATAAATTCATTAGTCCCAAGCCTAACTGAGCCGTGGATTACTGCTCAGACCAGATAAAATTACAGGAAAGGAAACTAACTAATTTTGGTAAACTACCCTGAATTAAATAAATTAAACATGAAACATAAAACAACATGAAAAACCCTATCAAAAAACAACATGAAAACCATATCAAAATAACAAGGTCTATTAAGGAGAAACTTACCAAGGCAAAGAAAATCAAAGTTACTCCAGCCATAGTTTAACTCATTCTAGTGAACATGTACAGGTCTGATGTTCTGAATGAATGTAGTTTTCTATATCTACTTTACTGTGTTGATTCTGTTGATCCTCTAATCCAGGCTTTGTCTCTGTATCAAGCTTAATATTTGTACTGGGATGAATCTTCTAACTGCGGGAAAAAATTGACAGAGGCATAGAAAGGTTAATAATTGTATGCTTAGAGCAATCATAGTGGAGACTGCAGGTCTCTCTTGGCACAATGGCTGACTCAGTGACATTCGTTCTGATAACTGATGGACTTTAGCGTAGAAGTTTCTTGCATGGTGTGCTGTGCTGCCCCTCCCCATGTATACACACATATAATACTGTATACAGTTTGACTCCTTCAGGTGTCTTCAACAGTTCTCATAAAATTACACTATCACATCACATAGTCCAAATTATTAGTTTCTAAAATACTTAGCCTGGCTCAGTATCCCAAAGTTCTCTGAATATTGGGTGCTATTATGTATATACAGTCAGATGAGTTCTAGGCAGCTTGCTAGCCTGAAATTTCCAAATTTTATGCTTAGATTTAATCACTATTATTTTATTTGTGTGTTTTACTATTACATTTATATTTCTTTAATGAAGTAAATCTATAGAACTGCCCTGGGTTGAAAAAAAGATACATAGCTAGGAGAAAACTATGTGGGCTGAATTTATCTTGGGCATAACTATGCTGATTTCAATGGAGTTATGCCAGGGATGAATTTGGCCCTGTGTCTCTTTATCTGTGAAGAATATTTTCTCTCTGGCCAAAGTAACAGCTGCAGTGTACTCATAAGTGTAAAAAAAAATAAATCCTGTATTTTTTTCAGCAGAGTGAATGTGCAGGCCTTTTGAGTCTACAATATAGTAAGTCTTATTTTTACATAATGATTTGCTTGAAGTCACTGGCAGTTCTTATGCTAGAGCTTTTTGCTTCCTATCTCCTCCCCTCTTAGTTTTCGGTGACCTATATTTCAGTCTCTTTTTTTGTAGCTGAAATTCCCAGTGGCTGATACAACAGCTGCAGTGTGCTGATGCAGCTCCAAAAAAGGGTGAAGCTCATACCCAGGATTGCTGTTTCAGGTTTGGCAGAATGAACATAGAAGTGTTTTGCCAGTTTTTGATCCTGTGAAATTTAGCCTTATTACTTACATAGTGACTGCATAGTACTGCACATAATACCGTGTAACGGGGATTTACTTCTTCACTATGCTTCTTCATGGAACTTAGAGCGACATTCAAGTGTTTGTTTTTGCTTATATAGTAACAAATTATTTAAATATATTTGAAATCATTTAGATGCGTAGCTCTGAATATGTAGCATACATTAGAATTCTTTTATATAACACTATTCCCCTACCAACTGGTTAGTATTTCAGATTTTGAAATTGCTGGTCTGACAAGCAATTACTAAATTTAGCTACAATGATGGGCTTGCTTTAACAATCAAAGGAGACAAACATTGTGTAAAGGAAATTGGTGAGCTGCTTTAGTTAGGTTGTGTTTAAGGAAAGAATAAACATTGTGACGGAGTCAGACCAGAAGGATATAGGAGAGTGCTGGAAGGCAGGTATATCAGCCTTAGGATGTGCAGGTCCTTGTTCCCTGGATAGCCAAACAAAGGCTACTCCAGACCAATCAAGACACCTGGGGCCAATTAAGAACCTTCTAGAAAGGAGTAGAAACAGCTAGCCTAATTGGGACACCTGAAGCCAATCAGGGACTGGCTGAATCCAGATAAAAACCTCCCAGTTAGTCAGGTGGGTGTCAGGAGCTGTGGAAGGAAGTTATGCTGTTGGTGAGACTGAGTGTTGGACAACATATCATACTGAAGGAAGGAGGCCCTGAGGTAAGGGTGAAGTGGAGTTTGAAGAAGCAGGGACCTCTGTGGGGAAGTAGCCCAGGGAATTGTATTGTGTTTTGTGCCTAAAAGGTCAGCCATCTTAGCTGATACTATTAGGGTCCCTGGGCTGGAGTCTGGAGTAG
This sequence comes from Dermatemys mawii, assembly GCA_007922305.1. Classification (NCBI taxonomy): domain Eukaryota; kingdom Metazoa; phylum Chordata; order Testudines; family Dermatemydidae; genus Dermatemys; species Dermatemys mawii. Next base: position 43,906,987 of record ML677341.1, on the reverse strand, counting down.
AGGGCGGGCCCGGGCTCCCCCCTTTTCCATCTTCCATACTGGCCTGTGATGAAGGTAACTCACTAGGTGGTGACTCTTGCCAATTATACTGAGAAAGGGAGGTCACTCTGGGGCCTAGATGAGTTTCTGAGGCCCCTAAATCTGCCAGGAAGTGCAGGACCCACAAGTACAGACTTGGAGCTTTGTCACAACATGGTGGGATTAAATTTGTACATGATAAATTATCCTTATGAAAAAATCCTATAGAATTGAATAGACATGAAAGCACAGAAAACAATAGTGACAAAGAGTCCTGTGACACCTTATAGACTAACAGATGTATTAGAGCATAAGCTTAATTACCCACTGCATGCATCCGACGAAGTGGGTATTCACCCACAAAAGCTTATGCTCTAAAACATCTGTTAGTCTATAAGATGCCACAGGACTCTTTGTCACTTTTGCAGATCCAGACTAATATGGCTACTCTTCTGACATAGAAAACAATGACTTTCCTAAAGGTTTTCTACACTATCCATTCTACAAAATCAAATAAAAACTTATATACCGATGGTACATTTCAGTAGCATGGTTCAAAAATTCCTGCAAGTTTCTATAAAACTCTGTTTGTTTTATCCCAATTAAGTTTGATACTACTTTTCAATATGGATGTGCAGTCAGAGATTTGATGAATAAGAAAAGTAATAAGTTACCTCAGGCTGAACAGAAATGTGGAATGGGTTTAATATCGTGAAGAGAAAAATAAAATGTAAACAAAAAAAGTTGTTTTCCAAAAAAACAGCAACGCGTCAAGGAATGGTGATGAGGAGGGGAAAGCAATACTCATCCATTTTATTGCAATATCTATTGAATAGATCCAGATTCTTCTCATTAAATGTGTACATCAATCTTATTTTTGTTAATTTGCTTAAACTCCAACTCTATTTCTTTCTAAGCAGCTGCCTTTTTATACTATTACTACTACTTGGCACGTAAATAATGCTTTTCAGCAAAAAGCTCTTTACAAAGTTCTGTGAGCGTTACCTGCATTTTACAGAAAGGAAAACACAGAGAGGATATGATATTTAGCAGCCAATCTTTGGCAGAGCTGGCACAAAGCCCCCTACTCTTGATTCCCATATAGAGGACTCTAGTACACAAAGAATCTGCATGCAGTTGAATGACTACATTTTAAATGTAATGTAATGAGAAAGAAATTGTATTACTAGCTGCTTAACAAGTTTACTTTTACAAATTCTATTATTTTAATTAATAAGACTTATTTACTGTATGACTTTAAAAGTATGTGCAAATATTTAGCAAAAACAACTAGGAGTCCTTGTGGCACCTTAGAGATTAACAAATTGATTTGGGCATAAGCTTTCATGGGCTAAAAGTAGGCTTATGAAAAGCTTATGAAAGCTTATGCCCAGATACATTTGTTAGTCTCTCAGGTTCCACAAGGACTCATTTTTGCTGATACAGACTAACACGGCTACCCCTCTGAACCTGCAAATATTTAAATATTCACCATAGCATTACCATTCAAGTTGTCCTGGAAATCCATGCAATTTTAATGGAACTGCAGGGAAAGTAGAAAGTTTCAATAGGCACAGAATAGCCTTGTACTTTACAAACTTGTAAAGTAATTGGCATACATATTTCATTCCTAACATTTCCACTAGAAGAGATGAGTGAAAAGAATAACAATGTAAATAAATGACCTCATTCTGCTACTGTAGGAATTGTTTTTTTAAAGGCAGCTTTTTATGAGCAAGAAATAATATCAAAGCAGACTTCATGAAATCAGAAAGCTGATTACGTCACTGAGGGCCAGACTCTCAGTTGGAAATCAGCATAGCTCCATTGACTTCATTGATTGACACCAATTTAAACCATCTGAGAATCTGGCCCTGCAAATCTAAAATTGTTAAAAATATATTATTTCAGCTACTCCTCACTCCTTCCTCTTCCTTTTCTCGAATTTCGTGACTCATGATACAGCTGCATTTTGAATTGGGAGTGTAATTCCCAGCTTGAGGAGATTTACCTGCACTAGGTCTGATCAAGCCAGGGTGCTAAAAGTGAGTGTAGCTATGGCAGTGCAAGCAGCAGAAGAGCCATCTGAGATGCTGGGTATGTACTGGGGGCAGCTAGCGCCTCCTACTGCTTATGCCATTACACTGTTTTTAGCACTAACTATATCAGAGCTGGGGTATGACCTTTTGAGCTGTGAATAACACCCCTAGCGCGAAGTGTAGACATGCCCTCTGTGTTCTCCAGGTTCACTTCCTATTCCTCTGTTTCTTTAGTAGCTGTAATGCTGACTCCTTTTCCTCCTCTATTCTGCCCTCTTTGATTTCTCTCAAGGTTCTCTTTCTGATTCCTTCCTCTTTTTCCACTTCTTAGGCTTCATCTATCACCTTTAGGCTGACTACTCACAAATCTCTTCATTCCCAGTCTCTCTTCTTCTGTTTTCCTTCACAGCTCTGTCCCTCCAACACTTTTCTAGGTGTCCACTGTCCACATAGTCAAACTCACTATGTTGAAAACTGAATTCCTCGTATTCCTTACAAAACTCACATTGTTTTCCAGTACTGTTGATAATTCCACTATATTACCTGCCACCCTAGTTTGCAACCTCAGTGGCATTTTTAGCTCCTCACTTTTTCTCACAACTGTAGATGTTGCCTTGGAGAGCCCTTTATTAAAGAGCTCACTGGACCACTGACAGGTTGTCTGCATGCTGCTGGCTGGTCACACGGTAGTATTCTCTTCATGTTTCTAATTGCTAAACTGTGTTTAAGGAAGCTAAAAATATTAAATACTTCCCAAACATTACATTTTCATGTAAGTAATTGCAATATCTGCCTTAGGAATAGTTTGTAATCACAAATAGGAGGGGAAGTGGTCCTTGCCATCATGACTGGGGGGGCAAGATGGTCCATAAGAATCTTTGTATTAAGATATAGTTCACACTGAAAAAGTTAAGATTATAGAACAGTTTCCTTAACTCCATAATAACATGCTCATAATTTGTGCAACATTCACATTCTGAGCTGAAATTTTTCAGGCTTTGTACCTCCTGAAGCTGAATTGCTGGAAAAATATACATTTTGTACTGTAAAACAAGACAAAACAAAAATCTGACTATGCTTGTTTTGAACTGGGCTACAGCAAATATGGCAAATGTTTGAAATGTGAAAGTTGGCATGGACATACTTTTCACTGAGGTCTAATCCCTTTATTTCATTTTTGGAAGAAATCATTTTTGAAAATCTCTTCTTTGGCTATCCCTCAGTGTGAGGATGATGTCTGCCAAAAGGGTTCATTGGTGAGTTTTTAAGTGGCTGAGGAGCCCAATTCGTGCCTGCAGATTTTCCCACAGAAGTGACTGGTATAATCTTCAAGGAGACATAGTCGTTGGCTGCACTGTTGTGCCCCTTTTTTCCTCCTGTGTTGCATCTCTGTCTCATTAGTAGGTCTGTTCTCCTCAAAGTGAGCAGTGCCTTGGTGTATGGTGTGGCACCACTGTGTTCTGTTCTGTGCCAAGTCCTCCCAGTTTGTTGGGTTGATGCCTCCCTTTTTAAGACGTACTTTCAGTACATTTTGAAATGCTTCCACTGCCCTCTGCAAGCCCTTCTTCCCTGATTTACCTGAGAGAAAAGTACTTGCTTCAGGAGGTGAGTGTCAGGCATACGTATACAGCAGAGTTGGTATTTCATGACTTGCACTTCTATACGGTTGATGTTAGCTATAGAGAGAACACTGATAGTGCATTGTCTTCCCACCTGATCCTGAGGCAGCACTGCTGGAACCACTCCAGTCACTCAAGTTGTCGTTTGTAGGCTACCCAGATTTCACACCCATAGAGAAGGGTGGGGATGACAACTGCCTTCTAAACGAAGATCTTGGTGCCTGTTTGCAGATCTCTGTCACTGAAGACTTGTTTGAGTAGTCTTCCATAATATGTGCTTGCACAGCAGATCCTGTATTCAACTGCTGTGTCCATGCTGGCTATCTGGGAGAGGTGGCTGCCAAGGTATGGAAAATGGTTCATGATTTCCAGAGGTTCTCCGCTGATGGTGATTTTTGGAGTATGAAGAGTAGTTTGGGCTGGTAGAGGGCTGGTATAGTACCTTGGTTTTCCTGATGTTGCGAGAAAGACCTAGGCTGTGATGGGCATCTGCAAAAAGATTTAGGGTGCTTTGCAGGTCGGCCTCTGTGTGTGCAAGAATAACTCTGTCATCTGCATACTGAAGGTCAGTGATGCCAGTTCTCATGATCTTAGATTTTGTTTCGAGATGTCGGAGATTACGGAGTTGGCCATCCGTACGATACTCTACCTTGATTCTATCAGGAAGGTGGTCACGAACGAGAATCAGAATCACAGCAAGGTAAATGGAGAAGAGTGTTGGAGCAATGACACAGCCCTGCTTGACACTGGTGCGAATGGTGAATGGTTTGGTCTCTGAGCTGTTGCACAAAATGATGGGAGTCATCCCATCATGAAGTAGTCTGATGATGGAAATGAATTTCCATGGACAGTCAAACCTACACAGCACCTTCCATAGGGCATCATGGTTGATAGAGTCAAAGGCCTTGGTTAGATCAATTAATGCCATGAACAGTTTCTGCTGTTGCTCTTTACATTTCTCCTGAATCTGTCGTGCAATGAAGATCATGTCAGTTGTGGCTTGGGTTGGCATGAAGCCACACTGTGATTTGGGGAGGACTTCTTCAGCAAGGAGGAGAAGGTGGGTTAGTAGGACCCAGGCAAGGATCTTCCCTGCGATGGAGAGCAGGGTAATACCTCTGTAATTCCCGCACAAAGATTTGGCCTCTTTCTTGAATATTGTAACAATGTTGGTGTCCTTAAAGTCAAGTGGGATTTCTTCACACGTCTAGATTTTGTCAAGGAATTGGCAAAGTTTGTGCTGGAGCATTGTTCCACCAGCTTTAAAAACCTCAGCTGGGATGCCTTTGGGGCCTGGTGCCTTGTGATTTTTTGCATGGGTGATGGCATGCTGGACTTCCTCAGAAGATGAGGGATCAGTAAAGTGTTCCATTGCCGAGCATTGTGGAATAGACTTGATGGTGTCTTCAGAGGCTGTGGATTCACAGTTTAGCAAGCTCTCAAAGTGATCCTTCCAGCATTGTTTAATGACTGCATTGCCCTTGAGGAGGGCGGAGCCACTGTGGAACATTAAGGGGTTGGGCTTTTGGAGCTTGGCCCATATATTTGAAAACGATAAACTAGTGAAACATCACTTAAGAGTGTTATCAGAAGGCATCTGCTAAGATTTTATCAAAGGTTAACAATATACTGTCCAATATATGACATCATTGTAAGCAGTGTCAGGAATGAGATATATTCTGACATCTGGTGGCGAACTATGGGAATTGCAGTGAGTCTTGGAAAATAATTCTGGGGCTGATCAATTTGCATAGACACACCCACTGCGCCTAGCCTGAGCCCACAGCAGCCCACATGGCCACTTCGGCTGATGAGGGAGCCCCAGTTTCTATGTTATTGGGGCAGGAATGATAAAGTGATGTTACTGTGATTATGTGAATGAAGGACTATGGACATGTACTTGGCCCTTGTTATGATGGAGGGACTCGCCATCATCTAGGTAGCACTCACTGGGCAAGGGCCATGCGTTTCAGAACACTGTGAGATTGAGAGAGATGGTGGATAAGTGCCTATACCTTTTGGTGAGGGCTGTGTCTGAGGGCCTCCTAGGCCTATTGCACCCTGCCTCTCTCCAGTGTGGAATGTCAGAATTGAATTTTGCTTCCATTAGGAGCCTGGTTTCAGGCTGCTGAGCTGAAAATTGCTTTGGGCTCACTGGTGCACCTGCACTAAGGCTCCCCTACTGTATGCTGAAATCACCAAAGAGCTAAAGAAATCACTGAGCACTGTTTTAAGTAGGGGGGCCTGAAAAAAGTGCAGAGTGGCTGGTGCAGCAGAGCAGTCTGCGTGTCGGCTAGCAGGACGGCTAGCTGAGTTGTTGGTGCTGCGGAGTGGCTGGTGTGGCAGAGCTGTCTGTATGAGCCGTTGGTGCTACGGGCAGAGTGACCGGTGCAGCAGAGCTGTCTGTCGACTAGTGGAGGCGTTGGTGCTGCGGGCAGAGTGACCAGCGCGGCACAGCTGTCTGTGTGTCAACTACCGGAGGC